>CM055127.1:385826687-386426687 GCA_029206835.1 Rana muscosa
ACTTCGCTGCCTGCCTGTTACCTGACCCGGCTACCCTTGTTACCTTGCATCTGCTTCCTGTGTCGCTCCTCTTCATCCTCCGAGTGTCTGCGACTTCAGTCCTGCGACTCTCTGCAACTTCCTGCTGCAAGTCTTCCAGGGACTTAACATCATCTGACGTCCCAGTGCCACTGTTCCAGCGGAGTGCCTCTTTAACCCCGGCTGATCCTTGGTGCACAGCGGCCTTCCATGATCTGATGATCCTCCTGCTCATCCAGGGTTGCACCCCCTGCTACTGGTTTCCGGGCCTAGATCTGCAAGGACTTGTGTTCCTCCTGTCCCTCGGTTTCCTCTGTTCCACCTCCAGTGGGACCAGGGCTGGAGATACAAGAGAGGCCGACCTCGTCACCCTTCAGGTACGTGACACCCTTAGACAGGTTTGAATGGACGTAACAGTATTAGGGTGAGGCGAGGTTGCAGAAGGTCCTGAATAAGAAAAGGTAGGAGGCTCACTGGGCATGGGCTGGACTGGCATAACTAGTTTAGAGGCCGAATGAATAGCATAGTCAGGTATAGCGACTACCTGAATCACATCGCAAGGTGTATTGACTGCAGAACTTGCAGACAAGCTAGCCTGGCTGTGCGTCCAAGGGTGTTTAGGGACAGACAAAGGTAAATGGTTATGCAAACTGGAGTGAATGATTGGCTCAGGTTCACAGGTGGGCTCCTCATCCAGAGTGCCACATGACCTAGAGAGTGCATCAGCCCGACTATTGCAAGACACATCCCAGAAATCACTATATGCAGTAGGAAGAGCAAAAGATATTGGGATGGTGGCAACAGAAAGTTTCTCTTTTGGGACAACCTTGGGTAGGCAGGAAGAGGAACAGGAGGAACCCCAAGCCAGGATCTGTCCAGTAGTCCAGTGCACATGTGGAGAATGGAGCCGCAACCAAGGAAGACCCAAAATGATAGGAGTTGAGGCCTTAGATAAGATAAGGAAGGATATCCACTTCTGGTGGAGTGTCCCTAGCGACATCTTAACAGGGAGGGTCTGGAAGCAGATAGGACCCCCTGGGAGAACAGTGCCATCAATCGCCAAGACCACCAATGGCGTGGTGAGGGGCAAAAGGGTAAGTCTCATGGACGATGCGATTTCCCAGTCCATGAAATTGCCACTGGCTCCGGAATCCAGATATGCCGAGACCAAATGAGAAGAAGCACCAACATAAGGGAACACAGAAAGAAGAAGTCGAGAAGGTGAAGATGATATTTCTGGGTCCAATACTCCACTTTCCAGATGTATTGGACCCAGAAGTTTTTCTGGACAAAGAGAGCAAGTGTCACGAAAATTACCTTTGCCGCCACAGTAGAGACACAGGCCTAGAGTTCTGTGCCTAGCACGTTCCTCGGGGGATAGCCTGGTTCGACCTAGCGTCATGGGTTCCTGAGCTGGCAGAAGATGCTCCATGGGTCCAAGAGAGGGGAGCTCAGGCTAACTAAGAACAAAGGAGTGCTGGCATCGCTTTTCTAGGGTCCTTTCCTGAAAGCGAATATCGATCTGGTTACACAAGGAGATAACTTTGCTTAGATCAGTGGGGATGGTTCTTCCTGCTAATTCATCCTTCACTCTATCAGAAAGCCCATGCAAAAAGGTTGCGACTAAGGCCTCATTGTTCCAGCTCAACTCAGCCGTCAGTATACGGAAATGAAGAGCATACTGTCCCACAGAAGCAGACTCTTGGCGGAGACTTAAAAGGGCACTGGCCGCTGAAGAGACACGACCTGGTTCTTCGAAGATATTCCGAAAAAAATTCAAGAAGTCAGACAGACTAGAAACCACTGGATCATTCAGTTCCTACAGAGGGGCTGCCCAGGCTAAAGCTTCACCGGAGAGGAGGGAAATGATATAGGCTACCTTTGCCCGATCAGACAGAAAGTTTTGGGGCTGGAGCTCAAAATGAATAGTGCATTGGCTAAGGAATCCCCTGCAGGCCTTGGAGTCCCCAGAGAAAAACGGGACGGAGCTGGCAGTTGTAGTGAATGTGTGGCTGCGACTGCGACTGGAATAGGTGCAGCCGCTGATAGCGGTTGAGGTTGTTGAACTGGGGGTCCTAAGGAGGCCAAATCCTGAAGGAATCGCATCACCTGGGTCTGATTAGATTCCTGGGTCTCAAGTCTGCGGACTATGCCCTGCAACGGATCATCTGCGGGTAGCGGAACATCAGCTGGGTCCATGGCTGATCAAACTGTCAGGTCACCTGAATCCAAGTGACAGATGCACACCGTTGGGGTCAGGAGTGCACCGCTAAGGTAGTGAACCCTATGGCTGACTGCTGCGAATGGAACTCTGGGTAGTTAAGGAAGGCAGGTCCACTGGAGCACTAACAGGGATCCCACGTGGAGCTAGAGCCTAAGATTCCCCAGGGCGCCGAGTCTAAGATCCAGCAGGTGTTCACCAGAGCCTCTAGTGGTGAGGATGGACTGGGCTGCAACTGGATCCAGGCCGCGGCCCCCAGAGTCCCCCAGCTTACGCTAACAGTAGGCTATAATGGATAGAGTGGAAGAAGCAGCTCAGGATACAAGAGATAGTGAGGGGATAAGCCAAAGGTCGGGGCGACTAGCAGACAAGGATAAACAAAGGACACGCCAAAGGTCAAGGTCACAAGCAGACAGGGATAGTCGAGAATAAGCCAAGATCGGTAAAACAGAGACAGACGTAGCACACAGCAAGCAGGAACCCAAACACACAATAGCTTAACAAACAACGTTGATCAGCACGGCTGGCTTGCAGTGCACAGGTTAATATAGTGTTCCCTGATAGGGCCTGGGGTGGAGCCATGCTTAGAGGAGAGATTACTTAAGCAGCCAGGTGAGAGTGGCTGGCCTCTAAAGCGGGACACATGGAGGAGAGGTAGGCTGAGAGACAAACATTACTGCATAACCATGACACCGTGTGTGGGGAACTGTGTTAAACGCTTTTCCAAATCCAAGTATACCACATCTACAGCCACCCCTCTGTCCAAGGTTCTACTTACCTCCTCATAAAAAGAAATCAGGTTTGTTTTGACAACTTTTGTCTTTCATGAATCCATGCTGTCTGTTACGTAAATTATTTTTTTCCAGCAAGAACTTGTCTATGTGTTTTTTTTTATTAAACTCTCCAGTATCTTCCTGACTATAGAAGTTAAACTAACAGGTCTATAGTTACTTGGTAAAGACTTTGATCCCTTTTTAAATATGGGCACCACATTGGCCCTACGCCAATCCAGTGGTACCATTCCAGTCATTAACGAGTCCCTAAAAATAATGGCTTTGAAATGACAGAGCTCAATTATTTTACGGTCTGTGGGTGGATGCCATCTGAATGTCATCTTGTCCGGGTGCTTTATCCACCTTTATTCTGTCTAAATATTTCTGAACCATTGTGGATCATTTTGGTGCTGTGCCAATACCATTATGGACATGAGCTTCCCCATGCTTCTTTGTATACACAGAGCTGAAAAAAGTATTTAATAAATTAGCCTTCTCTTTGTCCCCAGTCATCCATTCTAGATTATTTTGTAAAGGGCCTACATGCTCAGACCTGACCTTTTTACTATTAATATATAGAGCAGTCCTCATCCTTGGAAAATTTGCTCTCTTAAAGTTAAGTGTTTTTATCTTTCCCGTATGTGTTTTTTGCTTACAGCTAACATTAAATTAAATCATGTTAGGGTCACTGCTACCCAGATGTTCTTTTATATGAATATTGGTAATAAGCTCTGCATGGTTTTAGATTACCAGGTCCAGCAGAGTGTCATTCCTAGTTGGGGCCTCAATAAACTGGACCATAAAATTGTCTTGTAATAGGTTGTGTGTGTGTCTGTCTATTACAAGACAATTTTATGATCCAGTTTATTGAGGCCCCGACTAGGAATGACGCTCTGCTGGACCTAGTAATCTCAACCCATGCAGAGCTTATTACCAATATTCATATAAAAGAACATTTGGGTAGCAGTGATAATAATTCTTAGTCGGGGGCCTCAATAAACTGGTGATAATAATGGGGGATTTTAACTACCTGAAAATTGTAATGGCACTGCTGGGACAGTTAAAGGGCAAACATTTATAAACCTATTACCTATTAATGACTAGCGTCATTCCTAGTCGGGGACTCAATAAACTGGACCATAAAATTGTCTTGTAATAGGTTTATATATTGCTCTCTTAAAGTTAAGTGTTTTTATCTTTCCCGTATGTGTTTTTTGCTTACAGCTAACATTAAATTAAATCATGTTAGGGTCACTGCTACCCAGATGTTCTTTTATATGAATATTGGTAATAAGCTCTGCATGGTTTTAGATTACCAGGTCCAGCAGAGTGTCATTCCTAGTTGGGGCCTCAATAAACTGGACCATAAAATTGTCTTGTAATAGGTTGTGTGTGTGTCTGTCTATTACAAGACAATTTTATGATCCAGTTTATTGAGGCCCCGACTAGGAATGACGCTCTGCTGGACCTAGTAATCTCAACCCATGCAGAGCTTATTACCAATATTCATATAAAAGAACATTTGGGTAGCAGTGATAATAATTCTTAGTCGGGGCCTCAATAAACTGGTGATAATAATGGGGGATTTTAACTACCTGAAAATTGTAATGGCACTGCTGGGACAGTTAAAGGGCAAACATTTATAAACCTATTACCTATTAATGACTAGCGTCATTCCTAGTCGGGGCCTCAATAAACTGGACCATAAAATTGTCTTGTAATAGGTTTATATAGGTTTATATATTTTTGCCCTTTAACTGTCCCAGCAGTGCCATTACTCCAGTCAATTTCCAGGTAGTTAAAATCCTCCATTATTATCACTGTTCCAGCCCTTGCAGCCCTTTCCATCTGTGCAAGGAGCTGAGTCTCCACCTCCTCATGAACACTGGGAGGTTTATAACAGACTCCAATGGTAACCTTTGTTTCTTAACCCATGTACAGTTCCACCCATAATGCTTCAGACTCATCACACTCTCCATCAACTAGGTCCTCTTTCACACTCGCCTTAAGATGACTTCTCACATACAGACAGATACCACCACCCCTCCATTTTACTGTGTCTTTCCGATAGAGAGCATAGCCAGGAATATGAATAGCCCAGACATGAGAAGAATGAAGCCAAGATTCAGCAATACCAATTAGATCATAGTTCTCTTTGTGCACCAGAGCTTCCAACTCACCTATTTTGCTTGGCAGACTTCTGGCATTGGTGAACAAACACTTTAATTCAATGTCACATTTTGTAAACATATGTTGCATATTTTTTTTATTTTAGTACAAATAGTACCATTTCCAATAGTTGTTTGTAACATAGGAACCTTCATATTATCTGCCATAGCCCTCCCCAACTTTCCCCATTCCACCCACCAATAGGGCTGACTCCTGTCTAACCTGTCTGCCCCATTATAATCCAATTCACCCTCCCCCACAATCCTAGTTTAAATACTCCAGCCTTCCCATAAACCTCTCCCCAGCACAGTAGACCCCTTCCATTTAGGTGCAAACCATCTTTAGCATATAGGTTGCACCCCAATGAAAAGTCAGCCCAGTGCTCTTATAACCCAAACCCCTCCTTCTTACACCAGGGCTTTAGCCATGCATTCAACTCTCTAATCTCCCCCTGCCTTTCCTGTGTTGCGCATAGCACAGGCAATATTTCAGAGAATATAACCTTGGAGGTCCTTCCCTTCAACTTACAGCCTAGTTCTTTAAATTGGTTCTTAAGCAGCCTCCACCATCCATATATTCTGTCATTGGTTCCAACGTGGACCAAGACAGCTGGGTCATGCCCATCCCCTCCCAGTAATTTATCAACCCGGTCCACCACATGCCGAACCCTGGCACAAGGGAGACAGCAAACCATTCAGTTGAGGAGATCCTGGTGACAAATTTTTCTATCAGTCCTTCTAAGAATAGAAGCAGAGGACCCTTTTCAAGGTTGTGTTGTCAGTAGGGTGATGTCTCTGCTTTTTATAATGTTGTCTAGGTTTGCCATTGCTTTCCTCCCAAGAAGCAACCATCTCTCAATTTCATGGCTACAGTCACTGTCTGCCGTGGTCTTGGAGCCTAGGAAGATAAAATCTGTGACTGTTTCCATTTCTTCTCCATCTATTTGCCAAGGAGTGATGGGACCGGTTGCCATGATCTTAGTTTTCTTAATGTTCAATTTCATGCCAGCTTTTGCGCTCTCCTCTTTCCCTTTTATTAAGAGACTCTTTAGTTTTTCTTCACTTTCTGCCATTTGTGTGGTATCGTCTGCACATCTCAGGTTGTTGATATTTCTCCCTGCGATCTTAATTTCAGCTTGTGATTCGTCGATCTTGGCATTTCGCATGATGTACTCTGCATATAAGTTAAATAAGTAGTGACAATATACATCCTTGCCGCTAGGGATGAGCCTAACACCCCCCAGTTCGGTTCGCACCAGAACTTGCGAACAGGCAATAAATTTGTTCGAACATCCGAACACCGTTAAAGTCTATGGGACTCGAACATGAAAAATCTAAAGTGCTAATTTTAAAGGCTTATATGCAAGTTATTGTCATAAAAAGTGTTTGGGGACCTGGGTCCTGCCCCAGGGGACATGTATCAATGCAAAAAAAAGTTTTGAAAACTGATGTTTTTGCGGGGGCAGTGATTTTAATAATGCTTAAAGTGAAACAATAAAAGTGAAATATTTTTTTAAATTTCATACCTAGGGAGTGTGTATAGTATGCCTGTAAAGTAGCGCTTGTTTCCCTGCTTAGAACTGTCCCTGCACAAAGTGTAATTTTTTAAGGAAAAAAAGTCATTTAAAAGCACTCACGGCTATAATGAATTGTTGGCTCCCAGCAATACAGAGAAAAGTCATTGATAAAAAAAAAAAAATGCGTGGGGGTCCCCCCAAATTCAATTACCAGGCCCTTCAGTTCTGGTATGGATATTAAGAGGAACCCTGCGTCAAATTTAAAAAAAAAATGACGTGGGGTTCCCCCAAAAATCCATACCAGACCCTTTATCCGAGCACGCAACCTGGCAGACCGCAGGAAAAGAGTGGGGGGATGAGAGAGCGCCCCCCTCTCCTGAACCGTACCAGGCCACATGCCCTCAACATGGGGAGGATGCTTTGGGGGTCTGTGACCCTTCAAAGCACCATGTCCCCATGTTGATGGGGACAAGGACCTCATCCCCACAACCCTTGCCCGGTGGTTGTGGGGGTCTGCGGGCGGGGGCTTATCGGAATCTGGAAGACCCCTTTAACAAAAGGGACCCCCAGATCCCGCCCCCCCATGTGAATTGGTAAGGGGTACAATGTACCCCTACCATTTCACAAAGAAAGTGTAATTTTTTTTTTAAAATAGACAGAAACCTGCGTTACATCAGAGGGGGCGGGGTCACCCGCACGTCACTGGGGAAGCCCGGGTTTCCCCTTGCGTCAGAGGGGGATGGGGTCACATGACAGGTGGCCCCGCTCTCAGCTTATTAAGAGCTGTCACTGGCTGAAGCCGCATCATTCCCGGGATGTCTCCGGTGGAGACAGGATGCGCTGCGCTGGACATCATCGTTGGAGCCTGGACCTGGATGGAGAGGAGATCATCCACCGCTGGACCCCAGAGAGGAGAGCATCCATCGCAGAATACCAAGAGTGGATTACCACCACTGGAATCTTTTTTTATTTTTTTTATTTTTAATAAAGGACTTTTCCCAACGGTGTCTGTGTGTTTTTTTACAATTTTTTACACTTTCTTTGTGAAATGGTAGGGGTACAATGTACCCCTTACCAATTCACATAGAAGGGGGGCTGGGATCTGGGTGTCACGTTTGTTAAAGGGGTCTTCCAGATTCCGATAAGCCCCCCGCCCGCAGACCCCCACAACCACCGGGCAAGGGTTGTGGGGATGAGGCCCTTTTCCCCATCAACATGGGACAAGGTGCTTTGAGGGGTCACATACCCCCAAAGCATCCTCCCCATGTTGAGGGCATGTGGCCTGGTACAGTTCAGGAGGGGGGGAGGGCCACTCTCTCTCCCCCTCCCCCTCTTTTCCTGCGGCCTGCCAGGTTGCGTGCTCGGATAAAGGGACCGCTATGGATATTTGGGGGGAACCCCACGTAATTTTTTTTTTAAATTTGACGCAGGGGTCCCCTTAATATCCATACCAGACCTGAAGGGCCTGGTAATTGAATTTGGGTGGACCCCCACGCATTTTTTTTTTTTTTTTTATCAATGACTTTTCTCTGTATTGCCGGGAGCCGACAATTCATTATAGCCGCGAGTGCTTTTAAATGACGTTTTTCCTTCAGAACTGACACTTTGTGCAGGGACAGTTCTAAGTACAGGAAACAAGCGATACTTTACAGGCATAGTATACACACTCCCTAGGTACGAAAATTAAAGGAATATTTCACTTTTATTGTTTCACTTTAAGCATTATTAAAATCACTGCTCCCGAAAAAACTGACGTTTTTAAAACTTTTTTTTGCATTGATACATGTCCCCTGGGGCAGGACCCGTGTCCCCGAACCCTTTTTATGATAATAACTTGCATATAAGCCTTTAAAATGAGCACATAGACTTTCTCCCATAGACTTTTACAGGGTGTTCCGCGGCTTTTCGAATTTGTCGCGAACACCCCAAATTGTTCGCTGTTCTGCGAACGGGCAAACAGGCAATGTTCGAGTCGAACATGAGTTCGACTCGAACTCGAAGCTCATCCCTACTTGCCGCACTCCTTTCTCAATTTTGAACCAGTCAGTTGTTCCATGTCCTGTTCTAACTGTTGCTTCTTGACTTGCATACAGTTTTTTCAGAAGACAGATGAGGTGGTCTGGTATTCCCATTTCTTTCAGTATTTGCCAAATCTTGTGATCCACACAATCAAAGGCTTTGCTGTAGTCAATAAAGCAGAAGTAAAGATACTTCTGGAACTCCCTTGCTTTCTCCATGATCCGGGGAATGTTGGCAATTTGATCTCTAGTTCCTCTGCCTCTCCGAAATCCAGCTTGTTCTTGTGGTAGCGCTCGGTTCACATGCTGATGAAGCCGAGTTTCTAAAATTTTCAGCATAACCTTGCTAGCGTGTGAGATTAGTGTGATTATACGGTAGCTTGAACATACTTTGGCGCTGCCTTTCTTTGATATCGGAATGTAAACGGACCTCTTCCAGTCCTGTGGCCATTGTTGAGTTTTCCAAATTTGTTGGCATATTGAGTGTAGCACTTTAACAGCATCATCTTTTAGGATTTTAAATAACTCAGCTGTGATACTTAATAATTGATTACTCTTTACTATTTGTGCCGATTACTAAGCCGATCACATTGGCCAATGTATGGTATCCTTAAGTGTGATAGCACAATTGCATATGTTTCAGTTTTATTAACCACACATAAATATTAAGTAAGTGATGCCCCCAATTGCTAAACAATAAAAATACCAAAATAAAACGAATATAAAATATATTAATCAAGAAAAAATATTAATAAAATCATGAACAATTTTTTTTTTTTAGCAATACAGCAGTTCAGGCCAATATCTATGTTAAAGCAGAGCTCCCCTGAAAAAAAAAATCTTAAAAGCCAGCAGCTACAAATACTGCAGCTGCTGACTTTAAATATTAGGACACTTACCTGTCCTGGAGTCCAGCGACGTCGGCAGCAGAAGACGAGCAATCGCTCGTCACTCTGCTGCCCCCACCGCCATCCTCGGTGAGGGAACCAGGAAGTGAAGCCCTGCGGCTTCACTGCCCGGTTCCCTACGGCGCATGCGTGAATCGCGCTGCGCCGTTCTCACTGGTCCCTGTTGTGTTCTGGGAATCGAGTGTCTCCCAGAACACAACGGGTATTCTGCGGGAAGTGACATACTACCCGCAGAATACCCGCAGATCGGACACCAGGAAGTGGGTGCAAATACCTGTCTTAGACAGGTATCTGCACCCTCCTCCCCCCTTAAAGGTGCCAAATATGACACCGGAGGGGGGAGGGTTCCGATGAGCGCAAGTTCCACTTTAGGGTGGAGCTCCGCTTTAAGGTCCTGTGGTGTTAGGGTATCAGGCGTGTATACCCATTTAGTCTGATGTTGAGAGACTTTTTCCTTTTTATTTTGTCCCCTCCAGTGGCCTTCTACTCTATCAACACCAAAAAACATTAGTTGGCTTGCATCTTTTACGTAATATTATTTAGAGTGCCTGGATACACTTTGTTTTCTGTATTTTTTTTTTATGTTGTTCTTGTGCTCCCCAATTCTTCTACCCATTTCTTGTTGTCTTACCTATGTACTGAAGGTGGCATGGGCACTACAACACACACGTGACACCTTTTTACATGATATTAATGACTTAATCTCAAATGTTCTCTTGTTACTATTAGATTGAAAGTGTGTTATTTTTCTATCTTTATATTTACTAGTTGTACTTGTCACACACTTTTGGCACCGGAAAACCCCTTTTCGTTCAAAAGGGTACTATCATGTTTCTCAATGCTTTAGCCTTCCTATAAATGAACTTAGTGCGATTAGTTTGTTCTTTACTCAGTGTTTTATCTTTCAGTAAAAGAGGACAGTGGCTTTCGATGATTTCTCTAAGATTATGTGGGTACCTGTGTGGGTGTCATTTCTGCGCAGAACGCAGGCTCACAATTTGTAAGCCATCTACCCTTTGCACCTCCTCTCCTTGGAAGCACCACAGAAATGGGACGACTTCCCCCATGTATATTAAGTCCACAGCATTCAGCTTCCTTCACTAAGTAAAATCAAGGTGCCCTCATTAGTATTCCAGTTTCACCCAATATCCCTTCCCTAGCTCTGCCCAGCCAGGCACACTCGTAGATAGCACACTTATCCCCAGGCTTTCACCATTACTCACATCAGAAGACTCTGGCCTAGCCTCCAAGGCCTTATGCATCCCGCTAGAGGACCTGCAGAAGAACATTAGTGGAGACAGGGGACTACAGCTGTTCCTTTTGTGTTCTGTACTACCTTGCCTGGTACTTAAGCCCTATAAAGGGTCCTTTAGTTCAGTGTGCATATGGAGGCTACATGCTAGAAGCTTTGGGGTGTTTGGCTCCCATGCCCAGTCTAACTATGGCTCCCCTCACCACTGGCCTATGAATGGGCAATAATCCCACCTATTATATCACTAGATGGGGGACATTTCTCAAAAAGGGTAGCTAACACCTAATTACAATCCAGTCCATAGAATTCCCAGACTTGCCTGTTTATGTAGCACTGCAGGCGTGTCAGCAATGTCAGCCGCCTGCTAGGGACATGACCCAAGGGAAGGTAAGAGGCAGGCTGCGGAGCAGCCTCCTGAGTGCTACTAAATTCTTCCACTCCATCTTCTTCCAAGTGATGGGGGCGCAAACTTTCCAATGGGTTGGGCACCCTTTCTCTGGTGGCTTCACATGTGCAGGGACATCTGCTGGCACATTAGGTAAGATTTTTGCAGCAGGAGTCATCTCCTCCTTCTCCACTGACTCCACAGTCACTGCTGCACACCTAGAGGCATCCCACAAAGCCCCCAGCAACTCCTGGGGCACATCCTCATTCAATAGGGGCAAGTCCTCCTTTCTCGGACCTGGAGGGTCCAACACAGCTGGAACTGGTGCCTGTTCCAAAGTTGTTACGGGACAGACATCTGTAACAGAGTCCGCTTCATTTCAGCAGGCTGACAGATGTATTGTATATGGAGCAGACGTGTAGTCCTCTTCCTCTGGCTTTAGGGATACATTAAAGTGGTTGTAAACGTCAAATATGAACAAAGCATATCTGTCTGTAGTGTGTATTTGTCTCAATTAAAAGCACTAATGCCCTGTACACACGATTGGATTTCCGATGGAATAAAATCCGTTGGAATTTTTCGTCGGAATTCCGATGAAGCTGACTTTTATCAGTCTTGCCTACACACCATCAGACAAAATTCCGACCGTCCAAAACGCTGTGACGTACAACACGTACGACGGCACTATAAATGGGAAGTTCAAATCCAATGGCGCCACCCTTTGGTCTGCTTTTACTGATTTTGTGTTACCGCGTGTTAGTAAAAGTTTGGTGTTAGCCGATTCGCGCTTTCAGTCTCCATGCTTTTCAGTCCGTCACAGCATGACGAATGTGCTATCTCCATTACGAACGCTAGTTTTACCAGAACGAGCGCTCCCGTCTTGTAATTTAGTCTGAGCATGCATGTATTATTCTCCGATAGAGTTCCACACAGACGATCGGAATTTCCTATAGTTTTTATTTCCATCGGAAAAATTTAAAACATGTTCTATTTTTTTACACCGATGGAAAAAAGTCAGATGGGGCCCACACACGATTGGTTTTTTTTCCGATGAAAAAAGTCCATCTGACTTTTTTCATTGGAAAAAACGATCGTGTGTACAGGGCATAAGTGACATTTTTGCCTGCTGATTTTGTTTCTTTACTATAAGCATGAATCACTTTTTCCTGACACCAAGAGAAAAATAGTGACAGAGGAGGGAGCTTTAGCTGATTGACAGCCTCAGCTTTGTTTCTGTGAGCTGTGGGAAGGGGGTGTGCCTCTTCCCATCCAATTAGCTCTCAGACCTCTCCTCACTGAGCTCCAGCAGATTGTACCTTCAGCTTTCCGGCCACCTTTTTCCTGAACTCTCAGACAAGCTTATAATTTCAGAACTTTGAACAGATGTAGAGATGAGAGGACTGCAGATAGACAGATACAACTTATGTAGAAGGATTTGTTTCATCTCTGTGTATCACCTAAGTTTAGGGTATATACTGTATAAGGGTTTACAATCATTTATAAAATGGGCTAAAGTATGTAAATGCTGTTAGTAAACGTGTTAAAGCGGAGTTCCACCCTGAATTATTTTTTCAGAATCAGACTCCTCTAAACCATTAAAAAAACATTTGGAGGAATTTTTTTTTATATACTTACCAGAATTGCCCTGTCGCTATGTAGTCCTCCTAATCTGCCACTTCCTGGTCCGTGGAGCTCCTCGTCACTTCCTCCCTCGCCAGTGCTCCTGGGAAATAATGTGTCATCTTTTCCCAGGAGTCTGTGGGCAGTACTGTCATCAAAAATTTTGATTTAAGGCGGATCATAGCGCCAAGATGTGTTTATCTATGTTGCCATAAAAACAGGGCGGGACCTTCTTCCGTCGCCGCCCGTTGTTATGGCAACTTTAGAAACAATTGGCATTACGGCCGCCAGTGAATCGCGTATGCGCGAGATCGAGAGGTGCATGCTGGTTACCCAGCATGCACCTCTCCTAAGCTTATCCAGGAAGAATTATTGATTGACCTTCACATGCCCACAATAATGATGGCAACGGCCACAACAGGAGAGAAAAAAATGTGAGTATAAAATTTTTATTTTAGCAACATCAATTATTAAATTGATATAATCGTTTTTTAAATTTATTAACTATGCTCAGATCAATAAAAAAAAAAAATGTGTCTGGAACTCCGTTTTAAGCCAATAGTGCCTCTTTGATGTGTTCAGTGCAGACTACCAGCACAAGCGAGCAAAACTTGGCTTGGTGAGCCTCTACATGATGCTGTAAGGTACGATAAAGTATGGTTTGGGCTGCAGTTACAAATGTTGCACTGGTCCAGCTGGTGCCACCGTATGAGACAGTGACAGTGCAGCCAATACCTGGGGAGTGTGGACATTACCAGTAGTGCAGATTGGGAATGAGTGGTAGCCTGGTGGAGGAGGGTCTGCCTGCTTGGTGGTAGCAGGAAAGGTTCCCCTGGGCCCACAAGCCTAAAAACCTTGGCCCCCATGTTTCAAGGGCTTTGTGTTCACCAATCATGTGCAAGGGAAATTAAAGCAACAGGATTTTTGTTGGCACACAATTGGATGATTGATGTGAATGCAACTTCATCTCATTTACTAAGCTAAGTGGACATTCAGTTTGAAAATGAACATACAGGTCTGTTAGTTTATTGAGTCAACCCCAATGTTCACTGAGCAGTTGGGAGTGGAGCGTTACTATAAAAAGCTTCAAAGTTTAACCAGAAAATAGATGTATCATCATCTGTGCAGTGCAGCAAAGTTGTGGAAGTCACAAGACTGGCTGAACAGAAGTATGCAACTAGTTTGCAATGTAAGACAGTGTGCATATATGTATTTCAACTGTGTACTTTGCTTTTTGCTGGGAGTTACACTTTAATTTTTAGATCTTGGATGTTCATGGTATTCCATTTCCATTGTTTTACAGTCATGAAATTATTTCTTTTGCAGAAGTCATGAAGTCACTCTTGTGGCACGTGCAATTAAGTGTTTGAACGAGCACACCCTTCTGTCCTTTCCTATTTTTATCAGCTACATTTTGTCTACCTACTGTACATTTTTATCTAATATTTCTTCTCTAAATCACTCAACACACATTAGCGCATCGCTCAGTTTATTAGGAATTGATCATGCGTTCATGCCTTTTTCCATTTCCAGAGTGCTTTTAGGTATTAGGCCCTGCTGTAATCAAGTTGAACGTGATAATGAGAACATGCTCACATTGTTAAAGTAAATGATCCAGTGCACTTAAAGTGAAGACACATTTGAACTACAATTTGTGGTCTTCACAGAAGTATTGAATAGTCTGGGAGGAATGTTTATGGCATAATAACCCCTTAAGTTCCAAGTATCAGCCCTGGATACGGTTTGGTTCGTTGCATACTGTAGATCTCACCCTTGCAGACTGCAATTAGTATGCAGTCTGTATACAGTAGATGCCAATGTTGTAATATAGTTGCAGTTCTTTCACCTCATATGATGTAGAAACCCCACAAGGCTGGGTCAAATAAATAATAACATGCATTTTTTAAGAATGTTTTCCAAGTATATAGAGCTCCTAAAAATGAAATACAAATGGGCATTTTTTCATGTAGAAACCAGGGCTATGTTTGGTAATATATTCACTTTACAGTGTAAACTTCCAAACTTGGCACTAAAACCTAACCACGTATGCTTGTTCACACATGTGTTGATTATGAAGAATGAGGTAATGCTCATTAACGCGCCTGTAGCATTTTCTATGTTTCTGACATGTTTTTGTCGTGTTTATGAAGATAATTAATTGTTAGCCTCTTAATAAAAAGCATGTAGACTTGTTATTAATAGTACCGTCATCCTAAAAGTCAATTTTGAATACAAGTAGGGCTTGAGGGAACCCCAAAACCCAAAAGACCAAAAACAAAAGCTGGGGGAAGAGAGGGCAGTAGGACTATTACGGTACAAGGTGAGTAGGTTAACTCAGAGAGAGCGATTATAATAAAAAGTATACATTTATTAACATAATATCAAAATAAAAGACATCAAAACAACATGGACAATAAAGTACAATACAGACAAGCCGTACGTGTCACCGAAATTTAATGATCCCTTGGGGGAAGATCACGGTGGAAGTAGGGGTCACGTGGGGGGAGTCTCAATTATTTTTGCGACAGCGTCGCTTCGTCAGGAGATTTCTAAAATTAATTAATATGCAGTCATTAACTATAAAAAAGCTGAACAAGATATGAAAATACATATAAGTCAACCTTACAATAGAGACAATCATTAAGCATATGTAGCGACCTCACCCCTCTCACGCCTTCTCATTCTCGGCTTGTCTGTCTTTGTCTAGGGGTGTCAGTACCGGGGGGAGGGATGAGATACACCAAGGGCCATGTCCTCCATAGTGAAGAGGTGAAGGCCAGAAAGATCGGGCTTTGTGTAGGTGTCCCAGAGTCAAATCCTTTCCTCGGATTCACTCCCCTTTGCTCCTAGTAACCAGAGTTCCACACACTGAATAGGTCCAACACAGTTTTATTCTTCTCAGTGAATAAACATACAGCACAGTCAAGTTGGGACCTTTGCAACAGTTCAGTATTAATGGGAGTAGGTCGAGGCACAATCCTTTAATGTATCTCTAACCACTGTGGTGTCACCAATGACGAATAGTCACTGCCACTGACTATATGAGGTAGAACATGAATTACCTTCGCTAGCACGGCCCCTGTCAGGGGAAGGATATCCGTCCAAGGGAGTCACTGGAGGCCTCTCTGTCACCAGCAAATGCTGCGCCGGACTCTCCAGAGAAGTTCCGCTCACCAGTCTCCTCGACCTCAGACACGGGCACCCAAGGAGTTAGGGCCCCCTCGGATTCCTCCACCCTCGCGGAACTCAGTCGAAGGTACTGAGCCCCAGGCATCTGCCATAGTACCTCACCCCAGGCTAAAGGTGCCTGAGATGGACTCCATCTCTCGCTCCGGCCAGGTCAAGGGCACCTGGGCCCGGAACTCCGGAACTCCAGCACCCCAAGCTGAAGGTGCCTGGATGCGGCTGCGTCCTCCGACTCTGAACCCCAAGGTCAGGGCGTCTGCCCCTTTTATCCTCTCGCCTTTTGCGTCACAGCAGGTTCCCCGCCCCGCTATACCAGCGCCAGGAAAGGACAAAAAGGAAGCAGTCTTGCGGTGTGGGTTCAACTCCGGCCAGGGCGACAATGCCACCTGCAGGCCGCAGGGAACCTCACACCACCAGAGTGCTCCAAGAACCGTAAGAAAGGGTCTCGGATTCCCTAGCAATCAGTGCATCTGGGTTACACTACCACCCAGATGCTTCCCTTAAATTCAAATACCCGCTACACTTATAATATATAAACAATATATAAACATTGAGGAGCAAGAACTGTGCCGCTTACCTAAAAACAAGGGTCCCATGTTTATGAAGAGATGAAAACGCTTCTAGAATGCTTGATAAATGCTCATGAAACTGTTGCTTTTCTAGTGGGAAGTGAAAGCAAATGGGGAAAAGACAAGGGCAACCTCCATAGTCTAGTAAACAAGGTGAACAATATTTATTAATGATTAAAAACACACTCACTAAGGGGGAGCTTGTGCAAAGTGGTAAAAGTCAAAGCTGCTGCCTCTGTGCTCTTATTTACTATTTAGGCTTATTTAGGCTCAACACTATGTCCCCCAATGGCCCCAATGAGTTGCTCGACGTAAATATCATCTTATAATCCTCTTGTGTCCTTGAGCTATTTCATTCTGGAGTTCTGGAGGACCTCCTTCATCTTGACCATTATAAGGAGTGGTGTCTGGTCATCATACATTGTCACCCCCCCCCCCCCTTCCTTTCCAGGCCTTCTGGAGCGCCATTATAGTCCCCTTCCATCCATCTTCCATACGTTATATATGCCAAACTACCAATGACATTCATGTCTTCATTTTCAATCTTCCATCTTGATTCTCCCATGCAGTTAGAGATTATCTGAGAACCATATATACCCCTATCATCCAGGCCACAGGAACATGGTCACCTATGGTTTTGAGATATTTGTTTATTACATCCTGAAAGTCCTCCTAGAAGCAGAGTAATTAAATAAATCCCTGTGTGTAAAGACATATATACTGTATATATACAGTATATACTGTATATACAGTATCTCACAAAAGTGAGTACACCCTCACATTTTTGTAAATATTTTATTATACCTTTTTATGTGACAACATTGAAGAAATTACACTTTGCTACAATGTAAAGTAGTGAGTGTACAGCTTGTATAACAGTTGTGAGGGGGTTAACTCGGTAGCGGGTGTGTGTGACCCCCTGGTTGGGCTCCCCACACAAAAACAGGGCCAGCAGACGGAGGTTGTGGTTTTCAAAATCAAAAGGTGCGGTTTATTTCTCTATGTACAGTGACAAAAACACAGCAAAGCCAAAAAGAAACAAACAAAATAAATCCTGGTCAGTTTGACCTCTGACTAAACATGCAGGTTTCCTAAACTAACAACTGGGATCAGCCTGGTGCTGTCCTAGTCCCTAAGTCCCTGGTTTAGTAAAAGTCCAAACAAATAGCCACACAGGCTTTGCCTCACCGCACAGGGGTTCACTCTCCCTAGACAGTCCACACAGGTCTGGTTCCAGGCATGAGCTAACATCTAATGAAGCTGGGAGTTTTTTATAGAGGCCTAAATGAGCTGACAAGGTTCAGCTGGTCTCCTCATCTCTGTCTGCACGACGCCCCACACTCTCCCTAGAGGTATGAGTCATTCATGAGCCCACTAGCCTCAGCTGGGCTTCATCAACTCCCTAGTTGTATAAGTCGGCATAAAGCCTGAATCTGGGAGAAATATATCTACCCCCCTGGATGCAACCAGGTGACTTTACCTTCCTGCTGTCACATACCCCCCCCTCTTGTTTTAACCTTGGGGTTGGAACACCAGCAATCAGGCATTCATGTACTCGAGACAAAGCATCCACATTCCCCATTTGAACGCCAGGGCGATGCTTTACTGTGAAGTTGAATTCCTGTAGGGCCAGGAACCACCTATTCACTCTTCTATTTGTCTCCTTGTTTTGAGCCATCCACTTTAACGGAGCGTGATCCGTAACCATGTCAAAGTGCCTACCTAGCAGATAGTACCGAAGGGAATCTAGAGCCCACTTCACCGCTAAACACTCCTTTTCAACCGTGGCGTAATTTACCTCATGGGACTTCAACTTCCTGCTGAGGTAAATGACTGGGTGCTCTTCCCCGTTCCAGACCTGGGACAATACTGCTCCTAACCCCACATCTGACGCATCACTTTGTACGACAAAGTCTTTAGAGAAGTCGGGTGAGTACAACACTGGCTGGCTACATAAGGCTTGTTTCAAGAATTGGAATGCTGCCTCAGCCTCGGGGGTCCATTTAATCATGACCGACCCTTTCCCTTTCGTCAGGTTGGTTAGGGGCACAGCCTTAGAAGCAAAGTGGGGAATGAAGCGCCGATAATAACCCGCGATTCCCAGAAAGGCTCGTACCTGCTTCTTGCTGTTGGGACGTGGCCAACTCTGGATGGCCTCGACTTTGTTGAGTTGGGGTTTTATTACTCCCCTGCCAATGGTGTACCCAAGATATTTGGCCTCCTCCTGCCCAATGGTACACTTCTTGGGGTTAGCCGTAAACCCCGCTTCCCGAACAG
Organism: Rana muscosa; assembly: GCA_029206835.1. NCBI lineage: Eukaryota > Metazoa > Chordata > Amphibia > Anura > Ranidae > Rana > Rana muscosa. The sequence goes on from CM055127.1 coordinate 385,845,600, forward strand.
AGTCCAGGACTGCTTGCACTTTTGGCAGATGTGAGGCCCAATCTGTGCTATGGACAATTACGTCATCCAGGTAAGCCGCAGCATACTTCCGATGGGGCCTCAGCATCTGGTCCATTTTCCGCTGGAATGTGGCCGGCGCATTCTGTAACCCGAACGGCATTCTCTTATATTGGAACGCCCCGTCTGGGGTTACAAATGCGGTTTTCTCTTTGGCCGACTTGGCCAGGGGAATTTGCCAATACCCTTTTGTGAGGTCAAGAGTCGTCATGTATCGGGCTGTTCCCAGCCGGTCGATCAACTCATCTATACGTGGCATGGGGTAGGTGTCAAATTTTGTAACTTTGTTCAACTGACGAAAATCGTTACAAAATCGCCAGCTCCCATCCGGTTTAGGCACCAACACAATGGGACTAGACCAATCACTTTGGGACTCCTCTATCACCCCTAAGTTCAGCATTTTCTGTACTTCCTCCCGTATTGCCTCCCGTCGGGCCTCTGGGATCCGATAGGGTTTTAACTTCACCCTTTCACCGGGCGGGGTAATAATATCATGCTCTACCCCAGATGTTTGTCCCGGCAGCTCAGAGAACACCTCCTTGTTGCGAAGCACAAACTCCTTAACCTCCTGTTGTTGGGGTTGTGACAAGGTGGCTGCTATTCCAACCTCCGGAATCACGCAACCAGTTTGAGCTGGTGACCAAGTTTCTGCGACTAGGGACTCTCTATCCCTCCAGGCTTTCAACAGATTAACGTGATATATCTGTTCGGGCTTTCGCCTTCCTGGTTGTCTGACCTTGTAATTCACTTCGCTCACTTTTTCCATTATCTCGTAGGGGCCTTGCCATTTGGCAAGGAATTTACTTTCAACCGTAGGGACAAGTACCAATATCCTATCCCCCGGGGAAAAGGTACGGGTCTTTGCTCCACGGTTGTACACTCTCTGCTGTGCCAACTGCGCTTGGGCCAAATGTTCCTTCACGATGGGCATTACCTGTGCAATTCGATCTTGCATCAGGGCGACATGCTCAATCACACTCCTGTGGGGAGAACTCTCACTTTCCCAAGTTTCCTTGGCAATATCCAACAGCCCTCTTGGGTGTCTCCCATACAGTAACTCAAAGGGGGAGAATCCCGTAGAGGATTGGGGCACCTCCCTAATAGCAAACATCAAATAAGGAAGTAGACAGTCCCAATCCTTTCCATCTCTATCCACCACTTTCTTCAACATTTGTTTTAGGGTTTTGTTGAATCTTTCAACCAGCCCATCGGTTTGGGGGTGATACACAGATGTACGCAATTGCGTCACTTTGAACAATTTACACAGCTCTTTCATAACCCGGGACATAAAGGGTGTACCTTGGTCCGTAAGCAGTTCTTTACAAATACCCACCCGGCTAAAAACAAGAGATAGCTCTTTGGCTATGGTTTTGGCCGAGGTATTTCTGAGAGGGATCGCTTCTGGATAACGGGTGGCATAGTCCATTATAACCAATATGTACTGGTGCCCCCTAGCGGACTTGATTATAGGACCTACCAAATCCATTGCGATTCTCTCAAACGGGACCTCAATGATGGGTAGAGGGACCAGCGGGCTACGGAAATGTGGCATCGGGGCCGACCTCTGACACACAGGGCAGGAGGAACAATAATTTTCTATGTCCTTCATCACCCCAGGCCAATAGAATCTCTGTAATACCCTCTCTCGGGTTTTCTCTGTCCCCAGATGACCTCCAAGAATGTGCCCATGGGCCAACTCCAACACCAACTTCCTGTAAGGTTTGGGCACCACCAGCTGCTCAACGGTTTCTTCTGCCCTTTTTGCCACCCGATACAGTAGGTCCTTCTCTACGCTGAAGTATGGGTAAGTGCAGGTATTATCTGGGTTCACTAACTCGCCATCTATTTCCACTACGTTTTCCCGTGCCTTTATTAGGGCGGGGTCTTTTAACTGTTCTGTGGCAAAATTTTCCCTGTGAACCTCCAGATCAGAAAACTCCACAGACGGTAGGTTTTCGTCTGAGGAGGTGGGCTCCTCTCCAGTTTCTTGAGTCTCCCCTGCCAATACTGACAAGGGAAATTCTGGAGAGTCCTCACCACTCTCAGAGGAGTTCTGGCTATCACATTCCTGGTACATAGGGGCACCAGTGGGGGGCTCAGGATCATCCCACAGTTCCCAGAACTTCGGAAAATCCCTTCCCACAATGGCATCATGCGGTAATTGAGATACTAACCCCACTGGATGAGAGAGGGTACCTTTGGGGGTCTCGAAACACACTGTAGTCACTGGATACTCTCGGGTGTCCCCATGCACACAAATAACAGCTACCTTACTATTCCCAGAGACCTCTGTTTTAACTAATTCAGCCTTTATCAGGGTCACAAGGCTACCTGAATCCAGTAATACCACAACATTTCTACCATTAATACACATTTTGCATAAATGTTTCTCAGTTCCCCGAATGGCAGTGCATGCGACTGTCGCACACAGCGACTGACGTCTGTCCATCAGAAAGTCACATTGCATGGGTTCCTCCACAACCGGGCAATTTGCTGCAATATGTCCCGCTTGCCGGCAGCGGTAGCAAACGATCCTTCTTGCGGCCTCTTGAGCCGCTGATTTCCCAGGCTGTTCTCGCCAAACTTGGGGTAGAGCTCCCACCCTCTCACTCTCTCCACCCTCACCCCTTGGAATCCTCTTATCCGCCCCTGGGGATGGTCTGGTCTTAGGGTGGAAAGTCCGAGAGTCTCTGGAAGAGGCCGTCAGGTTCTCTGTAGCCAAGTATCTCTCTACACGATCCACAAGTTTACCGGCCGTTTCTGGGTCTCCATGGCTTACCCACTTTTGAATGGCGGTAGGAAGAGCTCTCAAGAAACGATCCATCACAACACGTTCCACAATCTCCGGTGCGGACAAAGTCTCTGGCTGTAGCCACTTCCTGCTCAGGTGAATGAGATCATACATTTGAGACCTGGGGGGTTTTCCAAGCTGGAAAGTCCAGTTATGCACACGCTGAGCCCGGACAGCCAGGGTGACACCCAGCCTTGCCAATATTTCAGCTTTTAGCATCACATAGTCTTTTGCTTGGTCAGGCTCTAGGTCATAGTAAGCCTTCTGCGATTCACCAGTTAACAGAGGAGCCACCAGTCCAGCCCACTGCTCCTCAGGCCACTTTTCTCTTTCAGCAGTCCTTTCAAATGTGGTCAAAAATACCTCTGGATCATCCTCTCCAGTCATTTTTGTCAATAAACGACTCACCCCAAAGGACGCGGTATTAGTGGGACGGCTTTCCTCACTGGTCTGCGGACGTTGCTGCATTACTGCTTCCATTTGTTGTAGTCTCTGCTCTTGCTTCTGTAACAGGTCTATGAAGCGGGCCTCAGATTGCTGCTGGGCTTGTTGATGAGCTTGCTGCTGGGCTGCAAGGCTCCTTTGCAAACCTGCATTTGTCTGCTGTTGATTGGCATTTGCTAGAGCCAGCTGTTTCAGTATCTCCTCCATGCTGGCTTAAAAAAAACTGCCACTGGTTCTCCACCAACTGTGAGGGGGTTAACTCGGTAGCGGGTGTGTGTGACCCCCTGGTTGGGCTCCCCACACAAAAACAGGGCCAGCAGACGGAGGTTGTGGTTTTCAAAATCAAAAGGTGCGGTTTATTTCTCTATGTACAGTGACAAAAACACAGCAAAGCCAAAAAGAAACAAACAAAATAAATCCTGGTCAGTTTGACCTCTGACTAAACATGCAGGTTTCCTAAACTAACAACTGGGATCAGCCTGGTGCTGTCCTAGTCCCTAAGTCCCTGGTTTAGTAAAAGTCCAAACAAATAGCCACACAGGCTTTGCCTCACCGCACAGGGGTTCACTCTCCCTAGACAGTCCACACAGGTCTGGTTCCAGGCATGAGCTAACATCTAATGAAGCTGGGAGTTTTTTATAGAGGCCTAAATGAGCTGACAAGGTTCAGCTGGTCTCCTCATCTCTGTCTGCACGACGCCCCACACTCTCCCTAGAGGTATGAGTCATTCATGAGCCCACTAGCCTCAGCTGGGCTTCATCAACTCCCTAGTTGTATAAGTCGGCATAAAGCCTGAATCTGGGAGAAATATATCTACCCCCCTGGATGCAACCAGGTGACTTTACCTTCCTGCTGTCACACAGTGTAAACTTGCCATCCCCTCAAAATAACTCAATACACAGCCATTAATGTCTAAACCGCTGGCAACAAAAGTGAGTACACACCTAAGTGAAAATAAATAATATACTAATTATCCGCGCAAGATGGAATGCGTAGGCTGCTGCCCCCCCCCCTGTGTTGATCTGTACTAGACAGATCAGGTAAATGGTAATGTTATATGTAGGGGTAATTGGTGCTGCTACTCGGCTGTTGTATAATGATAGGCCTGGATGCCTCTTCACAGTGATGTGGCCCTTCAGTGGGGGTATTTCTCGCTAACCCAACTGACTAAGATTGACGTTATAATTAGTAGTATGGGCAGAGGTGTCTAGGTTGGTAGCAACTAGTTTCCTAGCGGGTGAAAATTACTAAGTGTTCAATCAAAAGTGAGAGAAAATTGTTGATAAAAAAGTGTGTGATTTCCTACAGTCTAAATCCTTCTCTTATTACCGTGATATCCTTAAATATACACTGTGCACAAAATCATTTGTATTATCCTTATGTATAGTGAATGATATGGTCTCAAACTGCTTATACCACCAGTAAGAGCAGTGTGTCACTACTCCAGGTGGGAGCTGCCGCGTGACCAATCCAACTTGCAAACAAAATAAACTTCTTGAAAATAATTAGCAATCCTTAGAGTGATGAAACCCCAATCATGGAAGTGATATGAACGTGACAATCAAATCAAAAATTATAGCAAATGTTCATTGTGCCATAGATAACTGTGTGTCCCTAACACTGATATCTATGAGGGGACTATGCTTCCAGTCGCACAGTCTTATGTGACAGTTCACGTGACTCTGTGACTTCTGTGATGCCTGTTTGTCCCCAGGCGAGTATATTCTGTGACTTTGGTGCTCCCCTCTCCTTTAGGACCCCACTCACCAGATTGAAGCACCCCTACAGGGGTATAAGGCACGTCTGGTGATGTCCTCTGTGCGATCCTCTGTGCGGTTATGCTGCTCCTCAGGGGTATCCGGCCTTTCACTGCTCCCCAGTTCCTCCCAGTATGGGGGAGATCAGTATGATTCCTCAGAAAAAAAAAACAGATGGCGCTTTCATAGCGTGAATCGTTTTATTTAAAAAATGTTGTAAATTAAAAATAATAATAAAAACAAATGGTGTCACCGCTCCTGTAGTTTGCAAAACTCAGGGCAGTCTTTTGGACAATACAGACAGGTCAGGCCCTCTCGACTAGGTCACGCTGGTGGGTATGGCTTTCCACAGCCTAGGCGTGCGTTCCACTACATGGATCCCGCAAACCGGACGTGACGCGGACGTGTCTGGAAGGCCAATCTCTTGACGCGTTTCAACGTAAAGTCTTTTTCAAAGGTGACGTACCATACTACTAATTATAACGTCAATCTTAGTCAGTTGGGTTAGGGAGAAATACCCCCACTGAAGGGCCACATCACTGTGAAGAGGCATCCAGGCCTATCATTATACAACAGCGGAGTAGCAGCGCCAATTACCCCTACATATAACATTACCTAAGTGAAAATGTCCAAATTGGGCCCAAAGTGTCAATATTTTATGTGGCCACCATTATTTTCCAGCACTGCCTTAACCCTCTTGGGCATGGAAATCACCAGAGCTTCACAGGTTGCCACTAGAGTCCTCTTCCACTCCTCCATGATGACATCAGGGAGCTGGTGGATGTTAGAGACCTTGCACTCCTCCACCTTCCATTTGAGGATGCCCCACAGATGCTCAATAGGGTTTAGGTCTGGAGACATGCTTAGCCAGTACATCCCCTTTACCCTCAGTTTCTTTAGCAAAGCAGTGGTCATCTTGGAGGTGTGTTTGGACTCCTCACCTGGTTGCCGCCACACATGCTTGACACCATCTGAACCGAGTAAGTTTATCTTGGTCTCATCAGACCACAGGACATGGTTCCAGTAATCCATGTCCTTAGTCTGCTTGTCTTCAGCAAACTGTTTGTGGGCTTTCTTTTGCATCATCTTTAGAAGAGTCTTCCTTCTGGGACGACAGCCATGCAGACCAATTTAATGCAGTGTGCCCCTTAAACCTCTGCATCAATGCTGGCAGCACTCATAAGTCTATTTCCCAAAGACAGCCTCTGGATATGACGCTGAGCATGTGCACTCAACTTCTTTGGTCAACCATGGCGAGGCCTGTTCTGAGTGGAAAAGACAAAAGAGAGTATGGAAACCAAACTAAACAATAGGAAAAAACAGACACTCATCTACTCACCCTGAGAATGTGTGGGGCTCAGTGGCTGACCATACAATAAAGAAAAACAACTACATCAGAGAGAGAAAGGGCATAGAAAAAGATACCACATATAGAGCCACCGAGATATAGTATCTGAAAAAATAACTAGTTAATTAAAACAAAATAGAAATTTATTAATTGTGTGAATACACAATAATTGATTACACAGAGTATAAAATCAATGAACCTCCACCGTTCACCATCTAATGACAATGTTGTCAATGACCAGACAAATACAGACAGACTAACAAACTAGCAAACATATAAAAAACGCCTTCACTACATGTGCATAAATTTATGGGCCATAGAAATGCTATATGAATGAAAGCAATGTGGCAACATCAAACGTAGAGCCAGGCAGTCTTTTTATGGAAAAATAGAAGAATAGCAAAATAGCAAAAACTTGTATAACTCGAAGTCATTCAAAATCGTACGATTGAAAATTATTGACAAAGTAAGCTGTTGATGGCTGTTGGGGGTACACGGCAAAGGGGTGTTGGCATGTTTGATTACAGCAAATGAATATCCATTTAATATAATATAATCTACCTTACCCGAGATGTAGACAATAGTATGCTGCAGATGGTCTGCCGTGGTCTGCTGTGTTCAGTAGTCCATTTCACATACGATGGAAAAGGCAATAGTGTTCAAATAGAAGTGGATATCAAACAGCTGAGCGAGGAAACACCTAGTATATCAATCAGTTTCTCTGTGCCTTTCCACAATATTCACATATACCCGGACTTGTAAATTCAAACATCCAGGGTGGGTGAAGTGGCTGAATACCTCAATACCTGCTGGGTACAACCCGGAAAGCCGTGTCCCATACTGTGTGCAAACAAACAACCGTGCCGTGGATCCTGAACACAGATGCACGATGCTTGGAATGAGAGACGTTCACATGGAGGGGGAGTGACGTCAACTACTGTAGTTTCACGGGGAAACTCCCGCTTCTTCAGGACCAGGTCATTCCTCCTCCATGTGAATGTCTCGCACTCACTTTAATCAAACATCCCTTTGCCGTATACCCCCAACAGCCATCAACAGCTTACTTTGTCAATTATTTTCAAACGTACGATTTTGAATAACTTTGAGTTATACAAGTTTTTGCTATTTTTTTTCTTTCTATTTTTCCATAAAAAGACTGCCTGGCTCTACGTTTGATGTTGCTACATTGCTTACATTCATATAGCATTTCTATGGCCCATATATTTATGCACATGTAGTAAAGACATTCCTTTAAATGTTTGTTAGTTTGTTAGTCTGTCTGTATTTGTCTGGTCATTGACAACGTTGTCATTAAATGGTGAGCGGTGGAGGTTCATTGATTTTATACCCTGTGTAATCAATTATTGTGTATTCATACAATTAATTCATTTCTATTTTGTTATAATTATTTATTTTTTCGGATACTATATCTCTGTGGCTCTATATGTGGTATCTTTTTCACGCCTTTTCTCTCTCTGGTGTAGTTGTCAGTTTAACTGCACTTGTCAGTTAAAGCGACGCAGTGCCGTATCGCAAAAAGTTCTCTGGTCAGGAAGGGGGTAAATTCTTCCGGGGCTGAAGTGGTTAAATTACACCTATGATAAAAATTATAGACCCTTAATTTTTTTGTAAGTGAGCAAACTTACAAAATCGGCAGAGGATCAAATTATTATTCCCCCCCCCCATATATAAATATGTGTGTGTGTGTGTGTGTATATATTTCACTATGACACAGCCACAACCTTATTTTTTGCTCTTATTGGGGTATATGACATGTGAAGCAATTCACTCCTTGCTCCTACACTTTGCCATTTGCGGCTCCAGCTGGCTCCTATTACTAGCACCCCTGGTTTTTTGACCCTCCTGGTAAGAAGTTGCAGTCATTTCAGGACCTACCCCTATAGTGCTGTATTTATTTTCGGTTGATAGCCACTTTTAGATAGGCTGAAGAAGAAGCGACATGCTTTGAAACGCGTCCCTATCTCCCAGATCACTCCCAGCAGTGTCGGGCATCCTCTCTATCCAGGCTCCGGCTTCCATCTCTGGTCGAGTTGTCTTCCTGCAGCAGCGGCTCCTTCCTGTGCTCTTCTCCCCCTGCTCACGGCCGAAGCCAGGGAATTTGACAGAGGCTCCGGGCTCCAGAGGCAGCAGCTTTGACTTTTACCGCTTTGCACAAGCTCCCTCTTTGTGAGTGTGTTTTTAATCATTAATACATTTTGTTCACCTACACTATGGAGGTTGCGCTTGTTTTTTCCCTTTTGTTTTTACAGTGTCCCAGCAATCACCCATGGCTGCTTAAAGCTGCACCTTCTAGCTAGTAATCAGTGGCAATGTATATAGTCCTTTGGGCTCCCCGCCCCATTGTTTATATTTTGTCTCTCAGGTTATACTTTGCAACTTCGGCAATCATCTTTTATGGTTTGTTACATTGCCACACATACATTTCCTTGAGACCCTTTCATTCACACCAACGAGGTCATCGCCACAACACTTGGCACATTTATACAGATTTTGCAATGTGAAGTGCACTCTGTGCCTAAAGGGGAAATGATCTAGAGGAAATGGTCTATTTTGAGGCGTGGTTAGGTTGTGGTGTGACAGAAGACATTTTTGTGAATTCTCTGCAAGATTGATTTGTATACCTTGATCTCCTTGACACTTGGCTTGGTCCAGCTCAACTTTGCTAAAACAAAAAGCTTTGCCACTGCCAATAATTCCCAGTGCCTCTGCTTGTACCTGGCACTGGCAGTATTGCTTGCTGGCATGATGCTTTTGCCTGCACACAGAAGCAAATGGTGTTAACACACAGCTGCTCTATACAAAGAGGAAGTGGCTGGAGGTGCCCTGTCCTAATTCTCTATTATTTCCCAGTGCATTCTGGCATGCAGAAACCTCCACTACCTCTCCCCAACTGCCCAACTAACACTTTATAAATGCTTCACTAACATGCCATAAATGATGTGAGTGCTGTTATGGAGCGGTTATAGAGCATTACCATTGAAATCAACAACAATCAATGCCTCATGAAAGTGACATGCTGCTTAATTTTTAACACGACACAACACAACACAACACAACACGACCGCTCCTTTGTAAACAGCACTGTGTGGTGCCATTGCAATATTTATCACAGGTGTTAAAGGGTAATTATGAGGCTTTAAAAAGGCTGCATAAACACAGGGTATTGACACACGTGTGAACGAGAGATGACTGAGTATTGCATTATACGACAGGTCATGCAATTTACCACCAACCCGCCTACAGCCTTTTAAAGGCACTCCTCCCACCCTCTTTGCATGAGGACTTTTGGTACAGGACAGTCTACAAAGAGGTTATTGCGTTATCCTTCTGGACATGCTCACCCTATATTCTGCACCCTGATTTGTGAGTACCCTTCAGAATATTTTCACTTGCAAATGATGGAAACCAATAATAAGGGGGCCGTGGCAAAAGCTCAGACTATCAGTAGCTTTGCCAGTGCCTCACATGACTCTACCTCGCAGAGTTGAGGCTTCCCTAACACTGGAGCACCTTTATAGCATCAGTTCCTGCATCTGAAGCTGTCTATACCTTTGATATGCAGCAGGCTACCTAAATACCTTCCTATCCATTTTACTAATTCTAGCAGCATAAAGATTGAAAATGGTAAATGTTGAATGAGAGAGCTAAGTTCCACTTTAAAGCCTGCTCAGTATGCTCATATGCATACCCATTGAGGGAGGCTGTCTATTTCATGAGGCTGAGGACAATCTCATAAAATATGTAGTATATGATTCCCTTAAAGAGGGGTGTTGCTAATACCGCTACAAAACTGGTTATATATTTTGTACTACTGTTTTACTATGTAAAATCTGAAAACTTTAAATAAAAAATAAAAAACTATTGTTAAAAAAAAAAAAAGATGTAATGAGAAAAATAGTTTTTCCTACACAGGGGAAGCCCTCTAAAGTTTTTTCTTCAAAAGCCTCTAACCCCTCAAAGCATAGAGTGCCTACATTTTCCACTCAGTTGCACCATATAAATCTAGATTCAGCTCTTCTTTTAGACCACATATTTCAAACACAAGACCCGCATGCCAAATCCTCTCACCTTCTGCTCCCGGCTATCACTTGTAAACCTAGAAGCCTTATGTGTTTACAAGGGACAGCTTTGCTCAGTGGCTCCCAGATCCAACGGTTTCCTGCACATGCTCACAGCGGGGACAGATCTCCAGAGAGAGGGAGAGAGAACGATCTCCCTTCGAGGCACACCACCTAAACAGGGAGGTACTAGAGCCAGGCAAGGTAGGGGAGAGAGATGTGAGGAAGCTTTTGGGGGGGGCGGGGCGGTTGATGGGGTTGCAGACCCAGCACTCTGTACACAGCACACCCTTGAACTTTGCACTCTGTACATAGTGCACCCCTAAACCCTGCATTCTGTACACAGTGCACCCCTGAACTCTGCACACTGTACACAGGGCACCCCCTGAACTCTGCACTCTGTACACAGTGCACCCCCTGAACTCTGCACTCTGTACACAGTGCACCCCTGAACTCTGCACTCTGTACGTAATGCACTCCTGAACCCTGAACTCTGTACCTAGCACACATTTAAACCCTGCACTCTGTACATAGCATAATCCTCAAATCTGCACTCTGTATGTAGCATAATTCTAAACTCTGCAGTCTGTATGTAACGGACTCCTGAACCTTACACTCTGTATGTAGTGCACCCCAGATACAACCGGCTCTTTGAGGGCAACCATACTGATGATGTGGCCCGCAATGAAATTGAGTTTGACACTACTGTTTAAGACCCAAGTCCAAAAGTCAAAGATGTAACATGTCCACTATAAAGCCTACCTCCCTCTCAAGTGAGATGTCTGAGTGCTCTCTATGTAACAGGGCCCCCTGAACCTGAAACTTCCAACAATGGCTCAAAAATATTATAAAGTAAGTTTACAGCTCTATGGAATGAATAATAAGAAGTGACAAGGAATGGCGCCAATATAATTTGCGAATAATAAGTGAGTGAAACTGCCCCTTTAAAAGTGTATGACCACTCCAAAAAATTTAAAAACTAAGTGAGTAAAGTGTGGCGCTACCTCATAAACTAGTAAGCAAATATTTAAAATGTGATCAAGTACTTAAAAATATAAGGTACAATGAATCTAATGGTATGTATCCTCAATCTAATAAATTATATAACAGTGAAAGCGATCTTATGAAATATAGGTATAAAAAATATATTGCTGAGCTGATGTGAATGATATGTGATATTCTGCGTCTATATTTAGTATTCAATTATCCAGTAATTTGTACATCCTTCCTAGTATAACATAGATAAAATAAAGTGCTTGCGTTGCCAGCAAATGCTGCAGTATTGGTAAAGTGCAAAAGTGCAAATATTCCGTGACACAGAATAAATAATTAAGACAGAAATATAAATTTATACAAAGTGCATGAATGTGAGGGGGATGGTACTAAGCAGTACCTACGCTTCTAATAAAGTGCAAAAAAGTGCATAAATCCGTGACATATAAAATTGTTACTAAACAGTAACAGTAGCAGTAAGCCTATGGAATTGTTGCTGTACGATGACAGTAGCAGTGCTTATACTTCTAATAAGGTGCAAGAAAATGCATGAATCCTGTGATATATATAATTGTTACTAAACAGTAACAGAAAGGTAAATTGTCCTTTTAAAAGAAAATCAACGTGCAGTGCAAACAACTATGTTGCTATGAGAGAATATCCAAGCACAGGAAAATTCCTTGTGGTTTGGCTGGCGGTGCTGTGATTGGTGCTGGGGGGTAAAAACTCTGTGTTTGCCACACTGTGAATCCTGTAATGTATAGATGGCCCCTTACCTCACTGCTGTGAGGTTACAGCATGTAAAAGGGATTTAGAGATGCCCTCTGTTGGTCCGGTCCTCTTCTGTCTAAATGGTCCCTGGGGCCTGGGAAAGCTGTACTGCCTTGTATGAGGTAGAAGGGGGGGGGGGAGTTGCCAGGTCTTCTAATCGTGGAGACTCCAAAGTCAGTGTGCATAGAGTTGGGGGAAGAGCGAAGGAAGCCCACAATAGTGTAATATTGTTTTATAAAAGTTTGCAGTTTTATTAGAACAATGTGCAAAGTACTCACATTTAATGAATGAAAACGAGCGCTTTAGGATACGAGCGCCGAGCTTGTGTCACCTCCGGTGCTTGCGTTGTCCCAACGCGTGTCGTCACAAGTCACGTGACTTCATCAAAGCCCCTGATGAAGTCACGTGACTTGTGACGACACGCGTTGGGACAACGCAAGCACCGGAGGTCACACGAGCTCGGCGCTCGTATCCTAAAGCGCTCGTTTTCATTCATTAAATGTGAGTACTTTGCACATTGTTCTAATAAAACTGCAAACTTTTATAAAACAATATTACACTATTGTGGGCTTCCTTCGCTCTTCCCCCAACTCTATGCACACTGACTTTGGAGTCTCCACGATTAGAAGACCTGGCAACTCCCCCCCCCCCCTTCTACCTCATACAAGGCAGTACAGCTTCCCCAGGCCCCAGGGACCATTTAGACAGAAGAGGACCGGACCAACAGAGGGCATCTCTAAATCCCTTTTACATGCTGTAACCTCACAGCAGTGAGGTAAGGGGCCATCTATACATTACAGGATTCACAGTGTGGCAAACACAGAGTTTTTACCCCCCAGCACCAATCACAGCACCGCCAGCCAAACCACAAGGAATTTTCCTGTGCTTGGATATTCTCTCATAGCAACATAGTTGTTTGGACTGCACGTTGATTTTCTTTTAAAAGGACAATTTACCTTTCTGTTACTGTTTAGTAACAATTATATATATCACAGGATTCATGCACTTTCTTGCACCTTATTAGAAGTATAAGCACTGCTACTGTCATCGTACAGCAACAATTCCATAGGCTTACTGCTACTGTTACTGTTTAGTAACAATTTTATATGTCACGGATTTATGCACTTTTTTGCACTTTATTAGAAGCGTAGGTACTGCTTAGTACCATCCCCCTCACATTCATGCACTTTGTATAAATTTATATTTCTGTTTTAATTATTTATTCTGTGTCACGGAATATTTGCACTTTTGCACTTTACCAATACTGCAGCATTTGCTGGCAACGCAAGCACTTTATTTTATCTATGTTATACTAGGAAGGATGTACAAATTACTGGATAATTGAATACTAAATATAGACGCAGAATATCACATATCATTCACATCAGCTCAGCACTATATTTTTTATACCTATTTACATTCAAAGGACACGGATTTACCTTTCAGTGCTTTGTAGCAGATGACCATTTCACCATTTATACTTTAGTAGCTCGGAATTAATTTCTATATACGATCTTATGAAATATGTGCACAAACAAAAGAAAGTCCAATCACCGTGATAAGTAGGAATGAGCTCCGGCGTGTTCGAAAACCCCACGTGCAGAGCCCGCCAGGAATTCGGCACTGCTCTGCGCTAATCACAGGCAGTGAGACATTGTCCCGATGCGCGGCTGAGGAGATCCGGAAATGTCTCACTGCCTGTGATTAGCGTACCAAATTCCTGGCGGACTCTGCACGTGGGGTTTGCGAACACACCGGAGCTCATCCTTAGTGATAAGCAAGGTAATAAAAATACAAAATTAAAATGAAAGTAACTTCATAGTCCTCGGATTGATAAAAGTCATAATCCACCTCAAACCATGCGTGAAAAAATCACACTCACCAACATTTGAACACTAGAAACCACTGGAGGGATAAAGGGTTCCCTGTTACCAGCGATGAGAGGGATAATGGTTCCTTGTTTCTCTTTAACTTTTGGGCTAGTGAACTCAGAACACACATAGGAGACACCACATAGGAAGAATCATAGCGTAATATGCTTCATACCAGGGATAAATGCAGGTAAATAAAACAATGGCCACTCACATTAGAAAGTGGTATGTGCTAGCACCAACATTGACAGCTTAGGATACCTCGGCATGCTGTCCTGGCGGCGTGTGTTTCAAAGAGAGGGGATATGGAACCAACAAGCCCGGAAATGACGTCAGCAAAGGACGGACACGCAGCCTCTATGCGTTTTGTGTTGTACGCGTCATTAGGAAGCTTGCCCGTCGCCATTTTCTTGAAGCCTTATATACCCCACCATTGAATGTCATTGGCTATAGAGATTTCAAGGGCAAATCATCATCCGAAAACTTCCGGAACTCACAATATTCCATATTAGTGTAATTAATGAATATTGCCATATGTTTAATGCCTGATTTAAATATATAGGGGTAAATGTACAAAAAACTTAATTGAAAAATACAAACAAAATAAAAATCATATACATCATGCCGATACATCAGGGATATGCAATTAGCGGACCTCCAGCTGTTGCCAAACTACAAGTCCCATGAGGCATAGCGAGACTCTGACAGCAGCAAGCATGACACCCAGAGGCAGAGGCATGATGGGACTTGTAGTTTTGCAACAGCTGGAGGTCCGCTAATTGCATATTCATGCAATACATATTATAATAACAATAATAATTCATCAAATCATAACATCTGAACAATCGTAAACATTTAATGGAAGATAAATAAAAAATGTTAATATAGATTAAAAAATGCAATAGTTTTAAATAAAAGCGGGGAAACACATATGGCGCGATCTTATTTATTTATCTTAGTTATCATTATCTCTCCACTGCCATCTAATGGACAAACTGGAGATAGGTACAGAAAAACATAAAAAAAAATAAAAGCCAACTTAGTTAGGAAGAAAGGAATATGTATTAATAATTAGAGATGTAGCAGTTTAAGTCAATATCTATATTTAAACCCAGTGGCCACAAAGATCACATCTTGTGTATCCACTGGGTTTAATTGTTTAAAGACCCTATCTATATCAATACATTTTAATCCCAATGGGTCCCTATTATGCATTTTTTTAAAGGGACTGGACACATTGTGTTTCAGACAGCCCTTCCTAATATTATTCACATGCTTGTTTATTCTTTCAAACAAAGGTCTGGTAGTACGTTCAACGTATTTTAACCCACAAGGGCAGGTTAGAAGGTAAGTAACAAATCTAGTGTAACATGTAATGAATTTTTCAATCTCATAAATCCTACCCTTTATACTCTGAAAGTTTTCCACTTTTCCTCTCTTATTAATAGTGGTTTTACAAGAGATGCATCTTCCACATCTAAAAAAGCCCTTCCTTTCCAAAAATAATGTAGGTCTCTTAGGTGGATCCAAAACATTTTTGGCTATCCGATTTCTGATTTCAGGGGCTTTTTTTTATAAATAAATAGCATTTTTTAGAGAGTATTTTACTCAGACTAGTATCTTTTAACAAACTAGGCCAATATTTATGGATGATTTTCTCTACACATCTATACTGGTTATTAAATCCTGTGATAAAAGCCATTTCCATAGATTTATTATTTTTAGGTTTTTGTTCTAGAAATTCATCTCTATCCATCTTACCATCTTCTTCTCTTGTTTTCAATAATTGTTTCTTTTTGTAGCCCTTTTCACTGAATTTCTCAATAAGTTTGTCTGATTGGGTGTAATAATCAGCAGTTCAGTGCAGTTCATTTTGACTCTAATAAATTGTCCCCCAAGGAATTGCCCCAATCCACTTGGGGCGATGGCAACCCCTAGTGGACACATAACCATTCCTATCCACATCTTTAAAGAAAGTACGTGTCAGAATTTCGTTACCCTTTTTGTATAACTCCAAATCTAGAAATTGGATCACATCTTTATTCCAATTGGCTGTGAATTTAATATCATAAACGTTGCTATTTAAAGATGACAAAAACTCTTGCAATCTGCTCTCAGACCCTTTCCATATTACCAAAATATAATTAGAAATCTTTGATAACATTTTAATTCTTGCCACATAATTGGAAAAATCTCTTCCTCCTCCCATTTGTTCAAAAAAATATTTGCTTTGTTGGGAGCATATCTTGCCCCCATGGCTACACCTTTTATCTGATTAAAATACTCTCCCTGGTGCCAAAAATAGTTATTAGCCATGTCTAATTTTTATTTAATTTTTTATGGTTGAACTGGATGGACTTGTGTCTTTTTTCAACCTGACTAACTATGTAATGCTTCTAAAATAAAATGCATTTGTTTATGTTTAATGTCTGTATATTTATGTAGTTCCCAATCGGCTTGACTTTAACGCATCCGTCTGTTTGATATTGGTGTACAATGACTCCACATCTATTGTTACCAATAGAGTGGAGTCATTGGCTCTCTGTTCTTTCAAGAGGGCTATCTTTAACAAAGGCCTCCCCCTTGTGGCTATTTCTGAGTCTCTCAGGTGCCCCCCACCTCTGGCCACATGCGGTATTGCATGCCATAGAAGTCAATGTGGAACAAATTATTTTAGTTTCCATTGACTTCTATGGGGAAACTCGCTTTGATATGCGAGTGCTTTGGATTACAAGCATTCAGCTGGAACGGATTATGCTTGTAATCCAAGGTTCCACTGTATTCACCAAGACGGGAAATCAAAGAATCTATCCCTTTAAGGATAGGTCTCCCAGGTGGTTTCACAGTTTAACTGATAAATCACTGGTAATCTAGTATGGCATACATCTCATGCGATATGTTTCCTGGGGTGGACAATAGGGTTCTTTCCAGCCCCTCCATTCCCCTTGTTTCTGGTAGTAATATCTATAATATGGTCTAAAAAAAA
Organism: Rana muscosa; assembly: GCA_029206835.1. Taxonomy (NCBI): domain Eukaryota; kingdom Metazoa; phylum Chordata; class Amphibia; order Anura; family Ranidae; genus Rana; species Rana muscosa. The sequence goes on from CM055127.1 coordinate 385,862,697, forward strand.
AACCTTCCTCTATTATTACCTCTTCCTCTTTGTCCTCTAAAGGGTGTATTCTCTCGATAACCATGCTTACTAGTTTATGAGGTAGCACCACACTTTACTCACTTATTTTTTCAAGTTCACATCTCTACCTCATCATTTTTCACTTCATTCTACTCTGCTAAGACAGTCATAATTAGATAAACCTATTCCTAAGAATTATGTCCTGTTTCTAATGGGTAACAAAACCTCCTTACTTTTTCTTCTTTGCACACTGCACATTGTTTGGAGGTTGACCGGTTCCCTTGTATACACCAGGGAATTAGAGTAAAGGACAGTTTGGGATTGCATATTGTATAAACTCCTCCCACCTGCCATTTTGACTTGAGGTCTAACTATCGGTCTTGAGATGCCCTTCTCCTCATCTTCCTGTTCTCCTTGCAGCGACCTCTATTTGTTGGAATATCTACCCACATTTTTTTCTTCTCCTGAAGAAACATGTCTGCAAAACGCATTCAGAATTTGTAACCCCTCTACAGTCTACTGTCGCCATGCCATTTGTTATGTACTATAGTGTATGGGTAAACATCCAGTGGGCTGTGCTTGTGATCCTTTCTTTCCTTGTGATCCTGCCATTGTACATGCTGATATCTGCACTGTGGAAGGAGTTACCACTTTAAGGGGTTCTGTTTATACTAACAATGTGCAGATGTTTTTCAATTTCTTTGTGTTATTTGGATTTTAACTATAACCAACCTGGCTACACTAGTTTGAGTTGATACCAATAAAATATTAGTCACATCTCTGTAACTGATAACTGATACATCTACAGGAAAGCTTGGTATTTTTAAAAACAACAGTCTTACTAGCTAGATCACCAGGTGCAAATAAGGGATATAAACCTTAAAAAAGAAAACTATTGCAGCCATCACATCTAAAGTTTGGTAAGCTGCACGATAATAAATGTTTTCTTTTGGGTTTAATACCACTTTAAGCATTCTTATCTTGGTGTGATCTTTTGATCTGAGCCTAAAGGACTTTATGCATTAAGATGTTACTACTCAAAACTAATCATCTATCAGATTTTAACTTACAGGGCAGGACTGAAGCTGGTCGGTTGCTAGTAACATGTGATTTTATTTCTTAAAATACCATCATACATACAGTATGATCTATAGGTTACTGCTGGTTTCAAAGCTGTCATTAGACTAGCAGTGATACTAAAGGTGTCTGATACTACTGTAGGTCTCTAACTGGTTCCACAGAAACCCTTAAAGTATATGTAAACCCTAACAAAAAACTATGTTTTGCTTTTTTGGTCAGTTAAATACACAGTTGAAAGTATTTTGTTTTATCGGATTCATAAGTGCAGAAAATACCTGTAGGTTTTGCCAGAAATCCACTGAAATTGTAACTTTCTGTGCACTCTTCAGTGTTATCTCAAGCAGTGCTATTAACTCTGCCCAATCCTCTTCTGTGGACCACAGAACAGCCCCACCACTATTCTATGGGGAATAAGGAGAGGGGAGGTGTTGTGTCCTAGAGTGACAATGCTGCTTCTCTGTAGATACAGTACTACGAGTGAGTGTTGTCACCCTGGGAAAGGTAATGGTAGGATCACCAGGTGAAAATAAAGAAACAAAGATTGGAAAATATTTTCAGCCACTACATCTAATGACTGGTAAGCAGCAATATATTTCATTTTTAATCGTGGATTTAGATATATATTACTGAGCTAAAGTTTTAGGCAAGCATGAAGAAATGCTGTGAAATAAGAATGCTTTAAAAAATATACATTTTAATTGGTTATTTTTATCAATTTATAAAAAGAAATGTGAGCGAACAGAAGATAAATCTAAATCAAATCAATATTTGGTGTGACTACCCTTTGGCTTCAAACCAGCATCAATCCATACACTTGCACACTTTGTACATTTGAACAAAGTCAGGGATTTTGTAGGATTAGAGTCAGATGTATGATTAACCAATTATACCAAGTAGGCACTAATGACCATCAATTTCATATGTAGGTTAAAACACAGTTATTAACTGGAACAGAAACAGCTGTGTAGCGTTGAGGACCATACACACAGTGGTCGGCCAAGGAAACTTAAAGCAGATTATGAAAGATACATCATGCTTTCTTCCCTTTGACATCGGAAGATGTCAAGCAGTGCCATCAGCATAGATCTGGTGGAAACCTGTGGGACCCAGATATACCCATCTATTGTCTGGAGAAGTCTGGCCAGAAGTGGTCTTCATGGAAGCATTGTGGCCAAAAAAACATAACTCCGATGTGGTAACAAGGCTAAGGGACTCAACTATGCACAAAAACATAGGAACTGGGGTGCAGAAAAATGGCAACAGGCGCTCTGGACTGATGAGTCAAATTTGGAAATATTTGGCTGTAGCAGGAGGCAGTTTGCTCACCAGAGAGCTGGAGAGTGGTACAACAATGAGTGTCTGCAGGCAACAGTGAAGCATGATGGAGGTGCCTTTCACGTTTGGGGCTCTATTTCTTTAAATGGAGTGTCAGGAACCATGAATCAATTACACCTTTTAATATCGTGGTAAAAATGGTACAAATAGTAAACGTATTCAAAACATATCCAGGGTTCGGTAATTAAAGCGGGTAGTCAGTGCAAGCCACTAAATCAGGAAGCCAGAGATCAGCATGATAAGAGACAGCAAACAGGATCAGGAACCAGAAGGGACATCAACCAGCAAGTCTTTAACAGGAACACAGCAGAGAATCTTCAAATATGTTGACCAGGGCGAAGGCATAGTAGAAATGAACCAGGCAGTTTAAATAGCCAGAAGGGGCTAGCTGACGAACAGGAAATGATCACCAGGTGAGACACTGTAGAAAGATGAGTGCTGGCAATTAACCAGCAGCTGAGCACTGAGAAGGGAGGGCTGAGCCCAGCCCTGACATGGAGTTGGAGATTTGGTCAGGATCAATGGTGTCCTCAAGGCTGACAAATACAAGCAGATGCTTATGCCATACAGGCACTTATTATACCATACCATCAGGGAGTGGTGTGATTGGTCCCAAATCTATTCTGAAGCTGGAAAACCTCCCCAAACATACAACCAAATGTAATTAAAAACGATTTTCCATGTAAAGAAGAACAAGGAGTCCTGTAAGTGAAGGTTTGGCCCCCACAGAGCCCTGATTTTTAGTTTGTCTGGGGCTACATGAAGAGACAGAAGGATTTGAGGCAGCCTACATCCACAGAAGATCTGTGGTTCGTTTGCCAAGATGTTTGAAACAACCTACCTGCTGAGTTCCATCAAAAACTGTGTGCAAGTGTACCTAGAAGATGCTGTTTTTAGGGCAAAGGGTGGTCACACCAAATATTGATTTGATTTGGATTTCTCTTCTGTTCATTTACTTTTCATTTTGTTAACTGATAAAAAATAAACTATTAACACTTCTATTTCTGAAAGCATTCTTCATTTACATTATTTTTTCATACCTGCCTAAAACTTTTGCACAGAAGTATACTTTTTAAATGTTCCTTGTGGGACAATTACTACTAAACCCCTGCTTCATTATACACATTTTCTTAGCATACATCCAAGCAAATTACATAACATTTAATTATTTTTACATTTAGACCGTCTTGGTACATACCGCAGAAACTGTCCGCTTGAGGTATTTTGTGGATTTGCTGTTGGAGAAGGGGAAACCAATAATGCTGGTTGGAAATGCAGGAGTCGGAAAAACCATCCTGGTGTCTGATAAATTGGCAAAATTGCCAGAAGAATACATGGTGGCCAAAGTGCCATTCAACTACTACACCACATCTGCTATGCTGCAGCGTAAGTGATGGCACTATTGTGAAATTATAACTGGCGTATAACATTTGTGAAATATAATGGCCTTGATTTCATTGAAAAGTGTAAACAGCAATGTTGTGCAGGTGCAATTAGTGGCCAGTCAGACTTTAGCTTGGCTGAAAAGGAAAACAATGCTCAAAATAATTTCTCATTGATTAATATGGAGAGCTGCACTCTTTTCACACACTTTTTTTTTCAGATACAATATTTCCCATGGCAATTGAACAGCTTATAGATGTCATTTTTTCAGAAGAATCTGGTGCTGTGGGCATCAAAACTATGAAGTTGATTTACTAAAACTGGATAGTGCAAAATCTGGTGCAATTGTACACTGTAGCCAATTAGATTTTAACTTCAGCTTGTTCAATTAACCATTTTAGCCCCGGAAGAATTTACCCCTTTCCTGACCAGAGCACTTTTTGCGATTCGGCACTGCAACGCTTTAACTGACAATTGCGCTGTCGTGCCACGTTGCACCCGAACAAAATTAACGTCCTTTTTTTACCACAAATTTAGTTTTCTTTTGGTGGTACTTGATCACCTCTGCGGTTTTTATTTTTTGTGCTATAAACAAAAAAAATTAAAGCGACAATTTTGAAAAAAAAAAAATAAGCATTCATGTTAGACAATACCCAACGTCGTTTTCGTAAAAAAAAAAAGCATTCAATCTTTTAAAGGGAATCAGTTATAAATACATAAAGCAGGTGTAGTGTAGCACTCACCTCTGAAAGGGCCCGCTGATTTTGTCCCAGGTTTCTCTCCTCACTAGTACAGCAGCAGCCAAACATATGGCAATATTCATCCTTCTGACTCAATGAACAGTTTAGGGCAGGTGTAGGCAACCTCGGCCCTCCAGCTGTGGTGAAACTACAAGTCCCTTGAGACATTGCAAGACCCTGACAATCACAGGCATGACTCCTAGAGGCAGAGGCATGATGGGATTTGTAGTTTCACCACAGCTGGAGTGCCGAGGTTGCCTACCCCTGATCTAGGGGTTGCCTTTTTTTAACATTTATTGCTGATTAACTAGGATGGGGCTCAGGGAGTTGTGGGATACCCTAGAAACGCTGAGCAGGACACTCTTTGCTCTGTACCTACTTCTGAGAACAAACCCTTTAGTGGCCCAAGAAATGGACAGTACTGGGACCCCATATGCAATGACCCAGGTTAAGCAAGCCTTGGTATTAGTGCACAAGGACTAGCAACACCCAGTCACCCAGATCCTATACTCACTAATTCCCTGGATACTTGGACGCCTCTTTACAGTATCAGGCAGACCTTTCCATAATGAGCTCTCCAGACTAAGCGCCGGTTCACACCAGCACGCTCTGCGAGACTGCATGGGATTCGCACCACACTGCAGTGCAAATCATAAGATGTCTGTGCAATGCAATTTCAGCCATACAGATAGCATGGCTGATATCGCATCACATTCGGACAAAACTCACACAGGACCCTTTTTTTGGTCCGCACAAGAATCGGATTGCATGGGTTTTCATACCCATGTGATCTGATTCATGTCCGAACTGTCAGTTCGCAGTGTGATATGCGAGTTGAAATGCATTCATTAACAATGTATTGACACTCCCGGCAGTTTGCATATGGCAGTGTGAACAGCGAGTTGGATGCAATGCGCGAACCCGCAGTGGATTCGCAGGGTTCCGGCATCGCACAAGTGTGAACCGAGCCTTAATGAGCATAAATAAAATGGTCCATAATATAAAAATTCCATAAAGAGTGACAAAGTCTTCACAGAGCAGTCCAGTCACTGTGATTGAAAGATAGGTATCATAAAAGGTTTTCTTTAAGCCATGCTCTACCGCACACACTGTGTGAGAAATGCACACTCACCAAACATCTATATTAAATTCACTTTGTAATAATTCCAGCTCCTTAATCGGCAACCACTAGGGAGATCCAGTAGTGATAGTGGCTCTTAACCCCAGAGGTGTCTCCTTATGTTATTCAAGCAATAGGACTCGGGAAAAGCATAATAAAAAATCATCGAGCAATACGTTTATTAAAAAATGTAGGTCACAGAAACAATTAAAATGCGCACTTACATTTAGAGGTGCTATAAATCAGCACCAATACGCTCGCTGTGTCTCCTTACCCGAGGGCTTTCACACTGGAGCGGTGCGCTGGCAGGACGCTAAAAAAAGTCCTGCTAGCAGCATCTTTGGAGCAGTGAAGGAGCAGTGTGTATACCGTTCCTCCACCACTTCTGCCCATTGAAATAAATGGGCACCACGGCTGCAGCGGCGCTTTACGGGTGGTTTTAACCCTTTATCGGTCGCTAGCGGCCGAATAGCACCGCAAAATTGACAGTAAGGTGCCGCTAAAAATAGCGGCGCTTTACCGCTGGCGCACCCTCCGCCACAGTGTGAAAGCGGCCTTAATCTGACAGAGCTTGAGCTATAGAAGAATGGGCAAAAGTGTCACTCTCTATGTGCAAAGCTGGTAGAGACATCCCCAAAAAGACTTGTAACTGTAATTGCAGTGAAAGGTGGTTCTACAAAGTATTGACTCCGGGGGGCTGAATACAAATGCACACCACACTTTTCAGGTATTTATTTGTAAAAAAAAATGAAAACCATTTATAATTTTCCTTCCACTTCACAATTATGTGCCACTTTGTTTTGGTCTATCACATAAAATCCCAATAAAATACATTTACGTTTTTGTGTATGGGGAAAAAAAAGAGCCCTGGACTGCCGCACTCTGTATAAACGATTTATTTTCAAAATTCCAAAATTAAAATCCAAAGTTAATCCATAGATTCAAAAGTCCAAAAACAGACAAAAACAGAAAACTGACATGCAGGGGTGGATAGCTGACGCGTTTCACATCAAAGATAGATGCTTCTCATGTTCCGCATCAGGTCCTCAGCCTTACACCGAGTCATTGGCTGAGCGGACCTGATGGGGAACTTTAGAAGGGACGGGTCTATACATGTAATAGACTGCGGAGGAAGTTCCCCATCAAGTCCGCTCAGGCTCAGCCAATGACAGACAGCGCTGGACATCGGATCGCCGTGGGACACTGGATTTCACCGCTGGAATGTTTTTTGTTTTTGTTTTTGTTTTTAATAAAGGACTTTTTCAAGGTGTTTGTGTGTTTTTTTTTTTTTTTTGACACTTTCTTTGTGAAATGGTAGGGGTACAATGTACCCCTTACCAATTCACATATGAGGGGGCCGGGATCTGGGGGTCCCCTTTGTTAAAGGGGTCTTCCAGATTCCGATAAGCCCCCTGCCCCCAGACCCCCACAACCACCGGGCAAGGGTTGTGGGGATAAGGCCCTTGTCCCCATCAACATGGGGACATCCTCCCCATGTTGAGGGCATGTGGCCTGGTACGGTTCAGGAGGGGGGGCGCTCTCTCGTCCCCCCCTCTTTTCCTGTGGCCTGCCAGGTTGCGTGCTCGGATAAGGGTCTGGTATGGATTTTTGGGGGGACTCCACGCCATTTTAAAAAAAAATTGTGGTGGAGTTCCCCTTAAAATCCATGCCAGATCTGAAGGGCCTGGTATGGATATTTGGGGGAACCGCACGCATTTTTTTTTTTAATTTGCGGCGGGATTCCCCTTAATATCTATACCAGACCTGAAGGGCCTGGTAATTGAATTCTGGGGGACCCCCACGCTTTTTTTTTTATTTTTATCAATGACTTTTGTATGTATTGCCGGGAGCCGACAATTCATTAATAGCCGCGAGTGAGTTTTAAATGATTTTTTTTCCTTCAAAAATGACATTTTATGCAGGGACAGTTCTAAGCACGGGAAACATGCGCCACTTTACATGCATATCATACACACCCCCTAGGTACGAAATTTAAAGGAATATTTCACTTTTATTGTTTCACTTTAAGCATTATTAAAATCACTGCTCCCGAAAAAACTGACGTTTTTAAAACTTTTTTTTGCATTGATACATGTCCCCTGGGGCAGGACCCGGGTCCCCAAACACTTTTTATGACAATAACTTGCATATAAGCCTTTATAATTAGCACTTTAGATTTCTCCCATAGACTTTTCGAATGTGCCGCGAACACCCCAATTTGTTCGCTGTTCGGCGAACGGGTGAACAGGCAATGTTCAAGTCGAACATGAGTTCGACTCGAACTCGAAGCTCATCCCTAGTCCTCGGTACAGGCTCTCTTCCTTCTTTTTCTCGTCTAGTAGGCAGAGCTAGCAGGACTGTGATTGGCCTTAGCAGTCTTCCTTCCCTTGGAAACAGGCACCTGCTTCCCAGCATTAGAATCAGCAACATACTATCAAGTGATCGTGAGGTGGCAGGGAAAGAGCCAAGCTGAAGCCGAACGGGCACACACCATATTTAACCCTTACCTGCTGGGTACTCTTACTATATAATGAGTGGGTGCTACCTAAAGCGCCCCCCTTGTCATTTGACAGCTATCATGTCACAAGGAGAGGAAAGGATATTTCATCCGATCTTCTGCCTCTCTAGCAGCCATGTTGTACAATGTGTGAGGGCACAGTGGTCTCCCCACTTCCGTTGGGCCCATGTGCCCAGCACCCATAGCACCCATAGATGATACACAACAGAGTTATATACATTAACTTAATAAAATAGTGTTTTGTGGCATCAGGCCCCTGCTAAACAGATAACCAAATAGTATCAGATATTATGGAACTTGCCAATGTTTTCACTCAATATTTACACAACATTTACCAAACATTCGCAAATGATTTGTTTTTGGTAAAAATATTGATAAACAGGTCTTATATGGTGTTAAAATTTGAAATATTCACCTGCAGGAATGCTGCAAGCATTGGTTGACATTGTTCTTTTCCCATTAAAAAAAAGGTGTTCTGGAGAAACCATTGGAAAAGAGAGCTGGACGAAACTATTCCCCACCTGGAACCAAAAAACTCATTTATTTTGTCGATGATCTCAATATGCCAGAAGTGGATGCTTATAGTACTGTGCAGCCTCACACTTTGATTAGACAACATCTGGATTATAGCCATTGGTAAGGTAAAATTAGGTATTTTCAGTTGTAGATGTATATATTTTTTATTTTCTTCTCATGACATATTTCATTACAGACATCATCTGTTTTGATCTTTCATAAAAAGAGTGTCAAACCAAAAATTATTAGGACTTATATGAAATGCCTGCAATAGTCAACTTAGCCAAATGTTAAAATACATGTATTGTTTATTACAATATTTAACCTTACAGCATGTCACAACTCAATAAACATTAAAATTCCATCACTCATATCAAGAGGTCACTTATAATCATTAAGCCCTCCACAGAGCTTTACTAAGGGATGTACTGTAAATGAGGTCGATGTATGTTAGTCAATGTGTTTCATGGGACTCCCTGCTTCTTCAGGACCTTTGAGACCTCTAATATCTCTGTGTCATCAAAAGATGATGTACATAATACTCCTCATCCACCTCCCTCCACAAGTGTTATCTTAAACCGAGGGGAGGCACACGCATATCAAGCTCCCACTAGCATGTAGGGGGACCTTCCCCCTTCTAGCACCACCCCCTTAGGAACCGCAGGAATACTGTCCAGGTTTCCCCACAATCTGCACCCCGCAGCCAGGCACACAGGCTCATTTACACATTTCTTCAATGACCAGTCTAGGGGTGTTGTTTTTGTTGTATTTATTTTTGAAGAACTTGAATAGGAATGAGGGGATTAGGTGGGATACTCCAAAAACAAGAACACTTGAGGTCTTAGGTATTCTTCAGGACAAGCTACTGTATATTAAAGTCTGTGCTTGTAGCAAACAGTAGACTTGAGCTTTAACCACGCCATAGTCATATGACGTCCACAGCAGGGATCTCCCATCCTCGGCGGGCGTCATATGACATCCTGGGCTTCACGGCCGTCTAGGGGGCGCGCGCACGCACCCGCCGAGTCACTCGGGGGCCGATGTGCGTGCCCGGCAGATGCAATGTCAGCCGGGCACTCGAATACAGAGCAGGACCGTGGATCTGTGTGTGTGAACACATTTAACCCCTTGATTGCCCCCTAGTGTTAACCCCTTCCCTGCCAGTCACATTTACACAGTAATCAGTGCATTTATATAGCACTGAACGCTGTATAAATGTGAATGGTCCCAAAATAGTGTCAAAAGTGTCCGATATGTCCGCCGCAATGTCACAGTCACAATAAAAACCACAGATCGCCGCCATTACTAGTAAAAAAAAAAAAATGCCATAAATCTATCCCCTATTTTGTAGATGCTATAACTTTTGCGCAAACCAATCAATATACGCTTATTGCTATTTTTTTTACCAAAAATATGTAGAAGAATACATATCGGCCTAAACTGAAGACATTTTTAAATTTTTTTTTTTTTTAAATGGGTTATTTATTACAGCAAAAGGTAAATAAAATTGGGGGTTATTTACTAAAGGCAAATGCACTTTGCACAACAAGTGCAAACTACAAGTGCAAAGTGCACTTGAAATTGCACTGAAAGTGCACTTGGAAGTGCAGTCGCTGTAGATCCGCGGGGGATATGCAAGGAAAATAAAACACAGCATTTTAGCTTGCACACAATTGGATAATACAATCAGCAGAGCTTCCCCTCATTTCAGATCTACCCCTCAGATTTACAGCGACTGTACTTCCAAGTGCACTTTCAGTGCAATTTCAAGTGCACTTTGCCTTTCGTAAATAACCCCCATTGTGTTATTTTCAAACTTGTCGTTCTTCTTTTGTTTATAGATCAAAAAAGAAAAACCACAGAGGTGATCAAATACCACCAAAAGAAAGCTCTATTTGTGGGGACAAAAATGACAGATTTCGTATGGGTACAGCATCGCATGATTGCACAATTGTCATTCAAAGTGCGACAGCGGTGAAAAATGAAAATTGGCCTGGGCAGGAAGGGGGTGAAAATACCCTGTATTGAAGTGGTTAAGGTAGTAGTAGTATTAGTAGCAGTAGTTAATTGCAAATTCCTTTTCTAGAGCCATAAAAGCAGTGTCCCTTTAAGCAGATTAGCTGGACAAGGCTCTTCAGAACACCAGTCGGTGTCCCCTTTAAATAGACCCACAGCTGACTTTCTCTAGCACTAGAGCGGTGGCAAAATCACAAAGGTCCCCAAGATCTTTCAAAGCATCTGTACTCACACAAGGCCCACTGAACAGCTGGTTGCCTCCTTCCAACTTCCAAGCGACACTTTACTCCGGTGATACAAGACTAGATCTTCTGCAGGCAGCACCCCTCAGTCAGCTTTCTTTAGCTCCAGGGTTTCAGCATCCAGGCCCTCTGGTTGCCCACCTGAGGCCTCAAGACAGCAAACATAGCAACAGTGCCTGGGAGGGCAGCGTGCCCTCCAGGCTAACCTAATCCTCTCTGGGAAAGGACCCCAAGCTCAGTGTGCTCAGCGAATATATACAGTCTCCCAGCATGCTATCAGAGCCTGCCTCTGTGGGATAGGCCAGGGCTGTTACAATATTCATGCTGCCATCTGCATATAGCTGCACACCTATCATCCTTCTTAAGTTTCCTGGATACAAAGGAAGCTATCGGGCAGACTGGCAGCAGCTGAGCACACTGAGCAGACCTGACTAGCAGATTGCAGCTTCGCTGAGTACAGTGAGCAAACTATGCTTTTACTTAACACACATTAACAACCACACTGACTACAGTGTAGCAACTAAATTTACCTCTCAAAGCACAAACTAATTCTATCTAACTAAAACCTAGCACCTATCTAGGAGGGTGCTACATTTACATGTATACAAGTTCTAAGTCAAATAAAACTGTCACAGTGTATGTGTGGATCTTATAGTAAGCTGCCTGTTTACAAATACTAATAATAATAGAGCAGTAAATAAGATAAGATCATTGAAGCTGACACCACATGAGTCAGTATTTGTGTTTATGTGATTTACTGTAGGTATGACAGACAGAAATTGGTAGCTAAAGAAATACACAACTGCCAATACATAACGTGCATGAATCCCACTGCTGGAAGTTTTTCCATTAATCCTCGTCTGCAGGTAATCTATCATTCAGCGTGTCACTTGTCTTTACTGTACAAGGCGTTACATTAGATGCATGACTTGACCTGTCACGTATGTGATCTATAGTAACCATAGCGACTGGGGAAAAAAGGTCAGTTCATGTTTCTATAATAAATTGCATTTTTATAGCACCAGTAGTTTTCTCTACACATTACAGTGGGCACTTTCTAGAAAGATTAATTTGTGTCAGGAATCCGGAACCTTTGACTCTTAACAGTTGCTAAACTACATCTACTATTATTAGTGGTGCTAGATCAGCCATGTAAATCCAGCGCTGTATTGAAAGTAATTTGTTAACTTGCTAGATTTTCCAGGTTTTAGCCCACGTTCACACTGGGGCTGCGGGAGTGAAGCCTCCGAGTTTAGCTGAACTCGCACGATTTCGCTCCCGCTGGCAGTCCCGATTTCAGCCACGATTTCAAAGACATCTGAAACAGATGTCAATGTAAATCGCGGCTGAAATCGCAAAAAGTAGTACAGAAACTACTTTTTGTAATCGGTGCAGCGCCGCAGATGCGGCGTCCCACCAATTAGGACGGTACCATTGCCCGCAATTTGCGGCAAATTTCGCCGATTTGACATGTCAAATCGCATGTCAAATCGCACCAGTGTGAACCAGGGCTTACTTTGCATGACATAGGAGGGTTTGAAAGTGAGACCATGAGGGAAACTGCCCAGCTGGGGTTACGTGTTATTTACAAACCAGAGTAGGATTGAGAGAAGACAGCTTCTTATGCCACGTACACACGATCGTTTTTAATGTCATTTAAAAAAACAAAGTTTTTCTCAACGTGACTTTTCTTGTTTCCTCTCAAGCCTGTCTTGCATACACACGTTCATTAAAAAAAACCGCTCAAGCAAAGCGCAGTGACGTACAACACGTACGACGGCACTATGAAGGGGAAGTTCCATTCGAATGGTGCCACCCTTCATGTTAGTAAAGTTTGTTGAGCGACGATTCACGCTTTTCAGCCTCGTGCTTTTCAGTCCGTTACAGCGTGACGAATGTGCTATCTCCATTACGAACGCTAGTTTTACCAGAACGAGCGCTCCCGTCTCATACTTGATTCTGAGCATGCAGGGTTTTTTTTCCCCTCGTAAAAGCAAACACACTACCGTTTTTCACGTCGTTAAAAAAAACGACGTGAAAAAATAGAGCAGGTTCTCATTTTTTTAGGCCATTTTTCACGTCGTTAAAAATGCTCTGGAGCCTACATACGATCGTTTTTAATGCCCAATTTAAAAAATGGCATTTTTAACGACGTGAAAAACGATCGTGTGTACGCGGCATAAGTGGTGGACTATAACAGAACAACCTGAGTCTGTCACACTGAGCTATAAGGATGCCCATTCTTTTAAGCATGCTACAGATATGACCTTTAAGAGAACCAGTTGCAGTAACAATGCAATACCTCACAAAGATAGATGCGTGTCACTTTAATAACTTTTATTCTTCCCTTCTTGGAGCAGTAAGTGCAGTATAGTCTTAGGTGCCCATTTCTAAAGCAGTGCTATGGCCTTACTGTGACAATACCGCTGCTTTACAAAAAAAAGAGAGGTGCTTTACTAATGTGCCTGACCGGTCAAAGTCATGTGATCAGCCTCAACAGTCATTGGGGGTTATTTATGAAAGGCAAATCCACAAGTGCACTTGGAAGTGCAGTCACCGTAAATCTGAGGGGGACATGCAAGAAAAATAAAAACCAACATTTTAGCTTGCACATGATTGGATGATAAAATCAGCAGAGCTTCCCCTCATTTCAGATCTTCCCCTCAGATCTACAGCAGCTGCACTTCCAAGTGCACTTGTAGTGCAAATTGGATTTGCCTTTTGTAAATAACCCCTATGGAGTTCTCACTGCTGAACTAAGTAGAGAGAGAACACATGACACAGGTGTTGATTTACTAAAGGGAAATCCACTCTGCACTACAAGTGCTCTGCAAGTGCAGTCGCTGTAGATTGCTGTAGATCTGAGGGGAAGCTCTGAAATGAGGGGAAGCTCTGCTGATTTTATCATCCAATCGTGTGCAAGCAAAAACGCTGTTTTTTATTTTCCTTGCATGTCCCCCTCAGATCTACAGCGACTGCACTTGCAGGGCACTTGTAGTGCAAAGTGGATTAGCATTTTGTAAATAACCCCCACAGTGTATGATCCTCTCAACGGGGCTGCATTTTACCAGTGGCCACAAAATGTAGGTCACAAAATGTAGGCCACATTATGGAATAGTACTGCAGTGTATACCCGAGAGCATGTAGTGATATACGCACTGCATTGTAAATGGGCTTCCTTTGAGTGTGACTTAGGCCTCTATAGAGGCAGACCTTTTCTCTTCAGCCCAGTGCAAAAGACAGGCCATTTCTGGATTGCTGAAGAAGTATTAACCTATCAGTTACCAAAACCTCCATATGATCTTGAGTGACCCTGTATAATTTGTAAGTTGTATACATGTCTGTTATCAGCACTCTACTGAGGCAGAAAATGAACATCTGAATCCAACACTGAAGAGAACCCTCTGCTAAGAGAGGGAAAAAATAATCCATAAGAAACAAATGGCTAAAGACAGGGCTAACAAAAAGGAGACTGAGATTATTACAAATGTTCGTTGATGACTGGTGCCCTTTAAGATGCCTTTATGGCGATTTTTCCCTTTTATTTAAAACAGTGAAGCAAATGGGATGGCTGCACACTGGAATCAGAAATCCAAGTAGAAAACTTTATTAGTAACATCCACCAACAACACAGTCACAGAAGCTGGGAGCAAATGTTAACGTGTTTCACGCTAAACTGGCACTGTTTTGCTTAAGCGCAATTTAGCATGAAACGCGTTAATTTCTTTTCAGCTCCAGTGACTGTGCTGTTGGTGGATTTTACTGCAATATATCTTTCTACTTGGATTTCATTCTATTTGGTTCACAGTGCTTCTTGGTTGCGAGCCATGCTCGAAGTGCACCTATTTACTGGACTATTTAAAACAACGTTAATGCATTTAACTTGTGCTTAACTTTTTAGAGACACTTCTCTGTTTTTGCCGTGCACTTTCCTGGATCTGAAGCATTAAACACCATCTACAGCAAGATCATAAGTGCCCATTTCCAGCATGGCGGCTTCAGTTACAGTGTGGTGAAGTCCTTGCCAACGCTGATACAAACTGCTATTTGTCTGCATCACAAAATGACCCAGAATTTTCTGCCAACTGCTATAAGGTTTCATTACACTTTTAACCTGAGAGATCTGACGCACATTTTTCAGGTAACTGAATTTTTTTATTTTATTTAAAAGATCTGGATTGTTTGAGATATACAGGTGCATCTAAAAAAAATTGAATATCATCAAAAAGTTCATTTACTTCAGTAATTCAATTCAAAAAGTAAAACTCAAAAGTGACTTACCCTCCTTGTGGAGGTTGTCAGTTACTGTCTTGTGGACAACTGTCAAGTCAGCAGTCTTCCCCATGATTGTGTAACCTACTGAACCAGACTGTGAGGCCATTTAAAGGCTCAGGAAAACTTTACAGGTGTTTTGAGTTAATTAGCTGATTAGAGTTTGACACCATAAGACCCCTTTCACACTGTTCCTCTCATAGCGTCGGCGGTAAAACGCTGCTATCTTTAGCGGCGCTTTACCGTCGGATCTGCGGTGCATTTCGGCCGCTAGCAAGAAAGGCCGCTAGCGAGAAAGGGTTAAAACCACCCGCAATGCACCGCTACAGCGGCGTTTTGCCAGCGGTATGGTGGCGCTGCCCATTGATTTCAATGGGCAAGAGCGCATTAGAAGCGATGAGTTCACCGCTCCTAATGCGCTTCCAAGAAGCTGCTGGCAGGACTTTTTCTGACGCCCTGCCAGCGCACCGCTCCAGTGTGAAAGCCCTTGGGCTTTCACACTGGAGTGAATAGAGCGGCTGTTTTAGGGCGGATTGCAGGCGCTATTTTTAATGCTATAGTGCCTGCAAAACTTTTTCACAATATAACATTTTCTGAGATACTGAATATTGGGTTTTCTTTAGCTGTAAGCCATAATCATCAAAATTAAAAGAAAGAAATGCTTGAAATATATATCACTCTGTTTGTAATGAATCTATATCATATATGAGTTACATTTTTTAACTGAATTACTGAAATCAATTAACTTTTTGATGATATTATAATATTTCGAGATGCACCTGTATATATTGCATTTTTAACATGTAAGCAATCTAAGTTCCTGAATTGGATTTACAATCCCTGCACAGATTGGGAGAATGAGAAGCTGTATAAAAAGCCATTCAATTGTGCTTCAGTGCAAGGGGCATGCTGTTAGAAGAAGAACGTAGTGTGCAAGTCGTTTTGGTCTAAATATAAATTCGGACAAATTTTTGGATATTTGGAAATTCTGACAAATCTACGAATTAAATAGTGACTCCCGCCCCCTTGTGATGTCATCAACCCAGCATGCCTCTGTTTTAAATTTTTTAATAAAGGACTTGTCAAAAACTTGTGTTGTGTCTTTACTCACTTTTTACACTTTTTTGGTGAATAAGTAGTATGGTACCAAATACTTATTCACATAGGTAGAAGGCAGGTTCTTGGTTCTTGGGGGCCACCTTGTAAATGGGGGTTTCCAAATTCTGATAAGCCCCCCGCCCACAGACCCCCACAAACACTGGCCAGGGAGTGGGGAAGAGGCCCTTGTCCTTATGTGGGGGCAGAGCCCCCTGCCTCAAAGCACCCCCCCATAATGAGGGCAGGTGACCTGGTATGGTTCAGGAGGGGAGGGGGCTCATGTCCACCCCTCCCCTTTCCTAGCCCGCCGGGTTGCATGCTCAGATAAGGGCCTGTTATAGATTTTAGGGGGGACCCTGCCCTGTTTTTTTTTATGTTGGCGTGGGGTTCCCCTTAAAATCCATACCAGACTTAAAGGACCTGGTAAGGATTAGGGGAAGAACCCGCACTGTTTATTTTCTGAATTTTTCATTGCCGGCATTGTTTCGTGTACATTTCAGCTGTCAGTGGGGAAGCCTGCTGACAGCTGATGAGTCATCGGTTGTAAGGGGGCGGCGGCCGGCTTCCCGGTCCGCTCCTTAAAAACCAGCTATTCTGCACACAGAATTTGAATCGGTCGATCATTTTTCAAACAATCATTCTGAAAATTTGGAATTTGAAAACAAAACAAAACTAGACGAATTCTGAAATGACTCAATGAAACAAAATTAGTAACATAACGAATCAAACCCGAAACAAACAAAACTAAATATATTTTTTCGTTCTACACATGGCTATGACAGAGAGATGCTGCTTCTTTTTTGTCCTGTCACAGGCTAGGAGAGGTACAAGACTGAGGCCTCGTACACACGACCGATTTTCTCGGCAAGAACCAGCAAGAAACTTGCTGGCAGAGAGGTCTTGACGAGTAAATCGGTCGTGTGTACGCGGCTATCGGGTTTCTCGTCGAGAAAACCGACAAGAAACCTCGACGAGAAAATAGAGAACCTGCTCTCTATTTTCTCGTCGAGATTCTCCTCGGCATGTTTCTCGACGAGAAAAGTGAGTGTGTGTACACTTACCTGTCCTCCCGGAAGCCCGCGCATGTTCGAAATGAATTTGACGCATGCGCGGTAGCTTCCTAGGCATACGTAGGGTATACCAAGATGGCGGCGACGGCATCGAATGTGACGAGCGCATGCTCGTCGTAGTCGATGACGTCACCGCGTACGCTCCATTCAAAGAACCGCGGGTTCTTTGAAACGAGCGTGTGTACACTCGGCCGGGACAAGTTTCTTGTCCAAGAATCTCGTCGAAAAAAACGACATGTTTTTTTCAACGAGAATCTCGGCCGTGTGTACGAGGCCTTAGGCTGGGTTCACACATTTTGACCAGCTCTCTATGGAGCCGGTTCACATATCTCCGCTGCGGCTCCGGAGTGAATTTGCACAGGAGCCCTGTGCGTCTTTTGGTCCATTTTAGGTCTGAATTCAGCCAAAAATAAGGGCTGAAATTCAGACCTGAAATGGTGAACAAGGACGCACCGGACCCCTGATGTGAGCTGCGTGCAAAGATAGTGTGAACCCAGCCTACAGGTGTTGTTTATGTAGCACACGGACCCTTTTCCCTTGCTTTGGCTCAATAGCAGGAAAAAGGCACACTGTACTATATGCCCGTACCCTCCTGGATGAGGAGGTTAGGGGTTTTATGTATTTGGGTCCCACAGCTAGGTTCTTCCATCAGTTGGTTCTCGCCTCCTAGGATATAGGGACAAGTCTCTGTATTCCCCCAGTAATTCCAATGTCCACACCACTTCAAACTCCAACGTTGAGTTTATTTTCTCCATGTTCAGTAGATAGGAAAAGGTGGAAGAGAGACATGACAGCAAGGTTTGGGAGGTTAGTCCAGGCACAATGGATAGCACAGTCACTACTCTATCCCTGAGTAGGTTTTAGCTCACCCGGATAGTCTCCTACAAAGTGGATCCTAGCAGCCAAAGTGATGCTCGGACGTTTGATCAAGTTCTTTCCTAGATGCGATCGGGAGACTCTCTACCACAGAATCTATCAGACCCCGAACCTCTTAGCTTCTGGATACTTAAGGACAGGTGCCAGCAGCAGCACATTACTAGGCCCTTGGTGGATAGAAGAATCCCTCCAGAGAGTTACCGGACCCCTTCCTTCACCGTGAACTCTCACCGGTCCGTCAGAAAGGTTCTCCCCTGGCCTCCTCTTCTTAGAAGCGGGCTCCCTCGCGAGGGACACCCTGGGACTCCTCTTCCCAGAAGTGGGCTCCAGCTAAAGGTGCTGGGCCCAGTGATGAAGATGCAGCCCCAGGACTAAAGGTGCCTGGGACTGGAGCACACGTGGCCCCATGGCCTGGAGGGCCATGCCACGCACTTGGACTCCTCTCCTCCTCCGAAGACGAAGACAACTCCCAGCCGGCGTCTGCCCCTTATGTATCCTCTCCCAGCATGCACAGCAGGTCGACCACACCCACTGTACCGCTGCCGGGAGAGGACACCCAAAGCACAGCACTAATACCAGTGGTTCAACCCTGACCCATTATGGCAGTGCCACCTATAGGCCACAGGAAACTGCACACCAGTATACCATCCTGGAAATAAAACAGCACAACCTATAAATTGAGAATGGTCTGAGCCTAACTATCATCTCAGACCAGCCCCTAAATTTGGGTATATAGCACCCCTAAATGGGGTGGGCGCTACATTTACTTGCATCAGCAGATAAAAATCAGGCCTTCTGCTATTCTAGGCAGAGTTGTGCTGTATGGCTGAGCTGTGTAAATGTTTGAACTGGATGCACAGAACTACTTATCTTTTGGCAAGTAAAACAGCTAATATAATATGTGTATTTCATCTATGTATTTGGCTGCTTGCCTGGAGTTCAGATTCACATAAACTAAAAAATCGAATTATCCTCTCTAAAACAAGGGGTCCAATGGCTTCCCGTAGCTTCAAGGAACTGTGATATGAGCAACTTATATCCCCAGGGTCCAAGCTTTATTACTTACTGGTGTCTTAAAGTGGTATTAACTCCTAAACCAAATACGTAATACAGTATATTAGAGCTTACCAACCTTTTGATATGGTGGCTGCATCTCTCTGTTTTTACCTGGTGATCTGGACAGTAACACACCTCCTGTATTAGAGTGCCCCCCACTCTGGATGAAAGAGAACCTGTGGACAGCAGCCTTGTCAGTCTGGGATGGGGAGTCAGGGCTGTCTTTAACGCGGGGCAAATGGGGCAACTGTCCTGGGCCCTGTCATTTTTGTGGGGGCCAAAAGCAGCTGCCTGTTTGAGCCCGTGCTGCCCACAAATAGTATTCCCAGGTAGCGGGTACAGCTATCCACCCCACTTGTTCTCCCGGCTGGGTTAATGCAAGCGGCCACTAACAGAGAGAGGCAAGTTTTTTTAGATAGATCTATGTGTGTGCTAGTCTGTTGGAGAGTGAAATTGCATGGGGGGGCCCAAGAAAATGTTTGCCCAGGGTCTAATCAAAATTAAAGACGGCCCTGAGGGGAGTGTTAGATGTACTGCCAGATTTAGATACACTAACAAATTGGAGCCAAACTCCAATACACACTGCAGTTACACAAGCAGTTATACAAAACCATTTTTTCTCCTTTTGGGATAAAGGCTTTACATAATTAAACAAAATCTGATAACTGTAAGCACCCCCTGTCAGTGGTTAGTGGTGTAGCGCACACCCTCTCCCCACTCCCCTCTATTAAAGTTTTCCAACTCGCACTGTCTCTGGTCTAGGGGTATGATATGGGAGGGAGAGGGGTGAGCTACGCCAGGCTTCCACCACAGTTGTATATGTGGTCTCAGCAATGTCTCTTGTTACCTTCGGGTCTGTGCTGTGCATCGGATCCTCCCTCCAAGAGTCTCCTTTAAACCTCGTCCGCCAGAAATTGAGCCACACACCGTCAAAGTCCAACACTCCTTTATTTAGAACATAACATGGACTCTCCTGACTTCAGAACAGAAAAGTAGAGGTGTGTGTATGAATAGGCCCAGACACAAGTTCTATGATCCACTCTCCTCCCTGAGAGTGATCTATGGTCTCCGCACGAGAGGAATTCTCCTTCCGGACAGTCTCCGACAAGAGACTCACCCGTCACCGGCAGTCTGCTGCACCGGGTCTTCAGATGAGGAGCTCTTCCCGGTCCACTACGCCCACCTCGGATTCAGGCATCCACCCCCGGAGTGCCTTAGGATCCTTCCCTCGCGGAACTCATTGTTGGGCACTGAGCTCCGGACCTCCATCCAAGTACCTCACCCCAGGACTAAAGGTGCCTGAGGTGGAACACAATCTCCGGTGGTCCTCTAGGCCTAGGCCGCCTAGAGGACGAACGCGAACCACCATCCGCAAGCTGAAGGTGCCTGGGACGAAGAACCCGTGACCAAGATGGCCAGCCCCTTTATACCCTCTCCCAGCAAGCATGGCGGGTTCCCCGCCCCACCATACCGCTGCCAAGAGAGGCCAAAAAGGAGACTCAGCACACAGCGATATCCGTCCGTCAGCCCATGGTGACAGCGCCACCCAGTGGACCGCCGGAATACACCACCGGTGTCACCGAAAGATTCAAAATTTTACCCCGGGAAAGTAAGTACCCGCTACACTCTCCCCCCTGTCATTTGACACTGGTCCCCAGTGTCTGGAGTGAATCATGCCCTCAACAGCTGACACAACCCAATCCAGAAACCAACTAACAATTTGAAAAAACAAAAATTTTTAGGAAACTATCCTAACGGAGAAATTCTGTCTGAGCCCCTGTAACAAAAGAGGAGTGAAAGACAACATTAAACATGAACTCACATTTCAACATTATACCTTTCCCTCCCATCCTAACTAAGAACCACCCCAGGTTCCATAATCTTGACGGGATGCTCTCCTGCAGAGGGAAAAGAAAAGAAAACAAGACCAATACACAAAAACCCTGACACATGTATTCGTGTAAGAAGAAAAGAAACCTCTCCGAGAAGAAATCCTTTTCCTCCAAAGAGTGGGTGCATGAAAAGTGTTTAAAAAAAACGTTGCACAAGACTGCCACCTGGTGACAGCCTCGCGGTACTGCACTCGTGGAGCTTCTTCTTCTTCTTCTCTTTGGCCCTATCTAACCCCAGAGTCTGTGATCTCTTTGCAGGAAGAGGGAAAAGAAAAAAACACAGGAATAGTTCCTCATTCCTTTGGGCACACACAACAACTGCCCCGAAAAGTTCAATCAGCATGATAAGAGCGGAGTCTCTGTCTCCTATAAGTAAAAGCGGGGATGCGGCAAAATCAGTGGCTTCAAGTGTTGATCCACGGTCTCCAGATGATACTCCACATCTTCGCCTTCTTTGCGTCGAATCAGCACTTTATCTGCATGGATGTGTCTTCCCAACATCCAATCGGCCTTGCAATCTTTGAAACGCTGTGAAGCACTAGGAGAGCACGCCAGGTACCTGCGGGCGTGCGGAACTTTTTAGGTGGGTCCACACAAAGTCATTGTACCAGCGCTCTCTGTACACCTCCACCTCATAGAACAAGTCCTTCGGTAAGTAGGGATACTCCCATCCGTACTCCTCTGCAACCTTTTGGCCAAATAGGTATTGTAGTCTTGCCAAAGGAGGCATGGTAGCTCTGTCTCCCTCACCAGGCATAACTACCGAGTCTGGATGACGAGGCGCTTTGACCACCTCCAATCTGGGCATTGGTGCCCGCAGCAACAGTCTCTTTACCCCAGCATCAGATGCAGGTTGCGCCGGGGTTGTAGGGACAAACTGAGGACAAGATTCTTCTCCAGGCGCTGTCGCCTCCACCCGGGGCGTACTTTCCCCTGTTGACATGGGTGAATCCCGAGATCTGCGGAATGAAGCAAGCGGTACCTTGTCCCAGCCTTTCTCGGCAAACAAATCATCAATGATGGCATCATCTCCCAGGTCCGAGAGCGATTCCAGGTCGGAGGTGTCACACTCCTCCGCGGGGATGTAGCTCTTTGTAGAACCGGAGCCTCCACACTCCGCAGACTTACTAGGCCATGCCTTCCCGACACCTCCTCCCACACACCAAGTCCCTTCGCCTGGCTTACCTCGGCCTTTCCTTGAAGCGGGACGTCCGGAACCCTCGTCAACGGATCCATCCGGGTCTGGCGTAAGCGGGCGAGACGGTCCACCACCACCGCTGGTCGGGGCTACCACGCTGGTTCTTTTCTTCGGTGGCGGACGCTGCGAGACAGTGGTGACCGAGTCAGCATCCTCGGATTTATCCCGTAGAGTTTTAACGACCTCTTCCCTGGTCGCTGCAGTGTGCGCTGGGGTGACTCTCACAGCAGTGATTTCTCCTCTCTGAGTGGTGGTACCTGAAGCCCGGCCTGGGTAGATGGTTCTCGGCCTCTCTACTGCCAAATCCACCTCAAACGTGAATTCCCCACAGGCCTCACAACATCCGAACGGCTTCAGCAGGCACACCAGTCCCGAACACCCGGGACAAATCATACCCAGGGCCTCAACGTCCATACATGAGTATAGGGCGAATCGACCCCTTGGTTTCAGTCGAATCCCCGTATCCGTTATTGGAGCAGCAGCAGTCAGTGTCGTGGTGGAAGGATGTACCGGAATCCACGAGGTGTGTCCAAACATGGCGACCTGTTGCTGATCCATCGCACACTGCAGAGTTTTCGCGCCAATGTCCCACGTGTAGTCCCTTCACACGTATTGGACTCCTCCCCTTTGCTCCAGTTCGCAGGCTTTCTTTACTTTTTCTTGGTTGAGCCACGCCCACGAACTAAGTGGCAGGGGTTGTGTCTGTTGGCGCAGTGCAATTAGAAACCCCCACGTGTACTACTTCACACGACTGAGCTTCCCCCGTTCACCGCTCTTCCTGCGCGGGCCTTTCCCTTCTTGGGGTCATGTCCACGGCTTCAAGAAGGGCTGCACTTTGGCCTATTCGTTTAACTCTTCCAGCAGACACGTTCCATACAGTAATGCACAACACAATGCCGGACCCGAGCCCCCACGTGTAGCACACACCCTCTCCCCACTCCCCTCTATTAAAGTTTTCCAACTCGCACTGTCTCTGGTCTAGGGGTATGATAGGGGAGGGAGAGGGGTGAGCTACGCCAGGCTTCCACCACAGTTGTATATGTGGTCTCAGCAATGTCTCTTGTTACCTTCGGGTCTGTGCTGTGCATCGGATCCTCCCTCCAAGAGTCTCCTTTAAACCTCGTCCGCCAGAAATTGAGCCACACACCGTCAAAGTCCAACACTCCTTTATTTAGAACATAACATGGACTCTCCTGACTTCAGAACAGAAAAGTAGAGGTGTGTGTACGAATAGGCCCAGACACAAGTTCTATGATCCACTCTCCTCCCTGAGAGTGATCTATGGTCTCCGCACGAGAGGAATTCTCCTTCCGGACGGTCTCCGACAAGAGACTCACCCGTCACCGGCAGTCTGCTGCACCGGGTCTTCAGATGAGGAGCTCTTCCCGGTCCATTACGCCCACCTCAGATTCAGGCATCCATTCCCGGAGTGCCTTAGGATCCTTCCCTCGCGGAACTCAGTGTTGGGCACTGAGCTCCGGACCTCCATCCAAGTACCTCACCCCAGGACTAAAGGTGGCTGAGGTGGAACACGATCTCCGGTGGTCCTCTAGGCCTAGGCCGCCTAGAGGATGAACGCAAACCACCATCCGCAAGCTGAAGGTGCCTGGGACGAAGAACCCGTGACCAAGATGGCCGGCCTCTTTATACCCTCTCCCAGCAAGCATGGCGGGTTCCCCGCCCCACCATACCGCTGCCGAGAGAGGCCAAAAAGGAGACTCAGCACACAGCGATATCCGTCCGTCAGCCCATGGTGACAGCGCCACCCAGTGGACCGCCGGAATACACCACCGGTGTCACCGAAAGATTCAAAATTTTACCCCGGGAAAGTAAGTACCCGCTACAGTGGTTTATCTCAAAACTCTAACTGCTACATTTGCAGGAGAGCTTGTTTTGTTGAAAAACAACAGACTTACTGGCTGGACCATCAGGTGAAAACTAATATCACATCTAATAATTGGTAAGCTGCAATATATTAAATGTTTGCTTTTGGGTTTACTACAGCTTTAATGCCACTCTGCCCCAGAGGGTCAAGGATCTTGAATGTAAGTGCATCGCACAAGCACAAGATAGGTCTAAAATGGTCTTTATCGGAAATTCATATTTTACTACTTTGAAATCTGAAATACTGTTCTGAAATTGCTGTGAGTTGTTTGACTTTACGCTGCCTTGTTACATATACAATGTTGTGAAAAAGTATTTGCCCCCTTTCTGATTTTTTTTTTTTTTGCATATTTGTCACACTTAAATGACTTAGATCATCAAAAATTTTTATTATTACACAAAGTTAAGTACAAAATGCAGTTTATAAATGATGGTTTAATTTATTAAGGCAAAAAAGCTGTCCAAACCTGCCTGGCTTTATGTGAAAAAGTAATTGCCCCCTAAACC
Organism: Rana muscosa; assembly: GCA_029206835.1. Taxonomy (NCBI): domain Eukaryota; kingdom Metazoa; phylum Chordata; class Amphibia; order Anura; family Ranidae; genus Rana; species Rana muscosa. Next base: position 385,887,500 of record CM055127.1, read on the forward strand.
TAATAACTGGTTTGGCCACCCTTGGCGGCAACAATTGCAATGAAGCATTTACGATAACTGGCAATGAGTCTTTCACATTGCTGGGGAGCAATTTTGGCCCACTCTTCTTTGTAGAATTGTTTTAATTCAGCCACATTGGAGTGTTTTCCAGCATGAACGGCCTGTGTAAGGTCATAATACAGCATCTCAATTGGATTTAAGTCCATGCTTTGACTAGGCCACTCCAAAACCTAAATTTTGCTTTGTTTGAACCATTTGGAGGTGGACTTGCTGTTGTGTTTTGGATCATTGTCCTGCTGCATAACCCAAGTGCACTTGAGCTTGAGTTTGCGTACTGATGGCCGGACATTCTTCTTTAGGATTTTCTGGTAGAGCTGAGTTCATAGTTCCATCAATTAGGCCCCTTTCACACTGAGGCGTTTTTACTGCGTTTTTGCGGTAAAAATAGCGCTGTAAAAATGCCAGAAATAATCCTGCCCCATCATTCTCAATGTGAAAGCCCTGAGCGCTTTCACACTGAGGCGTTTTGCTGGCTGTGCGTTGTAAAAAATCCTGCAAACAGCTTTTTTGGAGCATCTTTAGGACGCTAAAAATAGCGCTGTAAAAACGCCTATCTCCATTGAAATTAATGAGTAACGTGGTAAAAATGCGGTAAAAACGCGGTAAAACGTGGTAAAACACATAGGCGTTAGCGCTATTTTTACCGCAAACGCGGTAAAAACACGGTAAAACACATAGGCGTTAGAGCTATTTTACCACGAACGTGGTAAAAACGCGGTAAAATCGTGGTAAAAAAATCATAATTTTTTTGCGTTTTTTTCAACACCTCAGTGTGAAAGGGGCCTTATGGTAAGTCGTCCAGGTCCTGAAGCTGCAAAGCAGCCCCAGACCATCATGCTAGCACCGCCATGTCTGACTGTTGGTATGATGTTCTTGTTATGAAATGCTGTATTAGTTTTATGCCAGATGTTTTCGGGACACACACCTTCCAAAAAGTAAAATTTTTGTCTCATCAGTCCACAGAATATTTGCCTAAAAGTTTTGGGGATAATCAAGATGTTTTTTGGTAAATGTGAGACGGGCCTTTGTGTTCTTTTTTGGTCAGCAGTGGCTCTGGCCTTGGAACTCTCCCATGGATGCCATTTTTGCCCAGTCTCTATCTTATTGTTAAATCATGAACACTGATCTTACCTGAGGCAAGTGAGGCCTGCAGTGCTTTAGATGTTGTTCTGGGTTCTTTTATGACCTCCTGGATGAGTCGTCGTCATGCTCTTGGAGTAATTTTTGTAGGCTGGCCACTCCTGGGAAGGTTTACCACTGTTCCAAGTTATCTCCATTTGTGGATAATGGCTCTCCTCATGGTTCACTGGAGTTCCAAAGCCTTATGCCGCGTACACACGATCGTGATTGATGGCGGTGAAAACACCGCCGTGAATCACGACATGAAATTAAATGAAAAACGAGGGAACGGCATTTTCCCCCACACACGACCGTTTTTCCCGTCATTTTTTTCTTTGTCGAGAAAAACGACCGTCTGTGGGCTCCGCGGCAGTGTCTCCCTATGGGAAAACTGCCGCGGAAAAAAATGATGGAAAAAACGATGAGAAAATTTAGAACATGTTCAAATTTTTCTCGTCGTTTTTTCTGCCGTTTTTCTCAACGAGAAAAACGACATAAAGCCCACAGACGATCGTTTTTCTCGGCGAAAAAAAAAAAATCCGTTTTTCTCGTCGAGAAAAGCGGTCGTGTGTACGCGGCATTAGAAATGGCTTTGAAACCCTTCCTAGACCGATACATGTTTGTTTCTAATCTGTTCTTGAATTTTTTTAGATTGTGGCATTATATGTGGCTTTTTGTGATCTGTTATGCCCCATACACACGATCGTTTTTCATGCCGTTAAAAATGCCATTTTTAAAAATGGGCATTAAAACCGATCGTGTGTATGCTCCAGAGCATTTTTAACGACGTGAAAAACGGCCATTAAAAATTTCGAACATGCTCTATTTTTTCACGTTGTTTTTCATGTCGTTTTTTTTAACGACGTGAAAAACGATGGTGTGTATGCTTTGACGAGGTGAAAAAAACCGCGCATGCTCAGAATCAAGTATGAGACGGGAGCGCACGTTCTGGTAAAACTAGCATTTGTAATGGAGATAGCACATTCGTCACGCTGTAACGGACTGAAAAGCAGGAGGCTGAAAAGCGTGAATCGTCGCTCAACAAACTTTACTAACATGAAGGGTGGCACCATCCGAAGGGAACTTCCCCTTTATAGTGCCATCGTACATGTTGTACGTCACTGCGCTTTGCTTGAACGTTTTTTAAAATGATCGTGTGTACGCAAGACAGGCTTGAGAGGAAACATGAAAAAAAACGACGAGAAAAACGTCGGTTTAAAAAATGGCATGAAAAACGATCGTGTGTATGGGGCATTAGTGTGCTTCACTTTGTCAGTGCGATAGTGTGCTTCTATTTATGTTATTTCTTGGTGCCACAGGTCTGGCAGTAATCAGGCCTGGGTGTGGCAAGTGAAATTTAACTCAGCTTTCCAAAAAATTGTGGTTAATCACAGTTCATTCATGATTCAGCATGGGAGGGGGCAATTACCTTTTCACATAGGGCCAGGCAGATTTGAACAGCTTTTTTCCCTTAATAAATGAAATAATAATTTAAAAACTGCATTGTGGATTTACTCGGGTTATCTTTGTGCAATAGTAAAAAAAAATTGATGATCTGAATCAGGAAGGGGGTAAATACTTTTTCACAGCACTGTATATGTGTTTTGCAAGATTGTTCTAGGAGACACATTTAAAACTTGATCCCAGCCATTTTTGGGTTTTTGAATAGAATGTGTAGGAGTTAAAGATTTTGAGTGAAATTAATATTTTTGTCTGTGACAAAAGAGATTTTCCCTCACTTCCCAACTCTGTGACACAAGAAGTTGGTGGTACAAGTATAACCAAGATAGAAAGGCACCAATAGCAATGAAACATTGTCAGAAATTCTATTTCCCCCTCCCTATCCTAAAAATGTGTTTTTGTTTGTGTCCCCCCATATGTGAGATTTCCCAACACTTTAGGACAGAAAGTGAGGAAAAATCACCCAAAAAAGGGGCCACACACAGGAATGATAACTCAACAGACACTTTAACCCTTCCCCACCATTTAAAACAAAATGAAACAAAGGTTTGGCTAGAGGTGGGCTTTAACAAAGAATATGAATGTGAAGTAATTCCTATCACTGTATAATAACACTGTGCTGTGCCATTTCACAGGGAATGCTTTTTGCTTCTCCAGAGTGTATTCGTTTCTCCAGTGACTTGGTCCACTTGTGGCTTCACGAGTCTTGCAGAGTTTACTCAGACAAACTCATGGAAGAGAAAGACATAGAACATTTCAAAAAAGTACTCATTGACACAGCAAAGAGATTCTTTGAGGTAAGAACTTTATCATAGGATAGTTGTACTGTTAAAACCACCTCCATGAATGCACATTGCATTGATGGAATCAAAAAAAGTATAAAATATATTTTTTACAATTCTTAGGATATTCAGAAAATAAGAGATTAAGGCCCGGTTCACACCTATGTGAATTGGTTGTGGCTTACACCGCATCCAATTCGCATAACATTATAAAATACATTGATTCCAATGAGGCTGGTTCACATATGTGCGATGTATTCGCACTGCGCATTGGCAAAAAAAGTGTGCGTTCTTTAGGCATTGCGGTGCGGCTCAAGTGAGAATTCAGGCCTGTTATGTTCTATGGGCACGCATCTGATTCGCACATGTGTTGCGTTCTGAACAGGGATCTTGAGGGGGAACTCCACGCCATACCAGGCCTTTAGGTCTGGTATGGACTTTAACGGGAACCCCTACGCCGAAAAAAACGGCGTGGGGGTCCCCCCAAAGTCCAGAACAGACCCTTATCCGAGCACGCAACCCGGCAGGCCGCAGGAAAAAAGCGGGGGACGAGAGAGCGGCCCCCCTCCCTCCTGAACCATACCAGGCCGCATGCCCTCAACATGGGGGGGTGGGTGCTTCGGGGCATGTTGATGAGGACAGGGCCTATTCCCGACAACTCTGGCCGTTGTTTGTCGGGGTATGCGGGCGGGGGGCTTATCGGAATCCAGGAGCCCCCTTTAATAAGGGGGTCCCCAGATCCTGGCCCCCCACCCTATGTGAATGAGTATGGGGTACATCGTACCCCTACCCATTCACCTGGTGGAAAAAAAATGGCAATAAAAACACTACACAGGTTTTTTAAGTCATTTATTAGTCAGCTCCGGGGGTCTTCTTCCAACTTCGGGGGTCTTCTTCCAACTTTGGGGGTCTCCGGTGTTGTCTTCGCCGCGCTCTCCGGTTCTTCTCTCGCTCTCCGGTTCTTTCTTCCTTCTGCCGGGCCTCCGCTATCTTCTTCCAGCTCTTTTGCTAGCGGGGCCCGGTCTTCTTCGTCGCCTTCTTCCCTCTTCTCTCCTGGAGATGTTGACTCGTCGCTCTCTCGGGCTGTAATGCCGTATGAGCGGAGTGCATTCACTTTTATAGGCATGGGCGTGGTCACCGGGTGATGACACCCAGTGACCCCACCCCCATATGCCGTCACAGTCCCATCATTCCCCGGGACTGTGACGTCATATGGTGGCGGGGTCACTGGGTGTCATCACGCCCATGCCTATAAAAGTGAATGCACTCCGCTCATACGGCATTCAAGACTCAATCGCAACAGTTCATCCGATATTATCCGAAGGGACAAACACAACAAATTTTCTCGTACGATACCTTGTACGATTTCAATGGGCACGGGCGCTTTAGAAGCGGTGCTATGCGGTGCTGCATGCGCCGCATCTTTGAGACGCTGTAGGAGCACCGCTCCTACAGCGCCTCAAAGATGTGGCTAGCAGGACTTTTTTTACTGTCCTGCCAGCACACCGCTCCAGTGTGAAAGCCCTCAAGCTTTCACACTGGAATGAAAGGAGAGGCTCTTTCAGGGCGCTTTGCAGGCGCTATTTTTAGTGCTATAGCGCCTGCAAAGCACCTCAGTGTGAAAGTAGCCTGAAAGTAGCCTGAAAGTAGCCTTATAAACATGCTCTTCCCTGAGAGATTTACATGCAGTGAATATCCATGCTGGATGCTGTATATATGTGCTCTAGATTGCGCCTTATTAAACGGACGCCTAACTTGTCCCTGGCTGTGTGTACACTAATAGTCTGGGGAGGAGATGTAAAGAGGAGTTACATTATTATATTTATAAATTACAATAAAATCAAAGGGCATAACTTTTTGGAGGCCGAAGGTGCAAAATTGAATTCTATCCTCCATGAATGTAATAACAGTGTGTGAGATGTCGACATCGTTAATAAAAGTATTAACTTTGGGTAGTTCAGTTAAACATTCACTTAAATGTCTACTAAAACTACCAGCAATATGTAAATAATGCATAAAGAACAGCATGTATTTCATTAATGTCCCAGTCTGTGCACTGCACCCTTTTACCTCACTTCTCCCAGCACCTCTGCTTTGTACATCTGAGCCATACACGTGAGTGCATGTTTCCTCTGATGACATAGACCTCCCATGATGCATTGTGCTCTTGTTGAACTCAAAGCTGTACATGCTAGTGCACTGTGCAACAGCACATCACCTTTGATCCACATGAAGTGTACATCCTAGGGTGACATTTCTTCTCCAGCTTTGGGAGTCTTGTCATTCTAGGACTGCAAGTTGAGAAACTGGCAAGATCAAAATCATAAAATTGTAGCGCACTCACCCCCTTCACCCACCTTTGGCTTCTCACCCTCCTGTGTAAAGAGGTTGAGCGGTGTTGTTGGTGGGTCTCCACAGCCAGAAAACCAGAATCCTCCAGAAAATGATTCTCACCTCTATGGTTAATAAAGATAAGTCCTCGTTTCCCCCCAGTGACTTGAATGTCCACACCAGCTGCAATTCCAACGTAGAGTTTTATTTCACGTAAATAACAGTCTCTAATAAGTAAAGGTTGGAGCAAGAACAGGACAGCATAAGGTGTGGGAGAGGTCCAGGCACAAACGTAATCACTTCACTGCTCGGCTTCTCAAGCAGACTCAGCCCAGATGGATAGTCTCCCTAGGTAGGGACTAGCAGCCAAATGGTACTCTAACTTAACTGCACAGTCTCTGCCACAGACCTGGTGAACTTGGTCTCTGCCACAGACCTGGTGAACTTGGTGTTTCAAAGCTTGACCTCTTTGTAAGGAGAAGACATCCCTCCAGAGAGTTACCGTGCCCCTTCCTTCACCGTGAATTCTCACCGGTCCCTCTGAACAGTTCCTCCCCCGGCCTCCTCGTCTAAGATGCGGGTCCCCTCGCAAGGCGGCACCCTGGGATTCCTTGATGGGCCCCAGCCGAAGGTGCTGGGCCCAAGGCCTTTGCTGCAGCCCCAGGGCTAAAGGTGCCTGGGACTGATTCACCGACCTCCGCCCATGGGTCAAGGTGCCCAGGGCGGACACACTCCCTGGGGTAGGACCCCCGACCACGACAGAACAGCCCGAACACAGGCAGTGTCTGGCCCTTTTATATCCTCTCCCAGCATGCACAGCAGGCCTGCCACACCCACTGTACGGCAGCTGAGAGGGGACACACAAGGCACAGCACTGTATCAGCGGTTCAACCCCAGCCCACCATGGCAGCGCCACCTGCAGGCCACAGGGAACTATACACCGATACTCTCCCTGCGGACAAAAATGGTTGATAGAATCCTGACAATTGGGGTGTTTGAGCATAACTACCACTCAAACACTTCCCCTAAATTTAGGACCCCGCTACAAAATAATTGAAGAAAGAATGGAGAAATTCATTCTCCATTCTTTCTCTAAATGGGCATCACAGTTGCTAAGTGGTTAGCACTGCTGCCTAGTAGCACTAGGGTCATTGGTTCAAATCCCACTCCCTGCCTGGAGTTTTCATGTTCTCTGTGTCCCTGCATGGGGTTCCTCCATTTTCTTCCCACACTCCAAAGCCATGCTGGTAGGTTACCAGGCTCCTGTCTAAATAGGCCCTAGTATGTGTATGTATGAATGTGAGTTAGGGACCTTAGGTTGTAAGCTCCTTGAGGGCAGGGACTGATGTAAATATATGTATAAAGTAAATTGATGGTGCTATAAGTACCTGTAATAAATATATAGTAATAATAAATGATTGACAAAACTGGAACAATTGGAGTGTTAGGTGCTATTTTTTAATTATGAATTTTATTTTTAGGTTTAAATACAATTAAACTACCCAAACAACTGTCATGATCTTTTTCCGGCAGGGTGTAGATGAACATATATTCATCAATAAGCCACTAGTTTACAGTCACTTTGCTCATGGTGTTGGAGAACCACGTTATTTTCCTATATCAGACTGGGAAAAGCTGACGAGAATTCTTACAGATGCTCTAGAACACTACAATGAGATCCATGCGGCAATGAATCTGGTTCTGTTTGAAGAAGCCATTCAGCACATGTGAGTTGACCGACCCACATTGAATGTAAAGAAAATACTGTAGGTTGCTGTATGACATACTATTAGGATTGATCCAACCATTAGTAGTAGCAGTCAGGGCTTGTATTGGTTAAGAAGCTAGTTTTAATGAACATGTGCAAGAGTTGAAGTTGCTTATTATTGATTGAACAGCATGCATTGATTAACAAGCATGTTTTCAAAAACATGTGCAAGAGATGAAGGTGCTTGTTATTGATTAGGGAGCTGTTACAACTTGTTCCATTTTCCTCATACAAGATCAAACTGTTTTCCTCTATTCATCCATTTTAGGCAAACAAGAGCTAAAACTTTTTAAAAGTCTCTAATTATAGAGTTGTTTAAAGCAGTGTTTCTCAACTCCAGTCCTCAAGGCGCACCAACAGGTCATGTTTTCAGGATTTCCCTCAGATAAAACAGCTGTGGTAATTACTAAGGCAGTGAAACTGATCAAATCACCTGTGCAAAATAATGGAAATCCTGAAAACATGACCTGTTGGTGCGCCTTGAGGACTGGAGTTGAGAAACACTGGTTTAAAGTGTTACTAAACCCCAACAGTAAAATCAGTCTGAATATGCAGTAAAGCATGCTTGTTATACTCTCTGTGGAACCTAAGAGGTTAATCCTTTGCATTGTGTATAAATGCTGTTTGATCCTGTCTCTCTGATCCTCCTCTTCTTCCACTGTCTCCAAAAAATAACCCGATTTTTACAGAGCCAGGGGACGGGCTGCACATGCTCAGTTTGGTGTGTATTGCTAGAGAGTTGTTTTTTTTTACTTGGGAGGGTGCATGTGATCAGCACACGGCCAATCAGCACTGTCCAGACAGGGAATCGGGGGAGAATGAAAACTCCTCCTACAAGCTTTACTAGGAACTGATAGAAATCACAAGGCTGCTGATGAGAAAAGGTATTTCTTGTTCATACATCACGGGACACAGAGCGGCATAGTCATTACTATGTGGGTTATATAGAATTACCTTCAGGTGCTGGCACTGGCAACTTCCAAAACAGGAAGTACCCTCCCCTATATAAGCCCCTCCCATCCGGGAGTACCTCAGTTTTTTGCCAGTGTCTAAGGTGTTGGCCAAGGTTAACATGTATTCATCTGGGCTTGTGTACAGGTTCTCTGGGCCTTAGCAAGCTATTCCGGATCCGACCAAAAAAGCTTCATAGCTAAACGGTCGGTACCCGGGCCTTGCAGAGAAGAGCAGGGTTTTGCCTGTAATGCCTCTCTTAGGAGGGCTGGACCCTGGGATCCAGAGCTCTGGTCATACCCAAAACCAAGAGGCTATCTGTGCAGGGTGCTATACAGGTCCAGGGGAGTGGAATCCTTGGGAACCCGGTCCCTGAAGGTCTAGTACAATGCCTGCCGTGAGAGGTGAAGTTTGGGCTTCTGTGGACCAAACAAAGTCCTGCGGCGGGGAAAAGGTAAGTGGGGGCCCCTCAGGAACTTGGTTCTATTGAGGGGACCCCCAAGCCTAATATGTCTTTCTGCCTGTTACCTAAAGGGTATTCCCGCTAATAGCTGTATATGCCTAAGAAATCCTAGAAATGTTTTTTCATAAGGGAAGTTTTAAAAAAACTGTAAACCTGGAAATGTTTTTTCATAAAGGAGGTTTTAAAAAAAAAAAAAAAAAGACAAAAGTGCGGTACCTGTGTTTGTCCACTAGAGGCCGCTGTGGAACGTCTTTTTTCTTGGGACTATTCCTTCCATGGTGAAAGTCCAGGCAGATGAGTGAGCTCTCTATCAGGGAAGCTGCATTCCTCTGTCATGCTGCCAAGTAGTTTCCTTCCATCCCCGAGTCCTGGTGAAACAGGGACCCTGGCTCCTCTCCCTACATGGCGCCAAGAGCGCACACGTGCACGCGCGCGCGCGCACACATGCTTTCCTTTTATAAGGTTTAGCTTCAAAAAAGGGGGCGGAGCCTGGCGGATGACGCGCTCTGTGCGCCCAGCGCTTCTGCGCATGTGCGGGCGTCCCAGCAAGATAAAAGGACTCAGTCCACGCTGCTTGCTATGGACACAGAGCATGAAAAGGAGCTGGTAGCATGGTATAGGGGCTTACAGCAGGCGGTTAATACAGGCATCCCCAGAAAGACGCATTAGTAGACACCCACTGATGTACATAGCAGCAAATTGCATTAGACTATTTCAGTAAGGGGTGTATTGCGGCTGGAATACCTCAGCTTTGAACTAAGGAATATGCCGCCTAAAAAACTCTGAGATATACCTCTCAGGAAGTGTAGGGGGTCTCCATCGGGCTCTGAGGATCTGGAGCAGTCATCTGCACCCTCCTCCCCTGAGAAATCAGAGGTTAATACCCATAAGGAACCCCCGGGAGTGCCAGGTACTGCGGCTGTCCTCAGTCCACCTGCTCCTGCATATATAACAGAGGAGGTTTTTTCCTCAACTCTGGAGGGATTGGAGCAGAGATTGGCTGCATTGATCGCTTCTTCTCTACACGAAAGAAAGCACGCCAGATCTCCATCACCTCCATTAGAGTGCCTGTTGGCAGAGCAACAGTCCCAGGAAGGGACTGACCTACCTGAAGGGGATCAGGAGGAGGTTAGCTCTGTTTTTGAGGAATCGACAGTAGATGAACCATTTTCAGCATCACAGACTGAAAGATTGTGGGTCCAGACCCTAACTGACATGGTTCGATCTGCATTTAAAATGCCTCTTGTTGAACCATCAACTACTGCTGTCTCCTCATTGGGGTCGCTAAAAGCTCCCCAGGTTAATTGCTCCTTTCCAATACATCCATTATTGGAAGGACTTATATACCAGGACTGGGAACATCCTGATAAACTATTTGTTCCGCCTAAAAGGTTTCCGGTGATCTATCCCATGGAGGAAAAGTTCACCCAGAGATGGAATGTTCCTACGGTGGATGCAGCCATCTCTTCTGTGAACAAATCACTGACATGTCCAGTAGATAATGTTCAAATGTTCAAAGATCCAGTGGATAAAAAATTGGAATCTTTATTAAAATCTGCTTTTTCCACAGCAGGGGCTGTTACACAGCCAGCAGTGGCAGCTATTGGGATCTGCCAAGCTTTAAAGGATCAAATGAAAATGGTCCTGAGGGATTTGCCAGACCAGCAGGCCCAGGCTCTGGCTGATCTGCCTAGAGCATTATGCTTTGCGGTTGACGCCATCAAGGATTCTATCCATCAGGCCTCCCGCCTCACGCTGTCTTTGGTACATATGCTTAGGCTTCTGTGGCTCAAAAACTGGTCTGCTGAAGCTCCCTGTAAGAAGCTCTTAGTTAGCTTCCCATTTCATGGGGAACGCCTTTTTGGCGAAGACCTGGATAAGTATATCCAGAAGATTTCCAGTGGTAAAAGTACTCTCTTACCGAGTAAAAAGAGGTCTAGGGGTCCATCTTTTAAGAGGACTACCTCTCCTATCCCTGCGACGTCTGCTACTAAGCAGTTCCGACGGCCTCCTCGGTCAAACTCAGGAGGTAAAAATCAGGGACAGCCACAGGGTAATAAAAAGCCCTGGATCCGAAGAGGTACTAAACCAGCCTCCAAGTCAAGCCTATGAAGGGCTGCCCCCACTCAAACGGGTGGGGGGAAGACTTCAGTTGTTCGCAGAGACCTGGCGGGAGACGATCAAAGACAGATGGGTGCTCTCCGCAGTAACTCTGGGATACAAGTTGGAGTTAAAAGAGTCTCCTCCGTCCCATTTTATGTGGTCAGGCATGCCAAGAGACCCTCTGAAAAGAGGGTCTCTCCTATTGGCGTTAGAACAACTATTGCTCCAAGGAGTAATTATGGAGGTTCCTATGGAAGAGTGGGGGTTGGGTTTCTACTCAAACCTTTTCACAGTCCCGAAGCCAAACGGGGACATAAGACCCATATTGGACCTAAAGAGTCTAAACAAATTTCTAAACGTCCGGTCTTTCCGGATGGAGTCGATCCGATCGGTCACCGCTGCCCTACAAGGGGAGGAATGGTTAGCCTCGATCGACATCAAAGATGCTTACTTGCATGTTCCCATCTTTCCAGGTCATCAAAAATTCCTACGCTTTGCAGTAGAAGGGCGCCATTTTCAGTTCAGAGCCTTACCATTCGGTCTGGCCACAGCACCACGAGTGTTCACAAAAATTCTGGCCCCACTGTTGGCCGATCTAAGAACACGGGGTGTAACGATAATGGCATACCTAGACGACCTGTTGTTGATGGACCACTCAGTTGCCAAGCTAGAAGTGGTAATTGTCGATACAATCAAGTATCTAGAGTCTCACGGTTGGGTCATCAACCTGGACAAGTCAGCCCTACAGCCAGTGAAAAACCTGGTATATCTAGGGCTACGGCTGGATTCAGACCAGAGGAAGATTTTCTTACCTCTAGACAAGGTATCCTCTTTGAGGGCCTTGGTCCGTCTGCTTTGTGCAAAAAGACAGCCGTCCATACGCCTGTGCATGAGGCTGCTAGGAAAGATGGTAGCATCATTCGAAGCTGTGCCATACGCCCAATTCCACTCAAGGAATTTACAAAGGGCCATATTGTCAGCCTGGAACGGAAAAGTTCAGGCTCTAGACTTCCCGATGGCTTTGTCCCCTTCCGTTCGGAAGAGTCTCTGCTGGTGGTTGATCCCCCAGAATCTCCAGAAGGGAAAACCCTTCAGCCCGATATCTTGGAAGGTGGTCACTACAGATGCCAGCCTTATAGGCTGGGGGGCAGTACTGGAGCAATGGTCTCTCCAGGGCAGATGGTCAAATGTAGTAAAAACCCTGCCCATCAATCTCTTAGAGATACGAGCAGCCCGGTACGCCCTAGTAGCCTGGACATCCGGACTCCAAGGGTCCCCTGTCAGAATTCAATCAGACAATGCCACAGCAGTGGCATATATCAATCATCAGGGAGGCACCAGGAGTCGTGCAGCCCAGAGGGAAGTAAGTCACATCCTGGAATGGGCAGAAAAGCATGTCCCATGTATATCAGCTATCTTCATTCCAGGGGTGGAGAATTGGAAGGCGGACTTTCTGAGTCCCCAACAGTTATGCCCAGGGGAATGGTCCCTTCATCCCGAGGTCTTCCGAGCAATATGTCAGCGGTGGGGAACACCGGATGTAGATCTGCTAGCATCCAGATTCAACGCAAAGGTGGACAGATTTGTCTCCCGGACAAGGGATCCCCTCGCTTGCGGCTCGGATGCTCTGGTGTTCCCTTGGGATCAGTTCAGACTGATATATGCATTCCCTCCGCTACAATTGTTGCCTCGACTCCTTCGCAGAGTCAGGTTGGAGAAGAAGCCGGTGATCCTGGTGGCTCCAGCGTGGCCCCGAAGGGCCTGGTACGCGGAGATCATCAAAATGTCTGTGGGGAGTCCTTGGACCCTTCCACGTCGTCCGGACCTGCTTTCGCAAGGACCGATATACCACCCTTCCTTACTAACTCTAAGTTTAACGGCCTGGCTATTGAATCCCACATCCTAAAGAAGAGAGGTCTCTCTAACTCTGTGGTATCAACTATAATCAATGCCAGGAAGCCTGTATCCAGGCAGATCTACTATAGAGTTTGGAAGGCGTACATCACTTGGTGCGAGGCCAGAAAATGGCATCCACGTAAGTACGTTATAGGCAGAATTCTGGACTTCCTGCAGTGGGCTGTAGACAGGAAGTTTGCCTTAAGTACTATCAAGGGCCAGGTTTCGGCCTTGTCAATACTATTTCAAAGGCCCCTGGCTATGCATTCACTTGTCAAATCCTTTATGCAAGGTGTGACTCGTATTATTCCACCGATTAAGGCTCCCATATGCCCATGGGATCTAAATTTGGTTCTGTCGGTTCTGCAGAAGCAGCCATTTGAACCTTTGCGGCACATTTCCTTGGTTCTACTCACCAGGAAATTGATATTTTTAGTAGCCATATGCTCGGCTAGAAGAGTGTCGGAATTAGCCGCCATGTCCTGTAAAGAGCCATATCTGGTTATCCATAGGGACAGAGTAGTATTACGTCCTCACCCAGCCTTTCTTCCTAAGGTGGTATCGAGGTTTCACTTGAACCAGGATGTGGTTCTTCCTTCCTTTTTCCCCAAACCAAGCTCGGTAGAGGAAAAGTTATTGCATTCTTTGGATGTAGTAAGAGCAGTTAAAGCTTATCTAAAAGCCACTGCTCAGATTCGTAGAACGGATTCTTTGTTTGTTCTGCTGGAAGGCCCCAGAAAGGGTCAGGCAGCATCAAAATCTACTTTAGCCAAGTGGATTCGACAGGTCATAATACAAGCCTATGGCTTGAGAAGTAGACCGCCTCCGTTCAAAGTTAGGGCGCACTCCACGAGAGCAGTTGGAACTTCATGGGCAGTGCATCACCAGGCCTCCCTGGCTCAAATTTGTAAGGCCGCAACATGGTCTTCAGTACACACGTTTACTAGGTTCTACCAGGTGGACGTTAGAAGTCAGGAGGATGTCGCCTTTGGGCGCAGTGTGTTGCAGGCCGCAAAAGATCCTCATGCCTGATGGCGCCCAGCTTATGTATGGTGTATCCCCCCCCTCATGTGGCATTGCTTTGGGACGTCCCACATAGTAATGACTATGCCGCTCTGTGTCCCGTGATGTATGAACAAGAAAGTAGGATTTTTAAAACAGCTTACCTGTAAAATCCTTTTCTTGGAGTACATCACGGGACACAGAGCTCCCACCCCTCTTTTGGGGACACGTATTGCTTTGCTACAAAACTGAGGTACTCCCGGATGGGAGGGGCTTATATAGGGGAGGGTACTTCCTGTTTTGGAAGTTGCCAGTGCCAGCACCTGAAGGTAATTCTATATAACCCACATAGTAATGACTATGCCGCTCTGTGTCCCGTGATGTACTCCAAGAAAAGGATTTTACAGGTAAGCTGTTTTAAAAATCCTACTTTTTCAGTTCATATTTACTAAAATAATTGCATTTCCATGTTCTGTGTACTTTGGGAGACCAGATATAGTGAATGCAGGTTCTGGGTTTGGTAACACTTTAAATCTCTTGATATGGCATGTTTTCACTTTTGTCTCAGTTTCCAGAGATATGCTGACATCTTAAATGATAGAAAAGGGGGAGACAGTTTCAATCCCCCTTTTCTCATGGGAAAGCGGCAGGGCAAACAGTTTTAAGATCCACTTAAATAGGCATGATAGGATTAGCAGAGGAAACAGCTGGGGGGTTTTCATATGGCATAGGGAAAGTAAATATGACTTTCCCGGGCTTTAGCTGATCACCTGGTGATCACGCAGTAGGCTCGTGCTGTTTCCCGGGTTTTTTAGGGCTAAAGTGGTACTGGGCTAGCCAGTACCGGTCTAATCAGGTTCTTATTAGGGCTATATAAAGGGGGTTCCGTTTTATTAATCAGTCGCCTCAGAAGACAGGATCTGTGGTGTTCCCCTACCCACCCGCCCCTTATATAGAAATTAATTGTCGTGGTTGCTTATTATGTGGTAAGGTCACCTTTGTTGTTAATTACATAGGTGGACAGATGTTTTGAATATATTTAGTTTTTATTGTATGGATAATTTGAAGTTTTAAATATTATATAAGCTTGAGCCATAGTGGCTAAGCTGTGTAAAGTAAATTTATTTATGAGAAGTTCATATTTTTAGTGAAATCCAATAATAAAGCAGCCACGGCCTTATTTATCCAATACTTAGTATGTTGATTTATTTTAATTATAGAGGTTTTAAGGTCCTGCCTGCTGTCCCATGATTATTACACATTTATGACTATTAGAGGCAGAGACCCCAGAGACAAAGGAGTATTCTTATAGAACAGCCAGCGACTGTGTTGACAATCCTTTGCTGCATTTTCAGCAGCAGGCAAGTCGCATTATTTGCCTGCACATTCACTGGATTGAGTCACATTTGCAACTGTTTGCTGTACATCTGTATTATCACTTCATTCAATGAGAAATTCAGATTTGAGTAACATTGGGCATATTTATGTTACAGTGTATGTAACGACCATTCCCACCTGCTTACCACTTCAAGCATTTCCTGCACGTTTGCCTGCTTGCCTATGAGAAGGGTGTTCTAAAATCCACATTTGTAATAATTCGCCCTCTGCACTTTGGTAGATTCCCATGGTAACAAATGGGAATGTGCAAATAGCTCACAGACCACTAGGAAACCTGTACTCAGTGAGCAGAGTTTGGATCATCACAGCTTAACTGCTTTAGACCTAAAGATTAATGATTATACTTATATGTAGATGTTATGTCTGTACTCAACAGAAACCCTCAGAACCTAATATCTTGGGAAAACTATAGCTATCAGTTAGTTTTACTTACTTTTCTATTCCTAAGCCTAGAAGGTGACAATCATCTAATGTTTATTGGTACAGGAGATTAGCTTTATGCACAGGGTTAAAGCCTGGTACACACTACTGACAAACCTGGTCGGAGCTGCTGTACTAAAAGCCTGATGTTAGTACAGCAATCTTCCCCGCTAAGCTGTTGTGTTCTGTCAGGGGGGCGCCCTGCCAGAACACTCTGGTCGCTGATCGGGAGCCAGTCTCTGCTGTTTTTCATTAAGGATGGTCCGACAGAAACTGTACAAACGAAGCGGTCGGATTGTCTGACATACACAGGGGCTGAATGTCTCCCGACATTCTGCCCATGTGTACTAGGCTTAAGACCTCAAAGACAGCACAAACTTCATCTGATTATGCTGAATTGGCCAGAATTTGAGTTGTGGGTAGCCCTACAAGCACCACCCAGTTAGACAAAGATCGATTGACAGATCGACAGAGTTGGGTGGAAAATTATTGCGTGAACAATGTCTGCATCCTATCAGATGCCATCACTCTTCGGCAGCTCTGAGGGCTGAACAAGAGAAAATCAACCTGTTTATAGCAGTGACATTGTATTGAGGCAGCCATGAGAGCTGTGCGGTGGAGATTCCTCCAGGGAATCCACTGTTTTTCTCTCATTCAGCCTATCAAGCATTATGATTTACCTACCATGATTTAACTCTTCTCTAGGGTTCAGATGAAAGTGATTTTGATTTCTATAGGTCAGTTGAAAGTGAAAACATGAAGTGGAACTCTAAGCAAAGCGTATTAAAGAATATAGGGTTGTCTTGATACCGATACTAGTATCGGTATAAGTCCCGATACCGAGTATTTGCAAGAGTACTTGTACTCGTGCAAATGCTCTCAATGCGTAATCCGATACCTGGACACTAAGGAACAATCAGTGCGGCGGCGGAGAAGTTATAATCACAGATCTCCCTGTGTGGCTTTCAATAAAGCAGTTGTGTTCCTCCATGCGCCCCTCCGCCCCCCACCTGTCCTCCTCCGGTCCCCTTCTGTGTGCTCCTCCGGTCCCCCCCCCTCCTCTTGTTCGCTCCTCCTCTATGCGTTCTCCAGTCCCCCCGTCCTCTTCCGGTCCGTTCCCCCTCTGTGCGCTCCTCTGGTCCCCCCCCCTGTCCTCCTCCGGTCCGCTCCTCCTCCGGTCCCCCCCTATCCTCTTCCAGTCTGCTCTGTGCGCTCTCTGGTCCCCCCCCATCCTCCTCCACCCCCCTCCCTGTCCCAGATCTTTCAGGATGGAGAGCGGAGGAAGGAGCATGTAAATATGTAATTTTCCAGCTCCTTCCTTTTCCGAATGAACAGAGTCAGTGATCACTGACTCTGTCCATTCATAACTGAGCATCGTAAACTGTGTTTATGATGCTTCAGTTTATGAATGGAGAGAAGCCGCTGTCTCCTCTTCATTCATGTTTAGTGCAGCTGAGGCTGCTGAGAAAGGGACTGGGAAATCTCTATCCTCAGTCTCTTTCCATGTCTCAAAGGGAAGATCTCAGGGATCTTTTTAGACCCCTGACATCTCACCAAAGCCCCCCTACCCTAAGATTGAATTAAAAAAATAAAATAAGAAAAGGAAACATTGTAATAAATAAATATTCTAAAGTAAAATTGTAAAAATAATAAAAAATAAAATAAACACTGACACTGAAAAAATAAAGCATTGTAATATATATATATATATATATATATACCGTATTTATCGGCGTATAACACGCGCCGGCGTATAACACGCACCCCAAGTTTAGGAGGAAATTTTAGGAAAAAAAACTTTTAGCAGGGAAGTTTAAGGAAAAATAACTTACATTTAAATGCAGCCTTGTCAGTGTCCATTGCAGCCTTGTCACAGTGCAGCCTTGTCAGTGTCCATTGCAGCCTTGTCACAGTGCAGCCTTTCCAGTGTCCATTGCAGCCTTGTCACAGTGCAGCCTTGTCAGTGTCCATTGCAGCCTTGTCACAGTGCAGCCTTGTCAGTGTCCATTGCAGCCTTGCCCCAGAGTCCATTTCAGCCTTGCCCCAGAGTCGCCGTGCAGCCTTGCCCCAGTGTCGCCGTGCAGCCTTGCCCCAGTGTCGCCGTGCAGCCTTGTCCCAGTGTCGCCGTGCAGCCTTGTCCCAGTGTCGCCGTGCAGCCTTGTCCCAGTGTCGCCGTGCAGCCTTGTCCCAGTGTCGCCGTGCAGCCTTGCCCCAGTGTCGCTGTGCAGCCTTGCCCCAGTGTCGCCGTGCATCATTTTAAAATTGGCGCCGAGACTGTGCGGACGCCGCCGAGAACGCCGGGGACGCAGGGGACGCAGGGACTGGGCGGAGCCGCCGCCGAGATACACATAGCCGAGTGTACTCGGCTATACTCGGCTTTTCTCGGCTCCGCTCACAGTCACGCCAAGTCACGCCCTATGATGGACATAACACAGGTCCAATGGCGGGACTGGGCGTGACTGTGAGCGGAGCCGAGAAAAGCCGAGTATAGCCGAGTACATTCGGCTATGTGTATCTCGCTCCGCTCCGCTCACAGTCAGCGGAGACAGCTCAGGGATGTCAGTATCGGCGTATAACATGATTTTCAGGGGAAAAAAGTGCGTGTTATACGCCGATAAATACGGTATATATATATATATATATATATATATATATATACAGTCATGCTCGAAATTGTTGGCACCCCAGAAATTTTTCCAGAAAATCAAGTATTTCTCACAGAAAAGTATTGCAGTAACACATGTTTTGCTATACACATGTTTATTCCCTTTGTGTGTATTGGAACAAATCAAAAAAAGGGAGGACAAAAAGCAAATTGGACATAATGTCACACAAAACTTCAAAAATGGGCTGCTCAAAATTCTTGGCACCCTTAACTTAATATTTGGTTGCACACCCTTTGGAAAAAATAACTGAAATCAGTCGCTTCCTATAACCATCAATAAGCTTCTTACACCTCTCACCCGGAATTTTGGACCACTCTTCCTTTGCAAACTGCTCCAGGTCTCTCTTATTGGAAGGGTGCCTTTTCCCAACAGCAATTTTAAGATCTCTCCACAGGTGTTCAATGGGATTTAGATCTGGACTCATTGCTGGCCACTTTAGAGCTCTCCATCGCTTTGTTGCCATCCAATTCTGGGTGCTTTTTGACATATGTTTAGGGTCATTTTCCTGCTGGAAGACCCAAGATCTCGGACGCAAACCCAGCTTTCTGACACTGGGCTCTATAGTGCGATCCAAAATCCTTTATTAATCCTCAGATTTCATGATGCCTTGCACACATTCAAGGCACCCAGTGCCAGAGTCAGCAAAACAACCCCAAAACTTCAATGAACCCCCACCATATTTCTCAGTAGGTACTGTGTTCTTTTCTTTGTAGGCCTCATTCTGTTTTTGGTAAACAGTAGAATGATGTGCTTTACCAAAAAGCTTTATCTTGGTCTCATCTGTCCACAAGACGTTTTCCCAGAAGGATTTTGGCTTACTCAAGTACATTTTGGCAAACCGTAGTCTTGCTTTTTTATGTCTCTGTGTCAGCAGTGGGGTCCTCCAGGGTCTCTTGCCATAGCCTTTCATTTCATTTAAATGTCGACGGATAGTTCACGCTGACACTGATGTTCCCTGAGCCTGCAGGACAGCTTGAACTTCTTTGGAACTTGTTTGGGGCTGCTTATCCACCATCAG
Organism: Rana muscosa; assembly: GCA_029206835.1. Taxonomy (NCBI): domain Eukaryota; kingdom Metazoa; phylum Chordata; class Amphibia; order Anura; family Ranidae; genus Rana; species Rana muscosa. Next base: position 385,906,938 of record CM055127.1, read on the forward strand.
GACTATCCTGCGTTGCAACCTTTCATCAATTTTTTCTCTTCCATCCATGCCCAGAGAGATTAGCTACAGTGCCATGGGTTGCAAACTTCTTGATAATGTTGTGCACTGTGGACAAAGGCAAATCTAGATCTCTGGAGATGGACTTGTAACCTTGAGATTGTTGATATTTTTTCACAATTTTGGTTCTCAAGTCCTCAGACAGTTCTCTTCTCCTCTTTCTGTTGTCCATGCTTAGTGTGGCACACACAGACACACAATGCAAAGACTAATGCTGGCCATACACTATACAAAAAATCGTCCGAACGAACTTTCGAAAAACTAAAGTTCATTCGTGAGCGCAAATGATAGTGCCATCATGTAATGACCGATAAATCGTTCAGTGGACATAAATAAAATAAAAAAAGAAAAAATGTTTTTTTTTTTTACATATACCTAGTGCAGAAAGTTCGGACCGGAAACACATTAACCTTCCGATTTATCGTTCGTTCGGCAGAAAATTTCCAAACTTGTCCTTCGTTTTTTCGGCTCAAAAACGTCCCAAAGATTATCGATTTTGTGCCCATTAACTGTCCGAAAAACGAAAGAACTGTCTGAACGACCGATTTTCGCCCGATTTTTCGTATAGTGTATGGCCAGCATAAGTGAACTTCTCTCCTTTTTATCTGCTTTCAGGTGTTTTTTTTATATTGCCCACACCTGTTACTTGCCCCAGGTGAGCTTAAAGGAGCATCACATGCTTGAAACAATCTTATTTATCCACAATTTTTAAAGGGTGCCAAGAATTTTGAGCAGCCCATTTTTGAAATTTTGTGTGACATTATGTCCAATTTGCTTTTTTTCCTCCCTTTTTTTGATTTGTTCCAATACACATAAAGGGAATAAACGTGTATAGCAAAACATGTGTTACTGCAATACTTTTCTGTGAGAAATACTTGATTTTCTGGAAAAATTTCTGGGGTGCCAACAATTTCGAGCATGACTGTATATATATAAAATGTATCAAAAAATTAAGAACAGAGTCTAATTGATAAAACAGCGCTTAGTATTGGATAATGTCCAACTTCAAAAAATGTATGCGGTATGGTGGAAAAAAAATAAAATCACAAAGGATGCAGTAAAGTCACAGTTCTTAGTGTGGTAGGTGTTTCTAAGAGATGGATGAATCGTGCACCCTACACCAGCTCCCAATCTTCACCACAGATGTGATATAAGGTCCCCCGCTGGGGTTCAAACTCACCAGAACAGTAAATCAAATGAGCCTTGCAAGATAAATTCCTCCTAATTCAAACTTCCATCACCACCTCAGGAATCGGTATGGGTTAAAACTCCATTCGAGGTACATATAAAACTCTGTTGAAGTCGGAAGTGACGAAACGCGTCAGGGCGTGGCTACAACGGCGTATCCATGAAGTGAGGAGTGTGCGTTCCACCGCTAACCAGAACGGAACCAGGAAGCGTCTGTAGTTTTGCGCTTGCAGCACGAGTGCGGCCCCTGTGTTCGGAGGAGAGCGGTGATTATGTTTCATTCCTATATGTCATTTACAAGTTGAACTATTGTACGTATATTGGAAGCGGGGATATGTTTTATATGGGTTAATTTAAAATAAAGCAGGATTACACTATGTCAGTGAATTTGTGTTTTATATGTACCTCGAATGGAGTTTTAACCCATACCGATTCCTGAGGTGGTGATGGAAGTTTGAATTAGGAGGAATTTATCTTGCAAGGCTCATTTGATTTACTGTTCTGGTGAGTTTGAACCCCAGCGGGGGACCTTATATCACATCTGTGGTGAAGATTGGGAGCTGGTGTAGGGTGCACGATTCATCCATCTCTTAGAAACACCTACCACACTAAGAACTGTGACTTTACTGCATCCTTTGTGATTTTATTTCTTTTCCACCATACCGCATTCATTTTTTGAAGTTGGACATTATCCAATACTAAGCGCTGTTTTATCAATTAGACTCTGTTCTTAATTTTTTGATACATTTTATATATTTACTGTTTTATGGGTGTCAGTTTCTTTCATCTATAATTTTAAACAGCTGCTGCTATTTCGTATAAGAACACCTTTTATCATTAATGTGATATTGGTTATATCTAATTTTATATATATATCTGTATGTTATCTTTTTACTCTATTATTATTCTGATCTCAGAATAAGTTAATTGGTAAACCGTTCCCCTTGGCGCCGAGAAGTGCACTTGTGGGCCCCTATAGTTTATGTGCACCTTTTTTAGATGACTGTATATATATTGTAAAAAATTATATATTTTTTAAATTCTTATTAGTTCCCTACTATCCTAAACTGAAAGAAATTTCTGTCTACAAATACACTTTAGGGTTCACTAGGGTTATTTGATTTTAGTTAAAGCCATGTCACGGGCAGAAATGCATTAAACATTGAAAATTGTGACATAAATATTGCACTTTTTTGCTTTTAACTTTTATCTAATGATTACAGAACTTAGACTTTTATTTTGAAAACTCTTGTGAGCTTACTAAATAATTCAAAGATCGGTGTACAAAGTGCAGTAACCCACAGTAACCAATAAAAATGAACTTTACTCCAATGCACTTATAACTAATTGGTTGCTGTGGGTTACTGTACTTTGCACATTACCATTTTTCTTTGCACTGCTTTATTCAATAAGCTGTACAGTCCTTACGTGAAATGATTTCTAGCAATTACCAGAAGCTATAGGCACCTTATTCCCTGAAATATAAAGGATTTTGCCTCCATTTAAGTTACCTTTTCTGAAAAATGTGTTATACCCTTCTTGTTCTTTCATGCTTGCAAAGGTTTTTTAAAGCATCCTTTGTACCTAATGAAACACGTTTCAATTTTGCTCATTGCCAAGGAGAAACTGTAGGCTTGTGTGGCTTTATATAAGGCAAAGAGTAATGCTCACAATGCTTTATGCTCTACCAAACCATCAGCAATCATTACTTATTGATCTGACAGCTTTGGATTGAAGAAGGTTGAATTCTGATTGGTTGACAGATTCCTGCCCTTTGCTCACCGTCATTGCTCTCTGCAGTGCATTACTAAATAAACATAGTGATTACTTCAAGAGACTGTGCAAGTGCAAGGAAACATGGCAGGTTATTAATCTGTGATTAAGCTCATTGCTGAGCAAAAAGAGTTAGAGGGCAGTGGTTCAGATGATTTTGCCTTTTACACCAGATGGATTATACATCAGCTTTTACTCTGGAGAACAGCATCCCCTACATATTCTACTCTGTTTGCAGGTCATTAAGTGTACTTAACACAGAACTCGGAGAAAACAGTTAAAGTATATTTATGTATTTTACTTATTTATTACAGGTACTTATATAGTGCTATCAATTTATGTAGCACTTTACACATATATGATGTACATTCACATCAGTCTCTGACCTCAAGGAGCTTACAATCTAAGGTCCCTACCTCACATTCATACATACACATACTAGGGCCAATTTAGATGGGAGCCAATTAATCATGAACATGTCTTTGGAGTGTGGGAGGAAACTGGAGCTCCCGGAGGAAACCCACACAAGCACAGGGAGAACATGCTAACTCCAGGCAGGTGGTTGGGATTTGAGCCGACAACCCTAGAGCTGATTTTGGCAAGTAAAAGAGTTGACTTATTTATTTCAGCTATATGTGGTTATAGCTGGAATTGTTTTTGAATTAAGTCCACTTTGAAGAGTTTATTTTAAAGGCCAACTCTTGTAACTATAAAATAAACTACCCTTGCAGCAGGGTCCCCTCCACACTGCATGAGTTAAAGTGGTAGTAAAGGCTTTTGAAATATTCATACCTATAATAAGGCTTACCTGTAGGCACAGTAAATATCTCCTAAATGTGCACTGGTGATGTCACTGGCGCATGCACACTGCGGTCTGAATGGATAGCATAGAGAGAGCTGTGCTGCGGCCGTGACTTCCACACGTATGCGCAGGAGTCATCATGGCTCAGCCAGTCAAACGGCTGCAGTCCAGGAACCCAGGAGGAAGACCAGGTGAAGATGGAAGCCCCGGGGGAGCTGTGACAACGCTCTGCTGGAGGGTTTTGTTTTTAGGTAAGTCTTTCATAATGTGCTAGTATGCAATGCATTTCTTTGCTTTCTTTTTTGTGGTTTACTACCACTTTAATGCGTGTTAACTTCAGAGGATGTGGAATAAGGTGTCATTCTTACTTTATACCTTGCTTCTGCAAGCTCCTATCATCTGTAAGACTTATACCCTTAAAGTGATTGTAAAGCAAATTTTTTTTTTTTAATAACAAACATGTGATACTTACCTCCACGATCCTCCTCTTCTGGGGTCCCTCGGCGGCTTTCTCTGCTCCTCCCTGCATCGTATAATCCCCTAGGAAAAGCGCTCTCCTGGGGGGTTACCTTGCGGGCGTGCTCCCGAGCTCAGCATTTGTGTCCAGAGACACAGAATTTAGGACACGGCCCTGCAACCCCGCGTCATTGGATTTGATTAACAGCAGCGGGAGCCAATGGCTGCGCTGCTATCAACCTATCCAATCAAGAGCCAAGAACCCCGGGCAGAGAGGAAGTGCGCGTCACCACCAAGGGAATTACAGGACTCAGGTGGAGTAAAACGGGGTGGCTAGGGGGCCAGTCACTGTCAGAAGAGACAACCCCTTTAAGCTTCTTCTATCAGAGACTCCAGACCACTGGTATAAAATGGCTTCATCAAGTACAATGCAGTGCCAAGAGCCCTGCACTGTGCATGAGGACAGGAAGGGCCTTCCCGCAAACAAGAGCAGAGAACAGTGCTGGAGTCTAGACTAAGGCAAGTATTACACCTCATTCCTCATCCTCTGGAGTTAATTTGTATTTCAATTTAAAAATCATGGCAAAACCCATGATTTGCTGCATTTTGCATTTTTTGCCGTCGTCAGGAGCTGCCAGTGGACCTGAAGCGTTAGAGGGAATTTCCCTGCAATTTTGTGAGACTTTCTTATACTTCCTGTTGTGAGATTGGAACAGGAAGTAACAAAAAAATTCTGAAAATAAATACAGAGAGCAAAAAAGAAGTTGAAAGGGTCTTTCCCCAATCTCTATTCACTATTTAAAAAGAAAAAAAAATGTTTGGCCTGACAATACATTTTAACTGCTTTGCAATATGACAGTGACAATCAAAGATGAAGGTATGTCTTCATAACACACAGTGACACATTATTTACAGTAGCAAATAAATGTAGGTATTTTCTTTATAGTAATATTATTTAGGTTGCTTGCTTTAGGTAACAGAGTCTGTTAGGCCTCTTGCAGACGATACTCCTGTTTGAGCATCTACTTTTTCAGTCATTTTTTTTTGTATGTATTTGCTTGAATTTTCGCACATATGCGTTTGCGCAATTTCATGCAAATTCTCACACACGCGGAAACATATTCTCGTGTTTTTGTTGTTCTCTACAGTATGTGAATGGGCATTTGCGCACATTTGTGTCTGCAATCGCGCACATTTGTGCGCATGAGGCGTAAATTACTGACCAAAAATGCAGATTTTTCTATTTCTTTCTTTTACTAAAGAAAGCAGAGCGCTTGTTTACGCACCTGTGTGCATAGGCACATTACAATTAATAGGCTGTATTTTAGCTCAGTAAAAAAAAAAAGCTGTCCTGACCCTTTTAAGCTGCAGTGTGCAAGAGGCCTTATGAAGCCATGGAATGCTCTATTGGATGCTAAATACTTTGAGGCAGGTCTCCTGGGGAAATTCTTCAGTCTTTAGCTTGGTTAAACACCAAACCACCAAATTATTAAAACAAGGTTTTCTTCTTCCTTCTGATGTTACAGCTGCCGTATCAGTCGAATTCTGGAGTTCCAATATGGAAATGCTCTGCTGGTTGGAGTTGGAGGTAGTGGCAAGCAAAGCTTATGTCGCCTGGCTGCTTTCCTTAGCTCTCTTGAAGTTTTCCAGATAACTCTTCGTAAAGGTTACAGTATCCATGATCTCCGGGTAAGGCATTTAACTTAAAAGATCTTTAATGCATAGGATACTTAATACCAATAAACGCAGTTGTGTGTCCATTTAAAATCATTAAATGTAACTAATAAAAGTATGTGAATTGGACTTAAATTGTATGTTATCCCAACTATTGTACTATTTGCTTGTATGAAAACAGCATCATGTTCTCTTTGCATTGCTTTCTTTACCTAGCGATCCTACCAGTCCCTCTGATTTCCTATTTTAAACTGACCACACTAGGCATTGAAACACATCTATCCCAGCATGGTCAGTTTTATTCTTTACATTCTACTTGGAAGCATAGCCTGCCTGCACTCCAATGGTCAAACATGTACTGACACATCACCCCTGCACAGTACTGCTGTTCCCCTGCCTCCTGCTGACACACCTCCTTGCAGTCTCTGCCCCCAGCTCTCTAAACCCATGAGCTGAGAACAGAGGTCATATGAGGTCAGAGGTCATTTGCTTGTTTGAAAACAGCATCCTGTTCTCTTTGCATTGCTTTCTTTACCTAGCGATCCTACCATGAAGCACATCCATACCAGCATGGTCAGTTTTATTCTTTGCATTCTACTTGGAAGCACAGCCTTCTATATATATATATATATATATATATATATATATATATATATATATATATATATTGTGACAGCAGGAAGGTAAAGTCACCTGGTTGCATCCAGGGGGGTAGGTATGTTTCTCCCAGATTCAGGCTTTATGCCGACTTATACAACTAGGGAGAGAGTTGATGAAGCCCAGCTGAGGCTAGTGGGCTCATGGATGATTCATACCTCTAGGGAGAGTGCTGGGCGTCGTGCAGGCAGGGAGTTGATGAGACCAGCTGAAGCTTGTCAGCTCGTTTAAGGCCTCTATAAAAACTCCCAGCTTCATTAGGTGTTTGCTCATGCCTGGAACCAGACCTGTGTGGACTGTCTAGGGAGAGTGAACCCCTGTGCGGTGAGACAAAGCCTGTGTGGCTATTTGTTTGGACATTTACTAAACCAGGGACTTAGGGACTAGGACAGCACCAGGCTGATCCCAGTTGTTAGTTAGGGAAACCTGCATGTTTAGTCAGAGGTCAAGCTGACCAGGATTTATTTTGTTTATGTTTCTTTTTGCTCTGCTGTGTTTTTGTCACTGTAAATAGAGAAATAAACCGCACCTTTTGATCTTGAAAACCACAACCTCCGTCTGCTGGGCCTGTTTTTGTGTGGGGAGCCCATCCAGGGGGTCACACACACCCGCTACCGAGCTAACCCCCTCACAGTTGGTGGAGAACCAGTGGCAGTTTTTTTTTAAGCCAGCATGGAGGAGATACTGAAACAGCTGGCTCTAGCAAATGCCAATCAACAGCAGACAAATGCAGGTTTGCAAAAGAGCTTCGCAGCCCAGCAACAAGCCCAGCAGCAATCTGAGGCCCGCTTCATAGACCTGTTGCAGAAGCAAGAGCAGAGACTACAACAACAGATGGAAGCAGTAATGCAGCAACGTCCGCAGACCAGTGAGGAAAGCCGTCCCACTAATACCGCGTCCTTTGGGGTGAGTCGTTTATTGACAAAAATGACTGGAGAGGATGATCCAGAGGTATTTTTGACCACATTTGAAAGGACTGCTGAAAGAGAAAAGTGGCCTGAGGAGCAGTGGGCTGGACTGGTGGCTCCTCTGTTAACTGGTGAATCGCAGAAAGCTTACTATGACCTAGAGCCTGACCAAGCAAAAGACTATGTGATGCTAAAAGCTGAAATATTGGCAAGGCTGGGTGTCACCCTGGCTGTCCGGGCTCAGCGTGTGCATAACTGGACTTTCCAGCTTGGAAAACCCCCCAGGTCTCAAATGTATGATCTCATTCACCTGAGCAGGAAGTGGCTACAGCCAGAGACTTTGTCCGCACCGGAGATTGTGGAACGTGTTGTGATGGATCGTTTCTTGAGAGCTCTTCCTACCGCCATTCAAAAGTGGGTAAGCCATGGAGACCCAGAAACGGCCGGTAAACTTGTGGATCGTGTAGAGAGATACTTGGCTGCAGAGAACCTGACGGCCTCTTCCAGAGACTCTCGGACTTTCCACCCTAAGACCAGACCATCCCCAGGGGCGGATAAGATGATTCCAAGGGGTGAGGGTGGAGAGAGTGAGAGGGTGGGAGCTCTGCCCAGGGTTTGGCGAGAACAGCCTGGGAAGTCGGGGGCTCAAGAGGCAGCCAAAAGGATTGTTTGCTACCGCTGCCGGCAAACGGGACATATTGCAGCAAATTGCCCGGTTGTGGAGGAACCCATGCAATGTGACTTTCTGACGGACAGACGTCAGTCGCTGTGTGCGACAGTCGCATGCACTGCCATTCGGGGAACTGAGAAACATTTATGCAAAATGTGTATTAATGGTAGAAATGTTGTGGTATTACTGGATTCAGGTAGCCTTGTGACCCTGATAAAGGCTGAATTAGTTAAAACAGAGGTCTCTGGGAATAGCAAGGTAGCTGTTATTTGTGTGCATGGGGACACCCGAGAGTATCCAGTGACTACAGTGTGTTTCAAGACCCCCAAAGGTACCCTCTCTCATCCAGTGGGGTTAGTATCTCAATTACCGCATGATGCCATTGTGGGAAGGGATTTTCCGAAGTTCTGGGAACTGTGGGATGATCCTGAGCCCCCCACTGGTGCCCCTATGTACCAGGAAGGTGATAGCCAGAACTCCTCTGAGAGTGGTGAGGACTCTCCAGAATTTCCCTTGTCAGTATTGGCAGGCGAGACTCAAGAAACTGGAGAGGAGCCCACCTCCTCAGACGAAAACCTACCGTCTGTGGAGTTTTCTGATCTTGAGGTTCACAGGGAAAATTTTGCCACAGAACAGTTAAAAGACCCCGCCCTAATAAAGGCACGGGAAAACGTAGTGGAAATAGATGGCGAGTTAGTGAACCCAGATAATACCTGCACTTACCCATACTTCAGCGTAGAGAAGGACCTACTGTATCGGGTGGCAAAAAGGGCAGAAGAAACCGTTGAGCAGCTTGTGGTGCCCAAACCTTACAGGAAGTTGGTGTTGGAGTTGGCCCATGGGCACATTCTTGGAGGTCATCTGGGGACAGAGAAAACCCGAGAGAGGGTATTACAGAGATTCTATTGGCCTGGGGTGATGAAGGACATAGAAAATTATTGTTCCTCCTGCCCTGTGTGTCAGAGGTCGGCCCCGATGCCACATTTCCGTAGCCCGCTGGTCCCTCTACCCATCATTGAGGTCCCGTTTGAGAGGATCGCAATGGATTTGGTAGGTCCTATAATCAAGTCCGCTAGGGGGCACCAGTACATATTAGTTATAATGGACTATGCCACCCGTTATCCAGAAGCGATCCCTCTCCGAAATACCTCGGCCAAAACCATAGCCAAAGAGCTATCTCTTGTTTTTAGCCGGGTGGGTATTTGTAAAGAACTGCTTACGGACCAAGGTACACCCTTTATGTCCCGGGTTATGAAAGAGCTGTGTAAATTGTTCAAAGTGACGCAATTGCGTACGTCTGTGTATCACCCCCAAACCGATGGGCTGGTTGAAAGATTCAACAAAACCCTAAAACAAATGTTGAAGAAAGTGGTGGATAGAGATGGAAAGGATTGGGACTGTCTACTTCTTTATTTGATGTTTGCTATTAGGGAGGTGCCCCAATCCTCTACGGGATTCTCCCCCTTTGAGTTACTGTATGGGAGACACCCAAGAGGGCTGTTGGATATTGCCAAGGAAACTTGGGAAAGTGAGAGTTCTCCCCACAGGAGTGTGATTGAGCATGTCGCCCTGATGCAAGATCGAATTGCTCAGGTAATGCCCATCGTGAAGGAACATTTGGCCCAAGCGCAGTTGGCACAGCAGAGAGTGTACAACTGTGGAGCCAAGACCCGTACCTTTTCCCCGGGGGATAGGATATTGGTACTTGTCCCTACGGTTGAAAGTAAATTCCTTGCCAAATGGCAAGGCCCCTACGAGATAATGGAAAAAGTGAGCGAAGTGAATTACAAGGTCAGACAACCAGGAAGGCGAAAGCCCGAACAGATCTATCACGTTAATCTGTTGAAAGCCTGGAGGGATAGAGAGTCCCTAGTCGCAGAAACTTGGTCACCAGCTCAAACTGGTTGCGTGATTCCGGAGGTTGGAATAGCAGCCACCTTGTCACAACCCCAACAACAGGAGGTTAAGGAGTTTGTGCTTCGCATCAAGGAGGTGTTCTCTGAGCTGCCGGGACAAACATCTGGGGTAGAGCATGATATTATTACCCCGCCCGGTGAAAGGGTGAAGTTAAAACCCTATCGGATCCCAGAGGCCCGACGGGAGGCAATACGGGAGGAAGTACAGAAAATGCTGAACTTAGGGGTGATAGAGGAGTCCCAAAGTGATTGGTCTAGTCCCATTGTGTTGGTGCCTAAACCGGATGGGAGCTGGCGATTTTGTAACGATTTTGGTCAGTTGAACAAAGTTACAAAATTTGACACCTACCCCATGCCACGTATAGATGAGTTGATCGACCGGCTGGGAACAGCCCGATACATGACGACTCTTGACCTCACAAAAGGGTATTGGCAAATTCCCCTGGCCAAGTCGGCCAAAGAGAAAACCGCATTTGTAACCCCAGACGGGGCGTTCCAATATAAGAGAATGCCGTTCGGGTTACAGAATGCGCCGGCCACATTCCAGCGGAAAATGGACCAGATACTGAGGCCCCATCGGAAGTATGCTGCGGCTTACCTGGATGACGTAATTGTCCATAGCACAGATTGGGCCTCACATCTGCCAAAAGTGCAAAGCAGTCCTAGACTCTATCCGGGAAGCGGGGTTTACGGCTAACCCCAAGAAGTGTACCATTGGGCAGGAGGAGGCCAAATATCTTGGGTACACCATTGGCAGGGGAGTAATAAAACCCCAACTCAACAAAGTCGAGGCCATCCAGAGTTGGCCACGTCCCAACAGCAAGAAGCAGGTACGAGCCTTTCTGGGAATCGCGGGTTATTATCGGCGCTTCATTCCCCACTTCGCTTCTAAGGCTGTGCCCCTAACCAACCTGACGAAAGGGAAAGGGTCGGTCATGATTAAATGGACCCCCGAGGCTGAGGCAGCGTTCCAATTCTTGAAACAAGCCTTATGTAGCCAGCCAGTGTTGTACTCACCCGACTTCTCTAAAGACTTTGTCGTACAAAGTGATGCGTCAGATGTGGGGTTAGGAGCAGTATTGTCCCAGGTCTGGAACGGGGAAGAGCACCCAGTCATTTACCTCAGCAGGAAGTTGAAGTCCCATGAGGTAAATTACGCCACGGTTGAAAAGGAGTGTTTAGCGGTGAAGTGGGCTCTAGATTCCCTTCGGTACTATCTGCTAGGTAGGCACTTTGACATGGTTACAGATCACGCTCCGTTAAAGTGGATGGCTCAAAACAAGGAGACAAATAGAAGAGTAAATAGGTGGTTCCTGGCCCTACAGGAATTCAACTTCACAGTAAAGCATCGCCCTGGCGTTCAAATGGGGAATGTGGATGCTTTGTCTCGAGTACATGAATGCCTGATTGCTGGTGTTCCAACCCCAAGGTTAAAACAAGAGGGGGGGGGGTATGTGACAGCAGGAAGGTAAAGTCACCTGGTTGCATCCAGGGGGGTAGGTATATTTCTCCCAGATTCAGGCTTTATGCCGACTTATACAACTAGGGAGAGAGTTGATGAAGCCCAGCTGAGGCTAGTGGGCTCATGGATGATTCATACCTCTAGGGAGAGTGCTGGGCGTCGTGCAGGCAGGGAGTTGATGAGACCAGCTGAAGCTTGTCAGCTCGTTTAAGGCCTCTATAAAAACTCCCAGCTTCATTAGGTGTTTGCTCATGCCTGGAACCAGACCTGTGTGGACTGTCTAGGGAGAGTGAACCCCTGTGCGGTGAGACAAAGCCTGTGTGGCTATTTGTTTGGACATTTACTAAACCAGGGACTTAGGGACTAGGACAGCACCAGGCTGATCCCAGTTGTTAGTTAGGGAAACCTGCATGTTTAGTCAGAGGTCAAGCTGACCAGGATTTATTTTGTTTATGTTTCTTTTTGCTCTGCTGTGTTTTTGTCACTGTAAATAGAGAAATAAACCGCACCTTTTGATCTTGAAAACCACAACCTCCGTCTGCTGGGCCTGTTTTTGTGTGGGGAGCCCATCCAGGGGGTCACACACACCCGCTACCGAGCTAACCCCCTCACAGTTGGTGGAGAACCAGTGGCAGTTTTTTTTTAAGCCAGCATGGAGGAGATACTGAAACAGCTGGCTCTAGCAAATGCCAATCAACAGCAGACAAATGCAGGTTTGCAAAAGAGCTTCGCAGCCCAGCAACAAGCCCAGCAGCAATCTGAGGCCCGCTTCATAGACCTGTTGCAGAAGCAAGAGCAGAGACTACAACAACAGATGGAAGCAGTAATGCAGCAATGTCCGCAGACCAGTGAGGAAAGCCGTCCCACTAATACCGCGTCCTTTGGGGTGAGTCGTTTATTGACAAAAATGACTGGAGAGGATGATCCAGAGGTATTTTTGACCACATTTGAAAGGACTGCTGAAAGAGAAAAGTGGCCTGAGGAGCAGTGGGCTGGACTGGTGGCTCCTCTGTTAACTGGTGAATCGCAGAAAGCTTACTATGACCTAGAGCCTGACCAAGCAAAAGACTATGTGATGCTAAAAGCTGAAATATTGGCAAGGCTGGGTGTCACCCTGGCTGTCCGGGCTCAGCGTGTGCATAACTGGACTTTCCAGCTTGGAAAACCCCCCAGGTCTCAAATGTATGATCTCATTCACCTGAGCAGGAAGTGGCTACAGCCAGAGACTTTGTCCGCACCGGAGATTGTGGAACGTGTTGTGATGGATCGTTTCTTGAGAGCTCTTCCTACCGCCATTCAAAAGTGGGTAAGCCATGGAGACCCAGAAACGGCCGGTAAACTTGTGGATCGTGTAGAGAGATACTTGGCTGCAGAGAACCTGACGGCCTCTTCCAGAGACTCTCGGACTTTCCACCCTAAGACCAGACCATCCCCAGGGGCGGATAAGATGATTCCAAGGGGTGAGGGTGGAGAGAGTGAGAGGGTGGGAGCTCTGCCCAGGGTTTGGCGAGAACAGCCTGGGAAGTCGGGGGCTCAAGAGGCAGCCAAAAGGATTGTTTGCTACCGCTGCCGGCAAACGGGACATATTGCAGCAAATTGCCCGGTTGTGGAGGAACCCATGCAATGTGACTTTCTGACGGACAGACGTCAGTCGCTGTGTGCGACAGTCGCATGCACTGCCATTCGGGGAACTGAGAAACATTTATGCAAAATGTGTATTAATGGTAGAAATGTTGTGGTATTACTGGATTCAGGTAGCCTTGTGACCCTGATAAAGGCTGAATTAGTTAAAACAGAGGTCTCTGGGAATAGCAAGGTAGCTGTTATTTGTGTGCATGGGGACACCCGAGAGTATCCAGTGACTACAGTGTGTTTCAAGACCCCCAAAGGTACCCTCTCTCATCCAGTGGGGTTAGTATCTCAATTACCGCATGATGCCATTGTGGGAAGGGATTTTCCGAAGTTCTGGGAACTGTGGGATGATCCTGAGCCCCCCACTGGTGCCCCTATGTACCAGGAAGGTGATAGCCAGAACTCCTCTGAGAGTGGTGAGGACTCTCCAGAATTTCCCTTGTCAGTATTGGCAGGCGAGACTCAAGAAACTGGAGAGGAGCCCACCTCCTCAGACGAAAACCTACCGTCTGTGGAGTTTTCTGATCTTGAGGTTCACAGGGAAAATTTTGCCACAGAACAGTTAAAAGACCCCGCCCTAATAAAGGCACGGGAAAACGTAGTGGAAATAGATGGCGAGTTAGTGAACCCAGATAATACCTGCACTTACCCATACTTCAGCGTAGAGAAGGACCTACTGTATCGGGTGGCAAAAAGGGCAGAAGAAACCGTTGAGCAGCTTGTGGTGCCCAAACCTTACAGGAAGTTGGTGTTGGAGTTGGCCCATGGGCACATTCTTGGAGGTCATCTGGGGACAGAGAAAACCCGAGAGAGGGTATTACAGAGATTCTATTGGCCTGGGGTGATGAAGGACATAGAAAATTATTGTTCCTCCTGCCCTGTGTGTCAGAGGTCGGCCCCGATGCCACATTTCCGTAGCCCGCTGGTCCCTCTACCCATCATTGAGGTCCCGTTTGAGAGGATCGCAATGGATTTGGTAGGTCCTATAATCAAGTCCGCTAGGGGGCACCAGTACATATTAGTTATAATGGACTATGCCACCCGTTATCCAGAAGCGATCCCTCTCCGAAATACCTCGGCCAAAACCATAGCCAAAGAGCTATCTCTTGTTTTTAGCCGGGTGGGTATTTGTAAAGAACTGCTTACGGACCAAGGTACACCCTTTGTGTCCCGGGTTATGAAAGAGCTGTGTAAATTGTTCAAAGTGACGCAATTGCGTACGTCTGTGTATCACCCCCAAACCGATGGGCTGGTTGAAAGATTCAACAAAACCCTAAAACAAATGTTGAAGAAAGTGGTGGATAGAGATGGAAAGGATTGGGACTGTCTACTTCCTTATTTGATGTTTGCTATTAGGGAGGTGCCCCAATCCTCTACGGGATTCTCCCCCTTTGAGTTACTGTATGGGAGACACCCAAGAGGGCTGTTGGATATTGCCAAGGAAACTTGGGAAAGTGAGAGTTCTCCCCACAGGAGTGTGATTGAGCATGTCGCCCTGATGCAAGATCGAATTGCTCAGGTAATGCCCATCGTGAAGGAACATTTGGCCCAAGCGCAGTTGGCACAGCAGAGAGTGTACAACCGTGGAGCCAAGACCCGTACCTTTTCCCCGGGGGATAGGATATTGGTACTTGTCCCTACGGTTGAAAGTAAATTCCTTGCCAAATGGCAAGGCCCCTACGAGATAATGGAAAAAGTGAGCGAAGTGAATTACAAGGTCAGACAACCAGGAAGGCGAAAGCCCGAACAGATCTATCACGTTAATCTGTTGAAAGCCTGGAGGGATAGAGAGTCCCTAGTCGCAGAAACTTGGTCACCAGCTCAAACTGGTTGCGTGATTCCGGAGGTTGGAATAGCAGCCACCTTGTCACAACCCCAACAACAGGAGGTTAAGGAGTTTGTGCTTCGCATCAAGGAGGTGTTCTCTGAGCTGCCGGGACAAACATCTGGGGTAGAGCATGATATTATTACCCCGCCCGGTGAAAGGGTGAAGTTAAAACCCTATCGGATCCCAGAGGCCCGACGGGAGGCAATACGGGAGGAAGTACAGAAAATGCTGAACTTAGGGGTGATAGAGGAGTCCCAAAGTGATTGGTCTAGTCCCATTGTGTTGGTGCCTAAACCGGATGGGAGCTGGCGATTTTGTAACGATTTTGGTCAGTTGAACAAAGTTACAAAATTTGACACCTACCCCATGCCACGTATAGATGAGTTGATCGACCGGCTGGGAACAGCCCGATACATGACGACTCTTGACCTCACAAAAGAGTATTGGCAAATTCCCCTGGCCAAGTCGGCCAAAGAGAAAACCGCATTTGTAACCCCAGACGGGGCGTTCCAATATAAGAGAATGCCGTTCGGGTTACAGAATGCGCCGGCCACATTCCAGCGGAAAATGGACCAGATACTGAGGCCCCATCGGAAGTATGCTGCGGCTTACCTGGATGACGTAATTGTCCATAGCACAGATTGGGCCTCACATCTGCCAAAAGTGCAAGCAGTCCTAGACTCTATCCGGGAAGCGGGGTTTACGGCTAACCCCAAGAAGTGTACCATTGGGCAGGAGGAGGCCAAATATCTTGGGTACACCATTGGCAGGGGAGTAATAAAACCCCAACTCAACAAAGTCGAGGCCATCCAGAGTTGGCCACGTCCCAACAGCAAGAAGCAGGTACGAGCCTTTCTGGGAATCGCGGGTTATTATCGGCGCTTCATTCCCCACTTCGCTTCTAAGGCTGTGCCCCTAACCAACCTGACGAAAGGGAAAGGGTCGGTCATGATTAAATGGACCCCCGAGGCTGAGGCAGCGTTCCAATTCTTGAAACAAGCCTTATGTAGCCAGCCAGTGTTGTACTCACCCGACTTCTCTAAAGACTTTGTCGTACAAAGTGATGCGTCAGATGTGGGGTTAGGAGCAGTATTGTCCCAGGTCTGGAACGGGGAAGAGCACCCAGTCATTTACCTCAGCAGGAAGTTGAAGTCCCATGAGGTAAATTACGCCACGGTTGAAAAGGAGTGTTTAGCGGTGAAGTGGGCTCTAGATTCCCTTCGGTACTATCTGCTAGGTAGGCACTTTGACATGGTTACAGATCACGCTCCGTTAAAGTGGATGGCTCAAAACAAGGAGACAAATAGAAGAGTAAATAGGTGGTTCCTGGCCCTACAGGAATTCAACTTCACAGTAAAGCATCGCCCTGGCGTTCAAATGGGGAATGTGGATGCTTTGTCTCGAGTACATGAATGCCTGATTGCTGGTGTTCCAACCCCAAGGTTAAAACAAGAGGGGGGGGGTATGTGACAGCAGGAAGGTAAAGTCACCTGGTTGCATCCAGGGGGGTAGGTATATTTCTCCCAGATTCAGGCTTTATGCCGACTTATACAACTAGGGAGAGAGTTGATGAAGCCCAGCTGAGGCTAGTGGGCTCATGGATGATTCATACCTCTAGGGAGAGTGCTGGGCGTCGTGCAGGCAGGGAGTTGATGAGACCAGCTGAAGCTTGTCAGCTCGTTTAAGGCCTCTATAAAAACTCCCAGCTTCATTAGGTGTTTGCTCATGCCTGGAACCAGACCTGTGTGGACTGTCTAGGGAGAGTGAACCCCTGTGCGGTGAGACAAAGCCTGTGTGGCTATTTGTTTGGACATTTACTAAACCAGGGACTTAGGGACTAGGACAGCACCAGGCTGATCCCAGTTGTTAGTTAGGGAAACCTGCATGTTTAGTCAGAGGTCAAGCTGACCAGGATTTATTTTGTTTATGTTTCTTTTTGCTCTGCTGTGTTTTTGTCACTGTAAATAGAGAAATAAACCGCACCTTTTGATCTTGAAAACCACAACCTCCGTCTGCTGGGCCTGTTTTTGTGTGGGGAGCCCATCCAGGGGGTCACACACACCCGCTACCGAGCTAACCCCCTCACAGTTGGTGGAGAACCAGTGGCAGTTTTTTTTTAAGCCAGCATGGAGGAGATACTGAAACAGCTGGCTCTAGCAAATGCCAATCAACAGCAGACAAATGCAGGTTTGCAAAAGAGCTTCGCAGCCCAGCAACAAGCCCAGCAGCAATCTGAGGCCCGCTTCATAGACCTGTTGCAGAAGCAAGAGCAGAGACTACAACAACAGATGGAAGCAGTAATGCAGCAACGTCCGCAGACCAGTGAGGAAAGCCGTCCCACTAATACCGCGTCCTTTGGGGTGAGTCGTTTATTGACAAAAATGACTGGAGAGGATGATCCAGAGGTATTTTTGACCACATTTGAAAGGACTGCTGAAAGAGAAAAGTGGCCTGAGGAGCAGTGGGCTGGACTGGTGGCTCCTCTGTTAACTGGTGAATCGCAGAAAGCTTACTATGACCTAGAGCCTGACCAAGCAAAAGACTATGTGATGCTAAAAGCTGAAATATTGGCAAGGCTGGGTGTCACCCTGGCTGTCCGGGCTCAGCGTGTGCATAACTGGACTTTCCAGCTTGGAAAACCCCCCAGGTCTCAAATGTATGATCTCATTCACCTGAGCAGGAAGTGGCTACAGCCAGAGACTTTGTCCGCACCGGAGATTGTGGAACGTGTTGTGATGGATCGTTTCTTGAGAGCTCTTCCTACCGCCATTCAAAAGTGGGTAAGCCATGGAGACCCAGAAACGGCCGGTAAACTTGTGGATCGTGTAGAGAGATACTTGGCTGCAGAGAACCTGACGGCCTCTTCCAGAGACTCTCGGACTTTCCACCCTAAGACCAGACCATCCCCAGGGGCGGATAAGATGATTCCAAGGGGTGAGGGTGGAGAGAGTGAGAGGGTGGGAGCTCTGCCCAGGGTTTGGCGAGAACAGCCTGGGAAGTCGGGGGCTCAAGAGGCAGCCAAAAGGATTGTTTGCTACCGCTGCCGGCAAACGGGACATATTGCAGCAAATTGCCCGGTTGTGGAGGAACCCATGCAATGTGACTTTCTGACGGACAGACGTCAGTCGCTGTGTGCGACAGTCGCATGCACTGCCATTCGGGGAACTGAGAAACATTTATGCAAAATGTGTATTAATGGTAGAAATGTTGTGGTATTACTGGATTCAGGTAGCCTTGTGACCCTGATAAAGGCTGAATTAGTTAAAACAGAGGTCTCTGGGAATAGCAAGGTAGCTGTTATTTGTGTGCATGGGGACACCCGAGAGTATCCAGTGACTACAGTGTGTTTCAAGACCCCCAAAGGTACCCTCTCTCATCCAGTGGGGTTAGTATCTCAATTACCGCATGATGCCATTGTGGGAAGGGATTTTCCGAAGTTCTGGGAACTGTGGGATGATCCTGAGCCCCCCACTGGTGCCCCTATGTACCAGGAAGGTGATAGCCAGAACTCCTCTGAGAGTGGTGAGGACTCTCCAGAATTTCCCTTGTCAGTATTGGCAGGCGAGACTCAAGAAACTGGAGAGGAGCCCACCTCCTCAGACGAAAACCTACCGTCTGTGGAGTTTTCTGATCTTGAGGTTCACAGGGAAAATTTTGCCACAGAACAGTTAAAAGACCCCGCCCTAATAAAGGCACGGGAAAACGTAGTGGAAATAGATGGCGAGTTAGTGAACCCAGATAATACCTGCACTTACCCATACTTCAGCGTAGAGAAGGACCTACTGTATCGGGTGGCAAAAAGGGCAGAAGAAACCGTTGAGCAGCTTGTGGTGCCCAAACCTTACAGGAAGTTGGTGTTGGAGTTGGCCCATGGGCACATTCTTGGAGGTCATCTGGGGACAGAGAAAACCCGAGAGAGGGTATTACAGAGATTCTATTGGCCTGGGGTGATGAAGGACATAGAAAATTATTGTTCCTCCTGCCCTGTGTGTCAGAGGTCGGCCCCGATGCCACATTTCCGTAGCCCGCTGGTCCCTCTACCCATCATTGAGGTCCCGTTTGAGAGGATCGCAATGGATTTGGTAGGTCCTATAATCAAGTCCGCTAGGGGGCACCAGTACATATTAGTTATAATGGACTATGCCACCCGTTATCCAGAAGCGATCCCTCTCCGAAATACCTCGGCCAAAACCATAGCCAAAGAGCTATCTCTTGTTTTTAGCCGGGTGGGTATTTGTAAAGAACTGCTTACGGACCAAGGTACACCCTTTATGTCCCGGGTTATGAAAGAGCTGTGTAAATTGTTCAAAGTGACGCAATTGCGTACGTCTGTGTATCACCCCCAAACCGATGGGCTGGTTGAAAGATTCAACAAAACCCTAAAACAAATGTTGAAGAAAGTGGTGGATAGAGATGGAAAGGATTGGGACTGTCTACTTCCTTATTTGATGTTTGCTATTAGGGAGGTGCCCCAATCCTCTACGGGATTCTCCCCCTTTGAGTTACTGTATGGGAGACACCCAAGAGGGCTGTTGGATATTGCCAAGGAAACTTGGGAAAGTGAGAGTTCTCCCCACAGGAGTGTGATTGAGCATGTCGCCCTGATGCAAGATCGAATTGCTCAGGTAATGCCCATCGTGAAGGAACATTTGGCCCAAGCGCAGTTGGCACAGCAGAGAGTGTACAACCGTGGAGCCAAGACCCGTACCTTTTCCCCGGGGGATAGGATATTGGTACTTGTCCCTACGGTTGAAAGTAAATTCCTTGCCAAATGGCAAGGCCCCTACGAGATAATGGAAAAAGTGAGCGAAGTGAATTACAAGGTCAGACAACCAGGAAGGCGAAAGCCCGAACAGATCTATCACGTTAATCTGTTGAAAGCCTGGAGGGATAGAGAGTCCCTAGTCGCAGAAACTTGGTCACCAGCTCAAACTGGTTGCGTGATTCCGGAGGTTGGAATAGCAGCCACCTTGTCACAACCCCAACAACAGGAGGTTAAGGAGTTTGTGCTTCGCATCAAGGAGGTGTTCTCTGAGCTGCCGGGACAAACATCTGGGGTAGAGCATGATATTATTACCCCGCCCGGTGAAAGGGTGAAGTTAAAACCCTATCGGATCCCAGAGGCCCGACGGGAGGCAATACGGGAGGAAGTACAGAAAATGCTGAACTTAGGGGTGATAGAGGAGTCCCAAAGTGATTGGTCTAGTCCCATTGTGTTGGTGCCTAAACCGGATGGGAGCTGGCGATTTTGTAACGATTTTGGTCAGTTGAACAAAGTTACAAAATTTGACACCTACCCCATGCCACGTATAGATGAGTTGATCGACCGGCTGGGAACAGCCCGATACATGACGACTCTTGACCTCACAAAAGAGTATTGGCAAATTCCCCTGGCCAAGTCGGCCAAAGAGAAAACCGCATTTGTAACCCCAGACGGGGCGTTCCAATATAAGAGAATGCCGTTCGGGTTACAGAATGCGCCGGCCACATTCCAGCGGAAAATGGACCAGATACTGAGGCCCCATCGGAAGTATGCTGCGGCTTACCTGGATGACGTAATTGTCCATAGCACAGATTGGGCCTCACATCTGCCAAAAGTGCAAGCAGTCCTAGACTCTATCCGGGAAGCGGGGTTTACGGCTAACCCCAAGAAGTGTACCATTGGGCAGGAGGAGGCCAAATATCTTGGGTACACCATTGGCAGGGGAGTAATAAAACCCCAACTCAACAAAGTCGAGGCCATCCAGAGTTGGCCACGTCCCAACAGCAAGAAGCAGGTACGAGCCTTTCTGGGAATCGCGGGTTATTATCGGCGCTTCATTCCCCACTTCGCTTCTAAGGCTGTGCCCCTAACTAACCTGACGAAAGGGAAAGGGTCGGTCATGATTAAATGGACCCCCGAGGCTGAGGCAGCGTTCCAATTCTTGAAACAAGCCTTATGTAGCCAGCCAGTGTTGTACTCACCCGACTTCTCTAAAGACTTTGTCGTACAAAGTGATGCGTCAGATGTGGGGTTAGGAGCAGTATTGTCCCAGGTCTGGAACGGGGAAGAGCACCCAGTCATTTACCTCAGCAGGAAGTTGAAGTCCCATGAGGTAAATTACGCCACGGTTGAAAAGGAGTGTTTAGCGGTGAAGTGGGCTCTAGATTCCCTTCGGTACTATCTGCTAGGTAGGCACTTTGACATGGTTACGGATCACGCTCCGTTAAAGTGGATGGCTCAAAACAAGGAGACAAATAGAAGAGTAAATAGGTGGTTCCTGGCCCTACAGGAATTCAACTTCACAGTAAAGCATCGCCCTGGCGTTCAAATGGGGAATGTGGATGCTTTGTCTCGAGTACATGAATGCCTGATTGCTGGTGTTCCAACCCCAAGGTTAAAACAAGAGGGGGGGGGTATGTGACAGCAGGAAGGTAAAGTCACCTGGTTGCATCCAGGGGGGTAGGTATATTTCTCCCAGATTCAGGCTTTATGCCGACTTATACAACTAGGGAGAGAGTTGATGAAGCCCAGCTGAGGCTAGTGGGCTCATGGATGATTCATACCTCTAGGGAGAGTGCTGGGCGTCGTGCAGGCAGGGAGTTGATGAGACCAGCTGAAGCTTGTCAGCTCGTTTAAGGCCTCTATAAAAACTCCCAGCTTCATTAGGTGTTTGCTCATGCCTGGAACCAGACCTGTGTGGACTGTCTAGGGAGAGTGAACCCCTGTGCGGTGAGACAAAGCCTGTGTGGCTATTTGTTTGGACATTTACTAAACCAGGGACTTAGGGACTAGGACAGCACCAGGCTGATCCCAGTTGTTAGTTAGGGAAACCTGCATGTTTAGTCAGAGGTCAAGCTGACCAGGATTTATTTTGTTTATGTTTCTTTTTGCTCTGCTGTGTTTTTGTCACTGTAAATAGAGAAATAAACCGCACCTTTTGATCTTGAAAACCACAACCTCCGTCTGCTGGGCCTGTTTTTGTGTGGGGAGCCCATCCAGGGGGTCACACACACCCGCTACCGAGCTAACCCCCTCACAGTTGGTGGAGAACCAGTGGCAGTTTTTTTTTAAGCCAGCATGGAGGAGATACTGAAACAGCTGGCTCTAGCAAATGCCAATCAACAGCAGACAAATGCAGGTTTGCAAAAGAGCTTCGCAGCCCAGCAACAAGCCCAGCAGCAATCTGAGGCCCGCTTCATAGACCTGTTGCAGAAGCAAGAGCAGAGACTACAACAACAGATGGAAGCAGTAATGCAGCAACGTCCGCAGACCAGTGAGGAAAGCCGTCCCACTAATACCGCGTCCTTTGGGGTGAGTCGTTTATTGACAAAAATGACTGGAGAGGATGATCCAGAGGTATTTTTGACCACATTTGAAAGGACTGCTGAAAGAGAAAAGTGGCCTGAGGAGCAGTGGGCTGGACTGGTGGCTCCTCTGTTAACTGGTGAATCGCAGAAAGCTTACTATGACCTAGAGCCTGACCAAGCAAAAGACTATGTGATGCTAAAAGCTGAAATATTGGCAAGGCTGGGTGTCACCCTGGCTGTCCGGGCTCAGCGTGTGCATAACTGGACTTTCCAGCTTGGAAAACCCCCCAGGTCTCAAATGTATGATCTCATTCACCTGAGCAGGAAGTGGCTACAGCCAGAGACTTTGTCCGCACCGGAGATTGTGGAACGTGTTGTGATGGATCGTTTCTTGAGAGCTCTTCCTACCGCCATTCAAAAGTGGGTAAGCCATGGAGACCCAGAAACGGCCGGTAAACTTGTGGATCGTGTAGAGAGATACTTGGCTGCAGAGAACCTGACGGCCTCTTCCAGAGACTCTCGGACTTTCCACCCTAAGACCAGACCATCCCCAGGGGCGGATAAGATGATTCCAAGGGGTGAGGGTGGAGAGAGTGAGAGGGTGGGAGCTCTGCCCAGGGTTTGGCGAGAACAGCCTGGGAAGTCGGGGGCTCAAGAGGCAGCCAAAAGGATTGTTTGCTACCGCTGCCGGCAAACGGGACATATTGCAGCAAATTGCCCGGTTGTGGAGGAACCCATGCAATGTGACTTTCTGACGGACAGACGTCAGTCGCTGTGTGCGACAGTCGCATGCACTGCCATTCGGGGAACTGAGAAACATTTATGCAAAATGTGTATTAATGGTAGAAATGTTGTGGTATTACTGGATTCAGGTAGCCTTGTGACCCTGATAAAGGCTGAATTAGTTAAAACAGAGGTCTCTGGGAATAGCAAGGTAGCTGTTATTTGTGTGCATGGGGACACCCGAGAGTATCCAGTGACTACAGTGTGTTTCAAGACCCCCAAAGGTACCCTCTCTCATCCAGTGGGGTTAGTATCTCAATTACCGCATGATGCCATTGTGGGAAGGGATTTTCCGAAGTTCTGGGAACTGTGGGATGATCCTGAGCCCCCCACTGGTGCCCCTATGTACCAGGAAGGTGATAGCCAGAACTCCTCTGAGAGTGGTGAGGACTCTCCAGAATTTCCCTTGTCAGTATTGGCAGGCGAGACTCAAGAAACTGGAGAGGAGCCCACCTCCTCAGACGAAAACCTACCGTCTGTGGAGTTTTCTGATCTTGAGGTTCACAGGGAAAATTTTGCCACAGAACAGTTAAAAGACCCCGCCCTAATAAAGGCACGGGAAAACGTAGTGGAAATAGATGGCGAGTTAGTGAACCCAGATAATACCTGCACTTACCCATACTTCAGCGTAGAGAAGGACCTACTGTATCGGGTGGCAAAAAGGGCAGAAGAAACCGTTGAGCAGCTTGTGGTGCCCAAACCTTACAGGAAGTTGGTGTTGGAGTTGGCCCATGGGCACATTCTTGGAGGTCATCTGGGGACAGAGAAAACCCGAGAGAGGGTATTACAGAGATTCTATTGGCCTGGGGTGATGAAGGACATAGAAAATTATTGTTCCTCCTGCCCTGTGTGTCAGAGGTCGGCCCCGATGCCACATTTCCGTAGCCCGCTGGTCCCTCTACCCATCATTGAGGTCCCGTTTGAGAGGATCGCAATGGATTTGGTAGGTCCTATAATCAAGTCCGCTAGGGGGCACCAGTACATATTAGTTATAATGGACTATGCCACCCGTTATCCAGAAGCGATCCCTCTCCGAAATACCTCGGCCAAAACCATAGCCAAAGAGCTATCTCTTGTTTTTAGCCGGGTGGGTATTTGTAAAGAACTGCTTACGGACCAAGGTACACCCTTTATGTCCCGGGTTATGAAAGAGCTGTGTAAATTGTTCAAAGTGACGCAATTGCGTACGTCTGTGTATCACCCCCAAACCGATGGGCTGGTTGAAAGATTCAACAAAACCCTAAAACAAATGTTGAAGAAAGTGGTGGATAGAGATGGAAAGGATTGGGACTGTCTACTTCCTTATTTGATGTTTGCTATTAGGGAGGTGCCCCAATCCTCTACGGGATTCTCCCCCTTTGAGTTACTGTATGGGAGACACCCAAGAGGGCTGTTGGATATTGCCAAGGAAACTTGGGAAAGTGAGAGTTCTCCCCACAGGAGTGTGATTGAGCATGTCGCCCTGATGCAAGATCGAATTGCTCAGGTAATGCCCATCGTGAAGGAACATTTGGCCCAAGCGCAGTTGGCACAGCAGAGAGTGTACAACCGTGGAGCCAAGACCCGTACCTTTTCCCCGGGGGATAGGATATTGGTACTTGTCCCTACGGTTGAAAGTAAATTCCTTGCCAAATGGCAAGGCCCCTACGAGATAATGGAAAAAGTGAGCGAAGTGAATTACAAGGTCAGACAACCAGGAAGGCGAAAGCCCGAACAGATCTATCACGTTAATCTGTTGAAAGCCTGGAGGGATAGAGAGTCCCTAGTCGCAGAAACTTGGTCACCAGCTCAAACTGGTTGCGTGATTCCGGAGGTTGGAATAGCAGCCACCTTGTCACAACCCCAACAACAGGAGGTTAAGGAGTTTGTGCTTCGCATCAAGGAGGTGTTCTCTGAGCTGCCGGGACAAACATCTGGGGTAGAGCATGATATTATTACCCCGCCCGGTGAAAGGGTGAAGTTAAAACCCTATCGGATCCCAGAGGCCCGACGGGAGGCAATACGGGAGGAAGTACAGAAAATGCTGAACTTAGGGGTGATAGAGGAGTCCCAAAGTGATTGGTCTAGTCCCATTGTGTTGGTGCCTAAACCGGATGGGAGCTGGCGATTTTGTAACGATTTTGGTCAGTTGAACAAAGTTACAAAATTTGACACCTACCCCATGCCACGTATAGATGAGTTGATCGACCGGCTGGGAACAGCCCGATACATGACGACTCTTGACCTCACAAAAGGGTATTGGCAAATTCCCCTGGCCAAGTCGGCCAAAGAGAAAACCGCATTTGTAACCCCAGACGGGGCGTTCCAATATAAGAGAATGCCGTTCGGGTTACAGAATGCGCCGGCCACATTCCAGCGGAAAATGGACCAGATACTGAGGCCCCATCGGAAGTATGCTGCGGCTTACCTGGATGACGTAATTGTCCATAGCACAGATTGGGCCTCACATCTGCCAAAAGTGCAAGCAGTCCTAGACTCTATCCGGGAAGCGGGGTTTACGGCTAACCCCAAGAAGTGTACCATTGGGCAGGAGGAGGCCAAATATCTTGGGTACACCATTGGCAGGGGAGTAATAAAACCCCAACTCAACAAAGTCGAGGCCATCCAGAGTTGGCCACGTCCCAACAGCAAGAAGCAGGTACGAGCCTTTCTGGGAATCGCGGGTTATTATCGGCGCTTCATTCCCCACTTCGCTTCTAAGGCTGTGCCCCTAACCAACCTGACGAAAGGGAAAGGGTCGGTCATGATTAAATGGACCCCCGAGGCTGAGGCAGCGTTCCAATTCTTGAAACAAGCCTTATGTAGCCAGCCAGTGTTGTACTCACCCGACTTCTCTAAAGACTTTGTCGTACAAAGTGATGCGTCAGATGTGGGGTTAGGAGCAGTATTGTCCCAGGTCTGGAACGGGGAAGAGCACCCAGTCATTTACCTCAGCAGGAAGTTGAAGTCCCATGAGGTAAATTACGCCACGGTTGAAAAGGAGTGTTTAGCGGTGAAGTGGGCTCTAGATTCCCTTCGGTACTATCTGCTAGGTAGGCACTTTGACATGGTTACGGATCACGCTCCGTTAAAGTGGATGGCTCAAAACAAGGAGACAAATAGAAGAGTAAATAGGTGGTTCCTGGCCCTACAGGAATTCAACTTCACAGTAAAGCATCGCCCTGGCGTTCAAATGGGGAATGTGGATGCTTTGTCTCGAGTACATGAATGCCTGATTGCTGGTGTTCCAACCCCAAGGTTAAAACAAGAGGGGGGGGGGGTATGTGACAGCAGGAAGGTAAAGTCACCTGGTTGCATCCAGGGGGGTAGGTATATTTCTCCCAGATTCAGGCTTTATGCCGACTTATACAACTAGGGAGAGAGTTGATGAAGCCCAGCTGAGGCTAGTGGGCTCATGGATGATTCATACCTCTAGGGAGAGTGCTGGGCGTCGTGCAGGCAGGGAGTTGATGAGACCAGCTGAAGCTTGTCAGCTCGTTTAAGGCCTCTATAAAAACTCCCAGCTTCATTAGGTGTTTGCTCATGCCTGGAACCAGACCTGTGTGGACTGTCTAGGGAGAGTGAACCCCTGTGCGGTGAGACAAAGCCTGTGTGGCTATTTGTTTGGACATTTACTAAACCAGGGACTTAGGGACTAGGACAGCACCAGGCTGATCCCAGTTGTTAGTTAGGGAAACCTGCATGTTTAGTCAGAGGTCAAGCTGACCAGGATTTATTTTGTTTATGTTTCTTTTTGCTCTGCTGTGTTTTTGTCACTGTAAATAGAGAAATAAACCGCACCTTTTGATCTTGAAAACCACAACCTCCGTCTGCTGGGCCTGTTTTTGTGTGGGGAGCCCATCCAGGGGGTCACACACACCCGCTACCGAGCTAACCCCCTCACAATATATATATATATATACATACATATACAGTATCCCACAAAAGTGAGTACACCCCTTACATTTTTGTAAATATTTTATTAAGGTTCGCCATCACTGGCCTAGGCCATCTTTATGTAGAGCAACAATTCTTTTTTTCAGATCCTCAGAGAGTTTGTTGCCATGAGGTGCCATGTTGAACTTACAGTGACCAGTATGAGAGAGTGAGAGCGATAACACCAAATTTAACACACCTTCTCTCCATTCACACCTGAGACCTTGTAACACTAACGAGTCATATGAAACCGGACATTTTCACTTAGGGGTGTACTCGCTTTTGTTGCCACTGGTTTAGACATTAATGGCTGTGTTGAGCTATTTTGAGGGGACAGCAAATTTACACTGTTATACAAGCTGTACACTCACTACTTTACATTGTAGCAAAGTGGAATTTCTTCAGTGTTGTCACATGAAAAGATATAATAAAATATTTACAAAAATATGAGGGGTGTACTCACTTTTGTGAGATACTGTTTATATATTGTAACCTGGGGGACAGGTAGTAGGTACAAAAGCTCCCTGGGATGAGCAGGCACAGATACCAAGTCCATTGGATCAGTGAAAACACAGTGTGGTTTATTGGTGCTATATACAATGTCAATGACAGGTGCTGTACAGTGTGCTCAAAACAAACAGAAGAAAAAATATCTAAACAAAAGCCTAGCCGTGTCTCGGCTCTAACTACACAGTATGTACAGGCCCTCACTACCCGGCTGGACAAGCCTACCGCTTGTCAGCTTCCACATCCAAAAGAGAAACAAGTTTTTACGCACCTTCTTGCTCTCACAGACCAATGCTGTCTGTGTTTCCCAGGCTGAGCAAAGGCTGTCTGCTCAGGTGAGCTTTTAATTAACCTGTGGGAGAGAACCAACACCTGAAGTGGATCCTGGCTCAGAGATCCCTGAATGTATATGAGAGGAGCCTGGGAGATGTATAAACCCCGAATAGGACTTTCCCAGGCTCTCTCTGGGATGCTCTGTCACACATCCTCCCCCCTTGTTTCAACCCCAGGGTTGGAACACCTGTAGCCCAACAGGAGTGAACACGGGAGAGGGCATCTACATTCCCCATCTCAA
Organism: Rana muscosa; assembly: GCA_029206835.1. NCBI lineage: Eukaryota > Metazoa > Chordata > Amphibia > Anura > Ranidae > Rana > Rana muscosa. Next base: position 385,935,030 of record CM055127.1, read on the forward strand.
CACCTGGCCTGTGTTTTACCGTAAAGGCGTAATCCTGTAGGGCCAAAAACCACCGGTTCACCCGCCTATTAGTCTCCTTCTTTTGGGCCATCCATTTCAGGGGAGCATGGTCAGTTATTAACTCAAACTGGCGCCCCAACAAGTAGTACCTGAGCGCGTCCACAGCCCACTTTATGGCCAGACATTCCTTTTCAACGACTGCATATTTTTTTTCATGGTCATTGAGCTTTCTGCTTAAGTACACCACAGGGTGTTCTTCCCCATTGTGTACCTGTGATAGTACTGCCCCGATACCAACATCAGACGCATCCGTCTGGACCAAAACGTTTTTGGAGAAATCGGGGGAGTATAGGATTGGCTGTGCACAAAGAGCCTTCTTCAGGACTTGAAAAGACTCTTCTGCTACTGGAGACCATTTCACCATTACGGAGTCTTTCCCTTTTGTAAGGTCTGTCAGTGGGGCAGCTATAGTTGCGAAATTTGGGATAAATCTTCTATAGTACCCTGCAATGCCAAGAAAGGCCCTGACCTGCTTCTTGTTGGCAGGACGTGGCCACTCCTGGATGGCTTCTATTTTATTCACCTGGGGCTTTATGACACCCCGGCCAATAGTGTAGCCCAAATACTTGGCTTCCTCTAGCCCAATGGCACATTTTTTTGGATTTGCCGTGAACCCCTCCTTGAAGAGGGAATCCAGGACAGCCTGGACACGGGGCAAGTGAGACTCCCAGTCAGTGCTATGCACCACTATGTCGTCCAGATAGGCTGCAGCATACTGTCGGTGAGGTCTTAGGGTCCTGTCCATAGCCCTCTGAAATGTTGCAGGGGCATTTTGCAACCCAAAAGGCATTTTCTTATATTGAAACGACCCCTCCGGGGTCACAAATGCAGTCTTTTCTTTGGCACTACCAGTCAGGGGTATTTGCCAATATCCTTTGGTCAAGTCCAAAGTGGTCAGATAACGGGCCTTGCCAAGTCGGTCTATAAGCTCGTCTACCCTGGGCATTGGGTATGTGTCAAACTTTGTTACCGCATTAAGCTTTCTGAAGTCATTACAAAACCTCCAAGTGCCATCCGGTTTTGGGACCAATACAATGGGGCTAGACCAGTCACTATTGGATTCCTCAATAACATCTAGCTCCAACATCCTTTTAACTTCCTCACCGATGTCCTTTCTTCTAGCTTCGGGAATTCGGTATGGTTTGAGCTTGACACGGACTCCAGGTTCGGTAACAATATCATGCTGAACTGCTGAAGTCGTGCCCGGCAACTCTGAAAATTTCTCTTTATTCCTCATCAGGAACTCTCTAGCTTCCTGTTTCTGGGAACATGACAGGGTGTCTGGAATCGTGACCTCAGGGATCAGAGGGGATTCAGTACCTTTAAGGGTTACCGGGAGGGACCTCGCAGTTAATGCCAGTCTATCCTTCCAGGGCTTTAACAGGTTTATGTGGTAAATCTGTTCGGGCTTCCTTTTACCTGGTTGATACACCTTGTAATTGACCTCCCCAACTCTTTCAATTACTTCAAAGGGTCCCTGCCACTTAGCCAGGAATTTGCTCTCAACAGTGGGAACTAACACGAGGACCCGGTCACCAGGTGAGAAAACACGAAGTTGGGCCCCCCTGTTGTATATCCTCTGTTGGGCTGCTTGGGCCTGCAGTAAATGTTCTTTTACTACCGGCATGATTTCTGCAATCCTATCCTGCATTTGAGCGATATGCTCAATAACACTTTTGTGAGGTGTCTGCTCCCCCTCCCAAGTTTCCTTGGCTATGTCTAAGAGTCCCCGAGGGTGTCTCCCATAAAGCAGCTCAAATGGAGAGTACCCCGTAGAGGACTGGGGAACTTCCCTGATGGCGAACATCAAGTAAGGTATCAGGAAGTCCCAGTTTTTCCCATCCTTATCAACAACCTTTTTTAACATACTCTTTAATGTCTTATTGAAGCGTTCCACCAAGCCATCCGTTTGAGGATGGTACACTGAGGTACGCAACTGCGTCACCTTAAATAACTTGCAGAGCTCCCTAGTTATTCGTGACATGAATGGGGTACCTTGGTCTGTAAGGACTTCTTTCGGGACGCCAACCCGACTGAACACCATAAACAGCTCTTTGGCAATGTTTTTAGCAGATGCAGTGCGTAAGGGAACGGCCTCGGGGTAACGGGTAGCGTAATCCATGATCACGAGGATATGTTGATGACCGCGGGCAGATTTGGGGAGTGGACCCACAAGGTCCATGGCAATCCTCTCAAAAGGCACTTCAATAATGGGCAAGGGCACTAACGGACTTCGGAAGTGGGGTTGGGGGGCTGACATCTGACACACAGGACAGGATTGACAATAATTTTCTATATTTTTCCGTATCCCAGGCCAGTAAAACCTGCGCAACACCCTTTCAGTGGTTTTCTCAACCCCTAAATGGCCTCCTAGCAAGTGCCCATGGGCAAGTTCCAACACCACCCGTCTGTATAACTTAGGGACTACCAACTGTTCAACCACTTCATCATTAGATTTACATACACGATACAGTAAATCCTCATTGCTGCAGAAATATGGAAAACAGAGCCTGTGCCCTGGTTCGACAGGTACCTCATTAATCACTATTACATTTTCCCAGGCCCTGGCAAGGGTAGGGTCTTTTCTCTGCTCCGTACCAAAATTTTCCTTGTGCACATTAAGATTGGCAAACTCTAACGTAGGCTCAGATTCAGCAGGCGGCTGTCCAGCTCTACTGGTTGTGGGGACTTCTTCCGGCTCCCCCAGCTCTCCTGCCATAACTGAGAAAGGATCACCCGGAGAGCCCTGAGAGGAGTCCCCTGAACTCACAAGGTCAGTAATGGCCACGAGTTCTGGCTCTGCGACTGAGTTAGGTACTGCGACTGGGTCGGGACAATCCCACAGTTCCCAAAACTTAGGGAAGTCCCTACCAATGATAGCCTCATGCACCAAGTGGGGCACCAGTCCAACCGAATGGGTCACCGTACCTAAGCCAGTTTTAAACTGAACAGTGGCTATTGGATACTCGCGGGTATCCCCATGTACACAGATCACAGCAACCTTTTTTGCATGAAAATTCACAGTTTCAACCATCTCAGCTGTAACCAAAGTAACCAGACTTCCAGAGTCCAGCAAGGCCATAATAGGCTTATTATTAATAGTCACATGACACATGTGTTTTCCCACATTTGGCATTGCAGCGCATGAAACAGCAGCAAACATAGACTGCCTTCTAAAAGATAGATCACACTGCATTGGTTCATCTGTCAATGGACAGTTTGCTGCAACATGTCCCAGTTCTTGGCAACGAAAACACCTGATGTTTCCCCAGTTTGGTTTGCTGACAGGCAGTAGCTTCCCTTGTTTGGGCCGCCAAACTTCAGTCCTGGCACCAAAAATCCTCCCCCCTATTTCCTTGCCATGCTTACCACCCACTTCCCCTGGAACAGTCTTACCGGTTGCCTGGGGAGACCGTGGCTTTGGGTGGAAAGTCCGTGTGGCTGTAGGGGTGGTGACCAGGTTCTCTGCAGCAAAGTACCTCTCAACGAGCTCCACCAGGTTGTCTGCTGACTTGGGGTCTCCTTGACTCACCCACTTCTGCAGGGGAATTGGCAGTGACCTCAGGAATTGGTCCATGACCACACGCTCCACTATTTGTGGCGCAGACAGGGACTCTGGCTGTAGCCATTTCCGCACCAGGTGGATCAGATCAAACATCTGCGATCTTGGGGGCCTCTTTTCTTGGAAGAACCAGCTGTGGACCCGCTGAGCTCGAACAGCCAAGGTAACGCCAAGTCGTGCCAGGATTTCCCGCTTGACCTTCTCATAATCTCCCGCTTCTGCTGACTCCAGATCATAGTAGGCCTTCTGCGCTTCTCCAGAAAGTAAGGGGGCGATCAGTCCTGCCCACTGGGTTTGGGGCCAACCTTCTCTCACAGTGGTCCGTTCAAATGTTAGTAGGAAGGCCTCTGGATCATCATCTGCCGTCATCTTTGAAAGAAAGCGACCCACATGGATGGCTGAGGGCTTGTCTCCAACATCCTTCATTATTGCAGGTGACCCCTGTGCTAGCGTCTCCACAACCTCAGTAAGGGTTTTCCTATCCGCTTTTGCAGCAGTGGCAAGCTGTTCAAACAGCCTCTGCGATTGCTCCTGTACAGCACCAATCTGTTGGAACAGCACCTTGGTTTGCTCCTGTGCGATAGCGTTGGCTTGCTGTTGTGCAGCGTTAGTTTGCTGTTGTGTAGCATTTGCTTGCTGCCATGCAGCGTTTGCTTGCCGCAATTCAGCGTTAGTTTGCTGTTGTGCAGCGTTTGCCAACACCATTTGTTTGAGGAGATCCTCCATGTTGTCACTTTAGGTACTGGCCTTTTAAGTAGTAACTTACTACAGCTGGTCGCAGCCTCCACCATATGTAACCTGGGGGACAGGTAGTAGGTACAAAAGCTCCCTGGGATGAGCAGGCACAGATACCAAGTCCATTGGATCAGTGAAAACACAGTGTGGTTTATTGGTGCTATATACAATGTCAATGACAGGTGCTGTACAGTGTGCTCAAAACAAACAGAAGAAAAAATATCTAAACAAAAGCCTAGCCGTGTCTCGGCTCTAACTACACAGTATGTACAGGCCCTCACTACCCGGCTGGACAAGTCTACCGCTTGTCAGCTTCCACATCCAAAAGAGAAACAAGTTTTTACGCACCTTCTTGCTCTCACAGACCAATGCTGTCTGTGTTTCCCAGGCTGAGCAAAGGCTGTCTGCTCAGGTGAGCTTTTAATTAACCTGGGGGAGAGAACCAACACCTGAAGTGGATCCTGGCTCAGAGATCCCTGAATGTATATGAGAGGAGCCTGGGAGATGTATAAACCCCGAATAGGACTTTCCCAGGCTCTCTCTGGGATGCTCTGTCACAATATATATATATATATATATATATATATATATATATATATATATTGTGAGGGGGTTAACTCAGCAGCGGGTGTGTGTGACCCCCTGGATGGGTTCACCACACAAAAACAGGCACAGCAGACAGTGGTAGGAGAAAACAAAAGGGTGTGGTTTTATTTGAACTATATACAGACAAAAAACTACACACGTTGGTGTCCCTAACTAACAACTGGGCACAGCCTTGTGCTGTCCCAGTCCCTAGCTCCCTGCTTTTAGAAATTCTTAGCAATAACCACACAGGCTTTGGCTCACCACACAGAGATCACACTCCCCAGACTATCCACACAGATCTGGTTCCAGGTTGGAGCATCTCCCTTAGCATGCTGGGAGTTCTTGTAGAGGCCCTAATGAGCCCACTTACTTCAGCTGGGCTCATTAACTCTTCCCCTGCAAGACTCCCAGCACTCCCCCATGTGGTATAAATCGTCATAAAGCCTGAATCTAGGACATATATACCTTCCATCCTGGATGCAACCTGGTGATTTTACCTGCCTGCTGTCACATACCCCCCCTCTTGTTTTAACCTTGGGGTTGGAACACAAGCAATCAGGCATGCATGTACTCGAGACAAAGCATCCACATTCCCCATTTGAATGCCAGGGCAATGCTTTACCGTAAAGTTGAATTCTTGTAGGGCCAGGAACCACCTATTTACTCTCCTATTTGTCGCTTTGTTTTGAGCCATCCACTTTAAAGGAGCATGATCAGTAATTAGGTCAAAGTGCCTCCCTAGCAGATAGTACCGAAGGGAATCTAGAGCCCACTTCACCGCTAAATAGTCCTTCTCAATCGTGGCATAATTTACCTCATGGGACTTCAATTTCCTGCTGAGGTAAATGACTGGGTGCTCTTCCCCGTTCCAGACCTGGGACAATACTGCTCCTAACCCAACGTCTGATGCATCACTTTGTACGACAAATTCCCTAGGGAAGTCTGGTGAGTACAACACTGGCTGGCTACATAAGGCTTTTTTTAAGAATTGGAATGCTGCCTCAGCCTCTGGGGTCCATTTAACCATGACAGACTCTTTCCCTTTTGTCAGGTTGGTTAGGGGCACAGCCTGAGAGGCAAAGTGGGGAATGAATCGCCGATAATAACCAGCGATTCCCAGAAAGGCTCGTACCTGCTTCTTGCTGTTGGGACGTGGCCAATTCTGTATGGCCTCGACTTTATTGACTTGAGGTTTTATCACTCCCCTCCCAATGGTGTACCCAAGATATTTGGCCTCCTCCTGTCCAATGGTACATTTCTTGGGGTTGGCCGTAGACCCAGCTTCCCGGATAGAGTCTAGGACTGCTTGCACTTTTGGCAGATTTAAGGCCCAATCTGTGCTATGAACAATTACATCATCCAGGTAAGCCGCAGCATACTTCTGATGGGGCCTCAGTATCTGGTCCATTTTCCGCTGAAATGTTGCCGGTGCATTCTGTAATCCAAGCGGCATTCTTTTATATTGGAACGCCCCGTCTGGGGTTACAAACGCATTTTTCTCCTTGCCCGATTTGGCCAGGGGAATTTGCCAATACCCTTTTGTGAGATCGAGAGTTGTCATGTATCGGGCTGTTCCGAGCCGGTCCATCAACTCATCTATACGTGGCATGGAGTAGGTGTCAAATTTTGTAACTTTGTTCAGTTGTCGAAAATCGTTACAACATCGCCAGCTCCCATCCGGTTTAGGCACTAACACTATGGGACTGGACCAATCACTTTGGGATTCCTCTATCACCCCCAATTCAAGCATTTTCTGTACTTCCTCGTGTATTGCCTCCCGTCGGGCCTCTGGGATCCGATAGGGTTTTAGCTTCACCCTTTCACCGGGCGGGGTAATAATATCATGCTCTACCCCAGACGTTTGTCCCGGCAGCTCAGAGAAAACCTCCTTGTTGCGAAGCACAAACTCTTTAACCTCCTGTTGTTGGGGGTTTGACAAGGTGACTGCTATTCCAACCTCCGGAATCACGCAATCAGACTGAGCTGGTGACAAAGTTTCTGCGACTAGGGATTCCCTATCCCTCCAGGCTTTCAACAGATTAATGTGATAGATCTGTTCGGGCTTTCGCCTTCCTGGTTGTCTGACCTTGTAATTCACTTCGCTCACTTTTTCCATTATCTCGTAGGGGCCTTGCCATTTAGCAAGGAATTTGCTTTCAACCGTAGGGACAAGTACCAATACCTTATCCCCCGGGGAAAAGGTACGGGTCTTGGCCCCACGGTTGTACACTCTCTGCTGTGCCAACTGCGCTTGGGCCATATGTTCCTTTACGATGGGCATTACCTGTGCAATTCTATCTTGCATCAGGGTGACATGCTCAATCACACTCCTGTGGGGAGAACTCTCACTTTCCCAAGTTTCTTTGGTGATATCCAACAGCCCTCTTGGGTGTCTCCCATAGAGTAACTCAAAGGGTGAGAAATCCGTAGAGGATTGGGGTACCTCCCGAATGGCAAACATTAAATAGGGGATTAGACAGTCCCAATCCTTTCCATCTCTATCCACCACCTTCTTTAACATTTGTTTTAGGGTTTTGTTGAATCTTTCAACCAACCCATCTGTTTGGGGGTAATACACGGATGTACGCAATTGTGTCACTTTGAACAACTTGCACAGCTCTTTCATAACCCGGGACATAAAGGGTGTACCTTGGTCTGTAAGCAGTTCCTTACAAATACCCACACAGCTAAAAACAAGAGATAGCTCTTTGGCTATGGTTTTGGCCGCGGTATTTCGGAAAGGAATCGCTTCTGGATACCGTGTGGCATAGTCCAATATAACCAAAATGTACTGATGCCCCCTAGCGGACTTCATTATCGGACCTACCAAATCCATTGCGATCCTCTCAAAGGGGACCTCAATGATGGGAAGAGGTACCAGCGGGTTACGGAAATGTGGCATCGGTGCCGACCTCTGACACACAGGGCAGGAGGAACAATAATTTTCTGTTTCCTTCATGACCCCAGGCCAATAGAATCTTTGCAATACCCTCTCTCTGGTTTTCTCTGTCCCCAGATGACCTCCAAGAATGTGCCCATGGGCCAACTCTAACACCAACTTCCTGTAAGGTTTGGGGACCACAAGCTGCTCAATGGTTTCTTCTGCCCTTTTAGCCACCCGATACAGTAGGTCCTTTTCCACGATGAAGTATGGGTAAGTGCAGGTCTCATCTGGGTTCACTAACTCGCCATCTATTTTCACTACGTTTTCCCGTGCCTTTATTAGGGTGGGGTCTTTTAACTGTTCTGTGGCAAAATTTTCCTTGTGAACCTCAAGATCAAAAAACTCCACAGACGGCACGTTTTCATCTGAGGATGTTGGCTCCTCCCCAGTTTCTCGAGTCTCCCCTGCCAATACCGACAAGGGGAATTCTGGAGAGTCCTCACCACTCTCAGAGGAATTCTGGCTATCACATTCCTGGTATATAGGGGCACCAGTGGGGGGCTCAGGACAATCCCAGAGTTCCCAAAACTTTGGAAAATCCCTTCCCACAATGGCATCATGTGGTAACTGAGACACTAACCCCACCTGATGAGAGAGGTTACCTTTGGAGGTCTCAAAACACACTGTAGTCACAGGATACTCTCGGGTGTCCCCATGCACACAAATAACAGCTACCTTGTTATTCCCTAAGACCTCTGTAGTGACTAATTCAGCTTTTATCAGTATCACCAGGCTACCTGAATCCAGCAACACAACAACATTTTTACCATTAATACACATTTTGCATAAATGTTTCTCAGTTCCCCGAATGGCAGTGCATGTGACTGTCGTAAACAGCGACTGACATCTGTCCCTTAGAAAGTCACATTGCATGGGTTCATCCACAACCGGGCAATTTGCTGCAATATGTCCCTCTTGTCGGCAGCGGTAGCAAACAATCCTTTTTGCTGCCTCTTGAGCCCCTGACTTCCCAGGCTGTTCTCGCCAGACATTAGGTAGAACTCTCACCCTCTCATTCTCTCCACCCTCACCCCTTGGAATCATCTTACCCGCCACTGGGAATGGTCTGGTCTTAGGGTGGAAAGCCCGTTAGTCTCTGGAAGAGGCAGTCAGGTTTTCCATAGCCAAGTACTTCTCTACACGATCCACAAGATTATCGGCCGTTTCTGGGTCTCCATGGCTTACCCACTTTTGGATGGCAGTAGGAAGAGCTCTCAAGAAACGATCCATCACAACACGTTCCACAATCTTTGGTGCGGACAAAGTCTCTGGCTGTAGCCACTTCCTGCTCAGGTGAATGAGATCATACATTTGAGACCTGGGGGGTTTTCCAAGCCGGAAAGTCCAGTTATGCACACGCTGAGCCCGGACGGCCAGGGTGACACCCAGCCGTGCCAATATTTCATTTTTTAGCATCACATAGTCTTTTGCTTCGTCAGGCTCTAGGTCATAGTAAGCTTTCTGCGATTCACCAGTTAACAGAGGGGCCACCAGTCCAGCCCACTGCTCCTTAGGCCACTTTTCCCTTTCAGCAGTCCTTTCAAATGTGGTCAAAAACACCTCTGGATCATCCTCTCCAGTCATTTTTGTCAGTAAACGACTCACCCCAAAGGACACAGTATTAGTGGAACTACTTGCCTCACTGGTCTGCGGACGTTGCTGCATTAATGTCTCCATTTGTTGCTGTAGTCTCTGTTCTTGCTTCTGCAACAGGTCTATGAAGCGGGTCTCAGATTGCTGCTGGGCCTGTTGCTGAGCTTCCAGACTCTGTTGATGAGCTTGCTGCTGGGCTGCGAGGCTCTGTTGTTGAGCTACAAGGCTCTTTTGCAAACCTGCATTTGTCTGCTGCTGATTGGCATTTGCTAGAGCCAGCTGTTTCAGTATCTCCTCCATGCTGGCCTTAAAAAAAAAAACTGCCTGCATTCTCCACCAACTGTGAGGGGGTTAACTCAGCAGCGGGTGTGTGTGACCCCCTGGATGGGTTCACCACACAAAAACAGGCACAGCAGACAGTGGTAGGAGAAAACAAAAGGGTGTGGTTTTATTTGAACTATATACAGACAAAAAAATACAGCAAAAACAAAAGAAACAGGAAAAGAAATCCTGGTCAACTTGACCGCTCACTACACACGTTGGTGTCCCTAACTAACAACTGGGTACAGCCTTGTGCTGTCCCAGTCCCTAGCTCCCTGCTTTTAGAAATTCTTAGCAATAACCACACAGGCTTTGGCTCGCCGCACAGAGATCACACTCCCCAGACTATCCACACAGATCTGGTTCCAGGTTGGAGCATCTCCCTTAGCATGCTGGGAGTTCTTGTAGAGGCCCTAATGAGCCCACTTACTTCAGCTGGGCTCATTAACTCTTCCCCTGCAAGACTCCCAGCACTCCCTCTAGTGGCAAAAATCGTCATAAAGCCTGAATCTAGGACATATATACCTTCCATCCTGGATGCAACCTGGTGATTTTACCTGCCTGCTGTCACAATATATATATATATATATATATATATATATATATATTGTCTTACATTTCTATTTTAAATTGAGCTGGTTGTTTCACAAGGTAAGGGTTCACATACAGGTATTTTAATATCAGCCTCTTCTAATCTCCAGAACAGCAGCACTCAGACTGGGAGAGGGAGGGGTAGCAGTGGGAACCAGTCAGGTGAGCTGCATACAAACATACTGACAAAGAACAAAACATTTGTCAATATATTAACAGTAAAAATGTTAGGTCTGAGCATGTAGGCCCTTTAGATAATTTTCAGTTGGTGACTGGAGACAAAGAGGGGGCAAATGCATTAAATACCTTCTTCAGCTTTTTTTTACAAAAGAAAATGAGGGAGCTCAAGTCCTTAATGGGGATAGTACTGACATAGCCCCAAATGATCCACAATGTCTCACAATTGAAATGGTTCAGGAACATTTAGACAACATAAAGGTGAATAAAGCACCTGGACCAGTTGGCTTACAACCAATGTTCCTCAAAGAGTTGAGCTCTGTTATACCTAAGCCAATGGATTGGCATAAGGCCAATGTGGTGCCTATATTTTAAAAGGGGTTAAAGTATTTACCAAATAACTACAGACCAGTTATTTTAAAGGATAACTCCACTTTCGTGGGGAAAAAAATTGCAAATAAAGAAAAAATAATATAGCGTGTACAATTGCGATACAAAACATGTTGTAATTGAATGTTATTAAAAATTACCTTTTCTTTCGATCTGCAGCCACTGTATTTTTCTATAAATGCAAAGCAATATGGCTACATGGAGGTGTTCTGTACACAGAATGTGTATTGGCCACTCCCCAGAAACATCATGTCCTGCTTGTGTGATTGGCTCACCAATTTTCCTAAAAGTCTGCCTAAGATACAAGTCAGATTTCAGGCATCCACTGCAATAGAAATGTCATTTTTGGTGAGATATTTCCAATAGGAACACGTCTAAGGGGATGCAGGCCTAGCAGTTTTCATCATTAGTGCCCTGCAGCTGCCACAGCTGACAGATAATTATGAAACCACTACCATTAGACCCACTTGGCTCAGAGGCACAGACAAACACACATGGATTTCTTCAGAATAACAAAATGTAGGAATCTACAACAAAGGTTGTTATAATCCTTGCAATGTACATAGATCACCCAGAGGGAAATGTTTTTTTTTCTCAACAAAAGTGGATTTAGGCTTTCACTTCTATAGTCAGGAAAATACTTGAAAATTTAACAAAAGATCACATAGAAGAGTTTTTCCTAGACTTTAAGCAACAGTCAGGCCTCGTACACACGGCCGAGAATCTCGTCATGAAAAAACGTGTTGTTTTTCTTGACGAGATTCTTGGACAAGAAACTTGTCCCGGCCGAGTGTACACACGCTTGATTCAAAGAACCCGCGGTTCTTTGAATGGAGCGAACGCGGTGACGTCATCGACTACGAAGAGCGTGCGCTCATCACATTCGATGCCGTCGCCGCCATCTATCTACACCCTACCTATGCCTAGGAAGCTACCGCGCATGCGCGGGTTTCCACGGCGACAGGTAAGTGTACACACACACACACTTTTCTCGTAGAGAAACACGCTGACGAGAATCTCGACGAGAAAATGGAGAATCCTGAGGAGAAAATAGAGAGCAGGTTCTCTATTTTTCTCATCGAGATTCTTGTCGGTTTTCTTGACGAGAAATCTGATAGCCGCGTACACACGACCGATTTACTCGGCAAGAAAGCTCTGCCAGCAAGTTTCTTGTCGTTTTTTGACGAGAAACTCGGTCATGTGTACGAGGCTTCAGTGTGAATTCACAAAAAAACAAAGTTGCCAAATAAATGTGATTTCCTTTTATTGGGAGGAAAGCAAAAACTTAGAGGAGTGGCTGTGGACATAGTTTACTTGGATAGAAAATTGGCTGAAAGATTTTTCAGAGTAGTAATTAATTATTAATACTCTGAAGGGTTTAAGGTTGTTAGTTGTGTACCCCAAAGTTCAGTATTGGGACCCCTAATGTTAGCATATTTATTAATCATATAGGGTGTGGGATCAAACGTACCATGTCAGTGTTTGCAGATGACACCAAGCTATGTACTGGAAAAATGTCCTTACAGAATGTCTCCAACTTACAAGCCGACCTCAATGCACCATTTAATTGGGCAACTAAGGCTGACCATACATGGTGCAAATTTCACACAGGCAGTGTTAACAGAGGAATAAACAATTATCTTCTCCTGGCAGGGGCGGGCAGGGGTTGCTGTACCTGCCAGCAGAAGACTGATTGTTGTGATTATTGCTAGCAGCTATAGCAGTCACTAGCGATAATTGCAAGAGAACCTGGGAGGTTGGTTGTACCCAAGTACATCAATCGACTTGGGTACATTCAGCCCGGCCATTAATGGTTCGAACCGGCCAATATTTGAACCATGTATGGCCTGCCTTAGTAGCCTGCCTTAGTAGCATATGAATTTAATATTGATAAATGTAAGGTTATGCACTTGGAGGCTAAAAACATGCATGCATCATATATTCTAGGAGGACAACAGCTGGGGGAGTCAATGGTCAAGAAGGATCTGGGTGTTCTGGTAGATTATAGACAGAGTAGTTGTAAAGGCAGCCTTTGTCAAGTAAAAGAGTGAATTTAGCTGGAGTTCAGCTATGAAATTTCAGTACCTTGTGGCTCCTCGCCCCAACCTAGCTAGGGTTGAATGTTCTAGCCGGTTTCAAGGCTCAAATAGGGAGGTAGGTGGGTTTTAAAATAGAGGAATAATTACCTTATTTCATGCTCCCCAAACTGCCAGAACTATGCAGTGCACTGACTTCAGCAAGCCTGAAAGGAAGACTTGTAATAGTGTAAAGGAGGGAAGTTCCCTGCATTTGCATATAGTGCTTATTTTTCCTTTTAAAGGATATGCAAAGGTTTGTTTAAAAAACAAAAAACATGTCATACTTACCTCCTCTGTGCAGTTGGTTTTGCACAGATTGGCCCTGATCCTCCTCTTCTGGGGTCACTCAGCAGCACTCCTCCTCTTCTCGAGCGTCCTGTTGGAGAGCCGCTTTCCCTCGGGGGAACTCGTGAGGGCGCACTCCAGTGTCTTGCTGCTGCGTCCATTGACACAGACAGCAGGACTCGGCCCCGCCCCCCACGCCATTGGATTTGATTGACAGCAGCGGGAGCTAATATCTGCGCTGCTATCAATCTATCCAATCAGGACCCGAGACACCTGCTGGAGCTGGTGTGCTCGTCCCCGTCGCTGGAAAGACCGGGTTCAGGTTAGCAAAAGGGGGGCTCTGGGGGGCTGCTGCATCACAAACCCCTTTAAAAATATCTGCGTACAGTGGAGCCAGGAAGGATGAGTGTGTTATTAAAGAGGAGGTCCTCCCACCGCTGCAAAAATTAAAAGCCAGCAGCTACACATACTGCAGCTGCTGACTTTTAATAATAGGACACTTTCATGTCCTGGAGACCAGCGATGTTGGCACTGCAGCTGATGTTTCCATCAGCTGTCGGGTGCTGCCGCCTCCATTGCAGGTAAGGGAATCCGGCAGTGTAGCATTACGGCTTCACACCGGGTCCCCACTGCGCATGCATGAGGCACCGCTGTGCTCACTTACTGGCCCAGCAGTGGGGGAAGGAAGAGAGAGGAGGAGGGAGTCAATCTGTGACGTAATTCGCCACGGCCCGAACTCCCGGAAGTGGGGACAGGATACCTGACAAAGACAAATGTGGCACCGGAGGGGGGAGGAGACAAATGAGCGGAAGTTCCACTTTTAGGTGGAACGCCGCTTTAAGCTCTGTGCCCCTGTTCCATCATTCTTTTTGCTGAAAGTCATAGCCCTGGCCTACTATTAGTAATTTTAACTTGTGCCTCCAGCGCCACGTGTTTCAAAGATTCAAAGACTCCTTTCATAGAATTGCTTAGGACTAGTACAAAGAGATGATTGATCAATGAATTTACCACCTTACGCCCCCTCCACCCCCTCCTAACTGTCTCCTACAAGCAAAAATGGTGTACCTCAGGTGCTATGCATTGAGGTGTGGCAATTTTACCACAACATTACCAAGTGTGACAGGTGGCATCACTTGTCAAACACACCCAAGAAAGTGCAAACCTCCTCTCACTATCCTCTGAAAAGCGTTATCCCCTACTTTCATTGTTTTTTTGCATCTCAGTCCTTCTGATCTTCTGCAGCTTCCTTGCAGCTACTTATTGCCTACATGCATTAAGGGCAAGTTTACACTTGCTTCAAAACAAGGCTTCAGACATGCTTTGTTAAAGCTCTCTGAATTCTAGTCAAAGCCCCTGTCACTAAATAAAATAGCTGACTGTCCTGTTTACATCTGCTTTTGCTTGGTGCTTCGATGAGGCTTCAATGAGGATTGACGAGGCTTCGATGAGGCTTCGGTGGGGCTTTGGTGGAGCTTTGATGGGGCTTCGTGAGGCTTTAAGGGAGCTTCGTGGGGCTTCAATGAGGCTTCGGTGGGGCTTCAAGCGAGCTTTGCCATAGACTTCTATGGTGACTTTGAAGATGCTTTAAAGCACCACTGAAGCTACATGGGGTATAATTTTTGAAGCGAAGCCGAAGCTTTGCAAAGGAAAAGCAAGGTGTAAACAGGACTGTAAGCTCTTCATTTTATTTAGTGACAGGAGCTTTGACTAGCGTTCAGAGAGCTTTAACAAAGCCTGTCCAAAGCCTTGTTAAAGCCTTGTTGAAGCCAAAGCAAGTGTAAATGAGCCGTTACAGTGATGGCTGCGTGGCACTTCTCAGGCTGGGTTTGCTCATATAGTGACAACAATGGACCATGCAGCAAAATATGCACTTTAAATGGTAATTTTCTAGTGTCCATTAAAAGTCTGAGTGACAGGATGACCAATAAATAGCACAATTGGAAGGCAAGAGACAGACACACTGTCACCCTATCACAGGAAGCGCCTAAACACAGATCAAGCCAAAATCACCCAAAATGTTATTAAAAGACTCAGATTTAAAAATATAAAAAAATTACTTTTGCATGTTAAAATTAATATGTTAAAGCTTACATAAAATTTTGAAAATTAGGTTTGCATATACTTAAATTTACCACAGCTCATACCTGATAATTCACTTGCAATAAAATGCATGATAATATATACCAAGCCTCTGACGTACTGCATCAATTTGCATTATACTAGGGACACATCTTTCACTGACTTCCATAGCACCAAACGGGTGAGCATTCTTTCCCGTCATTATATGCTACACAAACAATGCCATTTCTAGCACTTCAGTGCAATTAAAATGGTGGCAACGAGACTTCTCTGGTGTAAATAATTCCTGAAAGTAATTCTTTGCTTAATTATCCATTTGCAAATATTGTTTTTCAAAACAGTTTGCAGGTCAGCGCAGAATAAGCAGTGCCACAATTACAGAAAACAAATAAACCAATTTCTTAACTCATCCTTAATTGCTGCAGAGGTCTCCACTAGCTGATGGAAGGGATGCAACAGTTGCCATGGTTTCTAGTCGTTTACATGGTAACTTTGTTACCATATAGAGCCTAATTCATAACTCCTAGTTGTTGATTTGTAAACTGGGGGAACAGCTACTAATGTATTCATACTAATACGTAATGATTTTTTTTAAAAGGGTCAGCCCACCCAAAACTTAGCTTTGGCAGGTTTAATTGGTCTACATTTTTTTTAGTTTCTGAGAGATTTCAGTAGCAGGTTCTTGACACTGTAGCTATGTACATGCTGCTCACTTTACTGTGGATGCTCTCTACTCCTATCATCTCTGCTTAATATAAAATAGCTGTAAACACAGCACAGGCAATGACTGCTGTTTTAATAACTTTGATAGGTGGGTGGATGTGGGTGGATGTAGTGATTTCCCCTCTAGAGTTTCTAGAATGAACTTGCTGGCTGGCACCTACCACAAACTAAAATATACACCAAACAGCCATAACTTTATGTCCACTAACAAGTTAAAGTGTTACTAAACCTACAACAGTAAAATCAGTCTGTATATACAGTAAAACATGCTTGTTATACTCACTGTGGAACCTAAGGGGTTAATCTTCTGCATTGTGTAAAAAATATGTTTTATCCTGTCTTCTCTGATTCACCCCTTCTTCCACTGTCCCTAATCCATCTCCTGATAGAACAGAGTCTTGGAGGCACTCTGCACATGCTCAGTTTGGTGTGTGTTTCTACAGAGTTGTTTTTTTTTTCTAGGAGGGTGCATGTGATCAGCACAGGGCCAATCAGCATTGTCCAGACAGAGGGTCAGGGGTTATGCAGCCTCATAGGACAGTCAGAGGAGAATCAAAACTCCTCCTACAAGCTTTAACCAGTGCTTGGCCGGACACTGATAGAAGTCAAGACTGCTATATAATACTGATGAGAAAAGGTAGTTAGCAGTTATAATTACTAAAATAATTGCATTTCCATGTTCTGTGTACTGTAGGAGACCAGATATAGTGAATGCAGGGCCCTGGGTTTAGTAACACTTTAAGTGAATAACATTGATTATCTCTTTAAAATGCCGTCTGGAAGTCAGTGCCATTTATTAGGCAGCAAGTAAACATGCTGTGTTGAAAGCAAAAACATGGGCATTGCAGTTTGTTGTGTATCTATTTTTATTTATTTATTTCAGGTACTTATATAATGCCATCCATTTACGCAGCGCTTTACATATACATTGTACATTGTACATCAGTCCCTACCCTCAAGGAGCTTACAATCTAAGGTGTATGAGGCTGCATAGCCACAGACCAGTCAGGGTACCCATACTGACCCATATTCACAGCCGAAAGAGCCTACAATGGCTACATGAACATCAGAACTGGACCATGGAGCAATGGAGGAAGGTGGCCTGGTCTTGTGTATCATGTTTTCTTTTACATTATTATTATTATACAGGATTTATATAGCGGCAACAGTTTGAGCAGCACTTTACAAACTGAGGGCAGACAGTATAGTTACTATACAATTCAATACAGGAGGATTCAGAGGGCCCTTTTTATTATAGCTTGCAATCTAAAAGGGAGGGTCAAGTGATACAAACAGTAAAAACTATTGGGGATGAGCTGATGGAGAAGATAAAAGTTTAGTTGTTGGGTGGAGGCAGGATAGACTTCTCTAATGAGATGGGTTTCCAGGGATCACCTAAAGGTGAACAGACTAGTAGACAGTCTGACAGATTAGAGTAAGGAGTTCCAGAGAATGGGGGAAGGCTTTGGAGATGTTCTGGAGACGAGCATGAGAGGTGGTGACAAAGGAGCTAGAAAGCAGGAAGTCTTGGGAGGAGCAAAGGGAACAATTTGGTATTTTGAGACAAGGTTAGTGATATAGCAGGGGAAAGAGTTGTGTATGGCTTTGTAAGTTGTTGTTAGTATTTTGAATGGCCAGGTGCGTTTGCGTCACTTACCGCAGAAGAGATTGCACCAGGATCATAGGCGTGTGCCAGGTGTGCCCAGGCACACCCTAATCACCCTGTGCAGCACAGATTCCCCCTACTGCCCTGGTTCCACCCTCCTTCCCCCCCCCGCAGCGCTTCCGGCTTTACTACTCTCCTCTACCTCCAGCTGTTGCTGCGGGGATGTTTTAGGATGAGTGGGGGAAGGGGCTGGTAAATATGTAACTTACCATCCCCTTCCCTTTCATCGTGAGTGATCGGTACTATGAGTTTAATCTTTGGGGTGCACACCCTAATGCGATAGGCTGCGCACACCTATGACCAGGATGCAGTATGGAAAGTGTTGTCAGAGTATTGAAATCATGCACTGGAAGCTTCTTGGATACAGCAATAGCTTTGCTTTTATGGAGGATTAGCAATGCATGGCTTACAGCATAAGAAACATGAAACAGGAACAAGGAGCATACAACTACACACACTTAGGAACTAAGGTACTTTCTCTAAATACATTACCATAGAATACACATTATAACACTGCAGTGCCACCTACTGGTATAGATAGGTATAATGTATATATATATATATATATATATATATATATTAGGGGTGCAACGGATCAAAAAACTCACGGATCAGATCGATCCTCGGATCAGGGGTCACGGATCGGGTCATTTTCGGATCGGCAAAAAAAATAAAAAATACAATTAATATTCAAGTAATTTCCCCCTCACTGTAATATCCATAATCTTCCCCCCCTGTAATATCCACAATCTTCCCCCCCCTGTAATATCCATAATCTTCCCCCCCCCCTGTAATATGCACAATCTCCCCCCCCCCTGTAATATCCACAATCTTCTCCCCCTGTAATATCCACAATCTTCTCCCCCTGTAATATCCACAATCTTCTCCCCCTGTAATATCCACAATCTTCCCCCCCTGTAATATCCACAATCTTCTCCCCCTGTAATATCCACAATCTTCTCCCCCTGTAATATCCACAATCTTCTCCCCCTGTAATATCCACAATCTTCTCCCCCTGTAATATCCACAATCTTCTCCCCATGTAATGGGCATCTCCCCCACTTACCTTACCCTCTCGCCGGCCAGTTCAGATCCACGAGCAGCGAGGGTGAGGGGTGATGACGTCAGCACGCACAAGGCGGCCGCCGCCGCCGGGTGTACCAAGATGGGCGCGGCTCCGGAGCTAGGCCGAAGCCGCGGCCTTTCCTAAGGCCGAGGCCGCGGATCGCGGTGTGTGCCGATCCGAACGGGGTGACCCGTTCGGATCACGGATCGTCACCGATCCGTTGCACCACTAATATATATACACACACACACACACACACACTAAGTAGTTCACAATATAGAAAGCTACTTGCTGTTGCTTCTTCCAACAGGAAGAAGGCAAGCTGGTGGAGGCAGTGTTATGCTTTGGGCAATGTTCTGCTAGGAAACCTTGGGTCCTGGCAACCTTAGACTCTAAATCAAGGGCAAGAGCCATACCTCCCAACACGCACGGATTCTGCGGGTTTTTCCCGCATGGACTACATTTTCCCGCACAGGCGGACGGAATTGGAGGAAGAGGAGCCAGGGAGCCAGTGGATGAAGCCCTGGAGGGAGGTAAGACGCCACCCCGCGACCCCCCCGGAATACAAAATTAACCCGCAGCAATCCCCCCCCCCGCTCAACAACTGCTATGACATGAGCTGAAAAATTAACCCCCGTCCCGTGGTCACCAAAGCCCCCCTCCACTCAACAAAACAACTGGTGCCAGGGAACAAAAATTAGACTGAATGTCCCGCGGTGGAACTTTTAAAAGTTGGGAGGCATGCAAGAGCTGTCACTGACAATTCTCAATGGCCTGTTATTGAAAGCTCCATGCAGTACAATGCATGATTAGTACATGGGAGGGATGAACTTGGGCGTATTTAAACCTAGTCTGAATTCACCTGAGCTATGCAAGGGTCGTGAGTTCGGACTAGAATCTGAACATGCCTGGGCTCATCACTACTGGTGATTATATTATCACTGAGTTGAGGAGAAGCAATAAGAGCTGCCAAGATGTCTTCCCTATGCCAGGCTGAAACTGAAAAATAGGCCTGGTATATAATACATTACAGCCTTCACTGTGTTTTCTAAGCTTATTATGGCAGTAATACAATATTCATTTGTTTATGTCACTAGTAACCTATTGTGAACCAGCAAAACATTTTGTAGGCTATGTTGCATTAAAGCAAATATAGGCCCACTAGCCCTTCTGGCTACTTAGAGAATTGCCAGTCTGTGCATTGCTTTTTTGAATTGCAACAACTCTTCCAAGTATTCCCAATTAAACAGATTTTTAAAATAATTTTGAGGTTCAGTATCACTTTTACTACTATTCCCCGCTTTTACTCTGAACATGCTCTGATACTGCTACTGCTCTAGCATCTGAAACCATAAGGCCTCATTCACATGGTCATGTGTCTGCCCTAGGAGACATACACCCTCACTCACACAACTGTTAAATTGAAACCATCGGTTGTGGTCGTATAGCTGCTGCATCCCATTAGACATAAATAAGATGGCTGCATGTGGGTGTGCAGAACACTTGTGCATTCTGTGCATGCAAGAATGTATTTTACATGGGTATAGGGATAGGTATGTCCGTGTGAACAAGACCTTCAAGAGAAAATGCAATCAGCATGAAACCAACTTGAAGGCCTGCTTTTCTCTTAGGGTCAGGGCTGGCAGCAGTGGCGGTGCATCCATAGAGGGTGCCGGAGCGCCGCCCCCTCTCGCTCCTGCACCGCCACTGAAAAACAATACATAGGTTCATGCATTGCATGAACCTATGTATTGTCGCCACTGCCACGCCGCCCACTATTCAGATGGCCGGCCCCCTGGCGAGCGCAGGCCATCTGAATAACGGCAGCTGGTTGGCTGTGGAAGTGTCTGAGGGCTCTAATCGGCTTCCGAATAGCTAATTAAGAGGCGCACGGGGGGGTGCGTTCCTTTATTTGGACTGACACGCATCTCAGCCAATCAGGTTCACTGGATCTGATTACCTGTAACCTGAATGGCTGAAGTGACATCGAGGGCGGGAGAAGACATTGAGGACGGAAGAAGACATGAGGGAGCATGGAGGAGGATGGGGCTGACCCGAGGAAGGTAAGTGCGGGCTGGGGACAAACTGGCTGCATTTGGGGACAAACTGGCTGCATTTGGGGACAAACTTGCTGCATTTGGGGACAAACTGCCTGTATTTGGGGACAAACTGGCTGCATTTGGGGACAAACTGGCTGTATTTGGGGACAAACTGGCTGCATTTGGGGACAAACTGGCTGCATTTGGGGACAAACTGCCTGTATTTGGGGACAACTGCCTGTATTTGGGGACAAACTGGCTGTATTTGGGGGGAAACTGGCTGCATTTGGGGACAAACTGGCTGCATTTGGGGACAAACTGCCTGTATTTGGGGGGAAACTGGCTGCATTTGGGGACAAACTTGCTGCATTTGGGGACAAACTCGCTGCATTTGGGGACAAACTGGCTGCATTTGGGGACAAACTGCCTGTATTTGTGGACAAACTGACTGTATTTGGGGACAAACTGGCTGCATTTGGGGACAAACTGGCTGTATTAGGAGAAAAACTGGCTGCATTTGGGGACAAACTGGCTGCATTGGGGGGCAAACTGGCTGCATTTGGGGACAAACTGGCTGCATTTGGGGACAAACTGGCTGTATTAGGGGAAAAACTGGCTGCATTTGGGGACAAACTGGCTGCATTGGGGGACAAACTGGCTGCATTTGGGGACAAACTGGCTGCATTTGGGGACAAACTGACTGTATTTGTGGACAAACTGCCTGTATTTGGGGGGAAACTGGCTGCATTTGGGGACAAACTTGCTGCATTTGGGGACAAACTGGCTGTATTTGGGGACAGACTGTCTGTATTTGTGGACAAACTGACTGTATTTGGGGACAAACTGGCTGCATTTGGGGACACACTGGCTGTATTAGGGGGAAAACTGGCTGTATTAGGGGAAAAACTGGCTGCATTTAGGGACAAACTGGCTGCATTGGGGGACAAATTGGCTGCATTTGGGGACAAACTGGCTGTATTAGGGGAAAAACTGGCTGTATTAGGGGAAGAACTGGCTGCATTTGGGGACAAGCTGGCTGCATTTGGAGACAAACTGCCTGTATTTGGGGACAAACTGGCTGCATTTGGGGACAAACTGCCTGTATTTGGGGACAAACTGCCTGTATTTGGGGACAAACTGGCTGCATTTGGGGACAAACTGCCTGTATTTGGGGACAAACTGGCTGCATTTGGGGACAAACCGCCTGTATTTGTGGACAAACTGGCTGTATTTGGGGGGAAACTGGCTGCATTTGGGGACAAACTTGCTGCCTTTGGGGATAAACTGGCTGCATTTGGGGACAAACTGCCTGTATTTGTGGACAAACTGCCTGTATTTGGGGACAAACTACCTGTATTTGGGGACAAACTGGCTGCATTTGGGGACAAACTTGCTGCATTTGGGGACAAACTTGCTGCATTTGGGGACAAACTGCCTGTATTTGTGGATGAACTGACTTTATTTGGGGACAAACTGGCTGCATTTGTGGACAAACTGGCTATATTAGGGGAAAAACTGGCTGTATTAGGGGAAAAACTGGATGCATTTGGGGAGAAACTGTCTGCATTTGGGGACAAACTGTCTGCATTTGGGGACAAACTGCCTGTATTTGGGCGTTTAATGGGCACAGTGGCGGCAATTGATGTTTTTTTTTATTTTTCAGTTTGTTTGCGCCCCCCCAAAAATTTTGAGCACCAGCCGCCACTGGCTGGCAGTCACACTCTTGTGATACTAACCTTCTCTAATAACACAGGTATAGTCTCTGGAGGTAAGTTCCTTCCCTATGAAAAAAACACACAGTCTATAGGCTGGCTTCTTATTAAATTTTAAGTTACCTAGGCAGAGCATCCATATATACCTTTTCCTAGGACAGGGCCCAGCACCCCACAGACACTAGGCACACCACCCTTTGCTGTACAATCAGAGCCTACTTCATTGTTGAGCATCATTCTCTCTTCATTCTCCAGCCCATACACCGATCCATAATGCCAGGTCAGGTTCGGCTGAAAGCTTTACATCCAACAAAGCAAATATTTTCCTTATTTCAGAGTGACTCAGGTGTTCACTCTGTCTCTCTTATATAATTTACACCTAAACTATCTTCCCCAGGTAACTCTTGCTTCCAATTGGAGGACATTTTTCCCAAGAAGGAGTTGAAGTCCCTTTTGCTAGCCCATTTCTCTGCTTGCTCCACAATTCAAGCTGTTCTGCCTTAACTCCCCCCAGCATGACTCTTTATATGTTATCCTCAGGGGTCTAAAATGACAAACCCATTACCGGCAACAAAAAGACAGGACCTCCCCTTATGGAAACCTAGCACCCCGTTACAAATAGAGATACAGCTGAAGCATTCCCCCTACCGTAGAGGGTACTTATTCGACGAGGCTGCGTAAGCTCTTGTTTATACTAGCTTTTGAATGGGGAGGCATAAAATCACATGGTTCAGCCATGTGTTCATATGTCACGATGCTCTGAATCTTGGCATGGCTTGGCATGGCAAAAATTATCCTTACTCTACTATTCAGGAGGTAGTACAGCCTGCTGAACGTGACCCATTAAATTGAATGAGGGCACCCAGCAACTGCATGCAATGCACTAGTGTGTGGTTCAAGGGGTTAAAGAAAGTGGTGAGGAGACAATAAGACACCTCCTCATCACCTGTCAAGTGCAGATTGCTCTTCAGAGAGCAGTGCTAATGTAAATTAACCCCCAACAGTCTACTGAGATAAATTCTTGAATGTTGAAGCTGAATGCTGCTTGCAATACATTTTTGGTGGATTGTAACTCCTCAGTGCACAGGCACTCTTTCCTGTTAGGTATTGAATTTTTTAGTGCACTTTGTCTTTACTGACACAGAAAATCACACTGATCAAGCACTATGTGTATACATTAAAAGCGCAGTGACACATTTAATTTTAATCCCACTGCTGCCTGACCAAAATAATCGTATAATCCATCAATTACCGTATGTAATTAATCAATACCTCTGTGAGGACACTGCATATCTCACCTGCTACATGGGACAGATATGATAATCAGAATCTGACAGGTTATAGTGAGGTGGGCCAAAATGAACCAAAAGGCCATTTCCTGAACAAGTGCAAAGCACAGCAGAGCCTTCTAAGAAAATACAGTCTCTACATGTCTTTCATGACACATTCCAAATATAAGGGAATTATTAAGATAGTCGTGCAGCTATGCAAATCATTCCTTTAAACCCTTTAATTTTTACTTTTTTAATACCATTGATTTATGTATTTTAATTAGATTTTATGTACTTAAGTTTCTTTCTATATAAATTCATTTATTTTGCAGAGTGATATAGCTACCTTGTATTTCAAAGTGGGAATAAAGAATATTGGCACCGTGTTCCTGCACACAGATGCTCAGATACCCGATGAACGATTCCTTGTTCTAATCAATGACATGCTGGCATCAGGTACTATCAGTAATTCTTAAAATGAGTCATCCCAGTTACGATTGGAACTCATAATTGCTTGGTAACATGAGTTATCTCTCACTATGACAACTATTGCATTTGTCTGCTACTGTGTAGCAAGTCTGAAGGGCTTATATTTAGGGTTGCCAACCGCCAGTAAATTTACTGTCAGTTTGTAAAATCCTGTGATTTTTCTACAACTGCCAGTAAATATCAGGGGCTGATAATTTCATGCTGTGTTGACTTTTTAAGTGTAAATCAAGCAAATTACTTTGTTATAGGTATTGTCAGTGTTTCCATATCATATTTATACTGTTTAAATATCCACTGTTTTAGTTTTCAATAGGAGTTCTGTAATTTCTCAGGTTGTCAGTAAAAAATGTGCTCCGCCAGTAAATTTTCCATGTTTTGTCAGTAAAAAATGCTGCGGGAGGTTGGCAACCTTGCTTATATTGTCATAGACATAGCAATCGGTAATGATTTCACAATAAATTATGTAAGATTTTTGGACCTGTTTAAGGTAACCTTAGGAGTACTAAAGCAGCAAAACTGATGCATTTAGTGTCAGTCACATACAGTTGCAAAAAAAAGTATGTGAACCCTTTTGGAATGATATGGATTTCTGCAACAATTGGTCATAAAATGTGATCTGATCTTCATCTAAGTCACAACAATAGACAATCACAGTCTGCTTAAACTGATAACACACAAAGAATTAAATGTTACCATGTTTTTATTGAACACACCATGTAAACATTCACAGTGCAGGTGGAAAAAGTATGTGCCCATGTGAATGTAAGTGTAGACTATGGACTGATATCTCTTTAAATTTTATACATATATATTTTTTTACACTGTCTCTCTAATTAAACTTATTTTTATCAACTTTATTTCTAATCAACAAGGGATGAACAACATCCCTTGTGATATCATGGGCAGTGACAGGTACTCTTTACTGAGAGATCTGGGGTCTATTAGAGCCCAGATCTCTCCTCAGCCCTCAAAAGCATCTGATCACACCAAGATCGGTGTGATCAGATTTTTACAAGCCATAGAGGTGACCAGGAACCTTTCAAGTTCCTTCTTCATCTCTATGGTTTTCCGCCCCAATCATCAGTTTCAGTTAGGGAAGGTGGCAGGAGGAGGAGGGACCACCTTCCGCCACATGTAAAAGTGATTTGGTGGCTGTATAGCTGCTCGGATCACTTTTACATTATAGAGCATCGCCAGCTCTAAACATGGCTCTACCATGGCTGGAGAAAACAAAGGAGAAAGGAGGGCGCACCAACCTAGTGCATTACCACTTAAACGTTTTATTTAAATTATAAAAAGTAGTAATCCTACTCACAATCAAAGCTTAAATGAAAGCTTATCGGAAAAATCAGCTGGAATTTTTCGGCACCTGCCGACTGGACTCAATGACAGAGAGGGTCTGACAATACCTCAAACCTTTGGATAGCTGACGCGTTTCTGGGGCGCACCCCTTTCCTCAGAGCCTAGATGGTCCATGGCTGCCCTGGTAGAACCACTAAAACCTAGTTTTAGCGGCACCCCTCTAGCAGCCAAATAAAGGGTTAAAAGCATCCGCAAAGTGCCGCTGCCGAGGCACTTTGCATGTGCTTCGGCGGGCGCTGCCCATTGATTATACACCACTCCTAAAGCGCCTCAAAGAAGCTGCTTGCAGGACTTTTTTTGGCGTCCTGCCAGCGCAGCACCCCAGTGTGAAAGCACTCTGGCTTTCAGACTGGGATTGCAGATGAGGCATTTTCAGGTGCTTTACAGGTGCTATTTTTAGTGCTAAAGTGCCTGAAAAACACCTCCAGTGTGAAAGGGGTCTAACTGAAATATGATTTTTGGGTGAACTAATCCCTTAAAATAAAAATAAATAACGTATGCTTTAAAAGCACTAGCAAATACCTTTATTTGCTTAAACATGCAGAACTGAATTGAAAGATAATAGAGCCTATTTTAGTAAGGTATTTTTAAGTCTACCTTAACTACCTTAACTATTTTTCTTTAAAACTGAATTTATTGCAAGCCATATTAGATATTAATAATTATGTATAAGATTAAAGTCCTGCTCCTAGATAATAGAGACAGCGTATGAGGGAAAAAAGGAGAAAAAAAACCCTGATAAATATGATCATGATCAAAACAGTTGAGAAATAACACATTTTAAATGAGCCCAGGGCATTGGGGTTTGAATAGGCTTCATCAGCAAATGTGAAAGGTCACTTGTGCAGATTTGTAATAGGCGCTGTCAAGTCACCCCGATGACACAAGACAAACAAGCTGCTTAATATAATGAGTTGCAATCAGCAATAATTCGGTTTATTATGAATTTTTTTTTTTTAATAGGTTCTTATCTCTCCTTGTTCCAGGAGGAGTCTGCGATCACTTTCACATTATGTTTTTCTTTAAATATACAATTAAAGGCACAGCAATACTCATTCATCAAATGAAATAATTCTGATAAACACTTTAAATAAGATGTAATGCTCAAAGCCCTAGACTGAAATGTTTTAATTTGGCATATTCAACACACATAGTATACTGTATACGTGCATGTACATATATATTATATCTGATGCTGCGATTCCACAGGGTCAACTCTCTGGGCACCATGTCTGATACCTTCGAGAGCCTCTTTTTTCTTAGAATTTTCTGTCAATTTTTTTATGAGATAGGTTGCCAGTTCTTTTTTTAACCCTCCCCTGATTGCTTGGGCTTGAGACTGGCATGCAAAATGTGATAACACATGCATAGCCTTTTGTGGACACTTACTAAGCCCAGTTTAGACAGCTGCCAATTAACCTACCAGCTGGTTTTTGGATTGTGGGAAGAAACAGGAGTACCCAAAGTAGGGTGACCAGACATCCCCGGTTTCTGGGGACAGTCCCCGGATTGAGGACACTGTCCCCGGACCAAGTCTGTCCCCGGTTTTGTCCCCGGATTGGATTTAAACAGGGGCTTGGACAATTTCAAAGACAGTCAGTGCAGAATAAAAAAATCTGAATTACACCCCCCCGCTCCGCCACTCCTACTAGCTTAGGGGGGTGTATTTTTTTCATTATCTGTGCCCCTTTCTGGTGATCATGTGCTGGTCGGAGAGGAGGGAATATTTCTTCAGCTTCAGGTGCATGCCCATTCAGCTCCGCTCACATGTTTTTCTGCCTTGGCTTAAGTCCCGAACAGTTGCCTGCCTGCATATCTTCTTGCCTTCCCTGGCGGAGTGATCTTCCTCCGCTCCCCACCCAGTAGTAGCCAGTGCCCAGAGAGTAAGACTTGACAGGCTGTGAGGCGGATGGCAGCGGCGATGGACAGAGTCGCTGATTGGCGCCATTACTAGTAAAAAATAAATTAAAAGATAAATAAATATGTCCCCGGATTTCATTTTAAAAATCTGGTCACCCTAACCCAAAGAGAATCCATGCAAACACACAAACTTCATGCAGATAGTGTCCTGGCCAAGATTCAAACCATGAAGCAAGTGCTGAAAAGCATTACAGTAAGGCCTGTTTCACACAGGCTTCAGCTTGTATATAAGTAATGTTAACAGCATGCTTTAGACCAGGGGTCTCCAAACTGTGGCCCAAGGGCCAGATGTGGCCCTTTGCTAGCCTTTATCCGACCCTTGGGGTACTATTCCTCCCACTGATATGAGGCACCATTCCTCCCACTGACACCAACAAGGAGGCACTATATCTTCCACTGATACCAATGACGGTATACTGTTCCTCATACTAATAGGGGCACTACTCCTCCTCCTACTGACCACGAGCACTTAGGCCATATTTATTCTCACAAATGCTGGGCCTGGGACATTTTCTGCCCACGCTGGCCACAATCCGGCCCTCCTAAAGTCTGAAGGACAATAAGCTGGCCCTTTGTTTGAAAGGTTTGGAGACCCCTGCTTTAGACAAAGTATTTGCAGAGCTTTCAGCAAACTTTGTTGAAGCTTTTAAAGTACCATTCAGCTCCAGTTTGTAAATGTTGTACACAGAATCTAATAGGAGTGTTGATTGCAACTTTAACCACTTCAGCCCCGGAAGATTTTACGCCCTTAATGACCAGAGCTATATGGCACTGCGTCGTTTTAACTGACAATTGCGCTGTCGTGTGTCGTTCAGGTCTTTTTTGTTCCCCACAAATAGAGCTTTCTTTTGGTGGTATTTGATCACCTCTGCGGTTTTTATTTTTTGCGCTATAAACAAAAAAAGACAGACAATTTGGGAAAAAAAGCTATATTTTTTACTTTTTGCTATAATAAATATCCCCAAAAAATATCTAAAAAAAAGAATTTCTTGATCAGTTTAGGCCGATATGTATTCTTCTACATCTTTTTTGGTAAATAAGCGTATATTGATTGTTTTGCACAAAAGTTATAGCGTCTACAAAATAGGGAATAGATTTATGGCATTATTATTATTATTTTTTACTAGTAATGGCGGTCATCTGCAATTTTTATTGGGACTGCGACATTGCTGCGGACAGATAGGACACTTTTGACACTATTTTGGGATCATTGACATTTAAACAGCGATCAGAGCTAAAAATAGCCACTGATTACTGTATAAATGTCACTGGCAGGGAAGGGGTTAACACTAGGGGGCGATCAATGGGTTAACTCTGTGTTCCCTGGGTGTGTTCTAACTGAAGGGGGCATGGGCTCACTAGAACATGACAGAGATCACTGTTCCTGATGAAAGGGAACAAAAGATCACTGTCATGTCAAAAGGCAGAACAGGGAAATGCCTTGTTTGCTTTTCCTCGTTCTGTATCTCTTCGCCGCGATCGCGGGCCACCGGCAGACATCGAGTCCGCGGGACCCGCAGGCACGCTCCCGCGTCGGTGTGCGCCCATTTGCCCTGCTGTGCCATTGTGCCGACATACAACGACGTGCGGTGGTCGGCAACCGGTTAGGCAAGCTACTAGCAGGCTTCAGCAGGCTTTCAACAAGCATCAAGACGTTCTGAAGCCTGCTAGCAGCTTGTTTAAAATGGTAATCAACACTGCCATTAGGAACTGCATTCAACATTTACAAACTGGAGCTGAATGGTACTTTAACCACTTCAATACTGGACACTTTTACCCCCTTCCTGCCAAGGGCAATTTTTAGCTTTTAGTGCTGTCACACTTTGAATGACAATTGCACGGTCATGCTACACTGTACCCATAAAGACATTTTTATAATTTTTTTCACAGAAATAGAGCTTTCTTTTAGCGATATTTAATCACTACTGTTTTTTTTTTTTTGCTGAATAAATGAAAAAAAATTGAAACAAAATCGCATTTTTCTTTGTTTCTGTTATAACATTTTGCAAATAAATAATCTTTCTTCATAAATTTAGGCCAAAATGTATACTCTTACATTTCTTTGGTGAAAATAACCCAATTCAGTGTATATTATTTAGTCTGTAGGAAAGTTCACAAACTATGAAATATATATCTATAAATCGATTAATCCTCATGTACTGGTGGCCTCATTTTGTGATGCCCGAAAATGCCAGGACAGTACAAATATCTGCCAAATAGCCCCTTTTTGGAAAGTAGATAGCTCAAGGTATTTAGTAAGAGGCATTGCAAGTTTTTAGAATTTCTTTTTACATACAGTGACCAATGCAATAGAGTGTTACCATAATAACACTGTACTACTCTGGGGAGGTGATCAGGATTTTTTTTTTTTGGCACACTATGATTGCCCATAACTGTGAATTTTACAGTTATAAGTAACCATTGTTTCTGAATGAAAACTATTCATTCAGTGTTTACTATTGTGATTAGCTGTGATTGACCCTGTCTGTACCATGTTATCACTGTGACCGACCACAGAGCTTATCACAATAGTACACAATGAAAGGCAATCAAATCCTTTCATTGTGTACATTGTCATGTGATCTGCTGTGATTGGCCAAGTGATCACATGGTACCAGCAGCGGGCCAGTACGTGGATCTGTCATCTGCTGTGTCCGGTGGGCCCGTGGAGCTTGATTCTGGGAGGACTTCATATGAGGTCCTACCAGGATAACAGGGCTCCAGCTAGGTCATCATATTACAATGGGGGAAGGGGTTACAAGCTCAAACAAAGCTTGCTTAAAGCTCTGCAAATGCTTTGTTAAAGCTTGCTGCTCACACTGCTCTTATATAAGCTGAAGCCCGTGTCAATCAGGCCTAATTTCGAACTAGTTGCTGACCCTCATTTTTTTCCAGATTTATACAACGGTTATGATATGTTGGTCATGAGAGGAATATGTGGGCTGTTATTGCTTGCCTCCTTCTGAAAATGCTAGCTGCCTAGCTGTCAATAGCTTCAATACTTCTGAGTCAGACCCAGAGCATACAACAAAATATAGTGTTTCTAAACCCAAACACTGAACACAAGTATATTGTTGCACATGTTCCTTCATAGTCAAAAGGTTCAAGTTAAAGCATATCTACGGACTATGCAGATAAGGACTTCTGACTTTCCTTTAACACTCCTGACCTCCATGTTTACTCTGATCAGTGGTTTAGAATATATTAAAGCAGATCTTCAATGCATCTGAGCACCACAAACCAAAAACTCAATTTCATAGATTTTTAATATTCAAAGCAAACTCCCCCATCCATCCATGTCTCCACGCTTTATTTTGTTCAGAAATCACTTTGAAAAACACCCCCCTAGCATTTCTGGCCATGACCATCTTGCGTAAGGGCAAATGATTCATATAGCATTTATTTACTGGAATCCATCTGCCCTTAGCTGAAGCATGCATGCAGGAGGGTGTGCTTAACTGAGAAAACCCCCCCCTCCCCTCCTGAAGGCTCATGGGATGCATGACATAATTTGCCTAGGCAAGAAACCAGGAAGTAAGTTTAAAACAAGTAATTATCATATACTTTCCTATCTACTTACTAATGCTAGCAGCATGAGGATTAAAAATAATCAATGTTGATTGGGAGACTGAAGTTCCACTTTAAGCCCAGGTTCACACTGGGCTGCGGGAGTGAAGCCGTGCGAGTTTTCACTCTCGCTGGCAGTCCCGATTTCAGCCGCAATTAGAAAGACATCTGTGCAGGTTTCTGCACAGATGTCAATGTAAATCGCGGCCGAAATCGCAAAAAGTAGTACAGAAACTACTTTTTGAAATTGGTGCAGCGCCGCAGATGCGGCGTCGCACCGATTAGGACGGTGCCATTGCTGGAAATTTGCGGCAAATATCGCCGCTTTGACATGCGATTTGACATGCCAAATCGCATGTCAAAACGCACCTGTGTGAACCAGGGCTCAAGCTGGAAGGTCCACAAAACAGCCAGTCAGCTAAGACCTTCAGGAAGTCAGCAATGGCATCTTCCATACTTCTGTTATGAATGGTTTACTTTAAAAGGCAGAGAATCTAGTAGTTTGTAAATCCATTTGGTAATTATACCTTAGTGGGGCTGTGTTGTAGTCCTGTTCATCAATGTGTACCTACAATCCCTGCCTGGTGTATGTGTGCTCACCTTGTGTATATTTGTTCTGTGTAGGAGAAATCCCAGATCTTTTTAGTGAAGAGGAGATGGACAACATTGTGTCTTCAGTCAGAATGGAACTGCGCGCTCTCGGCCTCCCCGACTCGCGAGATAACTGTTGGCAGTTCTTTATTGACAGGATCCGTCGGCAGCTGAAGGTGGGTATAAAATAATGACACTGGGATTGTGAGAGCCCAGCCTTTCAAAGGGAGGAAAACAATGATAAATGTCCTTGCCTCAATCTACAATGTATCTAGGTGATATATTGGCCCATTTTATTCGTCCTTTAAACATTATCACTTTGTTTTCACAGGTTGGGGGAAATAAAGGATTTCTGTTATGTGTGTGCTATTTTTGTTGTCTTAAAAAAGACAAACCACGATTCTGAATTTATGGATGTTGTTTCAGTTTGGCTTCTGCTGTTGAATGATAAGAAGATGCATATTGTGCTTTGTAAAGTTGCAGTGTTTCCTATGAAATAATCCAGCTTCCCTCCTGTCCTCATACAGGCATCTCCTTATAAAATCTGTGGGTAGGTTTGGTATAAGCAAGGAAATCAAGCTTGCACCACTGTAGTAGTTGTAGACTATTTAAACCCAAAATGTATTTATTTTTTGGGCATTTCTCATTGTATACAGTTTTCTTAACCACTTCACCGTTAATGGATTTTTTCCATTTTCGCACACATTTAAAAAAAAAAACAGACTATTATATGTTGTACGAACGCACAGGCCCGGTATTATAAAAAGATGGTAGTTTGCAGATTTTTATGTGGCATGATATTTGTGCATCTGTTTATCAAATCTATATTTTCAATAAAATAAAACTAAAATAAAGTAAAATAAAAAACTAAAGTTCATTTTAGTGCATACAAACAGGATATAATCCCTGAGTTTTTTGTAAAAAATAAAATAAAAGGTTGTGTCGGGTAAATGGATACCAAAATATGTCACGCCTTTCTGTTTTATATTTCATACTTGATGGACCGCTGTGGAAGATGACAGTCACTGCAGTAGTTCATGAAAGGGCAAGAAAGGAAAAAGAAGTGCCAGGCAATTCCTAGTGCAGCATTATTTTATTTAGAATAAGCAAGGTCAATATAGATTGCACTCACAAAGTGCTCAGTTGGTAAGAGCTTGCCACATCCAGCATGGGAACAGAATCACTGTTGTATCCCTGGGATGTTGAGCCACAAGCGCCATATGCCAGCGAGGAGCTGAAGCCTCATGGGACCTCGGGTGGACGCCGGCTGGGTTACTCAGAGTGGAGGTGATCCAGAGCTGTGAACCTGGGAGCCACCTACCACTGCGTTTTCCCAATCAGAACTACTGCAGTAGTTCATTCATAGAACATCTTATATTTTTTCAATGAATACCAGCAATTGTGTGATTGGAAGAGGTACAGATACACCGTGGTTATGCTGCAATATATCCACCTTTTCCAATCAGAGAACTCCTTGTATTTATTGAAAAAATACAAGGCATTTAGGATTTCAGAAATTGAGTTTTTAGAAAGGCTAATTTAACCAAAGGTTTTACCCTGTTCCTGACCAGGCCATTTTTTGCTATTTGGCACTGTGCTACTTTAACTGGCAATTGCGCGGTCATGCAGCACTGTCCCCAAATTAAATTTATACATTTTTGTCACACAAATAGAGCTTTCTTATGGTGGCATTTGATCACTACTGTTTTTTTTTTTTTGTTTTTTTTTTTGCTATATATAGGAAATAAGACCAACAATTTTGAAAAAATAAACAATATTTTCTACTTTCTGTTATAAAACATATCCAATAAAGTCAAATTTCTTCATACATTTAGCCAAAATATATTCTGCTACATGTCTTTAGTAAAACAAAAACATTATGTTTTTTAAACATTTTACATTTTTTAAAAGTTTTTTTACATCCCGTCATCAGAGTAGTTCATTGTCACCACAGTGACACTGTACTACTCTGTGTGTGTGTGTGTGTGTGTGTGTGGGCTGATTATCATCATTGCATATGTATAAGCAATAGTTTTAACTGTCATGAATGGGTTTCCCTTTCATGGACAGCTTACTTTTAATGCAGAAGAAACATTGCACCCTAGGAAGGAATAGTCCCCAAACGATTGCCATCAGACATATTCTGTTGTGTCAATTGGAATGTCACTCTGTATCGGTGTATCTAACCAACCATATGGGTACTATTGGTCCACATTGTGTAATGAACATTTGGATATACACTTCGGCATTGTTTGCTATATAGCAGTAGTAACCCATAAATGATCATTTTACTTGTTGCCTCATATTGCGCTTTGCATTAGTACATAACATATGTTTTTTTTGTTTTTTTTTTAACTGATCTCATCCTCACTGTTATACAAGAAAGACTAAGGCACCTTGAAGACATGGGGCTTCTAGCTGCTGTGGGTCCCTTCCAGCATTTTAGTGCACCCAGGAGGAACAGGTGCAGCATCCAGCCCGGCTGCCTGTCAGAATCTATGACATGTTGCGGCTTGATGGGGCTAAACCCTGTACTGAGAAATGCTTATATTTGGGCCCTATGCATTCAAGGGCCAATGCCTGGAGCGCAGGTCTTTCACATTCTAGGAATTCATCTTAGGGCTTTAAACGCGAGTATCACCTAATACAGTGTTCAGTCCCATCCAGCTGCAGCCTGTCATAGACTTTAACAGTCTGCAGGAAGCAAGGCTGGACACTGCACCTGTCTCTTCTGGGTGCACTAAAATGCCGGGAGAAACGCACAGCAGCTAGATGCACCCTGTGTACCTGGGGCCTAAAGCTTCTCATTAGCAAAGTGTTGCAATAAAGCTCAGTTTTTTTTAATCCAGAGGCAAACATAGCTCCAGTTTAAATGCTTTTCTACATGATTCCATACCACTACTAACACTTATAACTCTCTGCATATACTCTGTAAAGTGCTGTGTAATAAATCAGCACTATATAACGGCAATATATAAGCCAGTGTTTCTCAACTCCAGTCCTCAAGGCGCACCAACAGGTCATGTTTTTGGGATTTTCTGCAGATGAAACAGCTGTGGTAATTACTAAGGCAGTGAAACTGCTCAAATCATCTGTGCAAATCAATGGAAATCCCGAAAACATGACCTGTTGGTGCGCCTTGAGGACTGGAGTTGAGAAACACTGATATAAGCAACAGTGGACATTTCTGTAACTAATACAAAAATATGAAACCATGTGCATTTGTATAAAGGTATTTTGGGAATTGTAGTTCTTTATTCTGTAGATAGACACAGATCCTCTCTATTTTAAAGTACATTGTAGTTTATTACATCTATATAGAGCCCAGTTAGGTTTCTTTCAGACTCTATTTTTGTTAAAGGAACTGAAATCTGGAATCAAGGCACCCTATTTTGCAGCTTGGGCACCTATTAGCACTTTTTTTTCCATTGATCAAGTTGTGGATTGAAGTTTGAACCATTCCCACTGTGCAGAGTTCACATGGAGCCATAAAAGTGTGTGAAATCTGGGGGAGGGGACGCAAGCATAATAGCCTCCCAAAGTCTTGCCTTCTACGTTTTTTATCTTGTTGCTGCTTTCAAGTGCAGCTCACAGAGTCCACTGATCACATAAGGAAAATTGAATTATTGAGGTCCTTTTAGCTTTTCAGAAGTACATACATCCTCTGCTGGGCAGTGTGCATGCAATACATTACAGCAGGCACATTGCAATTGTGTTTATGGGTTTAGCATTTAACAAGTATGACCTGAATATAAAGCAGACATATTTGTAAGAAAATATTTCTTTGATGTAGTTTCTACTAAATCTGTCAGTGTCAGGATTAAGATTACAATGTAATAATTAATTTGATGTGGATGCGGCCATTTTGAATATTTATCTGTATTGTTCAGGCAGAGTGGAGCTGAAGGCTCCTTATTTGTTAACATTATGTTTATAGAATTGAAGATTAAAAGAAAAAAAACAAAACAAACAGAAGTAAAACTGATGATTTTCACAGCTGATTTCTCAGCAATGGAGGTATAAACATTCTTTCTTCCAAATGGGATACTATGTAACAACAGAACTTTCAAGCATTGCATGCTCTTGTCCAAGATAATTATAAATGAGCATGATCTGCCTCTAAAAAATGTCTGACCACTGGAAGGTTTTACTAATTAGATTTAATAGAATACCTTTGTTATACAGTTCTATCATGGCCTTCTGTATGGTCTCTACAACATATTTAGGGCCCCAGGGACATTCAATCATATACAGTTGTGCTCATATGTTTACATACCCTGGCAGAATATATGATTTATTGGCCATTTTTCAGAGAATATGAATGATAACACAAAAACATTTATTTCACTCATGGTTAGTGTTTGGCTGAAGCCATTTATTATCAATCAACTGTGTTTACTCTTTTTAAATCATAATGACAATAGAAACTACCCTGGTGATTTTGGAAGTTTTCATACCCTGGTGATTTTGGCCTGATAACATGCACACAAGTTGACGCAAAGGGGTTTGAATGGCTATTAAAGGTAACCATCCTCACCTGTGATCTGTTTGCTTGTAATTAGTGTGTGTGTATAAAAGGTCAATGAGTTTCTGGACTCCTGACAGACCCTTGCATCTTTCATCCAGTGCTGCAAAAGAATTGTCAAAGGATCTGCGGGAAAATGTAATTCAACTGTATAAAACAGGAAAGGGATATAAAAACATATCCAAGGAATTGAGAATGCCAATCAGCAGTGTTCAAACTTTAATCAAGAAGTGGAAAATGAGGGGTTCTGTTGAAACCAAACCACGGTCAGATAGACCAACTAAAATTTCAGCCGCAACTGCCAGGAAAATAGTTTGGGATGCAAAGAAAAACCCACAAATAACTTCAGGTGAAATACAGGACTCTCTGAAAACATGTGGTGTGGCTGTTTCAAGATGCAAAATAAGGAGGCACTTGAAGAAAGATGGGCTGCATGGTCGAGTCGCCAGAAGAAAGCCATTACTACGCAAATGCTACAAATTATGCTGTTACAATACGCCAAACAGCACAGAGAAAAGTCTCAAACCTTCTGGCACAAAGTCATATGGAGTGAATGAGACCAAAATTGAGCTTGTTGGCCACAACCATAAACACTACATTTGGAGAGTCAACAAGGCCTATCATGAAAGGTACACCATTTCTACTGTGAAACACGGAGGTGGGTCGCTGATATTTTGGGGATGTGTGAGCTACACAGGCAAATTTGGTCAAAATTGATGGCAAGATGAATTTAGTATGTTATAAAAAAAATACTGGAGGAACATTTGCATTCATCCAGGTAGCTGCACATGGGACGTACTTCGACATTCCATTATGACAATGATCCAAAACACAAGACCAAGTCGAGCTGTCATTGGCTACAGCAGAATAAAGTGAAGGTTCTGGAGTGGCCATCTCAGTCTCCTGACCTCAATATCATTGAGCCACTCTGGGGAGATCTCAAACGTGCAGTTCATGCAAGACAGTCCAATAATTTACAGGAACCGGAGGCTTTTTGCCAAGAGGAATGGGCAACTTTACCATCTGAGAAGATAAAGAGCCTCATCCACAAATACCACAAAAGACTTCAAGCTGTCATTGATGTTAAAGGAATTAAGAACTGGGGTATGTAAGCTTTTGATCAGGGTCATTTGGGTAGTTTCTGTTGTGATTTTGATATAAAAAGAGTAAACACAGTTAATTGATAATAAATGGCTTCAGCCAAACACTAACCGTGAGTTAAATAAAAGTTTTTGTGTTATCATTCATATTCTCTAAAAATGGCCAAGAAATCATAAATTCTGCCGGGGTATGTAAACTTATGAGCACAACTGTATATAATGTGTTGGTTAACATGTCAAAAAATGAGAGATACAAAACTTCCTTAGTGTTTTAAAAAATCCTTGATAACATTACAGCACTCATGCTGAACAAGGAAATAACCCAATCTGTGGGTACAACTTAGTGTAGCTTGTTGTGCCACCAATTTTGGAAGGTCAGCTCTAAAATGCCTGTACTGGAGGCACCTGAAAATCCAAGATCTGTGAATAAGCCTCTCCAAGAGAACACCAATTATGGCACAAAATGGAAAGAGTATAAAGTGCATTTGCTTGCTCACCACCGTGGCTGCGTGACGTCACAGGCTTGGTTCCTCCCCTCTGCACACGTATCGACCTCTGATTGGTCTTCCTCAGCAGACGCAGCCACAGTGGTGAGCGAGCGGACGCTCTTATATTATACACGTGTAGCGCTACCCCCAGTTAAGAGAGCCGCTGGATTTGTTTCGGGCCCTGTGTACAGCACCGCCAACCCCCGGCAATCTACTCGACCCACTCTGGCACAGCTAGTCTAGGGATTGTTCTCGTATCACAATCTAACAGTATATGCACACAACCTATCTGTATTGCAAGGGTAACCTCTTTGCATGAAGATAACACACTGATAGCAAGTGATAAAATATAATGTTTCTTTACTTTGGATAAAAGGCACAAGGTTAACACATAACACATATATGTCGGCAGAGCCCTGTAGACAGAAAGTATAATACAGGCGATTACCCGGCAAGTGCAACTTTCTCTATCTATGTGCCCTTATGGCGCAGCAACAAAAGTTCTACCTACGGATCAGGCCTGACCCAGCTTTAGACTCAGTCTCTGGAAGATCAATTTCTTCGCATGCAACTTGACTGGTGGTGCACAACAGGAACAGTAATTTGTAATCCAACGGGTAGGAAAATTAAAAAGGAGAATGAACCACTCACAGGAGACTACCCAACTCAGTTCCTCCAATAGTCTCCTGTGGGACAGTAATCAGAACCAGGAGGGCCAAGGCAGTCTCTAGGCCTAGTTAAAGTACAGTTTATATGAATGAGCAGGTGCTCGCTCACCACTCCGGATGCGATCCCAGTCCGGGACCTCCACCCACTGTGTCTACGCACACAGTGTCCGCAACGGCCGGGTCCCCGGTCCAACTGATGTCCAAACTCGACAAGTCAGGTGCCACCCAGGCTCCGCAGTGCGGTGGAAGGCTCTCTGGAAGTTTGTGCAAGGCCCCTGGCTTCAGGCCCTGTACTGCAGCAGATCTGCACAGGAAGACCTGTTGATTGCAGCGCGGTGTCCCAAAGAGGCCAAGCTCTGCCTCCCCTCTTCTTATATAGCCCCTCCCATGAGTCTCTGCGGTGGCTAAATGCACCCTGGGTGCCGAACGGGGTTCTGGGTAACGTAGTCCCGGGGCCTTAAAGGAGACCCCGCTACACACATGCAAGTGTTTTTTTTTTATCTTGTAAGTGTCCTCTTTTAAGCGGGGGTTTTAATAAATTTGAAAATAGAGAGCACTATGTTTCCTGTATTTTTGAT
Organism: Rana muscosa; assembly: GCA_029206835.1. Taxonomy (NCBI): domain Eukaryota; kingdom Metazoa; phylum Chordata; class Amphibia; order Anura; family Ranidae; genus Rana; species Rana muscosa. Next base: position 385,974,198 of record CM055127.1, read on the forward strand.
TACCGTACATGACACTGGAAACGAGAACCTAGGAGTGGAGGAGAGTCTAAGGAGAGAGGCTTTTTATATAAGAGTTCAACCCTCTATCCATGTGAATCATATTGGGAGTAGCTGAAACTGCAAAAGGGCAGATGGTGAACAGCTGATCCACAGTGGAAGGGAGAGATAATTAAGGAGTGAAAAATAATGAATTATGTTAGAGTCTACCTGACTCATTCCTGAGGTGAGCAGATAAAATAGCCGGTGGAGGTGTGCACAATATTAAGTGTTTAAAGAAAAGCACGGCAGTGAAAGAATATCACAGAAAATCACAGTAATCAAGAATTTTGTTTACAATAAGGACTTTTATGTTGTGTAATATTGTGATGAATGTATTATCATAATTAGTACATATTATTTGCACAAGGTGTGGTATTAGAGTTATCACTATAGTAGCGCTGCACTATATATATATATATATATATATTTATATATATATATAATATTTAAGAGCATGGTATGTTTGAAACTGTTGCTGTTACAGTTGCTGTTGCTGCATATATATACTGTATTTGAGAGATGAGGTTTTATGTTATATCCGTGTATACCTACAGGTATCCATTTATGAAACCAAGATAAGCCATAATAGTGCCTATCATAGATCATCTACACAGTGTAGTAGTTTATGTAGCTGTGATGAGGAGTGGAGATGCTGTCTGTTCTCTGCTCCGCATAGCAGCACAGTGAGTGCAATTCAAACGGTTTGTTTAATAAGCTGCAATGACAATACCTTACTGTGCACTAAAAATAACAAAAATAAAAGTTAATGAAAGGCCTATTGCGTGAAAATTTTAATTTTTATTTATATAAAGACATTTCTGTAACACTTGTAAAGGAGTGTTTTTGTATAGCCCATATAATTATTTAGGGCCCTTTCATACGTACGGATCCCGTGAAGATCCGTTTTAAAACATCCGCTTTCTCAGCGGGGATCGCTCCGTTGATCCCCGCTGAGCCGGCGGATGACTAGCCTGTCTCTGCAAAGTGTGCAGAGACGGACCAGTCAGATCTCCGCTCTCCTCTATGGGGGGGGTCGGATGAACACGGACCGTCTGTCCGTGTTCATACGATACGATACGCAGACGGATGGAAAAATAGGATTTTCCTCCGTCTTCAGAAACAGACCATAGCGGAGACTGATGAGATCGGATGTCAGCGGATATTCATCCGCTGACATCCGCTATCCCATAGGGATTCATGTGTGTGTGTGTATATATATTTTTATCATGACTGTTACTGTTTTTGTGTGCAATTGTTTAGACATATGCATGCGTTTTTAAGGTTGCAATGTTTTTAAATACGTTGGTTGAAATGTTGTTTGTATGTGGTACTATTAGAGCCAGGTGTGTTTTTGGGTGTAGCCCAATTTGGGCGGACTCCTTTAAAAAGCCTGTCTGTTTAGTGTCACATTTGTTGTGAACAAGCAAGCTGTCGCTTGTGAAACGCGTCTACTATTGCCTGTATCTGTCTGATCCTTTTGACAATAAAGATGACATTAAGATAAGTTGGAGTTCCAGTGTTCGACCAATTTCTTGTGGGATTCATGTATGTCCTCATTTCATCCGAAAACGGATGGATGAAAAACTGACATACGGTCCCTGTAGGTGTGAAAGGGCCCTTAGATGTGTCACAGGAATGTCTCAACAGAAATAAAAAACACAATTATTCATACATGGCTCCATTCCAATAGGTATTTTTTTTACTTTTATTTTATTTTTTTAAACTGTTTTCCTGCCTTTATTTTAAAATTTTCATTGAGGAGTATTTGGGCTTGTGATCTTGCAAGACTATAGGCACAAATCTCACTCCTCATTCCACTACATATCACAGAGCTTAACTGCGTTATTCATTCACTTCTCTTCTACGCCAGAGAAGAGAGGTACAAATATTCATAAACATATTCTCCTCTAGGAGCTTTATATGCAGTGATTAGCTGCAATTTGTAAAGATGCTCTAGATCACACTTTATTATACAGACAACATTTTAAATCAGAAGTGCCTGCTTTGACTGGTGAGATGAGGGAAAAGGAGCAGGGTAGGGTGACTAAATCTGGCCATATATTAACAGATTTTTGAATGAATGTTCATATGAACATTTGTGCAAACATTTAGTTGAACAATTGTACAAAAATCTCAGTACATTTGATGACTTGCCAGATGTTGTTCAAAAGCACTTTAAAATTTCTTTTGCTTTTAACATTCTATTTTGGAATTTTTGAATGAATGGTCTTTCCCCCAAAAAAAAAAACCACATACACTGTTGAAATCTATTCATTCAATAAATATTTTCCATTTTGCAAATTTTCTCATCACTACAGTCAAATCAGTTTGACCCCACTAATGATTAGAAAATCAAACAAACATACTTAAAATTAAGCATTTAAAAGTTCTAATGAAATTCTACTTGTGTAATTCCAGTTTAATACAAACTTCTATATGCCATCTTGCATATTTCTCTACTTGTATAACTGTGTGGGGACGTAACTAAGGAATGTGCTGGGTTCAAACATATATTTAAGGTAGGCTTAAAATTACATACAGAAATAATTGCAAGCTTTGAAAATGGAGCCTTACCCTTTTGAATAATGCATGGGATTGCTGAGAGAGTCAATGAATGGGCTACTTTAAGGCGGAGTTCCACCCAAATTTGGAACTTCCACTAAATCCACTCCTCGCCCCCTTACATGCCACATTTGGCATGTAATTTTTTTTGGGGAGGAGTGGGGGCTTCAGTAGGAGTGAGACTTCCTGTCCCACTTCCTCCTTCCGCTCTGGGGTCGCCTAGGCGATACGTCATATCGCCTTTTGGCGGCCCCTCCCTGTAGGCGATCACCTGGGATGTGATAGGTCCCAGGTGATCGCCTGTCCACTCAGAGAGCGCTGCGCCGTTCGCGCATGCGCAGTGAGTGCCCGGCCGTGAAGCCGAAAGCTGTTACGGCCGGGTGCCCACACTATGAATCGAGGCACCGGCGGAGAAGGGGGAGAGGAGCGGAGCTCCTGGCGGCGCGGCGATGGACAGTGGAACAGGTAAGTGTATGTTTATTAAAAGCCAGCAGCTACACTTTTTGTAGCTGCTGACTTTTAATAAACATAAAAAAGGCTGGAACTCCCCTTTAACCACATAAGCCCCAGACCATTACGCAGCTTAATGACCAGAGGTGATTTCACAATTTGGCACTGCGCTGCTTTAACTGGAAATTGTGCGGACATGCAATGTTGTACCGAAACTAAATTTGCGTCCTTTTCTTCCCACAAATAGAGCTTTTTTTAATGGTATTTGATTGCCTCTGCGATCATTTCTTGAGGTGCTAAAATGGCAGGGCAGTATAAAACCCACCCAAATGACCCCATTTTGGAAAGTAGACACCCCAAGGAAATTGCTGAGAGGCATGTTCAGCCCATTGAATATTTTTTTTTGTCCCAAGTGATTGAATAATGACTAAAAAAAAAAAAAAATTACAAAACGTTGTCACTAAATGATATATTGCTCACACATGCCATGGTTATATGTGGAATTGCACCCCAAAATACATTTTACTGCTTCTCCTGAGTACGGGGATACCACATGTGTGGGACTTTTTAGGAGCCTAGCCGCGTACGGGCCCCCGAAAACCAAGCACCGCCTTCAGGATTTCTAAGGGCGCAAATTTTTGATTTCACTCCTCACTACCTATCACAGTTTCGAAGGCCATAAAATGCCAAAATAGCACAAAACCCCCCCAAATGACCCCATTTTAGAAAGTAGACACCCCAAGGAAATTGCTGAGAGGCATGTTGAGCCCATTGAATATTTTTTTTTTGTCCCAAGTGATTGAATAATGACAAAAAAAAATTACAAAAAGTTGTCACTAAATGATATATTGCTCACACATGCCATGGTTATATGTGGAATTGCACCCCAAAATACATTTTGCTGCTTCTCCTGAGTATGGGGATACCACATGTGTGGGACTTTTTAGGAGCCTAGCCGCGTACGGGACCCCAAAACCCAAGCATCGCCTTAAGGATTTCTAAGGGCACAAATTTTTGATTTCACTACCTATCACAGTTTCGAAGGCCATAAAATGCCAATATAGCACAAAACCCCCCCAAATGACCCCATTTTGGAAAGTAGACACCCCAAGCTATTTGCTGAGAGGCATGGTGAGTATTTTACAGCTCTCATTTGTTTTTGAAAATGAAGAAATAATATTTTATTTTTTTTCAAAACTTTGTGACAAAAGTGAGATCTGCAAAATACTCACCATACCTCTCAGCAAATAGCTTGGGGTGTCTACTTTCCAAAATGGGGTCATTTGGGGGGGTTTTGTGCCATCTGGGCATTCCATGGCCTCCGAAACTGTGATAGGCAGTGAGGAGTGAAATCAAAAGTTTATACCCTTAGAAAGCCTGAAGGAGGTGGTTGGTTTTTGGGGTCCCGTACGCGGCTAGGCTCCCAAAAAGTCTCACACATGTGGTATCCCCGTACTCAGGAGAAGCAACAGAATGTATTTTGGGGTGTAATTCCACATATGCCCATGGCATGTTTGAGCAATATATCATTTAGTGACAACTTTGTGCAAAAAAAATAAAATAAAAAAATTAATTGTCTTTTTTCCGCAACTTGTGTCAACATATAAAATATTCCATGGACTCGACATGCCTCTCAGTATATAGCTTGGGGTGTCTACTTTCCAAAATGGGGTCATTTGGGGGGGTTTTGAACTGTTCTGGCATTTTATACACAACATTAGGAAGCTTACATCCACTCTTCTAACCACTTGAAGACAAAGCCCTTTTTGACACTTTTTGTTTACATGAAAACATATTTTTCTTTTTGCAAGAAAATTATGTTGAACCCCCAAACATTATATATTTTTTTAAAGCAAAGGCCCTACAGATTAAAATGGTGGGTGTTTCATTTTTTTTTTCCACACAGTATTTGTGCAGCGATTTTTCAAACGCATTTTTTGGGGAAAAAATACACTTTTTTTAATTTTAATGCACTAAAACACACTATATTGCCCAAATGTTTGATGAAATAAAAAAGATGATCTTAGGCCGAGTACATAGATACCAAACACGACATGCTTTAAAATTTCGCACAAACGCGCAGTGACGACAAACTACATACATTTTTAAAAGCCTTTAAAAGCCTTTACAGGTTACCACGTTAGATTTACAGAGGAGGTCTACTGCTAAAATGACTGCCCTCGATTTGACCTTCGCGGTGATACCTCACATGCATGATGCAATTGCTGTTTACATATGACGCCAGACCGACGCTTGCGTTCGCCATTGCGCAAGAGCAGGGCGGGACGGACAGGGGTGCTTTTTTTTTTTTTTTTTTTTTATTATTAATTTTGCTTTTTTATTTTATTTTTAAACTGTTCTTTCCATATTTTTATTTTTTTTATCATTTTTATTGTTATCTCAGGGAATGTAAATATCCCCTATGATAGCAATAGGTAGTGACAGGTACTCTTTTTTTGAAAAAACTGGGGTCTATTGGACCTTAGATCTTTCCTCTGCCCTCAAAGCATCTGACCACACCAAGATCGGTGTGATAAAATGCTTTCCCAATTTCCCAATGGCGCTTTTTATATCCGGGGGGGGGGGGACATTCCCTCCCACTGCTTGTAAAAGCAGTCCAGAGGCTAATTAGCCGCTAGGATTGCTTTTTTGCTTTTACATGAAAGTCGGCCGCTGGCTGAAAAGAATGATACCAAGATGATACCCAAACCCGCAGGCATCAATCTGGTATAACCAAAGTCCAGCAACATACCAGTACGTTGCTGGTCCTTGTTGGACATGTGTTGTAATCTTTTTTTTCATGCAGCCTGTTGGCTGAATGAAAAAAAGAGATTGATCAGTGGGTATGCCCACCATTAGAATACCTCCCTTCATTCAGTCACTTCTAATGATGGGCATACATGCACCATTTATATATGCCGAAGCATGGGGGCATCCTCCCGCAAAAGTTATGCCACGTACACACGGTCAGACTTTTCCACGGGCAAGCCTCCATCGGAATTTTGACTGTATGTACGCGGCATTAGGAGCAAAATCGCTCCTCCGCCCTGCTGCCCCCCTGCTTCGGCATATATGCTCTTTTTTTTTTTAACTGTGGTGGTGAAATCACCTCCTACAGCACTGGAGTCGCAGGGATCAGGCCTGTCTCTGCGAACACTGCAGTTATGTGTGTTGTGTTTTGTAAGTGACAGTGATCGATCGATACTGCACTTGGGTGGCCTGGGCTGGACGGAGGGGAAAAACGCAGGTGCTAGCAAGTATCTGGGCTGATCCCGCTAACACTGCGTTTTTGGGAACCCTAAACTGCTGGGGACGCTAGTATAGATCTGATCAGATCAGATATTGATCTGTTCAGATACTATACCACTAAGGGAGGTGAATGCTTCACGCGTGGGTGTTAGCGTTCCTGGCACTAACCCGACGCTGCCTGAGGCGACGCAGACCTTCTCTGACACTAAAACCTAATTGATATCACCCGCCGGGCGATCAGGGGGTTAAACCTTTATTGGGTTATATACGGCGGGTGCCCTAACACTATAAAAAGCAAACGAACTAACCAGCGTCACCCGTAACACTTATATGGTGATCACTGGTGAAAGGGTTAACTAGGGGCAATCAGGGGGTTAAACCTTTTTTAGGTAATATATGGGGGTACCTGACGCTATATAAAAACCTGACGGGGAACCTAAATAACAAAATAACTAACTGGCTAACCAGTGTCACCAGTAACACTTATACAGTGATCACTGGTGAAAGGGTTAACTAGGGGCAATTAGGGGGTTAAAACCTTTATTAGATAATATATGGGGGTACCTGACGCTATAAAAACCTACGGCGAACCTAAAAAAAATAACTGGCTACCTATCGGCATCACCGACACTAAGACAGCGATCAGAAAATCTATCGCTTAGTGACACTGGCAAAAGGGGTGAAAGGGTTACCTGGGGGGGCGATCAAGGGGTTAAACCTTTATTAGGTAATATATGGGGGTACCCGACGCTATAAAAACCTGCGGCGAACCTAAAAAAAATAACTGGCTACCTATCGGCATCACCGACACCTAGACAGCGATCAGAAAAACGATCGCTTAGTGACAGCGGTGAAAGGGTTACCTGGGGGGCGATCAAGGGGTTAAACCTTTATTAGGGGGGGTTAGGGGGCTACACTGGACCTAAACCTGACACTTTTACAGTCACAAATGTCACTGATTGCAGTGATCAGTAAATAAATGGTCACTGCAATCAGTGACACTGTGACTGGGGGCTGGGGGGTGATCTGGGGGGTGATCTGGGGGTGTCTGGGGGGCCGGGGGGGCGATCATGTGCCTATGTGTCCTGGTGTCAGTGTGCTGTTTAGTGCACTAACCTGATGTCTTCTCTCATGCGGCGCTCGGTATATGTGAGCGCCGCATGAGAGATGACATCACTTCCTCCTGCCTGTGTAAACATTACACAGGCAGAGGAAGCTTTTCATTCGCCGGGAGCGATCGCGAGGGGGTGGCCAGAATCGAATGGTGGCCCCCTCATCACGGATCGCTCCCGAAGCGATCCCGGCCGCTCACTGTACCGGAGGGGGGTCCAATCGGACCCCCCCACCCATACGAAGGCAGGCACGTACAGGCACGTGATTGTGCCTGTCCGTGCCATTCTGCCGACGTATATATACAGTGGGCAGTCGTTAAGTGGTTAAGAGAAAGATAAAGTTATAAAGTGGTCAGTAAACTATTTATATATTTATATATTTACAATTAGAAAGAATGGAGTTTTTAAAAACCTTAGCCCAATGTATGCTACAGCCTGAACCTTTGCCATGCTTATATGCATAGCTGGGAATTTGTCGAAATGGACCTGGCAATCCTGAAATTTAACTGGTTGCTGAGTAATTACCCGGGTTGCTACATCTCTGGATTTTCTCGGGTTGCTACATCTCTGGATTTTCTATCCCAGAGATAAAAACAAAGTGCAGCATGCGTGCTGTCATACCTGCTGTGCCACGCTAGTAAATGTAAGAAAATACAGGCTGCCAGGAAGAAGGAGTCTAGAGCTTTGCCTAAATCTGCGCCTGCGGATCAGATGGGGGGCTGAAGGGAACTGATGGTGCCACTAGAGAGGTAAGTGATTGTGTATGCATGTGTTATGCAGTGTGTATGTGTATGGAGTATATACTGTATGTGTGTTGCATGTATGTTACGGGTTTGTGTATGTATGTGTACGTATGTGTATACATGTTATATGGAGTTTGTATGTATGTACATAGGTGGTACTGCTGTAGTATATATAAGAGGTTGGTGGTGAAAACAATCACAGGGGGATGCTGTGCGCTTGGCTGTATATAATTCTGACTCCTAAACAATGTACATTACACTCCTGACCCCTGCACTATATATATTACCCTCACCAGACCCCTGTATTATGTATGCTACCCAACCTTGACCCCTGAATTATGTATGTTACATACTTCTGACTCAAGTTTTAGGCCCCTCTCACTGTCAAGACAACCCCCCCCCCCACTCCATCACCAGTCGCAGGAAATCAGATTTTTTAAAGTTCTCAAGTATGCTTATATGTGATCTATAATTATAACATTGTTGGTGTTGCTAACACAAAGTTGGCCATATTCACCATCTCTTCTCTAGGCCACTCTGGAGCTTTGCTACAAATTGCCTCTATTGTCTTTCATATCCACCCTCTAATCAAATGGCTGCACATGGTCAAGGTGTAAAACAGTAGTGGATACTTTTGGCCCACAGTTTAAATAATCTTACTCCCTCTAGAGTCTACACTATTAAAGGGAGGAACAGAAAAGAGAAAGGAATGGGACATTGTGTGAGGCATGTCACTGAATGGATACCTTGTTCATATTATTCTGTAAATTTTTTATTAATTACAAATCACGTTATAAAAAGTGTCAATCTGTGATACTGGACACAATTTACTATGATACACTTGTATGAATATACAGTTATTATACAGAATAAAATACAACATGACTAGCAGTTCAATTACATAAAAACACTCATCCATTCATAATAATTCAATAAACATAAGCAACTGCTCATGGTGAGACAAACTTGTCTGGGCATCAGTTCGATGTATACTCGACGCATGTTTCATGGCTCATGCCAATCATCAGGAGAAAAATACTCTGAAATTAAATCAGTAATATCTATAAATATTGGATACCCTTTAAACAGAGAACAATCTCTCAAAAAAGGTCTATAACTTACAATACGGCCCAGTAGTGACGCCCAGTCTGTGTCCAAGGGAAGACAGAGGACAAGGATGATTATCTCCCCCGGGGCTGAGGTGAGGAATCCCATCCAGACCAGAGGCAGCAGCCAGGTGAAGAACATGCGACCATGTCACAACCATGTGAATCTGGTGTATGCTTAACAGTCCACACTGCTCTGCAAGGTTATGGAGATGAAACCATGTGAAGTGGATGTACTATTAATGGGATGAGCCTATGCCTATGAGTGAGTGGAAGTGATGAATGGTATGTGGTAACTGTAGTGATATGGAGTGTACTAGCTAAGGGGACTACAGACAGGGAAAATGTGTATACATATACCCACAACAGATGAATCTAAAACCAAACCCACCATGTGGTGGTGAAATGTGAAATTGAAATAAACCCAAAAAGTGTTGTGTGTAGGTATGAGTGAAACTCAGTTACCTTGTGTATGATTCTTATGGAAGTAGGCATGCCTGGGATCCTGCTTGTGTGAATGGCCCGTGTGAAATGGTCAGCTGGCCAGCCCGAGCAGCTTATATCCCTGGTAGGGAGCGGGTCCCCACCAACATCATGAGATCCCACCAATAAGGCGAGAAATGGTGACAAACTTTGGCTCCGTCAGCGGCATGCAAATCCGCTGCGGAACCCAGCAAGTCTCAGCCCCAACTAGATGGAACAAGGGAGTTTACTCCATGCTCAGGCGTGTTGTCACGCTGAGCAGCGCATCCAATCATGACCCCGATGAATAGGAGACAAGGCCCCGCCCCCAAGCCTGTTTAAGGGGCTAGTGGGGTAAGGGGAGAGACTGCTATGCATTGCAGCCCTGGGGTCAGAAAAAACGTCCCTTTGCCTTATTATATTGAATAATATGAACAAGGTATCCATTCACTGACATGCCTCACACAAAGTCCCATTCCTTTCTCTTTTCTGTTCTACATATATCAGGGATGGAGGCTTGCCACTGCTATAATCAGGTTGTGTCAGATCGTATTATTATATTATAGGTAGGGTCAGAGATAGCCAAAGAAAACCAGACATTTTTACTATTGATAGAAAAATCCTATTCTCTTGGTTTCATTCAGCCCCCCTATTAAATGCCAAACCCTGGAATGTATATTATGTACTACTAGTTATAAAATGTTTACATATGAGGGAAAAATGAAATAAACAGTACTCAAATAATAATGTATTATATCATATTTATAGGTGAAAAAACTGCGCTAAACCAATGATAATAATAAAAGCTGCTGACACTCAAACAAACAAAGCAAAGAACAAAATGGATTCAAAATAGTGCAGCGCTGAAATTAAAATTCCAAAAAATGGCTACTGGACGTAGCTCAAATATGTGATTAACTAATAAACACAGTGAATATAAGAATCAATGCATAGAGTTCATGAACAGTCCATTCCAATGGGTGATCTCTGATGTGAGCTATCCTCCATGGGAACTGAGGAACATACCCCTATGGGTGAATATAGAGTAAATACAAGAATTATATATGCAAAAAATAGTCCAAAATAACATGTGTGTGTTGAAGAGGATGTCTATTCATGGACAACACCGCCACAGCATAGAAGGACCAAAGGACCCAAATGTTGATGATGGGAACACAAAAGAAGAGCACAGTTGATACAGTCGGGTACTCTTACCGGAAACGGTGGACCCACCTGTCATACGACAGTGGGTCAATCAAGCTTAGTAGTCGCCGTGACCAGAAGATGGAACTGGATATCCTGGATGCCTAGAACCGACTCCCGCAGGGTGGTGAATGATCAGCTCACACGGTGGTGATCCCTCCAATCGTACAGGCTCCAAATTGTTCCAAAAATAGATGCAAGGGTGAGAAAAAAGGAAGGCCTGCTCTTGCTGTACCCCACATTGCTTTTATTACTTCTTACATTTTTTATTTTGCGATCACTTTTATTTGCCTATATGCCTGTAAAGACAATATTTATTCAATAAACCTTCATTGGTTATATTGACCTGCACTATCTGGAGTTTTCCTTTTTTCTCACCCTTGCATCTATTTTTGGAACAATTTGGAGCCTGTACGATTGGAGGGATCACCACCGTGTGAGCTGATCATTCACCACCCTGCGGGAGTCGGTTCTAGGCATCCAGGATATCCAGTTCCATCTTCTGGTCACGGCGACTACTAAGCTTGATTGACCCACTGTCGTATGACAGGTGGGTCCACCGTTTCCGGTAAGAGTACCCGACTGTATCAACTGTGCTCTTCTTTTGTGTTCCCATCATCAACATTTGGGTCCTTTGGTCCTTCTATGCTGTGGCGGTGTTGTCCATGAATAGACATCCTCTTCAACACACACATGTTATTTTGGACTATTTTTTGCATATATAATTCTTGTATTTACTCTATATTCACCCATAGGGGTATGTTCCTCAGTTCCCATGGAGGATAGCTCACATCAGAGATCACCCATTGGAATGGACTGTTCATGAACTCTATGCATTGATTCTTATATTCACTGTGTTTATTAGTTAATCACTTATTATATTATATTGTTTCCTGCTATAGGATGGATTTGATTTTTCACGCTACTATAGATCATGTGAGAACATTATAGTTATTTAAATGAAAGTGGAAATCTTAATAATCTTATTTTCATGATTTCATTTACTGCAGGTAGTCCTATGTTTTTCACCTGTGGGTTTTACTTTGAGAAACAGAGCAAGAAAGTTTCCAGCCCTGGTGAACTGTACAGCCATAGACTGGTTCCACTCCTGGCCCCCTGTTGCTCTGCAATCAGTCAGTAGTAGCTTCACCAACAAGCTGGAAGGAGTTGATGTAAGTATGATATGACTGCATAAAATCAGAAAATTCAAGGAATAAGAATGGTCAGGGGTTTGTAATAATGTTACCCTGTCCCCCAATTACGTCACTAGGCCTGGACAGTAGGTCAAGTTTGTTTGAGAGTTTTTGTGGACACATGTGATCTGTTTTTATATTCTCGCATCACTCGTCTTTCTCAGAGTACTGTTTGTAGCACTTCATAAAAGTTTTACAGAACCTCTAGTATGCTCACTATGATTTTAGGCAATCTAGATTATTGAAGAATTGTTATTACAGAGATGGGATTATAAAAAAGGGAGAACATGCCAGTACGCTCTAACAAATCACAATTGTGTGCAACTGCAGACCATTAGTCCAATGCATTATACGTTGGCAAAATGTTCCTCCTTTTTTCACCAGGTGGAAAGAAGTGCTGTACTGTACTATAATATAATATATAACTTATTTCAAATAAGGCTTTGGTTGTTACAGTCCTAAGGTTTAGCAGGTATCTGCCCAGTTTTTCTACTGCAATTGCACTGTTGGCTGTTTGCTCAAGAATTCGAGGGTCTTCAGATCACTCTGTTAGATATTGCACTGGATTTGGTCTATATCTGTAATCTGAATCTTCTTTCATGTTTACATATCTCAGGTGGCACTTCACTTAAAACATGCTTCTCAGAAAGTGATTTTGTGTGACTGTGGCTCTAAAATAAGTTCTACATTTTCTGCAGGCTGTCGTCCATTTTCCATGACTTTCCAGAAGACAGAATAAAAATGCAAAGACCCTAAGAACTTACTTTTAATTTTGTCTCTTTTTCCCATAGTTACAACATATTTTATGAGCTATATCTGCAATTTTCAGAATTGCAGTATCTTGGGTTTTTCTATACTTTTCAACTTTTTCCCTATCGACAGCTGAACAGGTATACCGTTTGTACCTGTGATAGTGTTGAACGACTTCTAGAAATAGGTTTTGAGCTGTCTGAATGATCCTCCCTGCTGGTCTTTTGGTCAAGGTTAGCTGGGACTAGAGTGAACTTGTTAAGTATATGCTTTGTTGCTGGAAAATACAGTATCTCACAAAAGTACACCCCTCACAGCCATTAATATCTAAAGTACTGGCAACAAAAGTGAGTACACCCCTAAGTGAAAATGTCCAAATTGGGTCCAAAGTGTCAATATTTTGTGTAGCCACCATTATTTTCCAGCACTGCCTTAACCCTCTTGGGCATAGAGTTCACCAGAGCTTCACAGGTTGCCACCTGGAGTTCTCTTCCACTCCTCCATAATGACATCACAGAGCTGGTGGATTTTAGAGACCTTGCGCTCCTCCACCTTCCGTTTGAGGATGCCCCACAGATGCTCAATAGGGTTTGGTTCTGGAGACATGCTTGGCCAGTCCATCACCTTTACCCTCAGCTTCTTTAGCAAGGCATTGGTCCTCTTGGAGGTGTGTTTGGGGTCGTTATCATGTTGGATTGCTGCCCTGCGGCCCAGTCTCCGAAGGTAGGGGATTATGCTCTGCTCCAGTATGTCACAGTACATGTTGGCATTCATGGTTCCCTCAATGAACTGTAGCTCCCCAGTTCCGACAGCACTCATGCAGCCCCAGACCATGATACTCCTACCACCATGTTTGACTGTAGGCAAGATACACTTGTCTTTGTACTCCTCACCTGGTTGCTGCCACACATGCTTGACACCATCTGAACCAAATACATTTATCTTGGTCTCATCAGACCACAGGACATGGTTCCAGTAATCCATGTCCTTAGTCTGCTTGTCTTCAGCAAACGTCTATTTCCCAAAGACAACCTCTGGATATGACGCTGAGCACGTGCACTCAACTTCTTTGGTCGACTATGGCGAGGCCTGTTCTGAGTGGAACCTGTCCTGTTAAACCGCTGTATGGTCTTGGCCACCGTGCTGCAGCTCAATTTCAGGGTCTTGGCAATCTTCTTATAGCCTATGCCATCTTTTTGTAGAGCAACGATTCTTTTTTCCAGATCTTTAGAGAGTTATTTGCCATGAGGTGCCATGTTGTACTTCCAGTGACCAGTATGAGAGAGTGAGAGCGATAACACCAAATTGAACACACCTGCTCCCCATTCACACCTGAGACCTTGTAACACTAACGAGTCACATGACACCGGAGAGGGAAAATGGCTAACTGGGCCCAATTTGGACATTTTCACTTAGGGGTGTACTCACTTTTGTTGCCAGCGGTTTGGACATTAATGGCTGTGTTGAGTTATTTTGAGGGGACAGCAAATTTACACTGTTATACAAGCTGTGCACTCACTACTTTACATTGTAGCAAAGTGTAATTTCTTCAGTGTTGTCACATGAAAAGATATAATAAAATATTTACAAAAATGTGAGGGGTGTACTCACTTTTGTGAGATACTGTATATAATGTATAAAATCAAGTTTTGAAAATACAGCCTTAACGGATAAGTTCACCTTAAAAAAATAAAAAAAATAAAAAATAAATGCACATTTTTTGCAGGTAAAAAAATAGCATTTCTTCTTTCTTTCTTTTTTTTTTTTGGGAGCCTGTAAAGCATTGCACTCACAATCAGCAGATTGTGGGTGTAATTTCTGGCTCCAGCAGACTGTCTGTGTAGCTGTCTTCCCATAACTCCAATATTTGCAGACAGTTATTGAATGGGAAAAAGCTCAGTGAACTACCTAGAGCACTCATCAGCGCCCTGGTAGTTTATTGAGAACTACAAGCCATTAGTCGCAAATGCTGACTGTATTGAATACAAATAAAGATGTTGTATCACAGCACAGAGTGGTATCTGTGGATAACAACATAAATAATAGTGTGCCACATCCTGAAATTATTGAATAATGGAAGATATTTGGGACTTGGACTTTTTGAGCGAATATAACATCATATTCAACAACTCCTACCGCCTTACCTCATTTATCCCTTGGAATGTGTACTGTTCGGAATAATTTTGTAATTCCTTTATCATCCCATTGAGGGCTATGGTTTCTTTTTATAATGGCAGTATTGTTGTATCGATCCAATGATGTGGGCTTTTTTAACAAGGTTGTTTATATCAGGCCTCAAAATTTCAAGTCCTGAGCTACTAACCAGACCTTAAGAGTTACTCGCCACCTGTTGCCCCACCCAAACCCTACCTTGCCCCACCCCTAAACACGCCCTTGTAAATGATCTCATGAAATAACACTATTAAATGTTTTATTCAGAAGTTACAAAAATAAATAACAACAACCATTACACCTCTACCTCCAACGCCTCCCCCAGTACACCTCTACCTCCAACGCCTCCCCCAGTACACCTCTACCTCCAACGTCTCCCCCAGTACACCTCTACCTCCAATGCCTCCCCCCAGTACACCTCTACCTCCAACGCCTCCTCCCAGTACACCTCTACCTCCAACGCAGTACACCCCTACCTCCAACGCCTCCCCCAGTACACCTCTACCTCCAACGCCTCCCACAGTCACCCTCTACCTCCAACGCAGTACACCTCTACCTTCAACGCCTCCTCCAATGCCTCCCCTCTCCATCACACCTATGTCTCCAATCCCTTCTCCCCCTAGCACACCTCTATACCTATAATCCCTTTTCCCAGTATGTCTGTGCCTCCAATGCCCCCCCCCAGCAAACCTGTGCTTTTAACGACCCCCCAGCACACCTCGTCTTCCAACCTCCCCTCACCAGCGTACCTATGCCCCCAATTCCGCCCCCCTCCCCCCCATTCTATCATACCTATGCCTCCAATTCTGCCCCCCTCTCCCCATTTAATCATATCTATGCTTCCAATTCTGCCCCCTCCCCCTATTCTATCATACCCATGCCTCCAATTCTGCCCCCTCCCCCCATTCTATCATACCTATGCCTCCAATTCCGTCCCCTACCCCCATTCTATCATACCCATGCCTCCAATTCCGCCCCCTACCCCCATTCTATCATAGCTATGCCTCCAATTCCACTCTCCCCTCCCCCCTTCTATCATATGGTATGATAGATGGGGGGCAGAATTGGAGGCATAGCTATGATAGAATGGGGGGGAGGGGGGGAATTGAAGGCATGGGTATGATAGAATGGGGGGAGAGGGGAAATTGGAGGCATAGGTATAATGGATTGGGGGGAGGGGGGCAGAATTGGGGGCATAGGTATAATGGATTGGGGGAGGGGGCAGAATTGGGGGCATAGGTATAATGAATTGGGGGGATGGGGCAGAATTGGGGGCATAGGTATAATGGATTGGGGGGGGATGATTCAGACCTATGCCTCCAATCACCCCCCCCCATATCTAGCATATATGTTCTCTCAATGCCTCCAGAACATCACAACAGACTGTCTCATTATCACATACCATTGCAGCCACGGGGTCAGGCATCGGTGCACTCCTTGGATGTGTGGGAGGTGTAGAGGGGCGGTCCCAGACGGCTGGTACAGTTGTGGGCAAAGCTGCTGGCCTGTGGGAGGTGGAGAGGGGCGGTCCCAATTGGAGGTGGAGAGGGGCGGTCCCAAGCGGAGGTGGAGAGGGGCGGCACAGGTGTCCATTCTTTTCCCCACATCGCTGCTAACCTGTGGGAGGTGGAGAGGGGCTGACCCAAGCGGAGGTGGAGAGGGGCGGACCCAAGCGGAGGTGGAGAGGGGCGGTCACAAGCGGAGGTGGAGAGGGGCGGCGCCGGTGTCCATCCTTTTCCTTACATCGCTGCTAACCTGTGGGAGGTGGAGAGGGGCGGACCCAAGCTGAGGTGGAGAGGGGCGGCGCCAGTGTCCATTCTGTTTACAAATCTGCTGCTAGCCTGTGTGCGGGACGGAGATAGGTGAAGAGGGACGGCCCTGGCTGGCACACTTCCTTGCAAAGCTCTGCTTTGCTGCTAGTGTGTGCACTGTGTGCAGTGCGGGGAGGTGGAGAGATGCGGAGCTGTAGAATACAAATATTGTACTGGCCGCACTGCGAGTGTGTGCGCGGCGGGAGGGGAAGCCCTGTCCTTACTCGCACTGCTCATAAATTCACTTGCCAAATGCGAGCAGGCGAGTGCAAATTTTGAGGGCTGGTTTATATCATTATCTATGCACAATAAATTTATACTTTTTTAACTAATTTTTGTAGTACTGTGCCTAAAAAGTCCAAGTCCCAAATATCTTCCATTATTCAAATGCTGACTGTAGTTGTAGTTAATTGATTCACAGAACTCCGAGCCTCAAACGACCCCTCATTTTTTTTTAATTGTGACAATGGGTGCAGGGAGAAGATCACTGGCCTACTGTCACAAAGAGGGGGGGCAGGTTGGGGTGATCGGGTGAAGAACAGGCAGATGCTGAACACGTTACATGTTACACCCTAAATATGGGTGTAACATGTAACATGTTCACAAAGGTGAACTTTGTAAACCCCTGAAATGAAAAAGGACCAAAGCATATCCTTCTATAATGTGTACTTGTCTTAATTGATAGTACTTAGTGTGGTTCCTGTCTGCTCTCTCCTTCCTCTGCTATCTGCAGGAGTCACTGTAGACATTTTTTCCTGACACAAGGCAATGCTGGGATACTACCCTGCTCCTCTCCAGCACACAGAAGGTGTTTGGCAGCTCCAGATGTGCATGTTTCCCTATGAGACTGTGTGTGGAGGTGTCCATTCTCTCCACTCAGATTTTAGATTACATTCAGCTCTGTGCTGTGTGCTGTGCAGTGTGTTAAGTTGGATACCAGAACCCTGCCTTCTACTACTGAGAAATAACCTTTGCTCTGTGTACTTTATAGTATAGAAAGATAGGGGAAGGGGTAAGTGGCACTGCCAAAATATGAAAGGTGTGTATGGTGCCTTACATAATAGAATCCTGTATCTTCTCAATGTGATATAAATTCATGCAAAATCATCAAATATAAATTCATATATGAAAAGTGCAATGTGCTTAGTGACCAATATATGCAAAAGTGACCATCAATAAATTCCAATAATCATGTAAATTCATAAGGTAAAATATGATAAATATATATATATGCTCTAGTGGAAATTCACAGTTAGGGATGAGCTTCGAGTTCGAGTCGAACTCATGTTCGACTCGAACATTGCCTGTTCGCCCGTTTGCCGAACAGCGAACAAATTGGGGTGTTCGCGGCAAATTCGAAAAGTCTATGGGAGAAATCTAAAGTGCTAATTATAAAGGCTTATATGCAAGTTATTGTCCTAAAAAGTGTTTGGGGACCCGGGTCCTGCCCCAGGGGACATGTATCAATGCAAATTTTTTTTTTTTAAACGGACGTTTTTTCGGGAGCAGTGATTTTAATAATGCTTAACCACTTAAGCCCCGGACCATTTCGGGCCATTAGGACCAAGCCTGTTTTTGGGATTCGGCACTGCGCTGCTTTAACTGTAAATTGTGCGGACATGCAATGTTGTACCCAAATGAAATTTGCGTCCTTTTCTTCCCACAAATAGAGCTTTCTTTTAATGGTATTTGATTGCCTCTGCGATTTTTATTTTTTGCGATACAAATGGAAAAAGAACGAAAATTTTGAAAAAAAAAGATATTTTCTACTTTTTGTTATAAGAAAAATCGAATAAACTCAATTTTAGTCATACATTTAGGCCAAAATGTATTCAGCCACATGTCTTTAGTAAAAAAAATGACAATAAGCGTATATTTATTGGTTTGCGCAAAAGTTATAGCGTTTACAAACTAGGGTACATTTTCTGAAATTTACACAGCTTTAAATTTATGACTGCCTATCTCATTTCTTGAGGTGCTAAAATGGCAGGGCAGTACAAAACCCCCCCAAATGACCCCATTTTGGAAAGTAGACACCCCAGGGAAATTGCTGAGAGGCATGTTGAGCCCATTGAATATTTTTTTTTTTTGTCCCAAGTGATTGAATAATGACAAAAAAAAAAAAAAAATTACAAAAAGTTGTCACTAAATGATATATTGCTCACACATGCCATGGTTATATGTGGAATTGCACCCCAAAATACATTCTGCTGCTTCTCCTGAGTACGGGGATACCACATGTGTGGGACTTTTTAGGAGCCTAGCCACGTACGGGACCCCGGAAACCAAGCACCGCCTTCAGGATTTCTAAGGGCGCAAATTTTTGATTTCACTCCTCACTACCTATCACAGTTTCGAAGGCCATAAAATGCCAAAATAGCACAAAACCCCCCCAAATGACCCCATTTTGGAAAGTAGACACCCCAAGCTATTTACTGAGAGGCATGTTCAGTCCATGGAATATTTTATATTTTGCCACAAGTTGCGGGAATATGACAAACTTTTTTTTTTTTGCACAAAGTTGTCACTAAATGATATATTGCTCACACATGCCATGGGCATATGTGAAATTACACCCCAAAATACATTCTGCTGCCTCTCCTGAGTACGGGGATACCACATGTGTGGGACTTATTGGGAGCCTAGCCGCGTACGGGACCCCAAAAACCAAGCACCGCCTTCAAGGTTTCTAAGGGCATAAATTTTTGATTTCACTCCTCACTACCTATCACAGTTTTGAAGGCCATAAAATGCCAAGATGGCACAAAACCCCCCCAAATGACCCCATTTTGGAAAGTAGACACCCCAAGCTATTTGCTGAGAGGCATGTTGACCCCATTGAATATTTTTTTTTGTCCCAAATGATTGAATAATGACAAAAATAAAAAAAAAATGTACAAAAAGTTGTCACTAAATGATATATTGCTCACACATGCCATGGTTATATGTGGAATTGCACCCCAAAATACATTCTGCTGCTTTTCCTGAGTACGGGGATACCACATGTGTGGGACTTTTTGGGAGCCTAGCCGCGTACAGGGCCCCAAAAACCAAGCACTGCGAACGCTGCAGTTATGTGTGTTGTGTTTGGTAAGTGACAGTGATCGATCGATACTGCACTTGGGTGGGCTGGGCTGGGCTGGGCTGGGCGGAGGGGCTAAACGCAGGCGCTAGCAGGTATCTGGGCTGATCCCGCTAACACTGCGTTTTTGGGAACCCTAAACCGCTGGGGATGCTAGTATAGATCTGATCAGATCTGATCAGATACTATACCACTAAGGGGGGTGTATGCTTTGCGCGTGGGTGTTAGCGTTACTGTCACTAACCTAACACTGCCTGGGGCGACGCAGACCCTCTCTGGCGCTAAAACCTAATTGATCTCACCCGCCGGGCGATCAGGGGGGTTAAACCTTTATTGGGTTATATACGGCGGGTGCCCTGATGCTATAAAAAGCAAACTAATCAACCAGCGTCACCCGTAACCTTTATATGGTGATCACTGGTGAAAGGGTTAACTAGGGGCAATCAGGGGGTTAAAATCTTTATTAGGTTAAATATGGGGGTACCTGACACTATATAAAAACCTGACGGGTAACCTAAATAACTAAATAACTTACTGGCTAACCAGTGACACCAGTGACGCTTATACGGCGATCACTGGTGAAAGGGTTAACTCTAGGGGCAATCAGGGGGTTAAAATAATATATGGGGGTACCTGACACTAATAAAAACCTGCGGCGAACCTAAAAAAAAATAACTGCCTATCTAAAACACCAGCGACACGAATACAGCGATCGGAAAAACAATCGCTTAGTGACGCTGAAGTTAGGGGGTGAAAGGGTTACCTGGGGGGTGATCAAGGGGTTAAACCTTTATTAGGGGGGGTTAGGGGGCTACCCTGGACCTAAAGGGGCCTAATCCTAACTGCCCTGCAACTTTTTACAATCACAGATGACACTAAATGCAGTGATCAGTAAAATAAATGATCACTGCAATCAGTGACACTGTGATTGGGGGCTTTGGGGTGACCTGGGGGGTGATCTGGGGGTGACTGGGGGGTGATTTGTGTGCCTATGTGTACCTACGTGTCAGTGGACTGTTAGTGCACTAACCTGCTTCCTCTCTGCTCGGCGCCGGGAACGGAAAGACCGCGGCGAGGGAGATGACATCACTTCCTCCAGCCTTGTTTACATCACATGGCGGAGGAAGCATTTTCATTGGCCGGGAGCGATCGCGAGGGGGGGGGCGGAATCAAGCGCCCCCCCCCTCATGCCTGATCGCTCCCGAACACTTAACGGCCGCTCACTGCAGTGAAGGGGGGTCCGGATGGACCCCCCAACTGCACAAAGGCGATCACGTAGATCTACGTGATTCTGCCTGTCCGTGCCATTCTGCCGACGTAAATCGGCGGTGGGCGGTCGTTAAGT
Source organism: Rana muscosa (assembly GCA_029206835.1). Classification (NCBI taxonomy): domain Eukaryota; kingdom Metazoa; phylum Chordata; class Amphibia; order Anura; family Ranidae; genus Rana; species Rana muscosa. Next base: position 385,995,477 of record CM055127.1, read on the forward strand.
GGTTAAATTGAAACAATAAAAGTGAAATATTCCTTCAAATTTCGTACCTGGGGGGTGTGTATGATATGCATGTAAAGTGGCGCATGTTTCCCGTGTTTAGAACTGTCCCTGCAAAAAAAATAAAAAATTTGAAGGAAAAAAAGTCATTTAAAACTCACTCGCGGCTAATAATGAATTGTCGGCTTTTATCAATACATACAAAAGTCATTGATAAAAAAAAAAAAAAAGCGTGGGGGTCCCCCATAATTCAATTACCAGGCCCTTCAGGTCTGGAATGGATATTAAGGGGAACCCCACCGCAAATTTAAAAAAAAAAATGGCGTGGGGCTCCCCCAAATATCCATACCAGGCCCTTCGGATCTGGTATGGATTTTAAGGGGAACTCCACCCCAAATTAAAAAAAAATGGTGTGGAGTCCCCCCAAAAATCCATACCAGACCCTTATCCGAGCACACAACCTGGCCGGCCGCAGGGGAAGAGGGGGGGATGAGAGAGCGGCCCCCCCGCCCTCCTGAACCGTACCAGGCCACATGCCCTCAACATGGGGAGGATGTCCCCATGTTGATGGGGACAAGGGCCTCATCCCCACAACCCTTGCCCGGTGGTTGTGGGGGTCTGCGGGCGGGGGGCTTATCGGAATCTGGAAGACCCCTTTAACAAAGGGGACCCCCAGATCCCTGCCCCCCCCCCCTATGTGAATTGGTAAGGGGTACATTGTACCCCTACCATTTCACGAAGAAAGCGTAAAAAAATGTCAAAAAAAACACACAAACACCTTGAAAAAGTCCTTTATTAAAAAAAAAAACAAAAAAAACATTCCAGCCGTGAAATCCAGTGTCCCGCGGTGATCCGATGTCCAGCGCTGTCCGTCATTGGTTTTGCCTCAGTGGACCTGCTAAATTTACACAGTGAAGGAAGTTCCCCGCTCAGGCCAATGACGTAGGCGGGGTCGGACATACTGAGGGGGCGGACCTGATGGGGAACTTCTCTCACTGTGGTAATACATGTATAGACCCGCCCCTTGTCATGTTCCGCATCTGGTCCGCTGAGCGGACCTGATGGGGAACTTTAGAAGGGGCGGGTCTATACATTTAAAACACTGAGGAGGAAGTTCCCCATCAGGTCCGCTGAGGCAAAACCAATGACGGACAGCGCTGGACATCGGATCGCCGCGGGACACTGGATTTCACCGCTGGAAAGTTTTTTTTATATATATATATTTTTTTAATAAAGGACTTTTTCAAGGTGTTTGTGTGTTTTTTTTTTTTTAAAGTTTTATTTATAGCTTTTGACATAACAAACAGACCCAATGGGCCAAACACAAACACAAACTATATACAAATCTTCAGCATTGGCTCCCTCTCCCTCCCATCAACAGGAATAATACAGTTATAAAGTCACTTTAACTCATTCACAGTCATATGTTGTTTGGAAATGTCACATAATCACAACCATATTCAACTCTTACTACAAGTGCATTTATAATGGGTGCCACTCAATCCGCCACCGTAAGTTCACTATTCATCCAACCGCCCCATACTTTATCAAATTTCTGAGGTGCGCCCCTACTAGCATACGTAGCTTTGTACAGCGGTACAGCTCTATTCACCACCCCCTTCCATGCTGATGCAGTGGGCGGATTGGGCTTTTTCCATGATAACACTATCAGTTTCCTGGCGTAATATATGAGAATTGTCAACAGAGCACGAGTCGCTCTCCTTGGGACTAGATTGTCTACCAGACCCAAGAGGCATACCTCAATTGAAGGCTGTACCTGGATGGTGGTCACCCCAGCTATGCAGTCGGCAACCCCTCTCCAGAACCCTTGGATGAATGAGCAATTCCAAAAGACATGCATGAAATTGGCCGTGGGGGAACTGCACCACCAGCAACAAGGAGACTGTGTAGGGAATATCTTGGCCAGTCTAGCCGGCGTAAGATAGATGCGATGCAGGAATTTAAATTGGATGAGATGGTCCCTGGCAGAGACCAATCTGGTAAAATTAATGTCCCATACATCATCCCAGTCATCCCTGTCCATCTGGGGGAACACCTCACCCCACGCCGCCCTACACTTTGCCAGGAGATCACCTCCCTCACTGAACAGCTGTTTATATATTGTAGACAAGGCCTTGTCTAAAGTGTCCTCTCTCAGTAAAGACTCCATATCATTAGTTTGCAAGGTGATACCAATATCTCCAAATTGGGCCTTAAATGCATGTCTGAGCTGAAGAAAACGAAACAAGTGCGTATTGGGCAGATCAAACTTGGCTTTAAGGGCGTCAAACTGTAAGAGTTTCCCACCCCCCACTATGTCCCTCAGAGTCTTAATGCTATATTTAGTCCAGGTGACTGGATCGGGGTACTCACAAAAGTGTGCTAGCTGAGGATTCTTCCAAAGTGGTGTGTAAGGAGAAATTTCAGAGGCGCCACCCACCTTATTCACTGCCACCCATGCCCTACAGGCGGCACGCATGGATATCGTGAGCCTATACGGAGCCCTGATTCCCCGAAGCGGGAGATGCTTCAGTGCCTCATACGAACCCACAACAGCCGCCTCCAGCGTAATAGCAGTGTCGTCCTCAGGTAGAGTGAACCACCTGTGGACAAATACCAGCTGACCAGCTAAGAAATACCGGTGGAAGTCCAGGACCGCCAGTCCCCCTTGTTTCCACGGCAGTTGTAACACCCGGAATTTAATTTGAGGGCGTCGTCCCTGCCATAAGAAAGTTGTTATGAGACTATCTATTTTTTTTAAAACATATCTCGGTATCCAAACAGGGGAATTCCGAAATATATACAAAAACAAAGGTAAAAATTTCATTTTCACTAAATTCACCCTACCAATGAGCGTCAAAGGTAAGTTTTGCCATGCCTGTAGCCTGGATTTCAGTTTAGTCAAAAGTGGATCGACATTTAAGGCAATAAAATCGGACACGGAATTAGAAATGTTTAACCCCAGAAATTTGAGCACCTCCACCCGCTGTAAAGGACAATCAACCGGAATCTCGCACCTGGGGGATGGCGTCCTGAGTGATAGAATTTGGGATTTTCCCCAGTTGACTTTCAGACCCGAAAAACGTGCAAAAGAATTCAGGATATCTAGTGCTGCCGACAAGGAATTTCCGGAGTCCCGCAGAAAAAGAACCATGTCGTCCGCATAGAGTGCCGTCTTTTCGTTCAAGTCACCCACCATGATCCCCCGCACCTCCTCAGAGGCCCGCAATGCCGCAGCCACGGGTTCAATCATGATGGAAAATAGACCCGGGGACAAAGGGTAACCCTGGCGAGTGCCCCTCCGCACTGAAAAAAATTCCGACAACATATTGTTTAACTTAATGGCCGCTGTAGGGGAATGATATAGAATGTCGATCCACTTCCTGAAATGAGGCCCGAAACCGAATACCTCCAGCACCACCCTCATGTAATTCCAGTCAACGGAATCAAAGGCCTTCTCCAAATCCAAAAAGACCAGTATCCCGCCGCTGGAACTGTCCGGACCCAACTGCGTGTGGGTGAAAACCCTACGCAGATTGATATCCGTGGCTTTCCTGGGCATGAAACCTGTCTGGTCAGGGTAAATAACATGGTGCAAGACCGACATAAGTCTAGTAGCCAACATCTTAGTAAGTATTTTGAAGTCCATATTCAGTAAAGAAATGGGCCTATAAGAAGAACATAGCATTGGGTCCTTGTCCGGCTTGGCCAACAGTACAATATGAGCCTCATAAAAGGAAGGGGGGAGGCCCCCCTTCTGAAAACAGTCGGCATACAATTGCAGTAGTCTAGGCACCAGGATCTCCGAGTAACGACGGTACCAGTCAATTGGCAGACCATCAGGACCCGGAGCCCTGCCACCAGGAAACGACCCAACTGCGGAGACCACCTCCTCCTCCCTGAACTCGGCATTAAGAAAATTACGAGATTCCTCTGGCAGCTCAGGCAACCGCAGGGCCCCCAATGTGACCCCAAGGTCACCCGTGTCATAGGGATCTATAGGCGAGTACAGAGACTTATAGAATGATACAAACTCCCGTACTACGTCCTCCCTGTCTCTCAACAGGTGTCCAGACTGGGACATTACGCAAGGCACTACCGTTGGGGACGTATCCCCAGCCGTCAAAAAAGCCAATAGTTTACCGTTTTTATCCCCCTGTTCAAAAACACGCGCCGCACTCCTTTGCAGATGACAAGTAGTCGCCTCTCGGTAATGGAGAGAAACGTTCCTCCTTGCAAACCGCAACTGAGCCAACGTGTCAGGAGAAGGTGAGTCCGCATGAGCCTTAGCGCACTCCTGCTCCCTGTCATGGAGTTGTTTTTCTACACTATTCCGCTCAATTCTCAGGGCTTTTATGGCTGATATGTATTCCCCCTAGTAGTGGCCTTGAAGGCCTCCCATTCCGTATGTAATGTGGCCGATCCCTCGTTAACCTGCCAAAATGTGTCAATGTGTGGTTGCAGCATCTCCTCCACAGAGGGCTCCCCCACCCAACTAGGGGATAAACGCCAGACTCTCCTTGAATTCTGGGAACCCACTTGCAAAGTGATCTGGAGAGGAGTGTGATCCGAGACACCCCCCGGAAGGTAGGACGTCTCAGCCACCAGAGGCAACATTGCTCCATTAGCAAACGCCAGGTCTATTCTGGAGGACGAAGCATGTACCGAGGACAGATAAGAATAGCATCTGTCCGTAGGATGCTTCCACCGCCAGATCTCCGTAAGACCCGCAGCATCCGCCCACTGTGACAATTCACGGTTTGGAGCCCTATGTGGGTTGGACGTGTCCAACGTATAATTGAGAACATTATTAAAATCACCAGCCATCAACAACTGAAATGGAGCGTGAGGTGCCAATTTCTCCAACACCTCATACAGGATATTGCCTGTAAAAGGAGGGGGAATATATACATTTACCAGGGCCAACTTCCTAGAGTAAACTTCAATTATGACCACTAAATACCTTCCTCCAGGATCAGTGATCACTGTATTTATGGTTGTGTGTTTTTTTTGACATTTTTTTACGCTTTCTTCGTGAAATGGTAGGGGTACAATGTACCCCTTACCAATTCACATGGGGGGGGCGGGATCTGGGGGTCCCCTTTGTTAAAGGGGTCTTCCAGATTCCAAAAAGCCCCCCGCCCGCAGACCCCCACAACTACCGGGCAAGGGTTGTGGGGATGAGGCCCTTGTCCCCATCAACATGGGGACATCCTCCCCATGTTGAGGGCATGTGGCCTGGTACGGTTCAGGAGGGAGGGGGGCGCTCTCGTCCCCCCCTTTTCCCCTGCGGCCGGCCAGGTTGCGTGCTCGGATAAGGGTCTGGTATGGATTTTTGGGGGGACTCCACGCCATTTTTTTTTACATTTGGGGTGGAGTTCCCCTTAAAATTCATGCCAGATCTGAAGGGCCTGGTATGGATATTTAGAGGGAACCCCACGCCATTTTTTTTTTAAATTTGCGGCGGGGTTCCCCTTAATATCCATTCCAGACCTGAGGGGCCTGGTAATTGAATTCTGGGGGACCCCCACGCTTTTTTTTTTTTTTTTATCAATGACTTTTGTATGTATTGATAAAAGCCGACATTTCATTATTAGCCGCGAGTGAGTTTTAAATGACTTTTTTTCCTTCAAAAATGACACTTTGTGCAGGGACAGTTCTAAGCACGGGAAACATGTGCCACTTTACATGCATATCATACACACCCCCCAGGTACGAAATTTAAAGGAATATTTTACTTTTATTTTTTCATTTTAAGCATTATTAAAATCACTGCTCCCGAAAAAACGGCCGTTTTTAAAACATATTTTTGCATCGATACATGGCAGGACCCGGGTCCCCAAACACTTTTTAGGACAATAACTTGCATATAAGCCTTTATAATTAGCACTTTAGATTTCGAACGTTCGAGTCCATTGTATTTAATAGGGTTCTAAAGTTCACACGAACATTTTGTCTGTTCGCAGGTTCTGGTGCGAACCGAACAGGGGGGTGTTCGGCTCATCCCTGTTCACAGTCCAAAAAAATAACAAATAACAAAAATAGCAAAAATAATGTGTCTGTATCGTAGCTTCCAAAGTCACTTGTGCCTTCGGTCTGTGGAATGCATGCTGTCCCAGATCTACGACTGTAACATTGTTACTGATCCTCTAGCACTATAGACAGTGCAGTTTTTAGAGATACTCATACAATCAATGCAAAAAAACAACTAATTTTATGGATTTACGCTATTAGTATCAATCTTTTCAATCCATCCATATGGAATGCACTGCATGATCCATCACACCGTGGAGGAGGCAACTTTACTGGCACTAAGATCAGAGGCAACTCTGCTTGAATGCGCTTTTCCCCTGCAGGGGTACATCTTTCCGGTTAGTGTGGAACTAAGAGGGGAGCACGAGTAGAATTCACCTTTTTTTGCAAGTTATGTTTGATCCAGGCACAAGTCACTTTGGAAGCTACGATTTTTTGGACTGTGAATTTGCACCAGAGCATATATACCGGTATAAATTTATCATATATTTTTTTACCTTATAAATTTACTTTAGTTTGATCATTGGAATTTATTGATGGTCACTTTTTGCATTTTTTGCACTTTTGTTGCGCTACTAAGCACATTGCCATTTTCATATATGAATTTATATTTGATGCTTTTGTTTGAATTTTTATCACATTGAGCAGATACAGGATTCTATTATGTAAAGCACCATACACACCTTTCATATTTTGACAGCGTCACTTACCCCTCCTCTATCTTTCTATACTATAAATATCACCTAGTGGAGTTTTTGGGGTAGGCAGCAGCCATATTTACTTATTTATTTACATCTATATACCTTCACCTAAGCGCGGAATTACCAAGTTTTTATATCTGTGTACTTTCTGTACTCTGGATCTATGTGTTCTCTGGAGAAGAGAAAATTGCTGATAAACAGGTACAATTTATGTAGGAGGTGTGATATTTGGGGTGTTTAGCTCTAGTGATAGATGCATCATTTTTGCAGTGAGTCCACGTCAGACAGGCATTATAGTTAAGGGCCTGGTAGCCCACGTTTATTAAAGGGAAAAAAATAAAACAAAAGTCCATCCAGAAATCCCACGCAGGGGTTTAAACTTCATTCAAACATAAATGAAAACATAACGAGCCACCTGGCTCTCTCTTGTCAGCAGTTCCTCTGGTTGCTCCCAACAGACTTCACGATTCCTTCCAGCCACCTGGATTCACTGGCTTCTTTAGTCTTCCCGACTCTCAAAGCTGGCCAGCCTTTCCAGTCCCTGGGCATAGAATCCCCCTTACATGTGCTGCAGTCTTCCACAGGGCAGACAGCTTTCTTGACACAGGTCTGTCTTCAAACAGCAGCAGCAAGCTGCTCACACTCCACCTTCCACCACCTACTGCTCTCACCAGCCTCTCGTTATATGGGCTGTGTGTAGCCGGACACACAACCTACTGGCTGTCCACAACACCCGGACACAGGGTTGGAGATCCCGTCCCACCCAAGACTCTTAGGAATCTCCAAACTACAGAGTCCCATCTGGCAATAGCAAAATCTGGACAAAGCTGCACGAGCAGTTTTCTCCCTTTAAAATCTACACTCTGTAGCCATGCAGCCCAAAAACATGCAAACTCTGTGTCATTTACATAGTGACAGAGCCTCACTATGTTACAGAGTGTTTGCTTTATCATGGTGTATCACCTGAGCCTAGGCAATTCAGTTGGCTTAATATCACTTTAAAGTGTTAATAAAGCTTTGTTTTTTTTACATTAAAATAACATACTCCTAAAAAAAAAATAACATACTCCTCTTCTTGGGTCCCTTGCTGGAGCTCCTGGCCCCTCCCTCCTGCCAGGTGCCCCCAGAGCAAGCAGCTTACTCTGGGGGCACCCAAGCAGGCGTGCTCCCGAGACGCGACTCTGTGTATCCATTCACACATGGAGCCGTGGCTTGGCCCTGCCCCCTCCATCTCCTGATTGGCTCACTGGCTTGGGGGGCATGGGGGGGCTGTGCACACAGAAGGTTTTTTACCACCATGCATAGATTGCCTTAAAAACTTTTACAGGTTACCAGTTTAGAGTTACACAGGAACTCTGCTACTAGAATTGTTGCTCTCACTCTAATGTTTGTGATAATACCTCACATATGTGGTGCAATCACCGTTCACATATGTGTGCAGGATTTGTGCGTTCATCACTGAAGGGGGGGTGCTTTACTTTTTTTTTTTTAAATGACCCTGTCTCTTTACATTTTTTTTATCAACTTTATTGTTATTACAAGGAATGCACAACATTCCTTGTAATAGCATGAGCCATAACAGTTCCTATACTGAGAGATTTGGGTCTATTAGATCCCGAATCTCTTCTCCACTCTTAAAAGCATCTGATCAAACCAACATCAGTTTCATCAGATGATTTCACAGGCAAGTAACGACCTGTTTACATTAGACCAAAGCCGAGAAAATACTCGTTGCTTCCAGTTTCTTAGGCCATAGAAATGATCGGGGAAGTTCTGGTCCTTGATGATCTCTATGATAAGCCAGTAGAATTGCTGGCTTCAGTCCAAGGTTCCCCGGTGGGACAGGAGAGCCAGGAAGGTGGCGAAAGGTGCAGGGACCCCATCTCGCCACATGTTAAAGTGATTGAGCGGCTATTTAGCCACTCAGATCACTTTCACTTTATTCAGCATTGCCAACTGAAAAAATTAATACCGGGTTCATGACTGCAGCTGCAGCCATGGCCATGGTATAACCACTTCAACTCAAAGACACACGGTTATGTCTATTTGAGGAAAGTGGGTAAAAGTTAGAACTGTTCATGACCTGTTAGTTGTGTAGACTTCATAGAGCGTTTTGTAATCAGAAGCCATCAGTTTTGCACAGAATCATGGGGGTTGCAGTGTGAATAGGGTGAACTTAACTACTAGCTCTCTCACAATTTAGCTTCCACAGGATTCTTTTTGAAGTGTTCTTTGAAGGTCAGAATTATCACAATATGAAAGGAAAATCTTAAATCACATACAGAGTGCTTAGTAACCTGGAGTTCTGTTTTAAATGCCAGTTTTGGTGCAACCCTGAATTATTTTTTATTACGCTACTGGTTTCTCATTGGTTGGTATAGTATACTCTCTATGCACTAGCTTTTTGCGTTAGCAGTAAAGCTAATTAAAAGAAAAAATGCAACTTATCAATATCTAATTATGTTTTATGGACAGTTAATAGTAACAACTGGTAACAACTCTTATTATATTACTATAATGCCGAATTTGTCATTTCTAATGGTACTGCACTATTATTAGCATAAGATGGCAATGTATGTGCCATAAACATGTCTATTTGTGACACTGAAATATGTAATCTACTTTTTACACCACAAATCTTATATTTCTCAAGGATGTTGTTATAGCTGTGTATGTCTCATAAATGATTCACAATTCAGTTTCTGAATGCTGCTTGAGAATAACGTATTTATCTTAAATCCTACCTGTTCAACACAATTTCCAGCTGAAGAACATGTGATTAAATGAGTCCAGAATTGTCCATGGCGTTAAACATACAACGACTAAGTTAATCCTCTTTTTTTAAATATATTTGTATGGCATTAATATTTTTTTTTTTCATTGACTGCCAAATATAAGACATTTTTTTTACAAATTACTTTTGAATAATGGCATCAATTATGTCCTACTTTAGGAATAACTTCTGCCACAGCTGAATGTGTTGTTTGTGTTCAGTTCATTCAGGCTTTTATATGGTTATTTAGGAGTCAAATAAGAACAGAAGCCTCCTGGGTATTTTTTCCAAGTTGCTGGCTGCCTGGGGTTTAACATACACCATGCTGGTATAATATATACTTTGATTCCTATTTTTTGTGAACCCCCTCCTGCAAAATATATTTACAATAATTGCAAACATTTCTTGCACATAAAGTGCACTTATTTCTTGATGGAAGTTCTTGCTTTCCCTTTGCCCGGCATTTCTTTCTAGAGTTTTGTTCTAAAACTTTTGCATATTTCAGTCTGTACAGTTTATTGTCAAAGAACCTTTGTGATCTAAGAGCAAAACAGATTGGTAGGTAATAGCTGTCACAGAGAACAATGATGTATGGTAACTTACGCAAACCACTTTAAGCTTTTGATAGTTTCTGTAATGTCATTGTAATAGAAAAGAAGGACTGTTTTAGTCTTACATATTAACCATTGATAAGGAAAAATAGACATGATGCAGGAAGTTTATTAAAACAGGCAATGTTACAGATAATAAAAGGAAACTTTTTCCGGCATAAACATACAAAACACACATGAACATGTAAAGCTGAACTCTGGGGATAGCTCTACTCCCAACTAAGAAAAAAACAAAACCTAATCAAAAAGTCCAAAATACTCACCTAAAGCAAAATATGGGCTTTCAAGCCTCTTATGATGAGTAAATTAAAGACAATTGTACTTACAAAGCTAATGCATATACTGTATAGAGGTGCATTAAAGTGACCTGGATCAGGTCAATTTACAGGTAGTGGATACCTACAGTTAACATCCAATCCTCCAGCTGATCTACTATATTCTCTTCGATGTAATTCATTTATTTACAATGTTAATTGAAATTAAAACTCAAAGAAAATTCCTTTGTTCCCCTTCTAAAGTATAGAACAGTAAACCAAGCATGATGGTTGCCATTCTGATAGAAGGAAAGCCAATAGCATGAGAGACACCTAGTTGTGTTGATACCATTTGTCTAAAACTGGGTGGAAACTACAAGAAAGTGACAAAAAAAATCCTCGTCCTAATGATACCAGCCCATAGTAACATGGCAAATGGAGTGTGAGAATCTCCCAGATTTCTATGTATTATAATGATTATATTACTATAAAATTACTTGCGCAAAGAAAAAGGAAAATAAAGAAAAAATGAGGATCACTGCTGCTCTTACATGGTCTATGTACTCATACGCCATATAGTATATTATTTATAGTGTACAATATTTATTATAATAGTTATTATCACTAGCAGGTTTTTTTCCCTCAGAAAATAGCTGTAGGAACTCAACCACACCAACCCCCCCCCCCATCTGAACTGACTCAAATGGTGGGTGTAGCAAAATTGCACAGTGGGAGGGTCTTGAAGGGGCATTAAATACCAGGAGTGTATAACGTGCAGAGTGCAGACTTCAGGGGTGTGCTACAAGCAGAGTACAGGATTGAGGGTTCAGGAGTGTGCTACAGACAGAGTGTAGGATTCAGGGTTTAGGAGTGCACTACGTACAGATTATAGAGTTCAGGGGTGTGCTACATACAAAGTAGAGAGTCCAGGGGTGTGCTGTGTGCAGAGTGCAGGGTTCGGGAGTGCACTACATACAGTTTATAGAGTTCAGGGGTGTGCTACATACAGAGTGCAGAGTTCAGGGGTGCGCTATGCACAGATTGGAGAGTTTAGCCCTCTGCCACAGGTTCTTCATCCATCTGCATCCTCCATCCACATTGCAGCTCTGACCTCTGCACTCACCCCCCTTGCTCCACTGTCCCATCTTCTCCCACACCTTAAAAGCTTTACCATCTTCCATGTTTCTTACCTTTAAAAAAAGCCCCTGGCCCGTGTGCTGAGCTTCTGTGTTTACAAGTGACAGCGGTGAGCAGGGAGAAGAGGGAGAGAGCCAGAGGCGGCAGAACTAACAAAAAAACAAGGCTAAAAAAAAGCCCTGATTTCCAGGTTTTTACAGCATGGGCAGCCAGATTTGACCTGTAAGTCGTTCCTGTTATTTTGTCCACCCTCTCTGGACTGATTTATCTCTCCATTGATGCTGAGCATATCTAAGTGTAGCGGGCATGTAAATTTGGGGGGGGGGACATCTGGGTTATCCAACCCAGATGTACTAATTGTTAGGGAGTCTGAGAATCCCTTTTGTCGTTCTTGGAGGACTCTGGTGGTGCAAGGTTCCCTGCGGCCTGCAGGTGGCGTTGTCGCCCTGGGCCGGAGTTTAACCCACACCGCAAGACTGTTCCTTTTTGTTCTTTCCTGGCGCTGGTACAGTGGGGTGGGGAACCCGCTGTGACGCAAAGGGAGAGGAGATAAAAGGGGCGAACGCCCTGACCTTGGGGTTCAGAGTTGGAGGACGCAGCCGTGCCCAGGCACCTTCAGCCTGGGTGCTGGCGTTCCGGAGTTCCGGGCCCAGGTGCCCTTGACCTGGCCGGAGCGAGGGATGGAGTCCATCCCAGGCACCTTAAGCCTGGGGTGAGGTACTATGACCGAGGCCTGGGGCTCAGTAACTTCAACTGGGTTCCGCGAGGGTGGAGGAGTCCGAGGGGCCCTAAGGTGTTGGGACCCGTATCTGAGGTGAGGAGGCCGGGGAGCGTAACCCTTCCGAATAGCCCGGTACAGCATTAATCCGGTGATGGTGGGGCCTCTGGTAACTCCCTTGGAGGGATGTCTTCCCCCTGACAGGGGCTGCAACGTAGCGAAGGTAACTCCAGTTCCTGTTTATTAGAGTCGCTGGAAGAGACTCTGAAGCCAAAAAGTACGTTTTACAGCCACTGTGCTTAGCAACCGTTGGTGAAACCTCAACGGTTTCGTTTCTTTGAGGATTGTGCCTTGACCTACTCCCCACCAATACTGAACTGTTCTATGGGTCTCAAACTGTCTGCTCGCAAAGGACTATTTGTTTGCCATTATGGAATAAATAAGTGTTGGACCTTTTCAGTGTGTGGTACTCCAATTACTGGGAGCAAAGGGGTTATCAGCAGAACAGACTTGGCTCCGAGCGTATACACAGCCCGAAGGTAATCTGGTGCTGGCCTTCACCTCTACATGCAGTAATCTAGAGGACATGGGCCGTGGCGCACCTCGCTCTCCCCTTCAAGGTACCCCTAGACCAGAGCCAAAGTAACCGCTAGAGAGAGAGAGAGGGTGAGGCCGCTACATAAGCAACAAAATTACTTGTTATTACATTATTAGAGTATCTGGTACTTGTTGAAAATTGGCGATCATTTAGCGGTAGAACCTTTTTTTCCATAGAATAGGTAACAGGCCTTTCACTATGGCATGCCACAACTGGGAATGTTCATTGTTGAAAGCATTGATGTTGCTAAGGAGTATAAGCAGTACTCTCACCACCCACCATCCTCAGTGAGAGATCTGCCTGGCAGCCTCTTTGTATATTTTGCATTATTTGAGCAGTCATAAGCTCTTCTAATGCTTCACCTACATACCACTGACCTGGAAGAAAATAATAAACTTTTTGTTTCATCTTTTAAACACTATGCTTTTAGTGTGTACCAGAGAAATCAAGTTGAGCAGAACCCATTAATGTCACAGTGATCAGTTACCAATGGAAATAAATAATTCATGACAAAAGGAATTAGTCTAATTAGCCGGCTGTTTGAGTTCTTTGATAAAGCCCGGCTCTAATTCCGTGAAGGGCAGGAAGTGTTGTCATCATTCAGCCCTGAGAAGATTAGCATCTATTATGAATGAGGTTAGACACCCCAGTGAAGCCATGTGTGTCTTGGAGACAAACTTAATATGTTCCAGAGTAGGAAACCGTTTGTCTCTCCAACAGATCACGGTTCCTACAGGGCTATTGTATGTAATAACAAACAGGGATCATCGCCTCGATCATTCTCTCTCTGTCCATCATCCTGACAACTGTGAAAATACATTTGCCATGCAAAGCAGGGGAGCAGCCTTGAATGACTACAACCAAGTGTAGCCAATGCACAAGAAATTCTTCATGTCTATATGGCATCAGTGAATGCGGTCAAAGAAAATATTTAGGGACAAAATAGGGAAGGTATTTTAAATGACATTCCTGAGCTGCCAAACCAAAAACGTAAGAGGGAGTAAGTACATAAAGAATTGTTAATCTTCGTGTTTTCAACACAGAAAAGGAAAAGCATAATGCTTTCTATGTGGCCATAGTTTTTAAACATATTTAACACCAAAATGGAACAATTAAAAAATAAAGTAGAAAATGTTGTACAGTAAACAACAATCAATCATTTTGTTATTAAATTGTTATAAAAAAAGGAAATAACTGTAGCAGCCACTCTTTTCTCATTTTGATGAGAGATCGCAGGCAGAACTTTTTGCTGCAGATTGAGACTAAGTAAAGTGTATCTAATCCCATTTACTAACATGTCATATCAGAGGCTAAAAACTTCTGGGACCCGGTGCAAGAAAATCACTTTTTTTTTTTGAGGGGGGTGGCAACGGCGGTAGTTGAGGGGGGGTGGCAGCAGTGGTACTTGAGGGGGGTGGCAGTGGTGATGTTTAAGGGGGGTGGCAGCGGTGTAACTTGAGGGGGAGGTGGCAGTGGTGGTGTTGAGGGGGGTGGCAGTGGTGGTGTTGGGGGGGGTGGCTGCAGTGGTACTTGAGGGGGGTGGCTGCGGTGGTACTTGAGGGGGGTAGCTGCGGTAGCTGCGGTGGCAGTGGTGGTTTCATCCTCTCCCACCACCACCTGTGCCTCTTACTGATCCCATCCTCCCACCACTGATCTCATCCCTATCCCCCCCATCACCTCTGTTGTAGAAGTAATGGGGGGGATGGGGATGAGATCAGTGGTGGGGGGGATGGGACCAGTTAGAGGCACAGGTGGTGGAGGTTGGCATCGATTGCTCAGCTCTGAAAAATGTCACTTACCATCAATCAATCAATCAATTCCCCGGGAATTCCGTTCGATCGGTCACCGTCACCGTCACCGTGCCTTCTAATCTCCCGCAAGGATGCCTTCTTGCCTCATGGGTAGATGGTACAGGTACTCCATGCAGAGAGGAAAGCTCCTCCCCGCCTTCTCTCATTGGTGTCAGCAGGTCTGCTGACTTAATTTTTCAGTGTCTGCCCCCAGTCTCAGCGCTGCCTCTGCCCAGGCCCGGATTTACTCCCTTTGCTGCCCCAAGGCCAGGTCTTTCAATGCACACCATCACATAGGGGGACTCCCCAGAGAGCCTCCCCTTACATCAGGGTCCCCAGAGAGCCTCCCCTTACATCAGGGTCCCCAGAGAGCCTCCCTACTTACATCAGGGTCCCTAGAGAGCCTCCCCCTACATTAGGGTCCCCAGAGAACCTCCCCTTACATCAGGGTCCCCAGAGAGCCCTCCTTATATTAGTGTCCCCAGAGAGCCTCCCCTCTTACATTAGTGTCCCCAGAGAGCCCCTCCTTACATCAGGGTCGCCAGAGAGCCTCCCTACTTATATCAGGGTCCCCAGAGAGCCTGCCTACATACATTAGGGTCCCCAGAGAGCCTCTTCTTACACCAGGGTCCCCAGAGAGCCCCTCCTTACATCAGGGTCCCCAGAGAGCCTCCCTACTTACATCAGGGTCCCCAGTGAGTCTCCCCCTACATGAGGGTCCCCAGAGAGTCTCCCCTTACATCAGGGTCCCCAGAGAGTCTCCCCCTACATTAGGGTCCCCAGAGAGCCTCCGGTTACATCAGGGTCCCCAGAGAGTCTCCCCCTACATTAGGGTCCTCAGAGAGCCTCCCCTTACATCAGGGTCCCCAGAGAGCCTGCCTACTTACATTAGGGTCCCCAAAGAGCCTTTCCTTACACCAGGGTGCCCAGAGAGCCTCCCCTTACATCAGGGTCCCCAGAAAGCCCCCCCTTACACCAGGGTCCCCAGAGAGCCCCCCTTACACCAGGATCCCCAGAGAGCCACCCTTACACCAGGATCCCCAGAGAGCCCCCTCTCTTACATTAGTGTCCCCAGAGGCCCTCTTCCTTACATTAGTGTCCCCAGAAAGCCCCCCCTCTTACATCAGGGTCCCCAAACAGCTGACTCCCCCCTTACAGAGGTTCCCCTGTACCTGGCTGGTGGAGGTGGGAGGCGGCGATCGGCAGCTCTATGGTGTCCACAGGCAGGGGGATCTCGCTGGGGCTAGTAGTTCTATATCCGAATGTATACAGCAGAGGGGGTCAGAGGCCCCTCCCCTCTCCTCTCCACTGTACACACTCACTGACACTCGAGAGTACTACAAGCCCCAGGGAGATCCAGCTGCCCACACAGGTACCATAGAGCTGCCGATGGCCGCCTTCCACCTCCTACCACATCTCCCCACCGCACTCTAAACGGCCAGCCAGAGGTGCAGGGGGAGATGCCGGGTCTTGGGGGGGTTGCCGCGGTGCCGCCCCTGGCTGCATCCACTGCCTTGTCGGGAATCCCGCCCTGCCTCTGCCTTCTGATCCCCGCGGCGAAACGGCCCCTCACATGGGTGGCAGGCGGGCCCCTCGGACTTGGCGGAACTACAGGGCCCAGTCGTAACTGCGACTGTTGCGACCCTGATAATTCCGCCACTGTGTCATATACTGTAAGCTTTTACACACTGATGTAATTTCATATGTAATTTGTAGTCATTTTGGATCTGCAGCTTTAATTAAAATAATACCTGGTGATACTGCCTCAAAGGTCCTTCCTCTAATGGGTTGACAACACTTTGTTCCTTGTCTCCCAACTGTACTCCTGTGTTGTCACCCTGTCGCACACACACACACACACTCCCAATATAGACCACTAGCGGCCAAGTCGCTGCACATTGCATTGTTGTCACAAAAACCCTACACTGAGCAGCCACTATTAGAGAAAGTGCATTTAGACAGGAAGTTGCTGAAAGAGGCTGGAGAAGATTAACAGCATTGAGATAAAAACAGGTAAAAACAGTATTTTATTTTTTTAGATTTTAGTTGCTTATGGTTCCCACTGCTTTACCAAACGAAATGCCATCCTTCTAGGTGTTACATGTGTGCCTGAATCTACCTCCTATATTCGCTAGCTTTTTTCTCTCTTCAATTTCCCGTTAACTGAAACAAAAGGAAAATAAACAATTTGTTGTGGACATTGGCCTTCTTGGGGTAGAATATAGACTTTTCCCTATAATCTGGGGACGAGAACCAGTGGAAAGAGGTAACTCGCTGCAGGACCCAAATCTGTAAACACCACCTGACCTCTGATAAGGAGGACACGGGCTTGTGGCATGGTGTGTCCTACCCCCCGCAGGTGAAGGTAGCGGGGGCAAAAGGATGGGTGTGCTACATACATAACACACACCCATCTGTCAATCAATAGCTGGGTGTGTGTTATGCGGGAGATAGGTGGGAATAGTGCGGGTCCTTGTGAGACGATCGTGAGTGGGTGGGCGGACCCTTGGTAGGATTTCTGTGTTGATTGAGATACCAGGGCTTTTCACTGATGAAAGAGCAACTCCCCCAATGATGTAATGATGGCATGTTGTAGTCTGTACAGAGTGGCTTAACGTAAAAGAGGACAACGGAGGCATTTAGAAACAGAGGAAGCAGCGTTGTCTTCTGATTACAGAAGTGAACACGAGAACTTTCAGCTGCAGGGGGAAACAGTAAATATGTGAATACTGTTACTTGCAAAACAACTACCCAGATAGCAAGCAATTGGGCTGAAAGTTTGAAAATGACTTGCTAAGCTATTGCTAGACTTGCCAGGCTTCACAAATTTGTTGCACAATTGCAGCAAGTCTGCATTGCATGATTCTAGATCAACTTTCCTTGCAAATATTCTGAAAGTCTGCTGCAAGTTCTGGTTCAGTTAGGCCCCTTTCACACTGAGGCGTTTTTACCGCGTTTTCGCGGTAAAAACAGCGCTGTAAAAATGCCTGAAATAATTCTGCCCCATCTTTTTCAATGTGAAAGCCCTGAGGGCTTTCACACTGAGGCGTTTTGCTGTCTGTGCGTTGGAAAAAATCCTGCAAACAGCTTTTTTGGAGCATCTTTGGGGCGCTTAAAATAGCGCTGTAAAAACGCCTATCCCCATTGAAATGAATGAGTACCGCTGAAAAAACGCAGTAAAAAACACCCAGAAGCTGTGGGAAGGTCACATGACCACAGTAGAGTGGAGGATTGTGGGATACCAAATAATCCTTTTTACCACAAAAACGCTGTAAAAACGCGGTAAAAACGCATATGCGTTAGCGCTATTTTTACCGCGAACGCAGTAAAAATGCGGTAAAATCGCGGTAAAATCGCGGTAAAATCGCAGTAAAAAACCTCATAATTTTTTTGCGTTTTTTCAACGCCTCAGTGTGAAAGGGGCCTTATAGTTATGTCATGCAATAGTCATCCCACCACAGGGGTCACTGTGACTGAATTTTCATGCTGTAGACTTGCAGAGCTCTTGCTGTAGACTCACTACTGCAACTTTGCTCTTGCTAGAGACCCGCTGGTAACTGTTCCAGGAGCAAGCCCGGGTGCGCGCTCTTGGCACAGCTGTATTTGCACTAATGCACGCAAATATGCGGCTGCTCGGTGCCAAGGCCCACCCACTGAGAGGTTGCATATTTGCTTGCAGCCGGCGCCAAAAGGTTAACCTGCCTAGCAATATTCCCGAGTCTGGCTCGGGGTGAAATTTCAGTACCATTAGCGGTAACCACGAGCCAGACTCGGGATTGCATCGCAGGATACAGAGAAAGTTACTTTTTTTTTTTTTCACTTTAACCACTTCAATACCATGCACTTATACAGCTTCCTGCCCAAGCCAATTTTGAGCTTTCAGCGCTGTCGCAATTTGAATGACAATTGCGCGGTCATGCTACACTGTACCCAAACAAATTTTTTATCATTTTGTTCCCACAAATAGAGCTCTCTTTCGGTGGTATTTGATCGCCTCTGCGATTTTTATTTTTTGCGCAACAAATAAAAAAAAGCGAAAATTTAAAAAAAAACGATGTTTTTCTTTGTTTCTGTTAATTTTTTTTGTAAATAAGTACTTTTTCTACTTCAATGACGGGCACTGATAAGGCGGCACTGAAGGGCACTGATAAGGCGACACTGATGGGCACGGATGAGGTGGCACTAATGAGGTGGCACTGATGAGGTGGCACTGATGGGCACTGATGATGGGCACTGATAGGCGGCACTGATGGGCACTGATATGTGGCACTGGTATGCGGCACTGATGGTCACTCATAGGTGGCACTGATTGGCACTCATAGGCGGCACTGATTGGCACTCATAGGCGGCACTGATGGGCACTCATAGGCGGCACTGATGGACACTTTTAGGCGGCACTGATGGGCACTTATGGGTGGCACTGATAGGTGGCACAGACGGGCACTGATAGGTGGGCACTTATGGGCACAGATGGGCACGGATGGGCACTGATAGGTGGCACTGATGGACATTAGTAGGTGGCACTGGTGACACTGCTGCCTAGCAATGCCAGCCACCACACATTATTTTCTTGCCATGATCGTGCCAGTCAGTGCCCATGTGTGGGCACTGATTGGCATATTTTTTTATGTTTTTTTTATATATTTTTTTTTTACTACATGTGGATGGCCATGGGGGCCATCCACATGCTTAGGGCTTCCCTGGTGGTCCTTGGGGGCTTCCCTGGTGGTCCAGTGTGGGTATCCGAGGGGGGGCTGCGCTGATAAACAATCAGCGCGAACCCCCCCTGTCAGGAGAGCCACCGATCGGCTCTCCTCTACTCGCGTCTGTCAGACGCGAGTGAGGAAGAGCCGATCAACGGCTCTTCCTGTTTACTTCCTGATCAGCCGTGATTCGACACGGCTGATCACATGGTAAAAAGCCTCCGACGGAGGCTTTTTACCGAGATCAGTGTAGCGGTTGGTCAGACTGAACCACCGCTCCACCGATCGCCGCGATGCGCGCCCCCCGGGCGCGGGGCGGCTGTTATCCCGCAGGACGTCATATGACGTCCAGTGTGGATAACAGAACCACTTCCCGGACGTCAATTTACTATTGACTGGGCGGGAAGTGGTTAAATATTCTTTATTTTCCTTTTTTCCACAAAACAAATCATGCATACACTATTACAATACCGCACATTGAGCATATATAAAATTATACCATAAAAACCCCTCTTGTGCCCTCTACACAGCTATATTACCTCTCACCCATCCGTACCTTTCCCACACCCATTCTTAACTTGAACACCTCTCTATCCACTTTTTCCACATTTTATTAAATTTATTTTTGTTTCCTTTCTTTTTGTATATAAATTCTTCTTTTGCTACTGTATCCTCCATCACTATCCTCCACTCGCTTATTGTAGGGGGACTTTCGGCTTGCCATTTCTGAGCAATTATTTTCCTGCCCTGAAACAGACATCTTGTTATTGCTATCCGTTCATCTACTTGCAGTCCCTCTTCTTCCAGGAGACCCAATACGCATAGTCTGTCTTCTGGGCGAAGGGATGTCTCAAACACCATATTTATCCTTTCTACTATTTGCTTCCAATATTGGTATAACTTGGGACAGCTCCAGACCATGTGTATTAAATCTCCCCTATTATCCCCACATCTCTGACAACTCGGATCCAGCCTCCTACCAAACTGAAACAACCTTTGGGGAGTATAATATACTCTGTATAACAGGTAGAGTTGGGATATGGTTTGAGAGGGTGAAAGTGACACTTTGGGTCCTATCGCTACTATTTGCTCCCATTGTTTCTGCGAAAGTGGGCCCACATCTCTCTCCCATTTAACCTTATTTTTGTTAACCAGAATCTCTCCCTGATCGACCCTTACTAGCGATCCGTATATGTCAGAGATTACCCCTCTAGAGGTCTCTGTGTCTACTAAATTACGTAAGATGGGCATGTCGTTCCATTCTGGTAGACTCTGTCCAAATTGTGCGTGCAGCGCGTGTCTGATTTGCAAGTATCTATAAAAGGATCTATTTGGGACTGCATACTCCTCCTTTATTTCTTGAAATGATTTTATTCTTTCTTCCTTATAGAGTTGCGCCAGCAAATGTATTCCCGCTCTATCCCACTCCTCAGCCCTACCCATGACACTAAGTTCTTGCAAATTGCTGTTATCCCATATAGGTGAGAATTCGGAAAATCCCTTATATCCCATGATCTTCTTGACCTCTTTCCAGCTCTTTACCATTAATTGGGCCGTAGGGCCTTTAGAGCAGAAGGAATCCGCCTCCACTGCCTCTACTACTGTATTATGGCATGTGTCATTCAAAATTAGTCCCTTTATCTCACTTTCTACCCTTCGGTTACTGCCACACATGTGCTGCATCTGAGCAGCTAAAAAGTAGTATCTAGGGTTCGGGATGTCCAGTCCCCCCTTCTCTTTTGGTTGTTGTAGAGCGCGGAGACATATCCTTGCTGCTCCGTTCCTCCAAATCAATTCCCTAAATACGCTGTCTATTTTCTTAAACCACTGTTTGGGGATCCATACTGGAGAATTATGGAGGATATATAAAACTTGTGGCATCCAGACCATTTTTATCAAATTGGACCTACCAGCTACTGAAAGTGGGAGCTTATTCCACACTCTGCATTTTTGTCTGAGCTTTGCCAGTAAGGGAACTAAGTTTCCGGTTATATATTGCCTCGGATCCTTTGTTATATTAATTCCTAGGTATCTTATTTGGGACACCACCTTCACTTGTTCTATCTCTCCCATCAATGGGTCAATCGGTAGGAGAACCGATTTTTCCCAATTGATTTTTATCCCGGAGAACTTTCCAAATTCCCCTATTATGTTTATTACCCCTACCAGTGAGGTTTGCGAGTCCCCTAGGAAGAGCAATATATCATCCGCATACATAGCTATTTTCTCTTCCCCCAATCTCCTCTTGAAACCCTTTATTCCTGGATCTGTCCTTATAGCACTGGCCAATGGTTCCATGGCGAGGGCGAAGAGAAGGGGCGACAAAGGGCATCCCTGTCTTGTCCCCCTCGCCAATTGGAACCAGTCTGAACATTCTCCATTTATCCTTACCCTCGCTCTGGGGACTTTATATAATATTTTAATCCATTGGATAAAGTTAGGACCAAAATGGTACTCTGCCAACGTTTTCCATAGAAAATGCCACTCAAGGCTGTCAAACGCCTTGGCTGCATCCAAGGACAATATCGCTCTAGACCCCTCTGATTCCGTCTGCAGCTGGGTGTTTAAGAATGCTCTTCTTATATTGGAGCAGGTAGACCTACCTGGGATAAATCCCGTCTGGTCCATATGTACCAAACTTGGGATTATCCTATTTAGCCTTCTTGCCAGGGTTTTAGCCAGGATTTTAACATCTGCACATAAAAGAGATATTGGTCTGTAAGAGTCTGTCTCCATCTGATCTTTCCCTTCCTTCAATAGTGTGATAATTGTCGCTTCAGTCTTAGACCGGGGTAACTGCCCTTCTTTTGCTGCCCAGTTGAAAACCTCCAGGAGTTTTGGGAGCAACACCTCACCAAAGGTTTTATATATTTCTATTGGTAGGCCATCCGGCCCCGGGGCCTTTTGACCTGCCATCTCCTTTATTACTATTTGTAGCTCCTCCAGAGTAAGCGGTGCCTCCAGGCTCTCCCTATCTTCCTCTGATAGCCGAGGGATCTGTGAGCCCTTAAAAAGGACTACCATCTCCCTCTCTATATTGTCATTTGTTGTGCTACTATACAGACTCTGATAATATTTTTTAAAGGTCTCTTTTATTTCAGATGTACCTCTCCTGACTTCCCCCTCCTCATCTCTTATCACCGGAATAACCGATGGGGGGGCCCCCGCCCTAGCTATTGGGGCCAGGATACGCCCCACTCTCTCACTCTCCCTGTAGAAATTCTGCTTCTGGAATAATCTTTTATTTTCCGCCTTACTTATTACTATTTTTTTATACTCTCCCTGTGACACTAGCCATTCTGCGTGATTTTCTGGGGTTGGATTTCTTATATAATTGAGCTCTGAGCTAAACACTTTTTCTCTCCCTGCAGTTTCCTTAGCGCGTGACTGTTTTTTAGCTACTGATACCTTTTGAATTAATATTCCCCGTAAGAATGCTTTCAGAGCATCCCAAATCACTCCTATTGAGGCTGATCCGGTATTTAATACTACAAATTCTTTCAGACTGTCGCATATTCCCCCTGGGTCCCCAATTACTTCCAACCAGAATGGGTTTATCTTCCAGTCCCCTCTACCATGTCCCTTATCCAGCTTTATTTCAAATATTACTGGGGAGTGATCTGAGATGCTTCTTGTTTCATATACCACCTCCCCCACCACTTCTAGTGCCTCCTCG
Source organism: Rana muscosa (assembly GCA_029206835.1). Classification (NCBI taxonomy): domain Eukaryota; kingdom Metazoa; phylum Chordata; class Amphibia; order Anura; family Ranidae; genus Rana; species Rana muscosa. The sequence continues at coordinate 386,018,468 of CM055127.1, forward strand.
TTACAGAGTACGAGGTCTATTCTGGACAGGGTACCGTGCGTCCTTGAGTGACAGGAGAATTGTTTTTCCCCCGGGTGTCTCCTCCGCCACACGTCTGTCAAACCCACCTCCTCACAAAAATGAAGGAGAGGGCTGGCAGACGGATGTCCTGCGGAGGCACCCGCCGGGAACCTATCTATTCCTTTATCCATGGTCATATTAAAATCCCCTACCACTATAACGGGGACCCCCACCTTATCCATAACGAACTCTATTAACACCCAAAGGACTATGGTTTCAAATGGGGGGGGGATATATATATTTGCCACCACATATTCTTTTGTTTCTATCCAACAATGGAGAAACACATAACGTCCCTTAGGATCTATCTTGCTCTGTCTGCAGGAGAACACTGCGCCCGAATCTATCAAAACACTCACACCCCTTGAATAGGAAGTGTGTATAGAATGGTACTGTGTTTTGTATTTCCTGTGTTTTAGTATCCTAATAGTCTCCCCGTCCAGATGCGTCTCCTGCAGACACAGCATTTTGATGTCCTTCCTTTCTGCTGTTGAGAAAATCACTTGTCTTTTAGTTGAGTCTTTTACCCCCCGAACATTCCATGAACACACTTTCATACTTTTACCAGGTTTTGGGGTTCTCTTCCCAACCTCCCTACTCTCCGTCATCTACCCCTTTAAGGACTGCTCTTGTCTTTATACCTCCCATCTTACCAAAACGTGCCGTTAATACTCTTTGCTCGGAAATTTGTGTTTTTAGTGAATCTCCCCCCTCTTCTGGTGCCCAAATCAAACATACTTTCCCACCCACCCCTCCCCTTCCCACCCCCTCCCCCCCCCCGCCCTTCTTGGGGCCCAAATTGGGGGCTTCTAATGTGACCGCATCCTACCTTTGAGGTGAAACCTCTCCCTACTCCTCCTCTTAATATGTGCTTTAGTGTTTTGAGTAATTTGAGTGTAACAATCTTTCTTACGCACTTTTTACATGCATTATATTTTGTCTTCTTTACCCTCTACCCTTGTACCACTCCCCATAAAAAATGCTGAGAGTACACTTTCACAACCCTTCCCTCCTACCCACCCCCCCTCCCGCTCCCATGTTGCATAAAAAATCCCTTTCCCTTTTTCTCATTGTGCAAAAAGAGGGAAAAAATAAATAAATAAATAAATAAATAGAAAAATGTGTTGTGCAAAAAATAATCACCCAAGGGGGGAAGGGGAGAAAAAAAAAGAGGAAGGGAGGGAGCAGTTTCACTTAAGTTTCTGTGCATGTTTCCACTTCCTACTCTCCCTCCCTCCACCCCTCCTTCCCCCTCTCTCAAAAAGAAAAAAGAAAGAGAGGCAGACTGAAAAAAAATGTTACTAAAGTTCCTTTATGTAATTACTAAGCAGTTCCACTCTGCTGTGATTCTCCTTCCCTTGTGTTCATCCAAGATGTCAACTCAGCGGGTGTGTTAAAAAAACGTATTTTACACATTCGCAGTTATCCTTAAACATGCTGCTGGATAGAACATTGCATATCTAATTCCTTTTTGCTGAAGTCTGTGTTTACACTCGGTAAATTTAGCTCTCTGTCTCTTCAATTCAGGGGAAAAATCCGCATATATTGATATTCTCGCACCGTTTACTTGTACATTTTTCAACTCTCTTGCCTTTTGGAGAATGGTAATTTTATCCGTAAAGTGTAAGAGTTTAATGAGCATAGGTCTCGGTCGTCCTCCCTCGGCCGGCGCCTTAACGGGGACTCTATGGGCCCGTTCAATTGAAAAGTACTTTGAAAGGCAGTCCTTACCAAATACTCCTCTTAGCCAGTCTTCCATAAATTCAGTAGGGCAGTTACCTTCACTCTTCTCGGGGAGGCCTAGTACCCTTATATTTTTCCTTTGTAACCTGTTTTCCATGTCATCGATTTTATTGATACACATGTTCAATTGTTCTCTCATTGTTTCCATCTCGGTTACCATAGGACTAACATCGTCCTCGACCTGGCTTAGCCTCTCCTCTAAAGCGGAGGTCCTCACGCCAATCCCCTGCACCTCTTGCTTTAATACTGACATATCTTCCTTTATCTCCCGCAGCTGGCCAAATATTTCAGACAGTGAGGATTTGCAGCTATTAATTGCGGAAAAGATCTCTCTCATAGAGGGTTCACCCTCCGATATTGATCCTATAATTGGCTCTGCCAGATTGCCCGATACTTTCCCCTTGGGCCCTGTGCCCCCTGCCTCCTTCCCAGGTGACGCTATAGTTGCCATCTGGCCTAGGCTCTTCCGCTGGGGGTTCAGTTGTTGAGACCCTTGTCCCTTTGTAGGTGTGTGGCCTGCTGTACCTGCCGGGACGTGCCCAAACTTTTCCAGTTTAGCCGCGGCCGCGGCTGCTGCCTGGCTTGCCTTAGCCCCCCTGGTTGACTGAGCCTGGGGTTGAGACTGAGGGTGTTGCTGTATGCCTGCACTTGACCCGTCCCTAGAGGTGTTCCTGGTCATTACCGATAGCGTGCCCGGCATTTTTCTTTTTTCTTTCCCTTTTTTCTCCTTTCTTTCTTTCCTCCTGTAAATATACTTTTATATTTTTATGAAAGAAAAAAAACTGTGAGGGTACTGTAATATAACTTTCCCCTCACAGCAACTTCCAGTGCTCCCCGTACACTATCGCTCTGCGGGCTCCGATGTCCAAACAAACCCCTATGAAACCGTCCACCTTCCTACAGCCTCCTCCACAAAAAAATAAGGAGTCACTATTGATACTGTTGTACTGTTGTACTGTTGTACCCCGTATATTCCGTATGCCCAGGGGTTTAAGTTTAAAAAAAAAAAAAGGAGTCCGCTCACCTCTGGCTCCGGAATTGCACAGCAGTGTACCTTAATAATGCCTCCTTGTGCATGGATGGCTGTATGACTGAGTGGCAGGGCGGCTGTATCAAGCTCGCAGCAGGGTGGCAGGGTCTGAGCACAGGCAGCCCGGAACGCTAATGCTTCAGGCGGCGGATAGCAGACGCGCGGATCCCGGCATGTGTTCCTATCTCCTCCTCACGGGTGCGCACACTGCCACTTATCCTTCATGCAGCTCCGTGCAGCTCCGTACAGCTCTCCGGTCTCCAAAGTTCAAGCGCCCGGTTTCCAGGGGGGAGGAGTCAGCCGACCAGTCCCACTCACATCGCCGCCGCCACCGCTCCTCTCCTACTTCCTCCGACCGATCCCTCGATCACAGCGCAACATGGGAGCGAGGTACGGAGGCCGGGTTGCTACGGCCTCTCACCTCAACATCCGGTCACGCCCCCCAGCCACCTTCCTCCTACACTCTAAAGGCATGCTTGTACAGTAAGTTAATTCAAGAAAGTTACTTACCTTGTCCCCTGGATCCTGCGATGTCCCCCCGCTGTGTGTGCGAGCTGTCTCCTCGCTCGATTCAGACAGTGCCCGAGTGCCGCCAAGCTCCGTTCCCTGCGACGTTGCAACGCACGGGGGCGGAGATCGGCGCCAAATTCAAAAAAGTAAAAACACACAATACATACAGTACACTGTAATCTTACAGATTACAGTACTGTATAAAATAATTACACAGAGCCTTTGCCTCTAGTGGTCTGTCCAGTGCCCTGCAAGCACTTTTATATTATAAATACTGTTTTTTCTGCCTGGAAACTGGAGATTGTTCATAGCAACCAAAAAGTGTCCCTATATGTCAGAAGTGGTTTTAGACCAGCTAGAAAACAGCGATAATAAATTAGAATCACTTGCAGAATTGAGCGATAGCGATTTGTGGGGAAATTCGTCATCAAACACTAAATCTAATGACAGCGACAATTCTGCAACTTAGCAGATTTCAGTGTTTTTTATTTGATTACATTATTGAATAATTTTTATTATTATTATTATATTATTATTTGTTATAATTATTTATAGTTATTTATTATATTATAATTTATGATTTTGCGTTTCAAACTTTATCATACCCGGGATGTCTACTAGACTGTTGTTTGGACAGATTTAAGTGAGTTATTCCTAAGAATTACAGGCCTACAATATAAAACGCCAAATTTCCATGCAAAATAATGGTACCGCATTCAGCACCTAAAATCTGACAGAATCATACCACCAGGGAGGTTAAGCATTTCTCTAGAATTGGCAAACTTATTATATACTTCTGAAGTAAAAATCTAAGGACATGTTACTATTTATGGAATTAAGGCTTGAACATGTACTACAGACACAGATCTAGCCGTTGTGATATACAACGTCATATTAAACAAAAAAAATATTGCTTTTGACAAACAAAAGTGCAAGTTTAAAAAAAAAAAAAAAACACAAACTGTAAACTCTATTAGCTGTAATGCCATGGCACATATTACATGAATGTATTACCAATATTAAATACCGGTATTAAGAAAAAAAATAAGAAATTCCTTTTTCTTCATTGTTTTCTTTTAGCAGGTTAGTAGATGCCCCTACTTATTCATATGTGATAGTGCAGTGTTCATTTTGACATCAAATTTCGATTTAGTTTTAGTCTAATGCCGCGTACACACGATCATTTTTCCCGTCGGGAAAAATGACATTTTTTTTTTCGCCGAGAAAAACGATCGTCTGTGGGCTTTATGTCGTTTTTCTCGTTGAGAAAAACGGCAGAAAAAACGACGAGAAAAATTAGAACATGTTCTAAATTTTCTCATCGTTTTTTCCATCATTTTTTCCGCGGCAGTTTTCCCATAGGGAGACACTGCCGCGGAGCCCACAGACGGTCGTTTTTCTCGACAAAGAAAAAAATGACGGGAAAAACGGTCGCGTGTGGGGGAAAATGCCGTTCCCTCGTTTTTCATTTTTTTTCATGTCGTGATTCACGGCGGTGTTTTCACCGCCGTGAATCACGATCGTGTGTACGCGGCAATAGTCTTTTGACTAAAATGCCATTTTAGTTTTAGTAGTATTTTAATCATCTGATTTGTTTTAGCTTAAATTGTATTTTAGTCGACTAAAATAGTGTTAATTTTGTCACTGAAAATATTTTCGTCTATGGGAAACACATGTCTCTAATTCTCATCCGTTGCATATGAAGCAAGATAACAGTGATGTAGAGCAGACTGTTACAATGTAAAAATTACTTTATATTTTACATTTATTTATCTATTCCTGCATAATTAACGATTAAAAATAAGGGGCGTGATGCCTTTATTTAACGTGTAATTAAACCCAAATCCTAACAATTAACTTCTATTATCAGCTCCCTTTTTGGTATTTGAATATACAATTGAATGTGTTTTGATATAGGTGTTCAATAAGTGCAAAAAAAAAAAAATATTACCTGCTGATCCTGCTAGAAATCTTAATATCTTGATATCTTGCTGTGCTCCTTGCTTTAGCGTCATTGTTATCAGTTACAGTTTTACCAGCTATCCCCGTGGACTACAAAACCCCTGTTCACTGTGATTAAAGAAGTGGGGGCTATGTTCTGTAGTCCTATCCTAGGGTGACAATGCTGCTCCTTCAGAGATACAGTACGACAAGAGAGTGTTGTCATACTAGGACAGGAAGCGCGTTACTGGCAGGATCACCAGGGAACAATAAAAGAAAACAAATGACCACCACGTCTAGGAACTACTAAGCTGCAATATATAACATTTTTATTATTGGGTTTGGACAGGGCCGCCATCAGGGTGGTACAGGCATTACACCTGTAAGGGGCCCGATGCCCCCCCCCCCCCGTTTTTAAAAAAAAAACATTATTTTTTTTCATCTGACCCCTTTAGCAACTCGCGGCAGGGGCCCACCACACCCGTTTTTTTTTTTTCAGTCTGACCCCCCCCCTTTACCCTTTAGCAATCCCGCCCCTTTACTTTACATTTCTGCATCTATAGCAGAAAGCTGCATAAAGTTGTGAGTTCCAATAGCTATTCTATTCCTGGGTGTACTGATAATTACTGATAATTATTCAGAATTTCAGCACCTAGAGTAAACTTGATATTACCTTAAAACACTAATTTGTATAGTTTGTATAATGACAAATGAAGTGGAAATGCTGTGCTTTTCCCCGGGGCTGTTGGGAGATGCACTGTGCAAGACAAGCAGTGACATTCTGGGTAGTATGATGTCCAGCTGCAGTTCCTCTACAGATAGCTCTGGGAAAACATGTATGTAAATATGGCTTCCAACCAGATCTAACATGGGAAGCATGAGAAGAGCACAGCACAGTGAACATTCATGAAAATATTACAAAAAATTATTAAATATAACTGATAAAATCCACAGAAAAAAAAATGTTACAGGCAAAAAAATTAGAAAGGCAAGCTTAATCCTTTATTGCCAACTTCATTTGCTCCATTACAATGTAAACCTCCCTGAGGACTGAATATAAATGTTAGAATTCAGGTGGTCCTTTTTTCATTTTTCTTATTAATTTCCATTATGAAATACATACTGTCAGGAAGTATATCATTATTTTATTGTTACCCGCTAATGCAGTAACATAGAGTGTGTAACCTTTCCGTTATTCTTACAGCCTCAAGTAAAAAATTCCATTAGCCAGTTCATAACATTTGCACATACAAGTGTAAATGAAGTCAGCGTCAAGTATCAGCAGAATGAAAAGCATTACAACTACACGACTCCAAAGAGCTTCCTGGAACTTATTAAATTGTACTGGAATCTTCTGGGAAAGAAAAGAGCAGAGCTGCTGCAGAAGATAGAGAGACTGGAGAATGGATTACAGAAATTGCAAACAACAGCTTTTCAGGTAACGCTAGCATTACTGATGTGATCATATAATGATGTTTTTAATTTATATATGTATGCATATATATATATATATATATATATGTAGCACACCCCCGCAGGAGCTGCTGGTTTTAGTTTTGGGCCTTGCACGTTACCTCAGTATTCGTTGTCTAGGGGAAGAAAGTCTGTAGAAACTCCAATGTCCACACAAGATGTAAAACCTTAAGCAGTTAGGTTTTATTTTCCTTTTGCAATAAACAGATGAACAATGGTAGAAGGGTGAAGGGAAGGGGTAGGTTCAGACACACAGTACAGATCACTGGGGAAACTTCTCACGTATAAAGTTCGTCACCACTCCTCCCTGAATGGGTATTGCTCACCCGGATAGGCCCCTCTCACCTGGCCTAGCAGCCGGAATGATGCAAGAACTATGATCAGGACCAGTCTCTGCCACAGACCGGTTGTGGACAAAATTGGATAATCCGGGATCCTTTGCCACAGGATTTAACGCCCGAACTTCCAGCCAAACAGTCAAGAGCCTTTAAGCCAACCCGGCAGACTGTAAGGTGAACTTTAACTGCGGTGCATCCTCCAATAGAATTACCAGGCCCTCCTCAAGACACCAGCCTTCCGCTTGGTCTTTTCCAGGACAGGTCCTCCCCTGGTTTCCTCCATTGAGTGGCTTCCTCCCTCAGGACGGACAGCACAGGATCACCTTCAAAGTGTAGACCCAGCCAGCATAACTGGGCCTACCTGGTAGAGTTTCAGCCTCGGACCAGCATGGTTCCGAGGCCAGAATCACACAATACACCCCTCGCGCCAGGAGGGCCGCGGGGGGACGAAGGACCCCAAAAGATGGCGTCTGCCCCTTAAGTACCCTTCCCCAGCATGCTCAGTGGGTAGACCATGCCCACTGAACCGTTCCCGGAGGAAGGTACCCAATACACTCTGGCTTGTCAGTCTTCCACATTGGCCCGAGATGGTAACGCCACCTACAGGCAAACAGTGGGAAGTCTGCCCAACACAGCCGTAGCCGGAACAGAGGCTAATTTAGCATCAAGTATTTACATCTGAGCCTAACTATTGGCTCAGATACCCTCTAAATTGAAACATAGCGCCCAGTCATTGGGAGCAGGGCGCTATATATATATATATATATATATATATATATATATATATTTACATACATACAGTGTGTGTTCTTGATGGAAAAAGCCTAAGTAACATCAGTATCAAAGTGGACCCATTCCCATTTCACTTGAACCAATATATATTACTAAATTATTGTAGTTGCTTAGTATCAATGGGATTGATTTACAGGAATTGTTCAAATAGCAAATTGAATGTTCACTTTCCAAAGGTTTACTTAGCTTAGTAAATAAGGCAAAACTGTATTAATTTTCCAACTATGTGCAAAATAAAAACATTAGGGGAACCCTTATGTTCCATATATGGAATCCTGGTTGAGAATGGGGTTGATTTCCTAAAGCTGGAGAGTTCAAAATCTGGTGCAGCCAGAGCCGGTGCTAGACTAGTTTGCACCCTAGGCAAGACCATCTACTTGCGCCCCTCCCCACCAACAAAAAAAAAATTGATTATTTTTACTGCTGATATTTATATAATATTGGGGATCACACAAGACTGCTGCTTTTGTATATTTGACTGCTGATATATAATATTGTGGAATGGGGATCACACAAGAAGAGTCTCGGAAATACGGGCTGGCCTGCACCCTTCCAAGGCAGCAGTGCGCCCTAGGCGGCTGCCTAGTTTTCTTAACGGTAGCGCCGGCCCTGGGTGCAGCTAGCATATAAATTAATCAGCTTCCGGGTTTAATTGTCAAAACTTAATAGAAAAAGCTGAAGTTAGAAGCTGATTGGCTACTCTACACAACTACACCAGATTCGGAGTGCACCAACTTTAGTAAATCTCCTTCAATGTCACTTTACCCATTCAGGACAAAGTGACAGTGTCCGTGCAAAGGGGACTCCCTGACCCAATAATACTCACCTTCCAGCACTCTCCTGCTGTTTCAAGTCATAAGGAAATCTCTAAGTGCATCAGCCTTTTACTTCTGACCTCTGTCCAATAGAATATACAATAACCATAACTCCCAAAGACAATGAGTATTCCACTTTTCATTGACTAGCGTCTGCTAGTGCTGAGCCAAATCACCCTGGGTTTAGTTCAAAAAGGCTTCCGCAAACTTCAAAGATGTTTGGATGCTGAACCTGAACCCCGTTGAACTCTATTGGAACCAAATCTCTTTAATTAAACATTTCTATTTTCTGGGCTAAGAGGCAAGGGGGTTGGGTTACTACATATACCACTGCAAAACATTAACATTTCATTTGGCCAGCAGCAATGATTTTTTAAATGCTTAAAGTGAAACAATAAAAACTCCCAATTATTTTAAATAACATGCCTTGGGTGCCCCGATCCTGTCTGTGAAGGGGCAGATCTCTGCGATGTACAGAAAGAAACCACACTGACATTTACAAAGGAGAAATGTGTTTACAATTGCATCTGCAGCCATAGTCTTGGTACTGTTTTACTCAGCTGGTGATCAGCTGTCTTGTAAAAGTGATCCAGGCACCCACCAAACAGGGATCTCTATTGCAGAGGTCCCCCTCACACCCATAGCTATATGGCCATGAGGATCAGCAGAGAGTGGAAGCATCGAGCTACACATCTGTGTTTTGTTTTCACAATTGTTTTTGACTTGTGGGTCTGTCCACACCATGTTTTTTGCAGTAACATTAGTGCCATGTACGTTAAGTGCACTGATGCCATTCATTTATTCTGAATGGCACCTCAACACACAGGGAAAAAAAGTGTGGGAACTCACCCAAGATCCCCCCATCCCAAAAATAAAAAAGTGTGTGTGTGTGGAGGAGGAGGACCGAGGGAGGTGAGGAAGGGCATGCCAGGATGACACCCCCCGCCCAATGTGTGGCACCCTGGGCGGACCGCCTCCTGTTGGCATGGACGTCCTCCCCTTCCTGCACACCCACAGCAGGGACGATCCTGGGCGTCAGTGTGCCATACCCAGGGAGGCAGCAAGCAGGCAGTACCACATGAGCTTCAGCGCCCCCTCTGCCTCATTTTGCATACTTCAAAGGCCAGTCCCGCTGTGGAAAAAGTACAGGAATGCATGGGAACGGCAGTACCCAACACTGGGCACAGTGTTGCATTACCACGCAAAGGGCGACAGCACTGATAGCCGAAAATTGGCCTGGGCAGGAAGGGGAATAAAGTGCCCAGTAGGCAAGTAGGCAAGTGGTTAAAATGCTTCTGAGGATGAAATTACTACATAGTGCTATCAAATGATAAAGTGACTGAAATGGCGCAACAGGAGGCTAGTGTGCTTAATAGGTGGCAGTACTGTGCAGTAAAGTATATGCATAGTGCTTTTCTAAGGATTTCAAAAGTATAGTATATAGACACAAGGTAACTTTAGGAAGCAATTATAAGTTGTACATTGATATTGTCACACACTGTCAGTTATACTCTGCCAGCATTCTAAAAGAATTTATTTAGAATTTTACAGAAAGGAATGAAACCTTTTATATGCAAATCAGAAGCCAACAATTCATTTTGACTGCCTTCAAGCCAGCATTTCGATAAATACAGAGAGATAATTACACATCCTCCAGAGGAACAATGTAATTACCCACGTTTACAATGAAGCCCAAGGCAACGTTTATTCTTTAAGCTAACCAATTTTGTTATAATTGAAAATATTGTCTTAAAACTTAATTAACCAAGTCTCTGTTGTAATGATGCAGGTGGAAGATCTGAAGTCCAAACTTGCTGTACAGGAAGTAGAACTTCATCAGAGGAACAGAGATACAGAAGCACTTATCGACAAGATTGGCCAGCAGACAGAAAAACTAAATCAGGAGAAATCTGTGGCTGATGCAGAGGAACAAAAGGTATTTAACTAGGATCTCCACATAGTAAAGCAAGGTATACACGTATATAAATACTGGGGGGGGGGGCTGCAGGAACTGGCCACATTTCAGTACTTGTGTAGACCGCCGTTGTTAGACCGGCTTCTGTTGAACAGTCCTGCTGGAAAACCAGCATTGGATCAGTGCATTTTGATGGTGGGGGGGGGGGGGGGGCCCGGCGGTCAGAATTCAACAACACAGCAGGGAAGATTCTGAGAATTTTTTTTCTCATTCAACCCAGTGGGTGAACAAAAATACTCTGAGTATACCTAGTGTTAGATCTGGCAAAAAAAAAAAAAAAAGTTACAGTGAAACTCCAGACCGACAGCAAATTATCTAGGTAAAATCCATGCATTTACTTTTTTATTCTTTTGAAATATTTTCTGTTCAGCCAGTGATATGATTTACACATCTTTTGATTGCTGCACAGCGAGACGGATGAGTTAAGCAAATCAGCTTTCTGTTTCAGCTTTTTGGCATTCTGTTTTGCCTTTTGCTTCTCCACCCTGATCAGTAATGAATTAGGATCCTCATCCCTATCAAGAATCCTAGTAAAAGTGAGCTTGTTCTGTGAATATCTTACCACATCAATGAAAGGCAAAAGGCTTGTAGAATATCAAAATTGGGAGAGGATCTGAGATGTTCCCTCATCAATTATATCATCAAGACAACCTTTTCCCGCTCTTTTACCATCTCAAAGTTTGGATGTTAGGTTTAAACAAAGATCACAAATATTCTTTATGTCACTTTTTTCCTAAAATAAAGTTTTAAATGCTTGAAAAACTGCTATTTTGAAAAAATGTATAAAAACTGTTCTTTTATATGCTTTTCTGCTGTCAACACTAGCCAGATCTTGCTACTGGCATCACTTCCTCCTTGTCCTAAGCACTGACAACAAGCAAAGTGCATCTACTTCAACATTCGCACAAAACTAAAAGCTGGTTTGGTTAGAATTACTTTTTTTTATGTTTTTCCTCATTGATATACTGTATGTTCAGACATTTTTCAGTTTTGAAGAAGAATTATGAATTGTGTCAGAATTTCCCACCCTCTGTGATCCCATGAGGAAGATTTCTCCCCACTTTTTTTCTCAATGATAGGATAGGATTTTTTCCTACACATGATTGGATGACTGAAGACCTTGCTGCTTCACCGCATTCATTAAGCTAAGTAAACATTCACATTGCTAAAGCCGGATACACACTATTGTCAGCTCCAGTCAGAGCCACTGTACTAACCATGCAAGGTTAGTTTAGCGATCTCCCCCGCTAAGCTGTTGTGTTCTGACAGGGGGATATCCCCCCTCCCCTCCGCCAGAACACTCTCATCAGCGCTCTCTGCCATTGGCTGATCTGGTGTCGGTCAGATGCTGGTTCTCCAGCATGCACGTCTGACAGAAGCCGGCCGCATGGCCGACGTACACACGGGCTGTTTTTTCCCTGAACTGGCCATTGTCTCCCAACATTCGGCCCGTGTGTACCCGGCTTAAGGCAGGCCATACATTATGCAATTTATTTTCCTTCAGCCACGGGTTTTATTTGAAACGTCTTTTTTATTTGATTTTTCAAAAGCTTATATGAAAGCCATGTGCCCACGCTCTTGCAACAGTAAAACAAAGTAAACCCAATTATATCACAGAGCTCTTGTGTGGCTGACATTGAAGCAATAAACTACAATACACACTCAGTACACATTAACCGTATGGTCCTTCTGCATAAAACCTAAAATAAAGGAAGTAGAGAGGTAAGTTGTATCAAGTGTTAACTCAACCACACATGAAGGTGTCATTGAACATTTGAGAAAACTATAACCATAGAGGGATCCTCAAGCCAGCCTGCCCACGTCTTAGTGAATTTTTGCGGACAGCCTTTGTTACTGTAAGTGTCTTGGTAGAAAGGTAAAGTGGAGTTCACTAAGTGCTTCCAAAAATGAATAGAGGGTGGAAAATACTTTTTCCAATGTAACGTAATAGCTTTTCTAGTGTAAAACAGTTGGAGGTCGATGATTGTCTGTTCCGCATTTTGTAGAGACCTTTAACCACTGGCTGCTCAAAACTTGCTTGATTCCCCTATCAACACATTCAATGTTGATAAAGGGAATCCTTCCCATGGAGCCATTGTATTCTGACAGCAGGAGGTTTCTCAGCCATCAGAATACAATGATCTCTATGGGCAGCTATAGCCGCTGGCAGTGATCGAATGAAAGAACCCAACAGGCTAGTTGTACTGAGGTTGATCGATAGAGCGACTTCAGTACATCCAGACTGCCCATACATGGATAGAAATTCATCTGCTTCCTGCTGAACTGGCCACATTTTGAACTGTCTATAGCCATCTTAAAGTGGTGTTCCACTCTAAAAAAAAAAAATACACCAAAATACTTTAAATAAATAGAAAAAAAAAATTGAAAAAGAAAAAAATTTTACTCACCAGAAAGGGCGGTGTCTTCTGGGGAATGTGGCTTGCTGCCTTCTCGGAACTGTGTGTATCCCAGAAAGTAGCCACCCATTCACAAATCAGCGCGAGACTCGCGCATGCACAGTGGGAAATGGGCAGTGAAGCCGCAAGGCTTCACTGCCTGTTTCCCTTACTGAGGATGGCGGCGCCGGGACCCTCCACGATCGAGGGGTCGGCCTCGGGGGGGCTGACATCGCAGGCACCTAGGACAGGTAAGTGCCCTATTAAAAGTCAGCAGCTACAGTGTTTGTACCTGCTGACTTTTAAAAAAAAATTGCGGGGGGAATCCCGCGTTAAAATATAACTAAAGGCAAAACTTTTTTTTAAAATTTTGAATAGAATAGATCAGAACACCTGTCAGTTTTCATTACTATCTATGCCCCTGTTAAGGAGATTTGCCATTATCATTGAGGCCGGGTTCACACTGGTGCAACAAATGCTCCGACATTGAGAGCTCATGTCGTGTGACATGGGAAAATCAATGTTTCCCTATGGGAGCCGTCTTAACTGGTCCGACACATGTCGGTCCGACTTTGAAAATGCTTCCTGCACTACTTTGGTCTGACTTTGATCCTACTTCAGCCCATTGAATATCACTGAAGTCGGATCAAAGTCGGATCGCTGTCTTGCATGATCCGACTTTGGCATGCGACTTGTGCTCTGATGATCTTGAGGGGGAACTCCACGCCAAATTTTAAATAAAAAAAACGGCATGGGTTCCTCGCCAAGAGCATACCAGGCCCTTCGGTCTGGTATGGATTTACCATACCAGACCCTTATCCGGGCACGCAGCCCGGCTGGTCAGGAAAGGGGGTGGGGACGAGCGAGCGCCCCCTCCTGAACCGTACCAGGCCACATGCCCTCAACATGGGGGGGTGGGTTCTTTAGAGCAGGGGGGACCTGCGCCCCCCACCCCAAAGCACCTTGTCCCCATGTTGATGAGGACAAGGGCCTCTTCCCGACAACCCTGACCGTTGGTTGTCGGGGTCTGCGGGCGGGGCTTATCGAAATCTGTGAGCCCCACCAACCCAATGTGAATGAGTTAGGGGGAATATTGTACCCCTACCCATTCACCTGGGGAAAAAAAGTGTCAATAATAATACACACTACAAGGGTTTTTAAAGTAATTTATTAGGCAGCTCCATGGGTCTCTTTCGACTTCTCTTGGCCTCTTCTCCACGCTCTCCGGTTCTTCTCCCGCTGTCCGGTGTCTTCTGCCGGGCTCCTCCGCTATCTTCTGCTCTTTTGCCCGCTCTTTTGCTAGCGGTTGCCCGGTCTTCTCCGTCGTCTTCTTCCCTCTTCTCTGGGGACACTAGTTCTGATGACCTGGGGGTCCCCAAGAGATTCTCTTAATTTGCACGGATTTCCTCTCACTTTCTGTTTGGCCATGGGACAGGAAGTGAAGGGAAATCTCTGCAATGGGATACAGATGTCGAAAAAAAATCTGACGGGGGTTATAACCCTCCCTTGCTCTATCCAAAATGAAAAAAAAAAATGTTGCCTATAGTTCAACTTTTTTTTCTTTTCATATATTTTTTCTTAGAAAGTTTTGTAATTTTTTACAAACATTTAAACAACCAAACAAAACATTTGGCATTGTATAAGCAGAAGGGCACATTTTGCAAGAATGCATTGACATTTCTCACAACTTGCACATAGCTTTTTGCATATTCAAGTAAGTGGAACAGTAAGGTAAATCAGTAAACCGTATTAATATACATATCTTTGTACATCAGATATGAGTACCATACACATCGTTTGTACAGGACAGGTTAATCTTACTTACTGCTAAGTTTAAGGTATACAGTGAGAAACAATAAACGTAGCCCTGAAACAATGCCACTAAACAATCCTAAACTAAAACCAAACCTTTACCTAATACGATCAGAATAATTATATGTTTGACAGCTCTATCTACGTCCTTCACAATCCATACATATCTGCCAATATCTTGTTGCCTACATACCTCAAATGCCATTATAGGCCCTGCAAAATTTGCATAGAGACCAGGGCTAAAGGGGCTAACCCTGGAACCTGTAACAAGTTTGTTAAAGTTGAGAGGGGTACTTCAGGATTTTAGTATATGTCTTTCTTTAAGTAGGGTAGTATTCACTTGGATGCGCCATTCCTTAAATGTAGGAGGAAGAGGTGCAATCCATTTCATCAGTATGTACTTACAAGCTAGATACAGTAGGCGAGAAACAGCAGTTCTGACATGAGGAATGAATAATTCTTCATCAAGAAAGCCCAGAGGGTAATTTTGGAAGGAAACCTGAAAAGCTTGATTCATAACTGAGATTATTTTGTTCCAGTAATGTACGAGTTTGGGACACCTTCAGAACATATGCAGGTGGTCAGCTGGATTACCCCCACATCTGGGGCAGTCTGGGTTTTTTCTATAGCGCCATTTAAACAACATGAGGGGGGTTCTGTGTACCCGGTGCATAACAAAAAGTTGTGACAACCGTTGAGTAGGAGAGAGGAGACAAGGGGGACCTTTTCCAAAATGGACTGCCATATCCCGCTATCCAATGACCCTTTTGCCATCCCAGTCCCTTTTGCCATGAACCTGCATTGTACTGTGAAGACACTGCACCAAAGACCCATATAGGAAGATATGAGGCCTTTTTTGTCAGTAGCGTTAGCTATTTTGTTAATTAATGGGGTGTCTATCTGCTTGAGGGATGTGGAGCTTGCCTGGATAGAAAGTGCGTGGCGAAGCTGGAGGTACCAAAAAAAGTTAGATTGAGGGATAACAAACTCATCTTGAAGGATTTAAGATGGTCATTACAGTAAAACTGGTAGATATAAAGTATACCACTGTTATACCAACCGGTAAAACCCTGCAACTTTCGAATCTCTTCCAACCTTCCACGCTCCCAAATTAGATGAAACCTAGAGATACCAACATTCCCCATAATCTTGCGCATTTCAGCTCAAACTCTAGACATCTTGAGTAGAGTAGGATATTGACAATAGTTCTACTTTAAGTAAACAGCCTCTACTTCTTTAGCAAATCAACCCCATTGTGATAGGAAAACAGGAAAAGAGGAGTAGGCTCCAAAAGAGCCACAGATTGCAGTAAAACAAAACCTCTTGTAATTAAATAGTGCAAGGGAGTGCTAGTAGTCCTGGTATCTTGTATTGCTGCCTGTGACCCTGCTGAAGATTTCACCTAACTACTGACTGTGCAACAATATTTTAAGTAAAGCCTCATACACACGGTTGGACTTCCATCGGACTTTTCCGTGGATTTTTGTCCGAACGGAGTTGGCCGGGCACACCCATAGCATACACACCACAGGACTTTTCTGCAAACTTTCCCAAAACTTTTTGCAACATCACATGGTTTTTCTGCTCTTTTCTGCTCTTTACCGCCACCCTTTGGTCAACTTCTGCTATTGTTGGTTGATTTTAACATTAGTTGTTTTGTCCATCGGACAAAAGTCCTATGGTTTTCTGTACACACGGTAGGACTTTGCTCCATCGGACTTTTGTTGGGCAAAAGTTTGTCCGTTTGCAGACCCAACTTTTGTCAGATGAAAACAAAACCAAACGAAAAAAAGTTTGTCCGATGGAGCGTACACACGGTCAGATTGTTGGTCCAACTTGCTTAAAACTAAGTTTGTTGGGCAAAAGTCCGACCGTGTGTACGGGGCTTTAGACAGGAAGTGATAGAACATCTCACTGAGATCTCAAACAGCAAAAAAAAACATTTAAACCATCCCAATTTATCAGGGATTCAATTAAAATTGATGTTTCTGGACACCAAACATCAATAAATATTTATTTTAAGATTGTATAGCAAGAACTCCAAAGGAAAAAAGCAAACTGTGTAATGTAAGTAATATTCTCTGTTTGTCTAAGAGTAGGAATAGTAGCAATTTGAAAGAAAATGGCAGCCATATGTTTAGTGAACTAAACCTTTCACTTGTATACTGCGCGGAAGGGATAGGACCTCAGAGAGCAAACCTGACAGAGGTTCTAATCTTCTCACACTTTACTATTTAAAGAGCTTTTATTGATGTCTGTGTCCTCACTGGAGATATTTTCCAAACTTCTAGTCACAGTGACAACAGGGAGTGACAGGAATTCGGGGACGACACACATTGATAAAAACCTGCCAGAGGTTCTAACCATTCCACATTCTGTCCAAAACTAAAAGCTGGAATTTGTCCAGGATTCTTTATTATTTAAGATTTTAGAATTTATCACACTGTAAAGATTATTCCCCTTTACCATTGCAATTATAGGGCAATAATCAAGACCAATACGGTTTGGCATTTTGAGTGTGGGTGATGGATAGAAATGCCCCATATAAGCTTTGCTTCATGTCTGGGTAATGTAATGGATATTTTCTAAAGTTTATAGTGTTTTGTTTTTAAATTAAACTGACACATTTCAGAAGAGGATTGAAAAGAATTGAAATTGTCATTCAGTATGCCGTGTGCTAATATCTTGACTTGAGGCATGTTGAATATTTTGGTGGCTTCATCTAGCAATTTATCCCTCCTGAGATGATTTGTAACAGAGAAGATGTGTCAGAATATTTAAAACATTTTGCTAATTTGATGCCCTCAGGGTGTTGTGTGCAGGGGCCCCTGGAGAGTGGGCTAATTTGAAGTATGATTTCACAGCAGATCTATCATGAGAGAACTGTTCTATTGTTTTTAAACATGGTCTTTGGACATGAAGTCATCAGTTGACTGTCAGTGCTGCTCATCCAATCTTCATAGGTGGGTTCTTACAGTGTTAGCACTTTATACATTTGCATGTTTCGAGAATAATCCATTGTCCTCTTCACCGGGGATATACTGATCTGGACACATGTGACTCAAGATGTCCTTTCATACAATCCCACCCTTTATGTCACTAGTTATCTGTTATATCATTTTTTATTGCAGTTTAAAAAAAAAAACAGAAAAGGTCAACGAGGCAATATGCCACCACTTTATTTGCCAGCCTTGTTCTACCAATCTGTCCATACCACTGGCTGCTAAATGAATTATGGTAAATAAAGCCATAGTTTTCTTTCATTTTCCTCTTAGGTTGTGGGATGGTTATGTATGAACACTTAGCATGAAGTCGGGTTTTCCTTTCACTTTTTCACAAAAATAATTATAAGCTTGCATACATTTTTGACATGTGATCTGTTTAGTTGCAACCAGTGCCCATTTGAGTTCCCCGTTAAGTGTGTATTGTATGCCTTTCTGTGTACCATTCTCTAGGTGGCTGCTCTCCAAACTGAGATAACCAAGCAGCAGCAAGAATCTGCAGATGACCTGGCCAAAGCAGAACCGGCTCTACAGGCAGCCAATGCAGCTCTGAACACTCTGAATCGGGTACCTCCACACCCCTGAATATGATTATTGTCTCCTTTATTTTGCTGTAACAAATATGTTCTAAATTACTTGTCTTTCCTTATCCAGTTAAATCTTACAGAGCTGAGAACATTTCCAAATCCACCAGCCCCTGTCACCAATGTGGCTTCTGCCGTTCTTGTGCTTTTATCTCCTAATGGCAAAATACCCAAAGACAGAAGTTGGAAAACTGCAAAAGTATTAATGAGCAAGGTAAGGGTACTTGGCTTCATGATCAAAGAGTCTTAAGGAGACTGATTTAGTTGCCTGTAGAAACCATCTGCAGTGATGGAGGAGGAAAGGGACAGTCTAGTTGATTGCTATGCCAACCGCATACAGTTATTCCTTTAGACACGTTTGATTGTAAATAGGTAACAATTCCAGTTTGTGGTAGGAGCTTAGATGATTGTGATGGCAAATTTCTGAACTCCTTAAGGGGCAGGGACCGATGTAAATGGTTTGATGAAAGTGCTGCTGAATATGTTGGCGCTAAATGAGTAAAAATAAACTGTTTTCGCTTTTTTTTTTGCTGAGATTACTAAACTGGCCCAACTAATTTTTTCACACAAAAATCTGTTTGCAAATCTATTTTAGTTGCTAGAAAAGGCCAGTGGGCCACTTTATGTAGACCTTTATCCTATACGCTACTTACTTTTCCACTAACTTCTGCCGCTGTCACTTGTCACATTGCGAGTGGATGAGCAGCAGATAATCAGCTCAGCATTTCCTGAAGTAATAATGCTAAAAAGAACACGAGATGTAAATGCCTCTTCACCCTTACCTAATGCCACAATTATCTCCATACATGAAGTGGCGCACTGTGTTATGTGGAGAGAGCACCTGTTGTAAAGGTCAGGCCATTTCACTTGCTATTTACCTATCATTTTTAAGGCCAATTTGCTGCATCTTATCTGTTCAGTGTTCTTGGCTACTGTACATGTTATACCACTTATTATTAGGGGTCATGTTTACTGAAGCCTAAAATTGGAGATAAGATAAGAAAGGCAAAATAATTTAGACTTCATATGTTAATGTATGCATGTGCTTGAACATCTGCATACATCGCAACATTCCAAGCTAAAGTACACTTGAATTTTTGAAGAAAAGTAGATGTAGTTAAAGGGAATCTGTCATGATAGAATAATGGAGGCTGCCATTGTTGAACTCTTCTTTTGAGAATACTAGTTTCCTCGCTGTCATGCTTATACTTTTGCCGTCAGAATCCTGACTGAGTCACTGACTCAGTGCAAGCATAGACATTACAAATTTTGACATTTTCTGATATTCATTCACAGCATGCTTGTTCTGAGTCTGTGGCGTAAAGGTACTAAGGTCAGACACAGCAAAATAATTAGCATCTTCAGGGATGCATGTCTCATGATGTGATATTTTAAGACAGTGGTCTCTAAACTGTGGTCCAGGGGCTGAATGCGGCCCTTTGCTTGCCTTTATCCAGCCCTTGAGGTACTATTTCTCCTACTGATACCAACAAAATGGCACTATTCTTTCACTGACATCAATGATGGGGCACTATTCCTCCCACGGACACCAATGACGGGGCACTATTCCTCCCACTTACACCAATTGTGGGGCACTATTCTTCCCACTGACACCAGTGATGGGTCACTATTATTCCCACTGACACCAATGATGGTGCACTTAGAATTCCCCTAATACCAAAGATGGGACATTGCTTACTTTTAATGATGCTACTCCCATTGCCACGGTCCGTCCCCCCTAAAATCTGAAGAACAGTAAACTGGCCCCTTGCTTAGAAAGTATGGAGACCCCTGGTTTAAGAGATAGATCTGAAATGTAGGCATATCCCTTTTTTTTACCTATGAATATCATAGAGGTAAAAATAATTTGTTGGTGGTGTCATGTAAGTGGGCAGACTTTATGCAAACACATAGCACATATTTATGTAATGTAAATAATAATTCCAAAATACACGAAAAAAAACTCTTCATTAATAATACATTTCAGTTACCACCATCCTTATCCTTTTCTTTACAGCATTATGTTAAAAATGAACGTTTGCAGGGACAAGTATAGGAGCTGCCATTGCTAATCTCCTTATAAAAATATATTTTTTTATGACTTTAACATTTTAAACCCAGCAGCAGTTGAGATCAAATCAGTCATGAGAAAAATTGGGCAGTGTTTCGCTTACATTGTAAATGAGCTCCACAATCTTGCCATGTCACCAAGCTAATGGCATGCAGTAACTGAGGGTTAGCTCTGCAAACATTCCACCGTTATTCTCTGATTAAAATGATGGATTGGATTCCATTTGTATGGCTTTCAACCACAACATACAGTATGTCTATGAATATTTGGATAAGAAATACCAGTACATTTATAAATTAATATACAGTACATGCTTCTTTATAGGTGGATGAATTCCTACAGAATTTGGTCAGTTTTGACAAAGAACATATACCAGATGTAACAGTCAAGGCTGTAAAAGATGATTACCTGAGGGATCCTGAGTTTAACCCAGAGTTTGTGCGTACAAAATCCTCTGCAGCTGCAGGTCTGTGTGCATGGGTTATCAATATCATGAAGTTCCACGAGGTAAGGCCTTACAGCAGGGTAAAATAAAGATTAGCCTGTATGTCAACGTATTAATATATTATTGCTGTTTTCCTCAATGATAAAATGATAATAATGTGCAAAGAGCAGTAACTCATTTTAGTCAAACAGATTTCAGTTTAAAAAAAGTTTTACTTTGGTTACAAAAAAGCTTAGTGAACCTCATCTTTGCTATGAGCGCTGCTTTTTTGTGTGTTTGTTGGAATAATTTTAAGATCTCACGCACACTGAGCATTTGCTCAGCTCCTCTAGCAGGAGAAAAGCTGTTAAAAAAAACGCCATTAGAATGCAAACATGTGAATGCCCGTTCAGCATTTTATTTGCCGCACAAACGTTCCTCTCCTGAACACTTCTCTTCTAATATGCCTGTAAATGCACATGGACCCAAAGGCTAACATAAAGATGCTTTTGAATGCTGAGGAAAAAAAAATAAAAAAATTCCTGTAAAGGTCAGTGTTCATGAGGCCTTATGTACACTTGGATGGTTTTTCCAACGGAATTCCGCTCAAGCTTGGCTTGCATACACACGGTCAAACAAAAGTTCTCTGAACTTTCGACCGTCAAGAACGCGGTGACGTACAACACTACGACAAGCCGAGAAAATGAAGTTCAATGCTTCCGAGCATGTGTCGAATTGTTTCCGAGCATGCGTAGGAATTTTGCGCATCGGAATTGCTACAGACGATCGGAATTTCCGATAGGAAAGTTTCCCGTCGGAAAAATTGAGAACCTGCTCTCAATCTTTTGTTGACGGAAATTCCGACAGCAAAAGTCAGATGGCGCATACACACGGTCGGAATTTCTGACTAAAAGCTCACATCGGACTTTTCTTGTCGGAAATTCCAACCGTGTGTACGCGGCAATAGGGTTTGTATTTCTACGGTGAATTTATTTTTATCTAAATGTTAGTTATGTGTAATATTTTTATAATTTTAGACTATTAATCTTTATTTCCTATGTAACGTCATTAAATAGAAAGTTAAAAAAATACCAATAATACTTCCATAACATTATTATTAATATTATTATTATTACTATTATTATTCAAGCCTACTTCCAGCAAAAAAAAAAATTGTTTTGTATAGAGTGGGAGAGAGCTAGAGGTTTTTGTCAAGTTTTAATTTCTGTCCGTTATCCTATTGGGGAGATTTCCCTTTCTTCCTGTACCCTCAGTGGGAGAGATTTCACATTAGTTCTAGTCCTGGCAGGAAGTAGAGGAAATCTCCCTAACAGGGAAACAGGTGCAATGAAAATCTGATAAGGCTCAAATCTCTATTCCATCTCAATCCAAAATGAAACAAGTTTGGTTGGAGTAAGGCTTTAACTACTTAAGGACCGAGCCTTATTTTCACACTTGTAATTTTTCTAGCAAAAGAACCTTAGAGAATAAAATGGAGATCGTTGCAATACTTTATGTTACACCGTATTTGCTCAGCGGTCTTACAAACGCATTTCTTTTGGAAAAAAAAAACACTTTTTGATTTAAAAAATAAGAGAACAGTAAAGTTATCCCTATTTTTTTCTATGATGTGAAAGATAATGTTACACTGAGTAAATTGATACCTAACATGTCATGCTTTAAAATTGCGCCCGCTCGTGGAATGGCGACAAAGTTTTGCACTTAAAAATCTCCATAGGGGAAGTTTAAAAATTTCTACAGGTTACCAGTTTTGAGTTACAGAGGAGGTCTTGGGCTAGAATTATTGCACTCGCTCTAACGATCGCCTTGATATCTCACATTTGTGGTTTGAACACCGATTACATATGTGGGAGCGACTTGCATATGCGTTTGCTTCTGCACGCAAGCTCGAAGGGACAGGACACTTTAAATGTTTTTTTTTTTCTGATTTATTTTACTTTTTATTTTTACACTGTCCCTTTAAAAAAAAGATTTGGATCACTTTTATTCCTATTACAAGGAATGTAAACATCCCTTGTAATAGAAAAAAAAGCATGACAAGACCTCTTTAATGTGAGATCTGGGGTCAAAAAGACTTCAGATCTCACATTTACACTTAAATGCAATAAAAAACAAATATATATATATTTTTTAAATAAAAA
The DNA here is from genome assembly GCA_029206835.1 of Rana muscosa. Classification (NCBI taxonomy): domain Eukaryota; kingdom Metazoa; phylum Chordata; class Amphibia; order Anura; family Ranidae; genus Rana; species Rana muscosa. The sequence goes on from CM055127.1 coordinate 386,041,596, forward strand.
ACAAATATCCCTTTAAGGCCGTTGGGAAGAAGTGACGTTTGTCACAGAGTGGGGGCCATCATTCCCTCACTCGACTTAGTGCCTCTGAGGGGAAAGGATCGGATCGTCTCCGCCGCTACGAATAAAAGGTGGGCACCTCTCCTGCCGCCGATTAAAAGTGATCTCGCTGTGAATCTGCCACGGAGACCACTTTTATCATAAAGCAGACCGCCCGCCATTTCAAAAAATACTGGGGTTATGACAGCTATCTGCTGCCATAACAATGATATTTTCAACGCCAAGTACCGACGTATACCGACGGCGGACGGTCCACGAGTGGTTAAGGCTGGAGGGCAGAAGTGACATTTGACGTTGCTCCAGTCCTCCAAAGGCATAGTGTCGAGTGAGGGCCATCTTGCCCTTACTCGACTTCCTGCCCATCTGTTCCTGGGATTAGATCGTCTCCACCTCTGCCGACGGCTCTGCTAAGCTGCAGAGAGTACCGGGACATGGCGGGAGGGGGGCCACCTCTCCCACCACCCATAAAAGTGATCTTGTGGCGAATCAGCTGCTGAGACCACTTTTATGTGAAGAGAAATATACCGGAGTTATGACAGCTATCTGCTGCCATACCAACAGTATTTAACATCAAAGTACCGACGGTGGGTATCTACGGTGGGTGGTCCGGAATTAGTATAATTAAAGGCTAAACCTTTTTTTTTTTTTTGGACAGAGCGGAGAAGAATTAGAACACCTGTCAGGTTTATATTGCTTGATGTGCCCCCATTAGGGATATTCACCCTCTCTATTTGTCCTGTTTACCATTATCATTGAAAGTAAAAGAAAATCTAAAATTTTGGGTTGTCCCCAGAACAGTAATAGAGGGCAATCTTCCAATGAGGACACTAGTTCTGGTGACATGGGGGGCTCCAAGGGTTTCCCTCAATTTGGCTCCAAAGAAGCTCACCTGACGAGTAAAACGCATCAGCATGAAGTCATCACGTCTGTGATATTTGGACACAGTTTGTCTCCCACGAACACTCTGCCTTCCCCTGGAAATTAACCGCAGCTTCTGGAAGTAGCTGAGCGATGCATACCGAGGTTGCAGCGTGTGGTACTTGGTGTGTGAGGAGCAGGATCACTCCCCCCTGTGAAGATAGGAGGACAGCTTGGAGTCAACTGGAGTGGCCCGGAAACACTGGGGAGTGGTAAACTATATTGGAACTATCTACACCCTGTTGGCTTTATACATCCACCCCTCTGCTGACATCCCCTCACCAAGCCTATCCCCGCTGCACACAAGCCGAGGTCTACAAGCAGGACAGTATATATGGAGGCTGTAACGTGTGGTGCTGGATGTGCAGGGAGCGGGATATCTCCCCCCTGTTATCACCCTCGTTGATATACTATCACCATGCGTATCCTTTACTGTACTTTACACATGGGCCTATGTTCCCTAGCGATTTATCTCCATCTCAGGAAATTGCTTTACCTAAATACTTTATACCTACGTAGTATGACTACCAGCACATATATGCGATCTATGCAAATGTTATGGGACTGTAATAGGCTTAATCCACCTGTGCATACCTTATTAAAATTTTTGGTCTGCACTTATTGACCAGTTGAACACCACATTGATCCCCCTAATACCTTCCTCACTGTGGTCTCTTTGCTGCCCATAGACCATTACACATCAGTATGCCTGTGGTTAGATGAGTGTCTGTGGTAGCTACCTGTGTCCTTTGACAACTTTGTCATATTTTAATTGAATATATGGTGGAGGTGTACTTTTTTAAATAAAACCTTGTGTTTTTGTAATACCTGTTGTTCCTCACAGACTAATTCCTTCGATCTCCTTAGCCATTTATGTATATTTCCCTCAATTTGCAGGGATTTCCTCTCATTGCCTGTTTTGGGACAGGAAGTGAAGCTAAATTTCCCCAATGGAAAAAAAATAAAAAATCTGACAGGGGTTATAACCTTCCCTTTTTCCATCCAAATTAGAAAAATAAAAGTTTTGCCTATAGTTCTACTTTAAATAATGGCTTTTTTTTTTAAATAAAGTGTTCAAGGATCTAGTAACCTTCTATGAGTAACATCACTGTTCACCTTTTAGCTTGATATGTTATGTAGCACACAGGGCCTTTTCCTGCCTGGCTCACTTGCAGGTCATGGCACGCCGTGCTATATGCCCGTACCCTCCTGTTTGAAGAGGTTGAGTGGTGTTAACAGTTTTTGGGTTCTGCAGCGAGTTACCTCTTTCCACTGGTTCTCATCCCCAGAGTATAGGGACAAGTCTCTATTTCTTCCCAAGAAGGCCAATGTCCACACCACTTTAACTCTAACGATGAGTTTATTTTCTATTATTGCTTAGTAGACAGGAAGAAGTTGATGAGAGAAAGAATAGCAAACTTGGGGAATTAGGTCCAGGCACAAACTAGTAGAATTGTCACCACTCGATCCCGAGTGGGTTTAGCTCACCCGGATAGTCCTCTCTCACAGTCCTAGCAGCCAGAGTGATGCTCGAATATTCACTTAAGTTTCCTTGGGATACGATCAGGAACAGTTCCAAGTCCCGAACTTCCCGGCACTTGCAACAGTAGAACAAGGTGCAACTGAAGCACGTCACAAGGCCTGTGGCGGATCTTTGAATCCCTCTAGTAGGTAACCAGGCCTCATCCGAGGCGGCGACTCCTTTCACCTAAACTCCTGGTTCCTTCTCGTCTAGAATGGGTCACCCTCTCCCGGGCACCCTGGGACTCTTCTTTCGGGGGGTAGGCCCTAGATAAAGGTGCTGGGCCTACTGGTAGAGTTGCAGCCCCAGGCTAAAGGTGCCTGGGACTCATCACACCCACACGCACCCCTGGCCATGAGGGCCACCGAAGGTGGGGCACATGTCTCTCTCACACTCTCCTCCTCCACTCCACTCCACAAGATGGCGTCTGCCCCTTATGTAATCTCCCGGCATGCACAGCAGGTTGACCACGCCCACTGTACTGCTGCCGAGAGAGGACACCCTAAGGCGTAGCAATGTTACCCATGATTCAACCCTGACCTGATATGGCAGCACCACCTACAGGCCACAGGGACCCATACACCAGGCAGCATCACATAGGCAGAAGCAAATGCCTAACAATCAAAGTGGTCTGAGCCTGGCTACCAGCTCAGACCAACCCCTAAATTTAGGCGCATAGCACCCCTGAAAAGTAAAGGGGCACTACAGTTATAATGTAGGGGTCTCCAAACTTTTTAAAGAAAGGGCCAGTACACTCTCCTTCAGAGAGTGTGTGTGGGGGGGGGGGGCTGGACTGAGGCCAGTGGGAGTAGAAAAAGGGCTGGTGTCAGCGGGAGTAAACAATGCCCTTTTGTTGGTGTCATTGGGAGGAATTGTGCCCTATTGTTGGTGTCATTGGGAGGCATTGTGCCCCATTGTTGGTGTCTTTGGGGGGAATTAAGCCCATTTGTTGGTGTCATTGGAAGGAACTGTTCCCCATTGTTGGTGTCATTTGGAGAAATTGTGCCCCTTCTTTGGTATCAATGGGAGGACATATGCCCAATTTTTGGTATCAATAGGAGGACACATGCCCAATTTTTGGTGTCAATAGGAGGACACGTGCCCAATTGTTGGTGTTAGTGGATGGAATAGTGCCCCAGGGGCCAGATAAAAGCATGCAAAGGGCCACATCCAGCCCCCCGGTCACAATTTGGAGACTACTGTTATAATGTATGAAAATTGTACTAGAGGAAACAGAGACTCTCTAGTTCAGCCCTCCAGTTTCTAATATGTATTAACCTTATTTTTTTTAAAATCCTTACAAACACACTGCATACTGTATATGTAAAAGCAGATGTCAGAAGAAAAGGGAATCTTGAAAAGCTGTTCTATACATAAAGGACATACATAGAGGAAGCAGCACTTATGCTTCAGCCCAATAACCTCATGGGCATCCACAGTGCTGTGCCCTAGGGGATTATTCTCTATTCTTTAAGGATTTGCAGAAAATGTGCAAAGTCCTATAACCCCCAGCATCCAAACAAAATAACACTACCACTGAGCTAATTCAAGTAAACTGAGATCTGATTGTTTGCTAAGAGTTCAGCATTTTTCATATTATCATATCTTTTGCATTGCCTGGCATCGTGAATGTGTTAATGCTCTTAGGTTCAAAAGGCCTTTTACATCATAAAGGTCATACTACATAATTTTTTCCCACTGGGCCAAGCTGATCGAAAATTGTTTTGGCTTCCGTTACAAGCTGTTTGTTGTACTGACTTTGCTGTTTCCTTTCCACTTTCTCCTCTAATTTGATGTATATGGGAAACTAAACTTGGGAGTGGTGCAATGTGTATGATTAAAGGCTTTGTTCATCCTCATATGTCAATCTATTAACATGCTGTTCACTGAAATGTTTGCATGATGTATTTTGTCAGCACTGGAGCATTTATCACAGGTGGGTATAAAACTTAGACAAAGGTGTATGTCCTCATTAATTGTGAGAGGTCCTATTCATCTTACACAAGCATAATTAATGCTGCTTGGAATCTTTAATTTTTCACTATTTGTCATGATGAATATTTCTTTTTCTCTGTGTTATTTATCAATCTGCTCTCATATCTCCTGGATACTTCAACAAGATGTATGTAAGTACTTTATTTCTTATTGTGCTAGAATGACTTCACAAGGTGTGGAAGTGTTAATGTTTCATATTTTTTCCTGTCTGCAATATATATCTGTAGAGAATTTCAGATCATATCAATCATACTGAGGCTTTGGTGTGCAAGGTGGGCAGAAAAGGTTTATTATAGTAGGTGGGCTTTAAGGATATGAAAGTCATCACTGGTTTGGAATACAAAGCTATTATGACCTGTCACATTGATTTTTCACACTATCATTATACTAGATTGTTGTTATGTCATTTTCCAGAGGCACGGGTATTTGTTTGTGTCGATGCATGCATTGTGCACCTCCATTGATACTTATATGATAGTTTCTGATTTTTTTTTTTTACACTCCTTAGCAGGGTCATGCAACAAGACTATTTCAAGATAAGAAATCATCCTAAGCACAGGGTGATCATATCAGGTGTACACACAACATGACTGGCAGCCTCCACATATGCTTGGGAAACCTGCATACATGAAATATGGGTTCCCTATCTTACCCATTTTAGACGAGTTAGGTAACAATTATGTTGTCTACAAAGAAAAACTGCAGATAGTTGCTTGCAGCACTAGTGATTAGTGGGGAGGGATCATTTGGTTGATTGTATGGTGCCCCCCTCTTCTTAATGGAAATTGACGTTCGCTTGGACAATCTGAGGATGCATATTGAATGAAGAATAATTTTCTCTATTGTCTATTGATAGACATAGCTTGATAATTAACCACTTCCCATCCAGCGCAATTTTTAAATTTTTTACACATATGTTAAAATCTGCATTTGTGCTTAAAAATTACCCAAAGGTGAGTTCCGGGATCCTTCAAAAAAATACAAATACTGTAGCTGCTGACTTTTAATATTAGGGCACTTACCTGTCCAAGCAAACGGCTATGGGGTGCTGGTGCCGCCATCTTGACTAAGGGAAACTGGCAATGAAGCCTTACGGCTTCAGAGCCGGATTCCTACTGCGCATGCACCAAGTTTGCTGTGCTTTGCGAATGGGCCGCAGCCTTCTGGGACCTGTGAAGTATCCGAGAAGGCTGCGGGGAAAGGAGGGGGGGGGCGAATCCAAGTACCCACTCCTCCCCTAAAGGTGCCAAATGTGGCAGCAGAGGGGGGGAGGAGGCAGACAAGCGGGTCTTTCACTTTTGGATGGAGCTCCACTTTCAAACCCACCAAACAATTATATATTTTCTGAAAGCAGAGATCCTGTAAAAAAATGGTGGCAGTTGCAATTTCTTCATGTTCGTCAAATGTTTATCAAATCTATATTTTCAGAAAGAATACACTAAAATAAATTTTAGTTCACACAAACACAATATAATACACAAACATTTAGTAAAATAAAAAAAATAGACTTGCAAAGTAAATAGATACCAAACATGTCAAGCCTTAAAATTACGCACACCTGTGAAATGGCAAAAAAAATGATGGTACCCATAATGGTCCATAAGCAACTAAAGTTTTACATGTTAAAGGGTTACTCCACATTCGTGGGTTAAAAAATAGCAAATAAAACAAAAAATGTATAGCATATACAATTGCTACACAAGTCATATTGTAATTAAATGATATTAAAAACTACCTTTCAATTTCAAACTGCAGCATTATAATTTTCAGTAAAATGCAATGCAATATGGCAACCTGGAGGCCTTCTGTACACAGATGGTGAACAGAACGCCCCAAAAAATTTATTTTCTTGTGTGACGGGATTACTGATTTTGCCTGCACAAAGATACAAGTGAGATTTTGGACATCCCCTGCAACAAAAAATTCAATTTTTGGTGAGTTACTCCCAAATAGAAATCACGTCCAAAGGAACCTGCCACTTTCCTGATTAGAACCCAAGTGCAGCAGCTGATTTATAATTACAAATTTACTCTAATTAGATTAAATTTGAACATGGACACAAACAAACAGCTATTTCTTTAGAATACCAAAAGGTAGGAATCTGCAATAAAGTTTGTTTCTTTCAACATAGAGGAGATCGGGAACACATGTCGACCCTTTACAATACAGTAAAAGTGATCATGCGGCTTTATGGGCTGCAAAATATGGTAGCAAATGCACAACTGCGGCTGCAAGTTTTACCCACTTCAAGTCCAGGACTTGCATATACACTATATTGTCAAAAGTATTGGGACACCTTCCTTTAGGCCCCTTTCACACTGAGGCGTTGAAAAAAACGCTCAAAAATTATGAGATTTTGTACCGCTATTTTACCGTAAAAATAACGCTAATGCCTATGCGTTTTTACCGCGTTTTTACCGTGGTTCCCATTCATTCCAATGGGGATAGGCGTTTTTACAGCGCTATTTTATGCGCCCTAAAGTTGCTCTAAAAAAGCTGTTTGCAGGATTTTTTTCAACGCCCAGCCAGCACAACGCCTCAATGTGAAAGCCCTCAGAGATTTCACATTGAGAATGCTGGGGCAGGATTATTTCAGGCGTTATTACAGCGCTATTTTTACCGCAAAAACGCGGTAAAAACGCCTCAGTGTGAAAGGGGCCTTACACACACATGACCTTTAATGTCATCCCAGTCTTAGTCCATAAGGTTCAATAATGAGTTGGCCCACCCTTTGCAGCTATAACAGATTCAACTCTTCTGGGAAGGGTGTTCACAGGGTTTTGGAGTGTGTCTATGGGAATGTTTGACAATTCTTCCAAAAGCGCATTTGTAAGGTCAGGCACTGATGCTGGGCGAGAAGGTCTTGCTTGCAGTCTCCGCACTAATTCATCCTAAAGGTGTTCTATCGGGTTGTGGTCAGGACTCTGTGCAGGCCAGTCATGTTCCTCCACCCCCAAACTCACTCATCCATGTCTTTATGGACCTTGCTTTGTGCACTGGTCCAAATCATTTGGTCTTAAGACGTCAGCATACTAAGACATTTTGGACAATTTTATGCTCCCAACTTTGTTGGAACAGTTTGGGGATGGCCCCTTCCTGTTCCAATATGACTGCGCACCAGTGCACTACGCAAGGTTTACTGTGAATGTAACACTTCACCAAGAGACAGATTTAGGTATCGTAGATTGTTGCCATTCCACGGCATGCATAATTTTAAATCTTGACATGTTTGGTATCTATTTACTCAACGCATCATCATCTTTTTTTTATTATTAACAAACAATTGTTTATTACAAAGTATGTACGAAGACAATACTTTGTAATATCTGAAAATTTGCATTTAATAAACAACTTCACAAATATTGTGTGACATACAAAGTTGCAACAGCCACCTTTTTATCCTGCAGGGCCTCTGCTTTCAGAAAATATGTAATGTTGGGGGTATTGCCTGCTGAACGAGACATGGGGGTAGCCACAAAGAGACATGTTGCAGCCACAAAGCATCGTGGCTGCAACCTTGTCCAGTACTCTACATGGTCCATTCACAGATTGGAAAGCTCATTTTAGGCCTCTTGGATAACTTTATCTAACTAGTGTCTGTGTTGCCTTGTGCAACCAATCAGATTCTCTTGTTTTTATTTTCTTGGGCATGTAAGAAAATGAAAAAGTTGATATATAAGATTGCAACATAGGCATTCGCTTTTTCAATATATTTAATCAGATTTGTATTTCCCTATATAGACTCCTGTCAAATAAAGCCAGACATAAATATGAGAATAGCAATGTCACCAGTGGATTTGTACTCTTCTCCAGCTTTGTCTGCAGTTACAATAACGCTATTTATTTTTAAAATAAAAAATATTGGTAACGCTTTGTACTTTTTATTATGATAAATATTTTACTGGAGAACAGCAAGAACTTTTAAAGGAAGTGTGAAAGTCAATTTTTTTTCTAATTAATTAAATTCCTCTGTGAACTGACCAGGACGGCAGCAAAGGAGCATTCATTCTTCATCCTGTGACATCTTCCTACCTCATCTCTGGCTCAGATTTCTCAGATCATGGTGGTTTATGTAAAGCTTGGAAAGATAGGAAAATACTTTATATGGGAGGTTATAAACTGCTCAGTAATGTGAGCTTAACTGCTTGGTGACAAATGCCTCCATTTAAAGCATATTAAAATCAGTGGGGTTGATTTTCCAAAGGAGTTCACTATGCAAAGTAAATTTTCACTTGTGAATGAGTTGAAGATAAGTGAAAACAGACAACAACAGAATACAGAGACCTAACCTCTGCAATCGCACAATTAGTCTGACTACACTTCACCGTACCCACACAAATCCAACCCCAAACCAGGTAAACCCCTACATTCATTAATACCGGATTCAGTGATCGATCCTCACCAGCAAGACTAACTACAACCACACAACAATCATCATTACCCATACCTTCCCCTGCCGAGGGGAGAGAGAGATGGACAACAACACCCATCCCCCCAGTTCAATACCCCCCCTTCACCAACCTGTTCACCCCCCTCCCCCCCTCCTATGGACTTCACCCCTCCACCCCCCATTCTTAACAAATCGACACCCCCACCTTCTCATATACACACCCCTACCCAGACCCCTGAAACATCCTATTAGATATACAGAAACCTTTACCCTGACCCCGTCCTAGAACCCGCCTTGCCTCCTAAATCGCTCCCTAGGCATCCTGACCTGACTTAACAAAAAAACATTCCTCAATTTCGTAACATCTAGTGTATTTACACAAACTCACAAGCTCACGTGCCAATTCAGAATCTCCAAAACCCAACAAGCATCAACCTCCACAGATACAGGGTTCACCCCCTTAAGCATAATGATAACCAATTTACTGACGTTCATAGCTTACTAGTATCAATGTTAAAATACCTTGTCTAATGTCATTTGACTTGTATTATGTGTTTCTGTAATATTCTACATTTGCTTGCACCCTTTTACTTCCAATAAAAACTTTATGGGAAAAAAAAAAAGAATCTCTATTTGTGTAGTAGAGAAATAAAAATCAGGATTGTCTGGTTGCAGTCAGCACTGCTTCTTCTCATTCACTAACTGAAAATTCACTTTGTAGAGTAAACATACTCCTCTAGTAAATCAACCGTAAGGTGTTGCAAATGAAGTGACCGTCAAGTTAATAACGTATAGCTTACCAAATTTAGGTCACTCATTTAGGTAAAGAGCTGGTTCACATAAAAGTAATATTTCAGTTAAAGGTGAGCTGTTGGGCTAAGCCAGGGATCTTCAGACTTTCTAAACAAAGGGCCAGTTTGCAATCTTTCAGACTTTAACAGAGAGACTTGGCCAGTAGAGGTAGAAATTGTCCTGGTGTTGTGAGTGTAAACAGTTTCCCATCTTTAGTATTAGAAGGTGGAATAATGCACCATCACTGGTGTCATTGGAAGGAATAGAAGTCCCATCGTTGGTGTCAGTGGGTGAAATAGTTCCCCATTGTTGGTATCAGTGGGAGAAACAATACCTCATTGTTGGTGTTGGTGTCAGTGAAAGGAATAGTGTCCCAAGGGCCAAACAAAGACACGCAAAGGGCCGGATCTGGCCCCCAGGCCGCAGTTTGAAGACCACTGGGCTAAGCCATCTTTTAGCGTCTTATATCTATTGAGGGAATGAGAGCTCCCCTTTATAGTTTTTTGCTGTTTGCCTGCACACTTTGGAGTTTTAGGTGTTTCTGCTTATTTAGGGATGTTCTTCTCCCTCAAATTCATTCTTCATAATATATAATATATATTAAGGATTCAGCAAGCAGAGTTGAACTGCTTTTTAATGGCCACAGCAGGCGTTCAGACCCAGCAATTGACACAGAGCTCTCACCAATAGAGCCTACAAGAGTAATAAGGAACTGTTAGGTGGTTTAAAGCCCAACTCCAGGAAAGCAGAGTCCTCTGCTTGTTGATTACCTGCTCATTTCTGTCTATAGGAAGGAAAAAACACTTTTACATACCTCTTCCCCTGCTTCCTTTGGCAGTCAGCACTCTCCTATGCTCTGGCCTAGGACTGTCACTTGGCAGTCTTACATCCAGTACAGGGGTATGGGCCTGCTTCAGTCTTGATGACACTAGAGGAAATTAGACTGCGAGAGTGCAGAGGATAAGAGGCTGTGGAGACCAGTCTAGTAATGCAGAGGAGCCTGTGGGAATAGAAGATAATTAAAACTGCCTTACCTGGTCCCCCAAGATATAAACAAGCAGTCAACATTGGCAACATAACTCCCCAGTATGAATCTCAAAACAGTGGTTTAAGAAAATAGAAGGGGTATTTAGGGAATTGATCTGGAGGGGGGGGGGCAGCAAGGATCTCAATCCGAGTCCTACTACATCCGAGGGAGAAGGGGGGACTGGCCCTCCTGAACCCCAGATATTACTTTTTAGCCGCTCAGCTGCAGCATATGAGGGGTAGCAATCGGAAGGTAGGAAGAGAAGCGGAAAAAAGCTTAGTTTTGAATGACACAAGCCACGATACGGAAGTGGAGGCAGTTGAGGCAGACTCATTTTATTCCAAATGCCCCACTGTCCAATTAATAGTCAAATGCTGGAAAGAGGGCAAGAAGATCTTGGGATATACAGGCTTCTCCGAATTTTCTCCCATCTGGGATAATAGTAACCTGCAGGAACTTAAAGCCATGGGAAGGGTCGAGGAGTGGGATAGACTAGGCATACACTTGCTGGAGCAATTATTTGTGACCGGCAGAATAAAAACATTCCAAGAAATAAGGGAGAATTACGCGGTCCCAAATAGATCTTTTTACAGATATTTACAAATTAGGCATGCGCTGAACGCACAGTTCGGACATAGCTCACCAGAATGGAACGATATGGCCCTCTTCCGAAGCTTAGTAAACGCAGAGATTGCCAGAGGAGTAATCTCAACTATCTATGATTCCTTAGAAAGGGCTGACCAAAGAGAGGTACTGGTTAACAAAAACAGGGATAAATGGGAGAGGGACGTGGGCCCAATCTCACAAGAACAATGGGATCGAATACTAGCAACAGGGCCCGGATTGTCAATGTCACTCTCCCAGATCATGTCCCAGCTCTATCTGATACACAGGGCGTATTATACGCCCCAAAGAATGTTCCAGTTCGGCAGGAGATCAGACTCAGGCTGTCAGAGATGTGGGGAGGACAGAGGAGACCTAATACATATGGTCTGGAGATGCCCCAAGCTATACCAATACTGGAAGCAAATAGTTGAAAAGATAAACATAGTATTTGGGACATCTCTGCAGCCGGAGGCTAGGCTATGTGTGCTGGGTCTTCTGGAAGAGAGGGGACCTTCAATGGATGAGCGCACAGCAATAAGGAGATGCTTGTTCCAGGGAAGGAAACTTATTGCACAGAAGTGGCAAGCAGTAAACCCCCCCCCCCCACAGTAGCAGAATGGGAGAAGGTAGTATCTGATACCATAGTAAAAGAAGAATTTATATACACCAAAAGAGGTAATAAAAAGAAATTTAATAATATATGGGATAAATGGATAGTAGTAGAGGCACGGTGGGTGGGTTGGTGGACGGATGGGGAATGGGAGTGAGTAGTAGAATATTTGTATCAATATATGATAAATTATATGCACATTGTAATATAGAATCGAAATGGATGTATGTATAAATGTTATGGAAAAGAAATAAAAAGTATTTGATTAAAAAAAAAACATTGGCAGTGCGCTGCAGCCTGACTGCAAGGAAGGACTTTTAGTTTTCTCTGTATCCAGCTTTAAAGTGGAAAAATAAGCTAGGAGGTAGATCATTTTCTATGTCCTCTAGCAATTTGTTGTGTAAACTGCATGTGGTGCATGGGCAGTGCAGTGTTTACTCCCAGTCCATTCCTGGCATCTCTGTCAAAAATTGAGGCATTTGTCAGGATAATGGAAGTCCTGTGTGCATACACAGAAGTTACATTATCAGTGGCCACCCAGTGGCCAAAGAGAAGCAATGGGGACCTGGAAGAAGATGATTGAAGCATGAACAATGAGGGGCAGCGAAGAACAGTGAGCGACAGCGCGGAACTGTCTACACAGGTAGAGAGCAAACAGCCATGTGAGTTTGCCATATACTATGCATACTTTATACTAGCACACTATGACAGGAGCACACAAAACTACGGCTCACCCTTATTTCTACATCTACTAAAAGCTGAAATATCACTTTTGGATGGACTGACATTTAAACTTGGATTAGTTAAAATGGCAAATGTAATTGAGCAGTGATATAAAGTAAGACATCTGGTGACTATAATATTTCTTTAGGTGTACTGTGAAGTGGATAACAAGCGTCAGTCACTGTCTCAAGCAAACACAGACTTGGTCTATGCAGCTGAGAAATTGGAAATTATCAGAAAAAAGCTTGAGGTATGTCACTATAATGTTGAATGTTATTTGTGGGTTTTAGCATGTGTGTTATTCCTTAGAAAGCCATCAAGATATAAACATTGTTTTGCTTGTGCTGGCTACAGTTCTAAGCAGAATGCATAGAGTGACCTTCATGATAGAAAGTACCTGTTTTGTACAGTATAACGGTCACCGAGATTTTATTTCTAATGTTTGTGAGAATTATAATGATTTCTAATAATCAAGATTCAAGAAGCACTATCCTGGAATGTTCGAGGACTAAACTCGAAGTTTAAACGAGCATTAATGTTTCAATATATAAGAAAATATAGTCTCCAGCTGATTATACTCCAGGAGACACATTTAACGGGAAAAAAAAATTAATAACGTTAAAAAAAGCTTGGATACAAAAAGTATATCATGCCACATATTCTTCCTATGCTAGAGGGGTATCAGTTTTGGTAAATAAAACTTTTCCTGGGGAAATAGAGAAGGCCTACATAGATATACAAGGGAAATATGTTAATTTGTTATATACGATTGGACAACAGAGGTATATTACAGTGGCAGTATATATTCCACCTCCGTTTTCTGTGGGAGTTTTGAATGAGATAATGGAAAAAATCATCCAATATCTCCCAGCAAAGCTACTGCTTGTTGGAGACTTTAATTCGATCTTATCCCCAGATTTGGATAGAACAAAACCTCCTAAGCAGTATTCAGCTGATCTGTATAATTTGGTACAGGCAACAGGGGTAAAAATAAAATAAAAGTTTCAAGAAGCACAATCTTTAAAAGGGGGAAGGAGGGTGTTCAAAGGGCTCGTTTAGACTTGTGGTTGGGAGGCATTATAAAGTCACGGTGGAGCCCCATGGAAGTGTATAAGGGTGTTCACATGCAAAGCTTCATGACCGCAGTAAAATGTATCCCCCATGACGCGGATGGCAGCTTACCAGTGATGTGGTGGTTGCAATCATTTACATTTTTTACGTTAACATTTTTAGCAAGTACAGAAAGTACGTGCAGCTTTTTCCAGTAATTCAGTGTCCCTGTCACAAAAATATCAAACAATGTTACAGTAACTTACTTTGAAGTCACCTTCTGTAAACTAGTAATTCAGGCACCTCCCTTTGTAATGGAGATGAGAAGAGGAAGATATGCTTGTAGTCCTGATGTGACAACCAGGACTCTATACATAGATATGTTGATTGAGCATAGCCACCCAGGGACATGAAGTGTTATTCGCAGGATTGGCAGGTAAAAATAAAGGAAAACAACATGGAAAGAAAACCATATGCAGCCACTGCGTCTAAGGGTAAAGCTGCAATATTTTAAAGGCCTATTCACATCTGTTCACTGTGGTGCCATTAATGCATGCTTTGGAGTGCACCAACACACTAAAGCAATGCACATGCATTTTAGTGCATTACAATGCATTGCAATGCACAATAGTGCTTTGTGTTACAAATTGTGTGTCACATCTAATTTTCAGGAAATTTTGGCTTATTGCAATACTGTGCGACATAATGCATTTATATTCTTTTGCAGGACATTTCTAAATGCATGTAGTGCCCATTTACAGTTTTGTATTACGTTAACGTTTGTTAATGTGTCTTGCATTAAGGCAGCCCATTGAAAATAACGTGCCGCCAATGCACCAAAACATCCTGAAAATCAGACATGTCAGAAAATTTGTAACACACCACTACACAATATAGTGTGCATGTGCGATAGAGTGCCTTTCAGAATGGCACTACAGCCCAACAACAAATGTAACATTGCTGTGTGTTGGGATAATGCACACATTACCGCAGCACAGTATTTTAATGGCCACGCCCCCCCCTAACTTTTAACAGTTTTCATTAAGGACACACATATAACTATAAGGTGATCAGGGGTGGTTTTAAATTGAGACAGTTCTGTTTTTGAGCAGCAGAGGGTGAAATCCATAAATCAAGCTGTGAAATTTGTTAAATATTTCTCATAATCAATAAAAATGGTAAATCTCCCTAATAATTTTTATATTACGCATCTGTATACTTAAACCCCATTAGGGGACTCCTTGGTAATGACGGGTCTCTCTCTAGACAGGTGATAAAAAATATTTTTAAAAATATACACCCCATTTTTGCTAGCTGTCTTCAGTGTGCTGTAATGCAGTTTGAGTAAGCCATTTATATAGTGAACTTGCCAACAATCTTAGAAAAATTGTAAGGGTCACTTTACTGCCATAGTAATATTTGGTTTGAATCCCAACCACCGCACTACCTACATGAAGTTTGCATGTTCTCCCTGTGCTTGCGTGGGTAGGTTTCCTCTCACACTCCGAAAAGCTGGTTGGTTAATTGTCTCTCATCTAAATTGGTCCTAATATGCATATGCACGAATGTTAGGGACCTTAGATTGTAAGTTTGTTGAGAGCAGAGACTGATGTGAATGTGAGAAAAGGGAAAATAGGAGCTGCGCTAATAGTAAATATGAAGTTAACATGGGGAACCTAAATACCAAAATGAAGAAAAGAGGAAATTTATAGTGAGCAAAAACACCAGACAATTTAAAAGGTGCAAATCTATGAATCACTCTTCAAAGTAAATGAACGTGGATGTGCTGACGTCACTGCGTTGCCACGAACCCAGAGGGATAAGCGTTTACCTTTAGCCAGCCAGCTTTCTTTTTTTATGCTGTTTATATGCTCCTGCGAGTAAGTGCATTACTTTATTTAAATAAATGTTGTACTGGTTTTTACACTATGGCAAGTCTTCTTTCCTTTTTGGGTTACTTTGAGTCCTCTTATTGAGCGAGATTGGCTCCCTTGGATTCGCTTTTAAGTCCTAGACCATCCGTCCTGCTCCATCATAGGAGGACTTCTGGGATGTGAGTTTTCATCCAAATCTGACCGGGGATCAAGGCCCGGGCTGGTTAATTCGGCACAAGCGCCACACCGCTTGCTATCTGGTAAGCATGAAATCTATGTGGTGGAGGGATTGGCCATGTTTGTGTGTCACTGCCATCAATTGAGGACTCTGAAAAGCGATTAATTTACTTTGAAGCGTGATTCACAGATTTGCACCTTTACATTTTCTGGTGTTTTTACTTACTATGTAATTTTCTTTTTTCTTCATTTTGGTATTTAGGTTCACCATGTTAACTTCATATTTACTATTAGCGCAGCTCCTCTTTTTCCTTTCTTACTCACTGTATGTACCTTACGGCTGACCTGCTGCTGTTTGTTCATTTAGTTTATTTAGCGTGGTTTGTCTTTTTATAATGATGTGAATGTACAATATATATGTAAAGCGCTGTGTAAATTGATAGCACTATATAAGTACCAATAATAATGTACTTCATGTTGGGAAGTTGTTTACCCCTCCCTGCTTGGGGTGTTCCTTCACACATGCAAAGGGATTTTTAAAAACTTTGATAAAGAAAAATAAGCATACTGCCATTTTGATCTTTTTGTGAGTGCAGATAAAGATTTGCACCCAAAGTAGTTAGATTGTATCCTAATTATGTAAACAAAGTTTAGCTAAAACCAGTAATGTATAAATCAGAGATAATATTTTAAATTTGAATTTCCAAATCTACTTGCAACCATTTAATTACTATTAAGCCTAGCAACAAATTTCCTATTTTGAACTAGCCTAACAATATTCCTGGCAAAGCACTGAATTTTGGCATTACATGAACTACACAATAAGTTGTGAAAGAAAGCTGATGATGAAGGAAAGATGCAGCGGGCATTTAATAAGTAGAACAACGGTGAGATAATTAACGGGCATGCATAAAGATTCATGCTTTATACCAAAATTTTAATTTTGCACATAAATGTTCCTGATGTAGGCAGCATTTAATCACCTAGCTGACAGGAGTAACTACTTTCATTTAACCTTGACTGAAGATCATGAATTCTAACAGGTTTAATTGGGTACATCATTTAAGAGAATGAACAGAGCAAATTTTTCTCAATTCATAGACTCTGATTGACATGCACTAGCAATGCTACATTGCACAATTAACGTTGCTCTGTATTCCAGATATGGACAATGATTGCCATAGTGATGTGACATTGTTTGATCACAGTAGCTAAAAAATAGTTGTCTTTCCCCTTGTCTAGAAGAGGGCAAAGTTTAAAAAAAATAATAATGAAAATTAGACATTTATGCTAGGGCTCTTCGTTTGTTCTATTTTAATCCCATTAACATGCATCAGATCTAAGCAATGGATTTTAACAGCAAAAACAGACTAAAAAGTAGCTGTCTTATCTTCAAAAATTGTAATCGTTTTAAAGCTAAAATATGAAATATAAAAAATGGTATCACTGAATCTTGTAGACACTGTTTTGTTTGCATTGCAGGAAGAACAGATACATTTATTTCAAATCTTTTAGTTTAGATCCTTATAGAATTTCCAAGTAAAGACCAAAGTGTTAACTAACTCACTATTAAATATATATCACATATTGCACTACAAGTCACACATCTAAGTACATTCTGCTGTTATCTATGAGAGTGAAATACAGTATGTTTTAACCATGAAATGGCACAGTAGAGTACTGTCTGTGATACTTTCTTTTGTTGCATTAACAGTTAATATTTCAGAACAGGCTTTCAAATTCAACCCACTTCTTCTACAGTCCCATACTGATGCACAAAAGTTAACTGTATTGTTGCCATTTCCACTGCACTATCTTATATTATATCTCGATGATGCTTAAATCTATTATTTTTTTTTAAATGTAGTTCCACCTTTGCAGTCAAATTTGAGAAACCCTCACAACTCACATAGGACTCCCATTCACACAGGACACCTAAAATAATTTAAAAAGAAAAAATATTTCTTATCTAGTTGTTTCTTTAAAGCAGATTTATTCGTAGGATTCATAGCTTCTATTGTTAAAATAACTTGAAATGTGCAACTAGGGGACAGACTGAGGGGCAGTTCTTTTTTTTTTTTTTTTTTCTTTTTCTTTTTTTTTTTGTATATTAACACACAGTGTATCACCCAAACCTTGATATCTTTAAAGTAATATTAAAGACAATTTTTTTCTAAATAACAAACATGTTATACTTACCTGCTCTGTGCAGTGGTTTTGCGCAGTTCAGCCACGCTTCTCCTCTTCTTGGGTCCCCTGCCGACGTTCCTGGCCCCACCTTCCTGCCTAGTGCCCCCAGGACAAGCAGCTTGCAATGGGGGCACCCAAGCAGGCTCATTGCCGAGCCGCTGCTCTGTGTGTCCATTCACACACAGAGCCATGACTCAGCCTCACCCCCTCTCCTCATTGGCTCACTGGCTGTGATTGACAACAGCAAAAGCCAATGGCTTTTGCTTCTGTCTCAGCCAATGAGGAGGGAGAGTCCCAGGAGAGCAGAAGCGCTCGTGCACAGTGATAGGGCTCAGGTAAGTATTAAGGGGGGCTTGGGGGGATGCTGCACAGAGAAGGCATAAAGGTAAAAAAACATGAGCCATTATGAACTACTGTAAGGTTTTTTAGAACAGACATTGTGCACATCTAGTTTACTGATAATGAGATTTTCCATCACAAAACACGGTTATTTATCATAAACAAATCTCCCAGCCTCCTCCTCAACATATATATATAAGGCAGGAGCCAGGTAAGAATTTTCAGAAAGTAAAAGGTTTAGAAGCAAGTTTTACATAGTTATACTATGTGAGTGGGAGCATGTATCAGATATAAAATAGGTGTTATCCCAGTTTGTCTGCAAAAGTTGAAATACCCTTTAAGGATTCATATACATTGGTGCTGAGTACACAGTGCACCATGTTCTTCAGTTTTTTGCACTGGCTTTCACTTGGGCTATCTCCTGACTCCTGAGTATGGAGGAGCCTTTTCTGGATGGTAAACTAGATGAACCCTGGAATGAACTTTGATCCTGCCATTGATTAAAGTGTTGGGAACGTTGAAACCTAACTCAAGTACAATACAGTTTGTTTTGTAGCTTAGCGTTGGCAAATTAAATTTTCTGTTCATGTGATGGGTTTACTACTTTTAGAGCAGAAAGACCTTCCCACTTAGTACCTTCCTGGTGTTTGAGAAAATCAGTGAACTGGCCTGTCACAGCAATGTACAATGTAGTTGGTTTTTTTTCCATTGTATATAAATGACCTACATAGGATATTTTTTTTCTTAGCCAAATGGGAATTTAATTTGAGTACATTTGGAATGTGAAATCAGGTATAGCAGTATGCACATTTTATCACACATAATAAAAATGCAAGCTATTAAGACGTCCAAGATCCCTTCTTCAGGCTTGATACAATTCTGAAAGTGTTTCTAAAATATTTTCTACATGCCTGGACTAAAGGGTGCTAACTTCTACAGATTTTTGCTTATATGGGTTGATTTACTAAAGGCAAATAGGTTGTTCACTTTGCAAGGGAATTTTCCCCAAAACTTATACAGGCATACCCCACTTTTAAGTACACAATGGGGTTTATTTACTAAAGCTGTAAAGTGCAAAATCAGGCTCACTTCTGCATATAAACCAACGAGCTTCCAGGTTTTATTTCCAGGCTTAATTGAACAAGCCAGGCTTAGAATCTCATTGGTTTATATGCAGAAGTGAGCCTGATTTTGCGCTTTCCAGCTTTAGTAAATAAACCCCATTGTGTACTTAAAAGTGGGGTATGCCTGTACCCAATTTCATGCAAGGAGAAAATAACAGCATTTTTTTTTGCACATGATTGGATGATGGAAGTCAACAAAGATTCACCTCATTCACGTGAACAGTGTACTTGCCTTTAGTACATCAATAGTGTTTATTGCCTGCTAAGTGTGCTGCTGTTCATTTACAGTATTTGTTAAATGTTATTTATGATGTGTTAGGCAGATAATAAACTCTACAAACTGACTGATGTTTTTTCATCTGTCTATAAAGTTTTTGTAAAATGAAGACTCTGCTCTCTCTCCCCTTTCTTGATTTACAGGAGCTAGACACCAACCTGGCCGCCTTAACAGCTGCCTTCGAAAGAGCTACCGCAGAGAAAATCCGCTGTCAAGAGGAAGTGAACAGAACTAACAAGACCATTGAGCTGGCCAACAGATTAGTGAAAGGTCTGGAGGTGAGGTCCTACAGGGCAGGCTAATGAAGCAACCTACAGAAAGTACTTCTTTGTTATACACTACTGATCTGGCAATAACAGAAGCACTTAGCTGGGAAACTGATGAGCTGAAAGGAATTATATCATTATCATGCATTTATTTTCATGGCAGAAATGTGTTTCTGACCTTACTACATTTCCAGCATCTCTTTGTTGAGCTTCAACAAGGATGTAAAAAAAATGCCTTGCCTGAATCAGAAGCAGTACATTTTGGAATATTAAGTATTATGTACCCGCTGTAAATGTGATTAATTAAAATGCAAGAAATGCTAATAACAATAAAACAATGTTAATGGAGCTTTTAAGGGCCACTATGTCCATGAATAGGTTATCACTAGGCCAGTTAATTAACCCTTAAAAGATAAAGACCATGCCATCAACTCTTTGTGAACTACTCAGGGCTGGTACAAAGAGGGTTAATTAATCATGACATTCATTAACTGTTTCAGGTTAAGTGTTATTTTTTTAGGCAAAGCTTTGACTCAGTATTTTTATTTCTATATCTGGAAGGAATTAGACATATTTCCTCCTGACATCAATTTCAATCCGCTCAAATTATTCAAATTCCAATAATGTCCATTTAAATATTAATTCAATGATTTTTTTCCTATGCTTGAGTCCTACTTAATGTAACATTGTAACGGAATTTGATTGAATGTCAATTGCAAAGCCAAACAATGGGGAAGGTAAGAGGGAGATAATCAGATGACAAAAATTTTGATAAATTGTATTTATTGTATTGAGTTTGGATGTAGACAATCCTAGTTGGGATGTTGTGGAATATAGTGCCTTATTAAAAACTATACTGTGTGTAGCTATGTTGATGTCAATTGCTGACCTTATTCTGGAAGTTTTCTTTGCCTACTCTCCCAAAGTGACCCTGATGCCTGGTTGTAAAGGTAGCCACCTGTCAAATAGCATGTCCCCCTCTTGTATGGGTGGAGGGTGATGAGAAAGATGCAGTCTTGATTAGAAGGGGGGGGTGTAGGCACAGGGGATGTCATTAAGGGAAGGGAGGTTGGAAGTGCAATGGGTACAGGGAAAAGGGGGATACAGACACATAGATGTTGAGAGAAGAGCACTGTAGGTATGGTGGGTGCTGAGAAAAAAAGGGCTGTAAGTACAGTGGGTGCTGAGTGAAGGGGGTTTAGGAGATGGAGAGTGTTGAGAGAAGGTGGGCTGCAGTCACAATGGGTGCTGGGAGAAAGGGGGTATAGGTGCAGTTTGTGGTTAGTGAAGGGGAGCTGCAGGTGTAGTGGGTGCTAAAAGAAGGGGGGCTGCAGGCACAGTAGGTGGTGGGACAAATGTAGGTGGGTCCTGAGAGAAGGTGATGCAGTTGCTGGTAAGAGAAGGGGGGTACAGGTGTCGTGGGTGCTGAAGGAAAGGGGGTGCAGGCATGGTGGGTGCAGAGCTTTTCTTGCTAGTTGCTCGCTGTAAGGTCATAGATCATAGAATTTAATAATAGATGTGTTAGATGAGAATCATTGGAGTGGATTTACTAAATGCAAATAGACTGTGCGCTTTGCAAGTGCAGTTGCACTAATTTTCCCCATAGCTTAGTAAATGCGGTTATGCTCTTCCATCATCCAATCATGTGCAATCAAAAATGCTTTTTTTTTTCAGTTTTCCTTGCACCTGATTGGGTATTCTTTACAAAGTAAAACCTTACCACATTACATCTACTTACACAGTCTATTTGCGTTTAGTAAATTAACCCAGTTGCTTTATACTACCGACTATGTGCTAGCTTATTGCTTCCTTGTTATTTAAAGTGTTTTATCCTGTATTCACAATCTCTTCCTTTACAGAGGGAGGAAAGCCAAATTAGAGCACAATTCATTGTAGCGAGATTCAGCCGTCATTGGTTACATCTATTTCTAACAACTGCAGGGGAAGTTTTGCACCCAGTATCCTGGTGCACAAAAAAAATGCTAGGATTAAATTTAGGATTTCAATAGGTAGGTTGCATCCTCTGAGTGAGTATCAATGCAACATTTCTTTTTTTAGCTAGTGTTGCAGCTTGCCTATAAGCCCAGCTATCACATTCTGATTGGTCCACCACTATGAAGGACCACCTCAGAGGCCAATAGGAAAGCGTAGAAAGTGCAAAAAGGTGGACAAGCATTAGTTCCAGATAATTGTCAGAATGGCCTCGGATTGGGCCATAACAAAAAGGGTTTTAGAGAGTCCTGCATGTATGTGTAATTTTAAGAGCCAGCATGTCATACATGCCTCATTTTTGCAACAGGACCAAAGACATTTTTTTCACTGGGTCTGCATTCTGTTTTTTATTGCTAGGTACTGGTAGCCTTACTTTTGGCATACAAAACTTATCTTGGAGTCACTTGCCTTCACCTTTTAAAATGAAAATTAGCCTTTGTAGCAGTTTTTAATTTGACAGTTGTAGCTTCATCTGCAGAAACCAAGATGTGTAATCATTTTTGTGACATGGAAAAATTATTTAGTTAAATAGATTTTGAGGAATTTGGCATATGTGCCACCACCCAAAAAACCTAATAGGGATCATATACAGTATGGTTTTATAATAAAGTAGAACCAATTGTTTCATGTAGAAGTTTATGACTTGCTTCCACACACCTTTGTTGTGGGACACTAGCACCACCGCAATAATAACTTTTTACTTTCATTGCAGTCAGAGAATGTCCGATGGGCTCAGTCTGTAGCCTTGTATCGCAAGCAAGAACAAACTCTGTGTGGTGATGTCCTGCTCACAGCTGCCTTCGTCTCTTATGCTGGCTCCTTCTCCAAAAAGTATCGTCATGAGCTTGTAGAGCATTTGTGGATGCCATTTTTAAGATATCAGAAGGTAAAGTATAATTAACCTAAAATATTTTTAAAATATAATTTTAGTGACTGTATTTATTGTTAAATGGCATTGCCTGTGTATCTTAATTAATTTTACAGTTTTTTTTTATTATCTACTTTAGTTTTCAGTTCCAATGACGGAAGGACTTGACCCAATATGTATGCTGGCAGATGATGCAACAATTGCAAAATGGAACAATGAAGGACTGCCTAGTGATACTATGTCTATTCAAAATGGCACAATACTATCAAACTGTGAGCGGTGGCCTTTGATGATAGACCCCCAGCTACAAGGGATTAAATGGATTAAAAGCAGATACGGGTCCAGGTTAAAAGTCATTCACTTAGGACAGAAGGGGTAAGAGAATGTTATAATAACTTTCAAAGAATATAAATTTTACTTTAGACAATCAGCCCATGTGATATAATTCAGTAATGATTTAAATATACTATATGTGATATTTGTACAATGTGATTATTATAACTCTTTCTGAAAATAACGAAAGTAGCGTTTATTAACATGACTGAAGTTTATTAAAGCTTTGTAAATAATATTTCTCATGTGAGGCGGCCTATGACCTTAACATTTCATATTGAGCCTTGTATTATTCCCATGGACATTTTTTAATCTTCACTTGTAAACACATGTCTGCAGAGTATGATGTTTGATGCATTTATAGTATCTCACAAAAGTGAGTACACCCCTCACATTTTTGAAAATATTTTATTATATCTTATTATATCTTTTCATGTGAACACTGAAGAAATTACACTTTGCTACAATGTAAAGTAGTGAGTGTAAAGCTTGTATAACAGTGTAAATTAGCTCTCCCCTCAAAATAACTCAACACACAGCCATTAATGTCTAAACAGCTGGCAAAAAAAGTGAGTATACCCCTAAGTGAGAATGTCCAAATTGGGCCCAATTAACCATTTTCCCTCCCCAGTGTCATGTGACTCGTTAGTGTTACAAGGTCTCAGGTGTGAATGGGGAGCAGGTGTGTTAAATTTGGTGTTCTCAATCTCACACTCTCATACTGGTCACTGGAAGTTCATCATGGCACCTCATGGCAAAGAACTCTCTGAGGATCTGAAAAAAAGACTACATAAAGATGGCCTAGGCTATAAGAAGATTGCCAAGACCCTGAAACTGAGCTGCAGGACGGAGGCCAAGACCATACAGCGGTTTAACAGGACAGGTTCCACTCAGAACTGGCCTCGCCATGGTCGACCAAAGAAGTTGAGTGCACGTGCTGAGCGTCATATCCAGAGGTTCTCTTTGGGAAATAGACGTATGAGTGCTGCCAGCATTGCTGCAGAGGTTGAAGGGGTGAGGGGTCAGCCTGTCAGTGCTCAGACTATACACCGCACACTGCATCAAATTGGTCTGCCTGGCTGTCATCCCAGAAGGAAGCCTCTTCTAAAGATGATGCACAAGAAAACCTGCAAACAGTTTGCTAAAGACAAGCAGACTAAGGACATGGATCACTGGAACCATGTCCTGTGGTCTGATGAGACCAAGATAAACGTATTTGCCTACAGTCAAGGATGGTGGTGGGAGTGTTATGGTCTGGGGCTGTATGAGTTTTGCTGGCACTGGGGAGCTACAGTTCATTGAGGGAACCATAAATTCCAACATGTACTGTGACATACTGAAGCAGAGCATGATCCCCCATTCAGAGACTGGGCAGCAGGGCAGTATTCCAACATAAAGACTCCAAACACACCTCCAAGAAGACCACTGCCTTGCTAAAGAACACTCAACCACTAAAATCCAGCGCTCATGGACCATACATAAAAACACATGAATGCTCTTGATAATGAAGAAAAAACTGTGTCCATTTATTAATCACAATTCAAGAGAATCCAAACCCAGTGAGCGGAAAACAGATGAAATGTCAACTCAAGTCAAAAATAACAATATTCTTAGCTTGCATTAGTATCCATAGAGCAAAACAGGGGTTAAAATTTTCACTGCATGACTTGATGCTCCTGTAGCACAAAAGCAGTGTGAGCACAGTACCTTCAGATGACTAGGACATGCAGGCCGACATGTGGAGGGCCCTCCAACATGAAGGACGCGAAACCGGGACCGTGACAAGGCTGGGACAGGGGAACTCACACTCTCCGTCCCTCCGGACCGATGACGTCACACCAACGCGATGCTGGCTGGTATCTCAGGATTCGAGCGGGGTTGTAGAGTAGCAGCGTTCAGCACGTTCCTCCACACTAGAAGCAAATACGCCACTGCTGCTCTCTAGTGGAGACACAAAAGAATGTCTGCTTCAGCAAGATGAATCCTGAGTGCATGGACCGGCTTGTACACAGGACAATTCTGCTGCTATAAAAGTTCCTGAACGGAACAAGGCATAAAGATGAATAATATCTTAAAGGGGGGGGAACAGGGGGTAGCCTTGACTAACATTTTGCGCTCTCTGTGCGCTTTTTCAAAGTCAAGGAATAAGGCACCCACAATAATTAAATAGGGAAAGGGGGAGGGATTTGCCGAGCAAACGAGGGAAGGACTGAGGGCGCGTGTTAAGAGAAAATATATCTTTAACCCCTACGTTGCTCACAGGACATAAAACATCCAATATCATACTCACAATCATACATTGACTAGAAATACAGACATGACTAAAACACAAATAATTATGATATTTGAAAAATAATGATGATAATAAAAACATATGTTCAGAACATCTATATAAAAATATGTAAAATGTTTTAAAATTAAATACCCACATAAAGTATCATTAGACACCATGGGTATCTAGTTCAAAAGGCCAATAATTCTTGCATCTTTATAGTGCAAGAGGTCGCTACCGAATGGAAATCCTAAAAAATGGAAATCCTAAAAACAGGGGAGACAAGGAGGGGAAAAGGATAGGAAAAGAGGGAATTACAAAATATCATATAAAGCTGCATGTCTCGATTCCCTCGTTTAACCCTTTCGGGGCTAATAAATCAAATATAAAATCCAAAAGACTTCCCTCTTGCACAGGAGGGAAAACCTTTCGTTAGTGGTTAGGATTCCCTTGGGGATAGATTCAATCACAAATACCTCTAGGCATTTAAGGACACAATGAAAATGCTGGGGTTGACCTCTGACTCTTGCACGTAGTGCACGTATAGTGCGCCCTACAAAAAATAAACCGCAAGGGCACCGCAAAACATAGATGACAAAGTCAGTAGAACAGGTAATGAATTGTTTGATCATAAACTCTTTCCCTGAATTCGTACGTTTTTTTTTTCCAGTTCCATGTGCAATGAACTGACATGTCAGACATGCTCTTTTTTTACATTGAACAATGCCCTTTCTGTCATTAAAGTAGGACCTAATGTCCAATGGAGATCTAGTAGATTTTAACTGCACTTTGCTGGGGGCCAGTGTGTTTTTAATAGTTCTCACCCTACGAAACGTTATTTGTGGTACTAATGGTAGTACCGGGGCCAATCACTGATCAAGATGTAAGATATTGAAATGTTTCTTGATTATTCTGGATACTGACTTATACTTATCATTAAAAGTGGATACAAATCTTAGATTTTTGGTGTCCTGAGTCAATTCTTTCCGTGCTGTCTTTTCTGGTTCGGGACCCACAAAGGACAAAAATGCTTCCTTAATTAATTAACTCACAGGGATATACTTTATCCTCAAACTTTTTGGACATCAGACCACTTTGTTCAACATAATCTTCATTTCTTGTACAGTTCCTTCTAAGTCTATTGAATTGTCCCCTAGGAATGTTGTGTTTCCAGCTAGGGTGATGACAACTCTTATAATGTAGATAAGAGTTGCCAAATCCAAGAAAACCAATTCATGTGAGTCCAACACACATGTAAACGTTAACCCAAACGTGTTGGTATTGCAATGGGCCACAAAAGAGGAGAAGACCTCTGGGCTCCCGCGCCAGATGAGCACAATGTCGTCAATGTAGCGACTGTAAAACCCTATGTGCTCAGCAAACGGGTTGTTGTTCCAGATGCTCTCTTCCTCCCAGTGCCCCATGGTGAGGTTAGCATATACTGGAGCAAAATTCGCTCCCATTGCTGTGCCTCTGCGTTGGACATAAAACTGCTCACAGAAGGTAAAAAAATTATGTGTCAAGCAGAATTCTATAGATTCAACCAAGAACTGGGACTGAAGTGAATTGAAGACTCCACTCTTGGATAAAAAATGTTGTATAGCTCTAAGGCCTATCTCATGGGGTATGGAAGTGTATAATGAGGCTACATCCAGAGATGCCCGCAAATAGCCCTGCTCCCAAGAGTAATGTTGAAGGGCTTTAATCACTTCCTTAGAGTCTTTAATGTAAGATGGTAGTTGTGTAACCAAAGGTTGCAAAATAAAATCAATATACATAGATAAGCCATTGATAAAACTATTGGTACTCGCTACAATGGGTTGCCCAGGGGGGTCAATAAGGGATTTATTAATTTTTGGGAGATGATAAAAATGGGGGGTGCTACATTCAGATGGGAATATGAATTGTCTCTCTTTCTTAGTAATAACTCCTTTCTCCCATGCTGCATAAACTAGAGATTTCAGTTCCACCTTGTAGTCCAATAGCGGGTCACTACGTAACCTAAGATAGGTGTCTGTGTCAGCCAATAGACGGCTTGCTTCTTTAATATAGTCAACCCTAATCTGTATTACCACACTACCTCCATTGTCAGCTTGCCTAATGGTGATTTGAAAATTGGCTTTAAGATCATTTAGCGCCTGATTCTCATCTTTGGTTAAATTAGACTGTTTAAAGTTTTTGGGCCTATCACAAAGGGCCAAGAGATCCTTGTATACTGCCTGATAATAGGTCTCAATAAACGGTCCTTTGGAATTACCAGGAAAAAAGGTAGATTTGGGCTTAAAAGAGGTATACAATACGGGGGGCTCTAACTGAGCCGTCGGTATGTATCCATCAGTCTGGCCCTCCAGCCATAGCTCCTCTAAAATCTGTAAGGCTTCTTCATCCAATCCGATAACAGGTGTTGATTCTATCACCGGAACAAACTCGGTTGCCTTTTCATCAATCTTTTTATGATTAGCATAAGGGTTAGGAGCATAATGGCGTTTCAAAGTGAGTAAACGTATAAACTGATGCAAGTCCTTAAACAACCCGAATTTGTTGGGGCCGATCGAAGGGGAAAAGCTTAAACCCTTTTGGAGCACTTGATTCTCTGAATTGGTAAGATTGTGAGACGAAAGGTTATAGATTTTGATGGTGCTTGCTATTCTATTGGTTCTGTTCTTTTTTTTTTTTTATATAATCTTTATTTTAATATTTTTGTTTTTAAATCATGTAAAATCACAGCATTTGAGTTGAAGTAAAGCAAAAACCAGCATAACTGGGAAAGCATGGGAAGGGAAATGGGGAAAGGGAGATGGAAAAAAACAAAAACAAAAAAAAACGGTATCATTGCAATACATATTGAAAGTGCCATCCCAGTTATCCCAGCAGGGGCCCGCACCTCGCTATAGCTCTCAGCCAATGTGCTGGGGCACAATTCCGCCCCTTGGCCAGCGGGGACCCGGCAGGCATCCCCCCCCAGGAGGGGGGCTAAAAAAGCCTCCTTAAAAACTCCATCTAGGGGGAACACCTCCCGTGCTCCCTCCGCGGCCTTCTCAGGTGCAGGTCCCGTCGGGGGAACCAGGCTTACAAGATGAGTTCTCCAACCATTATAAAATTAACAAAAATAAATCAACTAAAGGGAAACAGAACAACAGGTTGCAAAGAACGTGGTGCACAATAGAATAGGTCTCCAATATTGGCCATATAGACCGTGGAGGGGGAGAGATAGAGGGGTACACATTACACATCTGCAAGCAGGGTGTATGAGAGGGCTCAATCAGGCATGCGCATCACCACTAGCAGATCTCTTCAGCTTCAGTGAGGGCTCCGCTAACTCCAGCAGCGCAACATCCAGGATAGATGGCATAGGGTCCGGGTCAGTAGCATAAGTCTGCCACTGTGCCCAGATCCCCTCAAAATGGTCACTCCTGTCCTTGCACCTCGCCACCCACTCCTCCACCTCCCTAATGTCTTCTACCTTCTTCAGCCACTCTGTGATAGTAGGAATCTGCGGGCGTTTCCAGTAGAGAGGTATAAGCCATTTAGCAGCGTTCAAGAGATGAGGGAGTGCGCTTTTCTTGTAGCGGCTCAGAGGAAGGGCAGGGAGGTGCAGGAGAAAGTGAGTTGGGGAAAACGGGATGTCGATCTGCAGGGCATCTTTGATATGGTCGCGAACTTCGAGACAGAATGGTCTGACCACTGGGCAATCCCACCAAATATGGAGGAGAGTACCCTTCTGGCCACATCCACGCCAGCAGCGGTCTGTGACTGAAGGGTATATACGAGATAATGCCGCAGGCACTCGGTACCAACGGGTCAGCAGTTTGTAATTAGTTTCCTGCGTCTTGGAATCAATGGAGCTGGAGTGCGCGAGTCTATACATGTGTGCCCATTGCTCTGCTGAGAACTCGACTCCTAAGTCTCGCTCCCATTCTCGCATAAAGGCTGGTTTGGAGTCAGCAGGGGCTGATCCCAGAAGCTGGTACAGTTCGGAAATCAGATGGGGAGTGGGTTCCTCTTCCACGAACAGCCGTTCAAGGGGGGTAAGAGTGTCTAACCCTCTTATAGAAGCACCACGGGTCGCAATGAAGTGTTGGAGCTGTTTGTGCCTCCACCAGTCCATTGGGAATTGACCATGTCTGTCCCTCAAGGTGTCTAGGGGTATCAGCCCGTCTCCATCCAAGAATTTGCCGCAGCTATAGTTACCATCCGTGACCCAGGATCCAAAAAAGGCTGCCTGTTCCCCAGGAGGGAACCACAGGAATCCTCCCAGCGGTGTTAGCGGGGAGCCGGGGGGTGCTAAGGCATACAGAGCATTAGTGTGGTCCCAGACACGGAGGGCATGAGTGGTCAGTGGAGAAGCTGTCTGTGAGAGCCCTCTGTATTCCCGTGGCAGCCAAGGTGCATACGATAGGTTGCGACCTGCTAGGCTTTTCTCGAGGGAGACCCACATTTTGAAGCCGGTATGGTGGCGCCAGTTGAGAATGTGTTGGAGAGCTATGGCTCTATAATAGCGACGTATGTCCGGGAGGCCTAGACCTCCCATTTCCTTAGGTTTCTGCAGTAGGGACACGGCCAGCCTGGGTTTTTTATGTTGCCATATGAAACTAATCATTAGGCTTTGAAGCTGTGTGAAAAAGCTTTTGGGAGGGGGTTAAGCAACATCTGCAGGTAGAAAAGGACCCTCGGGAGGACATTCATTTTAAGTATGTTAACTTTGCCTAGCCACGTGAAAGAGGTCTTGGTCCAGTTTTGCAGGTCTCTACGCACCGTGCCCAGAAGAGTAGGGAAATTAGCTGAGTATAGTGTGTCAAATTGGTCCGTGAGTTGAATTCCTAAATACTTAATAGAGGATTTGGCCCAACGGAATGGGAAAGCTTGCTGTAAGTTAACGGCCAGCGGTTCGGGTATGGTGATGGGCAGGACCTCAGATTTGGTGTAATTGATCTTAAAATGTGATATTTGTCCAAAAATGGTAAGTTCTCTCATAAGGTTTGGCAGCGAGACAAGGGGGCTGGTCAGGTGAAAAAGCACATTGTCAGCATAGGCTGAGAGTTTGTGTTCCGTGGACCCTACCGTCACCCCTCTGATATCCTTACTTGCCCGTACTGTTCTAAGAAGAGGCTCCAGAACTAAGGCGAACAGGAGGGGGAGAGTGGACACCCCTGTCTCGTGCCATTCCGTATGGGGAATCCAGAGGACAGATGGCCGTTAACCTTGACCTTCGCACTGGGGGATGTGTAGAGGGCCATAATCCATTGGAGCATGTGAGGACCTAATCCCAGGGTTTCCAGAACCGCCTTGAGGTACGACCAGTCTATTCTGTCAAAGGCCTTTTCGGCGTCCGTGGACAGATTGAGGTAGGGGGTAGAATTGTGGTGGGAAAGGGGCCACTTAATGAGCTGCATGGCCCGGATGGAATTATCTCTGGCCTCCCTACCCGATATAAATCCCGTCTGATCGGGGTGAACGATAGGTGGTATAATGTGTTTTAGTCGGTTAGCCATAATTTTTGCAAAATTTTTTACGTCGACATTAAGTAACGATATTGGACGGTAGCTTTGTGGGAGGGTGGGGTCCTTGCCGTCCTTTGGAAGCACCGTGATATGGACCAACAGGGCTTCGGGTTTGATCGGGTGGCCTGTGGCAAAGGAGTTGAAATACCTGCACATATGGTTTTGGAGTAGGGGTAGAAATTTAGCATAATATGCCTTGGTATATCCATCCGGGCCAGGGCTCTTTCCATTCGGCAGAGCCTTAACCGTCCCAATAATCTCCTGAGGGGAAATGGGTGATTCGAGGTCTAGTCGTTGCTCTGGTGTCAGAGAAGGGGGCCCGGCTGAAGCGAGGTAGTCGCCAATAGCGCGTAGTTTAGCTGTCCGTTCCGCGTGGGAGATATCTTTGTCTAACTGATATAAGTCTGCGTAATAATTTCGAAATATTGAAGCAATCTCAGAAGAGTGCAGGGTCGCCGTACGGCTGAGAGACCTAAGCGTGTGTACATGAGCAGTTATTCGTCGCTTTCGGAGTGCTCTGGCCAGCATTCTGCCGCACTTATTACCGTGTTCGTAAAATTTATGGGAAAGATACCATAGCTGTCTGCGGGCGCGACGGTCAAGGAGGCGTGAGAACAACTCCCTCAGCTCAGTCAATCGTTTGCGGGCCTCAGCGTCTCCCTGGCATTTATGTCGAAGTTCTTCCTGTTGTAAAGCTGACAGCACCCTCTGAAAGTCTATCTGTCTTTCCTTCTTAAGTCTAGAACCCAAGGAGATCAGTTCTCCCCTGAGTACCGCTTTATGGCTCTCCCACACGACTCCCTCTGGCAAGTCCTCAGACACATTTTCTGCAAAAAAGTGGGTTATGGTTTCTGAAACCTTAGCTATCACTGAGGCATCGTCCAAAAGACTTTCATTGAGTCTCCAAGACCAAGCCTTCGGGAGCCCGTCCGGGACCCTGATTGTAGCGAAAACGGGGGCATGGTCAGACATGGTGATATTCCCTATGTCAGCTGACTGCAGTAGTTCTAGAGTATCATGATCCACACACATGAGGTCTATGCGTGTATAGACATCATGCACCCCTGAGTAATAGCTATAATCTCTGTCCGACGCGTGCAGAGCTCTCCACGCGTCGATGAGAAAATTATTCTGCAGCGATTTCCAAAAATGCTTAAGGAAGGCCTGGGAGTGTGTGGGGCGGCCATGGGAGTTATCTAGAAGCGGGTCGGGACTAATATTGAAGTCTCCTCCAAGAATTAGAAGGCCTTCCCTGAAATCAGTCAGCTTTTCTAGTACCGAGTCTATAAAGGAAAGTTGTTGGGTGTTGGGTGCGTAGAGAGTCGCAAAAGTGAGTTTAGTGTTGGCTATGACCCCCTTCACGAATACAAAGCGGCCGTGTGGATCTACAAGGCTTTCTGAAGGTTGGAATGGGCAGGATTTGTGAAATGCGATGGCGGTACCGCTTGATTTAGCTACCGGGGAGTTGCTAAAGAACCACATAAAATCCCAATAAAATACAATTACGTTTTTGATTGTAACATGACAAAATGTGGAACATGTCAAGGGGTATAAATACTTTTTCAAGGCACTGTAATGTGCTATAATCTAATCTAATAGTAAAAGGGATATCATACTTACCGAATATCAGTTAAAGGCCCTGCCTGAACACAGCCTTTGACAAATAGCATGTTTTGCCACTACTCTTATTATACAGGATTTATATAGCGCCAACAATTTATGCAGTGCTTTAGAACATAAGGGCACACAGTACAATTACAATACAATTTAATACAAAAGGAATCAGAAGGCCCTGCTCATTAGAGCTTACAATCAAGAGATACAAAAGATAATAACTGTGAGGGATGAGCTGATGGAGAAAAATAAAAGCACAGTTGTTACATGGGGTCAGGGTAGGCCTCTCTGAAGAGAGGGGTTTTCAGGGGAAGTCTAAAAGTGGTCAGACTAGGAGATAGTCAGACAGATTGTGTTAGGGAGTTCCAGAGGATGGGTGAGACACAGGAGAAGTCTTGGAGTCAAGCATGGGAGTAGAAGACAAGGGAGCTAGAGAGCAGGTGGTCTTGGGATAAACGAAGAGAACAATTTGGGTGCTATTTTGAAACTAGGTTGATGTAGCCAGGGGCCGAGTTGTGGATTTCTTTGATCTACTTTGTTAGTATTTTGAATTAAATTCATGGTGAGCGGAAGCCAGTGGAGGGATTGGCAGAGAGGGTTAGCAGGCACTGAGCGGTTGGTAAGATGAATGAATCTAGCAGCAGCATTCATGATGGACTAAAGGGGGGATAGTCTATGTAAAGGTAAGCCAGAGAGGTCCAGAAGTAGGAGGACAGAGTAGTGTTCATTGGTTTTGGCGGTTAGTAGATCATTTGTGAGTTTTAGGAGAGCAGTTTCTGTGGAGTGTTGAGGGTGAAATCCAGACAGAAGGGGATCAAGAAGGTTGTTCTCAGTGAGATGGTTGCTCATTTGGTTGTAGACCAGATGTTCAAGATGTTTGGAGGAAAAGGGGAGCAAGGAGATAGGTTGCTAAGATTAGTGGGGTCCAATGATGACTTTTTTAAAGTGTTTTTTACCTCAGAAAAGGGTCCAGGGGGGCAGATGGCTAGGTAAGCGTTAGCAAAAAGTTTAGCAACCTTGCCTATGATAGCGGGGTTGAATGAGAGAAATAATAATTGTATCCAAACTCGGACAGGAATCGGATCGCATGGGTGTGAACACCCATGCGATTCGATTCTGCTGCGGACAAAAAAAAGGGTCCTGTGTTGTGCACTTGCAATGCGGTGCGGATCACATGCGAGCTCTGACATCGCAGCAGTGTGAACCTAGCCTTAAATGTGAACTGCCGTGCGTGTCGGGTGCGATGCGGGAACCCGCAGTGGATTCGCAGTGTTCTCGCAACGCACCAGTGTAAACCGGGCCTAAGAATTTTTTTTTCAGTTTACAAAATGCATGCATGCAATGACAGTTGATAAGGATTAAACAATAAATTGGTATTTTACCATGAATGAGTTAAAATTTGCTGACAACGTAGGTGAACCGTGAATTAAGAATTCAAATTTCATATTTGTGCGTTTTGTGTGCATTGTCAGGAATATTTCATGTTAATGCGTTTCGTGTGCATTGAATTTGTCAGGAATATTTCATATTTGTGCGTTTCATGTACATTTTCAGGAATATTTCATATTTATGCGTTTCGTGTACATTGTCAGGAATATTTCATGTTAATGCGTTTCGTGTGCATTGAATTTGTCAGGAATATTTCATATTTGTGCATTTCATGTACATTGTCAGGAATATTTCATATTTGTGCGTTTCGTGTGCATTGAATTTGTCAGGAATATTTCATATTTGTGCGTTTCATGTACATTTTCAGGAATATTTCATATTTGTGCGTTTTGTGTGCATTGTCAGGAATATTTCATGTTAATGCGTTTCGTGTGCATTGAATTTGTCTGGAATATTTCATATTTGTGCGTTTCGTGTGCATTGAATTTGTCAGGAATATTTCATATTTGTGCGTTTCATGTACATTTTCAGGAATATTTCATATTTATTTATATAACTATAGCTTGAATATGTTTTGGTACATACCTGGAAAAATTATTATTATTGCCTATGCTTCAAAATAGATATTGCAGTTCATTTTGCAATGTTTACCATTATGCGGTTTAATAGTGTTTTTTTTTTGTAGGGGATTTTAAATTATTATGTACACTTCAACTATAGACTTAAATTAGCATGATGAAGGGCCAACCCTTCTTAGTAGTTTTTCATGGAAGTAGGGCTAAATCCGCTTTTCTTACAGGACAAGCTAGCTCATTATAGTTGGCCCTTCATAATGCAATTTTTTGTCTATGGCTATGGGTCACGTTAAAGGGACTCTCCAGCTTCCTTCTCGGAAGTATGCCTAGGCACTTTTTTGCACATTGATAAAAGTCCGCAGTTGGACTGAAATGTTGACGCTCAAGTGTATTGTATGTTGCACAAATAAAACAAAGGTGAATTTGTAACAAGACCTCTGGAGTGCATTCTATTCTTGATTTTTTTTTTAAATACAAAGGTGTGTGTGTATATATACTGTATATATGTAAAAAGATACTAAAATGATAATCTGGCCCTCCTTTCTAGTATCACTCTGCGCTTGTGGATGTTGTGCCGTAAGGATATAAACAATAGTAAAATGTATAAAATATATAAATATATATAAATATATAAATATGTGTACAAATGAGCATATAAATATAAAACATATAAAAGAACAGCAGCTGCTAAAAAATCAAGCGTACATATAAAAACAGTATCATATAAAACTAATAAAAAGTTCAGAATAAAACTGCAGCAGCGCTACGGACAAAGTTCAAATGTGCGTCTTCTATGATAATCGCTTATATAGGTGATGAGGTAGTAAATGGTGAATCTAGTTGTAATATATCCAATTCATATTCTTAGTGCTCCTTTCACCAGTAGTGTATAACACCGCGTGGGGGGATTTTTGAAAGTCCCCTTTAGGGGGCGCACTCACCAGATGTAGGATAAATAAAAGCCTAGATCAACATTCCTCCTTCAGCAATAATATAACTGGAATTTTCCTTTTCTTCTCCACCATAGACAGATGTCAAATAGGGTATGGGTATAGAAAAGATATCCTCCTCAATCTATCCTGTCTTCTTATCCTCAGTAATAGATAAAAGGTGCCGCTGGCATATATGTGGAAAAAAAACAAACTACATAGGGTAGTACTGTTTGACCATTTATTAAAATATTTAATCCCCAGGTAATCCCTTGGTTACATATATGCGTACCACAAAGTAAAATAATACAGGCGAAATGATAAAATGAGCGCTACAGCGCCAGACACTTGCCCCTGATGAGCGCCGCGGTGTATTTCCCTCGGCACTTCCTTGTTCGGCAGGTCCTGGAGCGCATGAACGTCACTTCCGGTTTGCTTGGTTGGTCACGCCCTGACGTTTCGTCACTTCCTGACTTCTTCTGAGGGCGTTCAGAATATGAATTGGATATATTACAACTAGATTCACCATTTACTACCTCATCACCTATATAAGCGATTATCATAGAAGACGCACATTTGAACTTTGTCCGTAGCGCTGCTGCAGTTTTATTCTGAACTTTTTATTCGTTTTATATGATACTGTTTTTATATATACTGTATATATGTATGTGTATGTGTGTATATATATATATATATATATATATATATACACACACACACACACACATTTTATGGTTGGCCCCCCTACTTTTGTCCTTGTCCCCCCATGTGCCCCCCCTAAATATGAAAGCTAGAGACGCCACTGCTTCTGGTGTCATCTGTTTGCCAAGGTTGTAGGGGTCGGGCCTGATTCTGTGCATAGTGAGGGGGGAAAGCTTGTCTAGGGAGGATGACAGTGAACTGTTGTAGACAGTAGTGGCTAGGTTGGGGCAGGACAGTGATGAGATTTTGTCATAGAGGTGGTCAGTAGCAAAGTAGAGAAGAGAAGGGCTGAGGTGGCAAAGGTTCCTAAGGGGTAACTGCTAGGCAGCTGGAGGGAGAGGGGGTGGAAGACAGGGAGAGAGTGTAACTAATAAGGTGGGGATCAGAGAGAGGGAAAGGATTGTTGGAGAGATTGCACCGAGTGCATAGGTAGGAGAATACAAGGTCAAGGGTGTTGCCATCAGAGTGAGTAGAAGCATATATCCATTGCTTCAGGTCAAAAGAGGAGGTTGGACTAATAAGTTTAGAAGGATGTTGAAGTCACTGAGTATGATTTTGGGAATTTCAGGAGAAGGTTGATACCTGTCCAGGGGGCTGGGAGATTACAGCAATTCTTAGAGAAACAGGACAAAAGAGACAAATACAATGTGCCTCAAAGGAGGAGAGTGGCATAGAAGGGGGGGGTGGATGAAGCACCTGATAGGTTCTGTGTGGGGCTAGGAGGACACCCACGCCACCTCCCTTCCATCCACTGGATATGGGGGAATGAGTCCAGAGAAGGTCACCATGGGAGAGGGAAGCAGGAGAAGTAGTGTTGGATTCATGATGCCAGGTTTCAGTAACGGCAAGTAGGGTAAAGGAGTAGATGATAAAGAGGTTGTGGAGGGAGGTGAATTTGTTACAGACAAAGTGGACATCGCAAGAGAAGAGGAGGCTGATATGGGAGTGTGATTTATATGATGGGACATGCCTCAGCGTCCTGGAGGTTTTATTAACGTGTTGCAGCTGAACAGATCTTTGATTGTTACAGTATATGACAGCATTGGTGTGCATTTGTTGGCAACATAGGAGTGTGTTGTTTTATATACAGAGTGCACTTGATAATATAGGGAAAAGAACAGTGGTGTGTAGTAATTTATAGCAAGCTATTCCTCTATAATCTATGATTGGTTGCCATGCATCAATGCTCTAGGTATAAGAAAACATCAAACAATTTATTTTATTATTTTTCACCCATTCCTCATACAGGTATGTTGATGTCATTGAACAAGCAGTTGTGGCAGGAGACCCTGTTTTGATTGAAAATTTGGAAGAAATTATTGACCCAGTGCTTGATCCCCTGCTTGGTAGACACATGCTTAAAAGAGGAAGGTAACAGCAATTTATCTGTTTGAGTCTATAGTCAGCCACAAGAATTTCCAGGGCAGTTGGAAGTATTGACACAAGCCAATAGCCCGATTTGTTTTTCATCAATTGGTTTGTAAAAGTGCATGCTAAGGTCATCTGAGATTTTTTAGCACAGGGGTATCTGACATGGTCCAAAATACATGAGCTCATTGCCTGATTTGGAAAAAAGTAAGCAGATGAGACAAGCATTATAGTCAAATAATCTTGGGCTACAATGTCATATGACAACACTAGCCGCCTTAATCTCAATATTTCATTGTGGCAAGCAAAAAGGATATATGAAGAGGGTGAGTAAATTTATTTAACAAATGGCAAAAACTTGAAAGAAGAAGAGCTTTGGGTACTTCTCCAAAATTCCATAAAAATATATAAAGAAAAAGGAAAAAAAAAACAAAGTAACTGATGAAAAAATATAACTTTATTAACTGGTTTTCTAGGGGACAATCGTACTGTAAACCCACAACAAAATATATAAAAACATTAAAAATGCAAAATATTTTAGATGGTTTATATATTAACTATATACAGCATTTTGATGACATTTTGAAGAAATACCCAAAACATTTTCTTTCTAGTGTTTTCTTTTTGTGACATTTGGAGTTCGGGTGCGTTTCTCCACCTTTTTCTTTTTTCTTTTTTCTTCTCTTCATGGGTTGCCTCCCCAGAAACTCATTTTGTTTAATCTTTTGAAAAAATCTTATTTGATTAATACTGTATGTTGCACTTTTGACCTTGAGGAGATAGCCACAATGCCAATATGCTCAAACTTGAAGCTGTCTGGTCACATTCATTGGTGTCATTTGAGAATTTGATTTACTTTTGTTTTTGATTTTATTTTACTTTCTAAAAAAATAACAATTCTAATAAAACATAGTATGTACATGCTAGAAATAGGTAGCCTCTAACCCAGGTCTAACTGATGTATTTAACAATATTTACATTTTCATATGTCACCCACATACAATAACTAGTATTCATCAAAGCTTTCTCAAGAAAAGCATAATCTAATATACAGTATCTTCCTAACATAAATATCCCTTTTTTCTCTAATCAATAATAGTATAAAGCTATTTCAACAATCTTAGTGAGATGGATTAATTAAAAGTAGGAGAGGTCATTGCTTCCCTGCCTTAAAAC
This sequence comes from Rana muscosa, assembly GCA_029206835.1. Taxonomy (NCBI): domain Eukaryota; kingdom Metazoa; phylum Chordata; class Amphibia; order Anura; family Ranidae; genus Rana; species Rana muscosa. The sequence goes on from CM055127.1 coordinate 386,080,252, forward strand.
GTATTTATCTACATAGAGGGTTTCCTCCAAGTATATTAAAATATGGGACTGCTGGCTACAACAAGTCAGAGCTTGCGTATAATCACCATTTTCATTTACCCCATCTCAAACTCACTGAGATTGGTGCTGCGCTTACCCGTCTTGTTCTTCCTAAACTAATCGACTCTCCTTATGATGCCATTTTCAATACTTAAAAGAAGCTGTAATTAGCACCACATTTATTTATGTAATACAGTTGTGCTCATGAGTCTACATACCCTGGCAGAATTTATGATTTCTTGACCATTTTTCAGAGAATATGAATGATGACACAAAAACATTTTCCACTCATGGTTAGTGTTTGGCCATTTATTATCAATCAACTGTGTTTACTCTTTTTAAATCATAATGGCAACAAAAACTACCCAAATGACCCTGATCAAAAGTTTAATGGCCTGATAACATGCACACAAGTTGACACAAATGGGTTTGAATGGCTATTAAAGGTAACCATCCTCACCTGTGATCTGTTTGCTTGTAATTAGTGTGTGTGTATAAAAGGTCAATGAGTTTCTGGACTCCTGACAGACCCTTGCATCTTTCATCCAGTGCTGCACTGATGTTTATGGATTCTGAGTCATGGGGAAAGCAAAAGAATTGTCAAAGGATCTGCGAGAAAAGGTAGTTGAACTGTATAAAACAGGAAAGGGATATAAAAAGATATCCAAAGAATTGAGAATGCCAATCAGCAGTGTTCAAACTCTAATCAAGAAGTGGAAAATGAGGGGTTCTGTTGAAACCAAACTACGGTCAGGTAGACCAACTAAAAATTTCAGCCACAACTGCCAGGATAATTGTTCAGGATGCAAAGAAAAACCCACAAATAACTTCAGGTGAAATACAGGACTCTCTGAAAACATGTGGTGTGGCTGTTTCAAGATGCATAATAAGGAGGCACATTGTCAGGCTTACACGTACCTGATCGACGAGCCCAATGTAGCAGAGGAAGGTCCCCCATACAGATCCGACTCACGGCCCCTGGTAGTGCAGACAGGAGGCACAGGAGTGCGGAAGGGTAAGAGAGCCTGGTGAGTAGTTGCTGGAAGAGGGCTCAGGATCGGGATGCAGAAGGGAAGATGAACCACACAAGCTGCAGGCAGGTAGGCAGGAATACTGGAGAGTAAATCTGAGCAGGTGCAGGGAAGAATGGTCAAGTAACAGGCAAGGCTGGCAAGGGTAAGACAACGTGGTACAGAGGAGCAGGCAGGTTCAGGGTTGAAGGCAAGCCATGGTCAGATGCAGGCGGAAGGCAGGAGAAGTCCAAGTAACAAGCCGGGTGGTCAGAAGGTCAAGGTTCAGGCAAATAGAAGGGGCAGGGTACACAGGGAGCTGCAGATCAGACAGCACCGGTCTGAAGTATTCCAGGGGTCTAAATGGACTGTTTGGCGCGCATCAGTGCACGCGCGCATGTGCACACATGCACCCGCGCGCACAGGGACACCATCGCTCACAGGTGCGCGCATGCGCAGTCCGGGACGTGAACCAGGAGCATGCACAACAGCGCGCACTGGAATGCACACATCAGTGCGCATCGGCGTGCACCAAGGCGACAAACAACACGTTCGGCAAGGTGAGTTCTCTGACACACATGAAGAAAGATGGGCTGCATAGTCGAGTCGCCAGAAGAAAGCCATTACTACGCAAATGCTACAAAGTATCCAGCTTACAATACGTCAAACAGCACAGAGACAAGCCTCAAACCTTCTGGTACAAAATCATTTGGAGTTATGAGACAAAATTTCGCTTTTTGCCCACAACCATAAATGCTACTGTAGTGGCCTCACCCCCTTCCTCTTCTTTATCGGTTACTCTGGCTCTGATCTAGGGGTACCTTGGAGGGGGGAGTGAGATGCGCTACGGCCCATGTCCTCTAGATTGCAGGGTCTAGAGGTGAAGGCCAGTACCAGTTTACCCTCCGGCTGTGTTTGAACACTCAAATCCAAGTCTGTTCTGCTGATAACCCCCTTTGCTCCCAGTAACTGGAGTACCACACACTGAAAAGGTCCAACACTTATTTATTCCATAACGGCAAACAAATAGTCCTTTGTGAGCAGACAGTTTGAGACCCATAGAACAGTTCAGTATTGGTGGGGAGTAGGTCAAGGCACAATCCTCAAAGAAATCTAAACCGTTGAGGTATCACCAACGGTTGCTAAGCACGGTGGCTGTAAAAATGTACTTTTAGCTTCAGAGTCTCTTCCAGCGACTCTAACGGACAGGAACTGGAGTTACCTTCGCTACGTTGCAGCCCCTGTCAGGGGGAAGACATCCCTCCAAGAGAGTTACCAGAGGCCCCACCGTCACTGGCTTAATGCTGCACCAGACTATTCGGCAGGGTTACGCTCCCTGGCCGCCTCGCCTCAGATACAGGTCCCAACACCTTAGGGCCCCTCGGACTCCTCCACCCTTGCGGAACCCAGTCGAAGTTACTGGGCTCCAGGCCTCCGCAGTAGTACCTTACCCCAGGCTAAAGGTGCCTGAGATGGACTCCATCTCTCGCTCCGGCCAGGTCTAGGGCACCTGGGCCCGGAACTCCGGAACACCAGCACCCAGGCGGAAGGTGCCTGGGTGCGGCCGCATCCTCTAACTCTGAACTCTCAACCCCGTGGTATCCCTTTGAGTCACAGCGGGTTCCCCGCCCCGCTGTACCAGTGCCAGGGGAGGACAAAAAGGCACAGTCTTGCGGTGTGAGTTCAACCCCGGCCCCCGGCAACAATGCCACCTATAGGTCGCAGGGAACCTCACACAACCAGAGTCCTCCAAGAACCATAAAAGGGTCTCAGTTTCCCTAGCAATCAGTGCATCTGGGTTACACTACCACCCAGACGCTTCCTCTAAATTCTAATACCCGCTACACTACATTTGGAGAGAAGTCAACAAGGCCTATGATGAAAGGTACACCATTCCTACTGTGAAACACAGAGGTGGATCGCTGAGGTTTTGGGGATGTGTGAGCTACAAAGGCACAGGAAATTTGGTCAAGATGAATGCAGTATGTTATCAAAAAATACTGGAGGAACATTTGCATTCATCAGCCAGGAAGCTGCGCATGGGATGTATTTGGGCATTCTAACATGACAATGATCCAAAACACAAGGCCAAGTCGACCTGTCATTGGCTACAACAGTGAAGGTTCTGGAGTGGCCATCTCAGTCTCCTAACCTCAATATCATTGAGACACTCTGGTGAGATCTCAAACGTGCCGTTCATGCAAGACAGCCCAAGAATTTACAGGAACTTTAGGCTTTTTGCCAAGAGGAATGAGCAGCTTTACCATCTGAAAAGATAAAGAGCCTCATCCACAAATACCACAAAAGAATTCAAGCTGTCATTGATGTGAAAGGGGGCAATACACGGTATTAAGAACTGGGGTATGTAAACTTTTGATCAGGGTAATTTTGGTATTTTCTGTTGTCATTATGATTTAGAAAGAGTAAACACAGTTGATTGATAATAAATGGCTTCAGCCAAACACTAACCATGAGTGAAAGAAACGTTTTTGCGTTATCATTCATATTCTCAGAAAAATGGCCAAGAAATCATAAATTCTGCCAGGGTATGTAAACGTATGAGCACAACTGTATGTGCTATAATGTAACCATGCCTCCTTATCGAAGGCCTATTCATCTGCATATGTCTTCATGTATTGCTGCTCTGACCTCTGAATGTGCATACCTGTAGCTGTGGGTAAATGTTTATCTACCCCACATTTGTAATAGTTACAGTTTTTATTCTGAACTTGTGTTTTCTTTTTGTATGCTGTACATTCTGTGTTGTTAATTCTTTCTGTAAAGAACCACTTTCTTAATGGAAAAGTAAGAGAGGGTGAGATGATTATCTTTCTTGGGAAAATATTACTCCAGGCTCCCACCAGGTGCTGTCCACATAACCACAGAATCAGTTCTGATTTCTGATTACCTGATCATTCCAATTAGTTAAGATCAGTATCAGGTTGGGGAAATGTTAGAATGTTTAGCCATGTTTTTTGTCATCTTTTTGTTTCCCTTTTTCAGTTACTCCCAAACTCCCCATTTTTTGTTTGGGCAAAACAGAGACAGATAGAAAGTAGGGCTAAATTACTACAGTTACTAGTGCAAGCAAAATTTTAACATTTCCCATTGGTGGCAGTAGATAATTTAGGAGCCTGCGTAGTCATAAAGAACAAGTCTGGATTATAATTTCTTTGATCAATCTTAAAGTACAAAATTTATCACAAAGAAGCTAATGGGCAAAAAATATGAACTTTGCATTATGTATTCTCCACCTCTGCCCCATTCTACTCTAAGGTTTTTACTGTTGTCTGTGTACCTCAAGGCAAAATTTGCATTGGCCTTCGGTGCTGATGAAAAGTGTCTGTGGAGCAAGAGTCAGGGAAAATCCCCTGAAAGAGTATATTAAAAAAAACCTGATAGAGGTTCTAAATGTTCCCCATATTTAAATCTTGAAAAAAGAAGTTTAAAGCTTTAAAAAGGTTCCAGTGTATATTATGAGTAATAAGTGTCTTGTCAATCTCCTCACCTTTAACCATCGGTATTAGCAAGTGTCTTCATTTCTGCAAATGTCTCTTTTTACCATAATTACAGCGTCTGAGATTTCATCAAATCATAATATATACATGGTGTTTTTATTGCAAATAACTAGCATTTCATCTCTGATTAGGGTCACTTCATTATTCCCAATGTCTAATTAAGCTGATCAATTACAGTAATTTATTTTGAAAGCACAGTAGAGCTAGCCCAGCTAGTCATCATTCCAATTACCTGCTAATACAGGATGTGTGTGTGTGTGTGACAGGAGCTGGATTAGCCTCATGTTTTTTTTAAACCTTGCAAAATGTTTGGCTTCCTTACACAAATGCCCTGTCAGCCACCCCCAGTTCATAACTGTAGCAGAGCCCTTAGCATGCTGAGTATTGATCGAGCGGAACGCGCTTGCACAGTTCAACACAACTTTGAAAGGTATGTTTAATTTCTCACTCTCTTGGGGGTATTTGATTCAAGGAGTGATTTTGTGGCGTGTTGTGACTCAGAAAATGACTACTACTTAGAGCAACATTGGTTGTGACTCTGAATTTCAATGCCTGTTGACTTCAAAACAAATACTTTGCAGATAGAGGTGACAAAAAAACTTGAAGAATCAACAGAGGACACAAATCCCTTATCAGAGTGTCAGGCAGTAGGTTTCAAAGGAATTTGTCTCCAGGAACAGAGAAATGGATCGGCAGTTAAATAAAATATCATTACTGCCAAGTTTGTCAGTATTCAGGTTCAGTTTAATGGTAAATTCAGTGAAGTCATTACCATTTTGAATAATTGCCATCAAATTCCAGGGCTGCCAACTCCATGCGGTTTTCTACATAGAGTGAGATATATACACAGAAGGATCCAAAGCCTCTTATTTTGCAATGATAGCAGCCCTGGTTACATATAAGGCTAGATGGTAATGTTGCAGAACATTTTGACCCATGTAGCAATTTACCTTGACTTCTGATCAAACACAAATCACAGCAGGAATACAATAGTTGAAGGTAATTTCTGCATGGCTTTAAAATAGTCTACAACATTATCATCTAGGGTTATAATGGACTAGGATTATTTTAATAAAGGGATCAAGCAGTTATTTGCTGCAGGCAAACCAGAAAAAAACTAGGCCACCCTCAGACTGATTGGCAGTACTGATGGCTGATGTTCTACTTGGAGACACATAACCCATTTTTTTTTAAGACAGAAGTCTTCTCTTTTATGGTCCCTTTTACCTCCTAACTGTGACCTGGTTGGTTTCCCTGTTTTATTACTGCTAAAGCCTACTCTATAGAAGCCATTGTTTTCATACCTTGTACTAATAATGGCCTAGATGCTAGACATATCATATACAAGTTGAAAGAAATACCTTTGTAATATAAGGCTATATTTGTGATGTTCTGGATGTACAGTTGGCTGCTGGGACATGAAGATATTAACATGGCTCCACTAACTGGCTTAAAATGCAGACTATTCCTCTTGTTTTTTTAATATGTAGGTGATAGGTGATGCTCTATCAGGCAGTGCTGTACTTTAAAGTCTGACAGTTGGCCCACAGGGCCAAAAATCAGCAATAACATAATTCACATATTGATGAAAAAAAACATGGGCAGTTGCAGTGTCAGGACCCAGGGCATTCACTAGCAGAAGCAATGCAATGATAAAGTCCAGTGAGCACAATTCAGGGAGGAGGGGGTAATTTGTGTTTGGGAGTCATTACACACTCCTGACCCCTGCACTGTGTGCGTTACACACTCCTGACCCAGAGCAGAGTAGGTTCGGATTTAATTTTACCACAACCCCTTAAAACCCTTCTACAGTGCAGTTTAACCACTCCCATCATTCCTCTCATTAGAGTAGCCAAGGGTGACCCAGGTCTTCCACAACCCTACCAGGTAGCCGTGCTAGGAATGGAGTCATCTAAGTCCAAAGTCCAAACGGCAGATACCTGGTCTCCTCACACCCCCCTTTGGGGTAATCCTAGGCTGCCCCATTTTACCACTATACCAGACCCAGTAATATGGGCCCAATTGGAGGTTAAGACCCTAGGGGACATAGTGGCGAATGGCAGACTACTATACTTTGATGAACTCAAGAACTCCAAAAACCTTCCCAACCGCATGCTGTTCAGATACTTCCAACTACGGCATGCGTTCCAGGCTCAATTCCCAGGCCCCATACAACTGGAGGCGAATGCAGTCAAAACACTGCTGGGTAGGACAGACGCGGGGGGAACGCTATCGGATCTATACACTATCCTAGCTGGCCTTGACACGTCAAGGGTCTCCCGACTGTTTAATGAGTGGCAAACTGATATACCTTCATTAGCGGACGATGACTGGGAGGAGGGCATTCAACAATATCTACCATTAATGATATCATCCAGAGACCGCCTCACCCAGCTAAAGTTCATTCACCGGGTTTATTACTCTCCCGACCGTCTAGCTAAAATTTATCCCAATAGACAACCGACTTGCCTCAGATGTAAGACGGATATTGGTACATTCTTCCATGTGGTTTGGTCCTGCCGATACCTTGAGACGTTCTGGGGGGGGGGTGGTGGACATGATTAATGCTGTAGGAAAAGTTGGAGTGACCTGTGACCCTAAGTGCCTGTTACTGGGCATCTGCGATACGCTAGAAGCCCCTCAAGCTAAGAAACTGTTTGTCTTTTACTCAGCTTTCTATGCTAGGAAGGCAATATTGCTATGCTGGAACAAACCTACCCCTCCCACAGTTCAACAGTGGCAGTCGCTCATTGATCAGGCGCTGCCGCTGTATAAACTGACATATCTTGGGCGTAACTGCCCACAAAAATTTGAAAAAATTTGGGCTTCCTGGGTCCGCGAGAGAAGGTTACCCCTGGACTGAACGCGGAGCATATGGAAGAGTTAATGCATAGGTAGAATATTTGGCTAGCAAAAGGGACTATAAGAGTTCAGGGTCGGTCACAATGGAATGGATAATTATATTATGAGCGCTAGCTATTGGAACCTTACTTGCATTCATGTGTTTAACCCAATATACGTACGTAAGGGTGATTGAGGTACCTTCCCCTGATTCTCCAACTAACCTTACATATTGTACAATGTGAAGAGTATGCTGCCACTTGGCTACTATAACACCACGCTGTTTATATAATGAATGTTACTACTCTGTGAGAATGTACCACTGCACTCTGTTTTATTTTGTGTTGTGTTGAAACTTTAATAAAAAATTTCTGTCAAAAAAAAGGAATGGAGTCTCATCTAGAATTGCAGGCGTCACCAAAATTTGGCACTGCTGCAGCCAGTCCTGCATGTGCACCAAACATCTAATGGACTGACTTTCCTAAGCACTGTGCAGTCATATTGATTTTTAATGATTTTGTGGGTGTGCCTACAAATGAGGGCATTATTTTAAGAAAGAGCCAGTAGGTTGTTCCTAGATTTCGTTTAAAAATCTGGTTACCACATTAATGTGTATGCTAACAGACACCTAATGCCAAAAGAGGCTTACCAGAGTTGGTTTTGCTTAACAGGTACATCCGAATTGGGGATAAGGAGATCAAGTTTCACCCAAAATTTCGATTAATTCTTCACACTAAGCTTGCCAATCCACACTACAAGCCTGAAATCCAAGCGCAGACCACATTAATCAATTTCACTGTAACGCGGGATGGTTTGGAAGACCAGCTACTAGCTGATGTGGTTAATTTGGAGAGACCCGACCTAGAGGATTTCAAGGTACCATCATCTCAAATTTGCACCTTTTTTTCTAATATAGGTATTTATTGTTTATATGCTTTATATACACATTTTTGCTATACTGGTATAAAAATATGTTTTACCTTTACAAAAAGAAAATGTGTAAAGTTGTTAATAACTCTTTACAATTTTAGTATGTTAAAATATTTTGTCAATATTATTATGGCACTTTCTATAGCCTTGTCATATGTATGTAGGCTGCTTTTGACAATCTAATGACTGAAAATTGCTGTTCTGTAAAAACAACGGTGAGTACCTGTTCAGGGGGTTGAAATATATCCTTCTCTAAAGGACCACGTATTACGTTTTGGTGATCAGACTGAGGAATTTCTTTGGAGAACAACAACTCAAGATGTTACATTTGAGCTTCTAGATCTGTTGGCTTACATTGTTTTTGGTAAATGGAAGTATGCCAGCAGTGTGAACCAGGAAAATGTTTAACTCAGTTTGGCTGCAGGCTCTGACTGGACCTACAGTATGTTTCATTACAGTTTAGTAATACCCAGAGTTCCCCTTACACTTTTAAAGTGTGGAGTAGCAGAACTTTGATAAAATGGTGCTGAGAAAACAGCCATATACTTGTATGCATGAGCTAGGATACCAGGTTTCACCAGAAAAGGGTGTGACGGACTAGGAGCCCAGAGAGAGCACACAGAGGTGGATGACACAGAACCCGATGTGCAGGCTTTTATTGGGAGACTGAGTGTACAGGGGGGATGGCATTGGGACACAGCCCAGAGAAACAGTCCACAGAGCAGTGATATAAATCACAGTACAGATAGACTATCCGTGAAATAGCAGTATGGCACAGCCACGGAGTATCTATACGGCACTGCATGGAGAGATGTTTCTCAGGACAGTAATGGAGCACAACAAGGGGAGATTATCCTCAGGGCAGCACTATGGCACAGCAAGGGTTAACAGAGTAGGGTCTGTGGAGTAGGAGTATGGCACCAAAATGGGTTAACAGTCCATGGAATGGCAATAGGACACAACAGGGAGATATTCCACAAGGCAGCTATAAGAAACAGCAACGGGAGAAAATGATCCTCCAGGTATTATGGCACAACAAGGGGAGAAGATCTTCAGGGCAGCACGGTGGCACAGCAAGAGTTTACAATCTGTGGAGTTACAATAAGGCAGAGCACGGAGAAACGATCCTCCAGATATTATGGCACAACGAGGGGATCAGGGTAACAATAAGGGACAGCACAGGTTAACAGTCTGTGGAGGGGAAATATTCCACAGAAAATGGTGAACTGTCCATAGAGGAGGAATATGGCACAGCAAAGAGGAGATACAGGAAGGTTTCCGGGACCCACACTGAGGATGCCTGTAAGACACAAGCTAAGGATCTCTAAGGAATCGGGCAGGGTGCTGTCAAGTGGCTCAGCTTAGATACTGCCAGACACAGCAGAGGTTGCAGGTTCAGATCAGTCCTAACAGTACTCCCCTCCTCCCAGGACTTCCCATTTATGTCTTAGAGCCAGGTTTGTGAGGAAATCTCTGGTGGAATTCTCTTGCTAATCTAGGGTCAGAAATTCTTCTTCATCCTGTACCTCAAAAGGTGGAGGGGGTGGAAGAATCCTTCCAGAAAAGGGATTTTCATTAAATGGTTTGAGTAGCGACATGTGAAAAACAGGGCGAATCAGAATGTTTTAAGTTAATGGTAACCGGATTGATTTGAGCAGAAATTTGGAAAGGTCCCACAAACATTTGGCCCAACTTTGTAGATGGAAGTGAGCAGTGTCCCCCTCTATCCACGGCCTCCAGATCCTAATTGATGCTCTATGATCCACGGCCGCTACCCCCTATTCATGCATCCGGCCCCTTTCAGGACGCCGGGCACATGAATTACAGCAGCGGGGGTGTTTTTTGAAGCACCTGATTAGAGCCAGAGGCTCTAATAGGCTTCAAAATAGGATGGGCTCCTGGCGCAGAGCATTGCGCCATGAGCCCACACAGGTGTTACAACAGCGAATGAATATTCGCTGTTGCAACACCGATCCTCCTCCTGGCCAATCGGGAAGCAGGTCTGATACCCGTCACCCGATTGGCCGAAAGGACAGGCGATCCTATTAGATGCCTAGGAGGAGGGGAGGAGACGCTCGAAGGAAGCGAGTAGGAGTAGACACAGGAGTCGCTGATGCCCTGATATCCGCCTCTGCCCGATGTGCCCGGCGTTGCCCAATACTCGCCACTACCCAATGTGCCCACCGATGCCCGATCCCCGCCACTGCCCGATGTGCCCGCCGCCTAAATGGGCATAAGTTCTGGTGGACCACCAGACAGCGAGGGGGGGGGGTTTGAGGTGCCGCTTGCAAACCACCAGCCACCACTGGTGATCTGTGATGTCTATCAGCAGCCCTCATGTAATATGCTTCCTTCCATCAATCAATTTCTCCTGAATCTCCTGTAATGTAGTTAATCTGTTGGTAACAGAAGGAATTAGAGTTGAAACAGGGAGATCAGGAATAAAAACTGGATGATAGCCTGCATTTAGGAAAAAGGGCTTAAGAAAGTGGAGTTATGTTCATAATTGGTATAGGCAAACTTTGCTGTAGGAAGATAATCCACACAGTCATCCTGAAGATAACTAATATAACATCGTAGGTACTGTTCTAAAGTTTGATTGGTCCACCTGGTCTGACTATTAAACTGAGGATGAAGAGCAGAAGACAGATTAACTGTTATTAAGATAACTAACAAAACATCGAAGGTACTTTTCTAAAGTTTGATTGGTCCTCTTGGTCTTAATTTTAAACTAAAGATGAAAAGCAAAAGACAGATAAATTGTTATACCTAATGCTGAACAAAAGCTTTTCCAAAATTTCAAAGTAAACTGTTCTTTTCTGTCAGACACCATGTCATCGGGAATTCCATTTAGTTTAACCACTTAAGCGCCGGACCATTTGGCTGGCCAAAGACCAGGCCACTTTTTGCGATTCGGCACTGCGTTGCTTTAACTGACAATTGCGCGGTCGTGCGACGTGGCTCCCAAACAAAATTGATGTCCTTTTTTCCCCACAAACAGAGCTTTCTTTTGGTGGTATTTGATCACCTCTGCGGTTTTTAGTTTTTGCGCTATAAACAAAAATAGAGCGACGATTTTGAAAAAAAAAGCAATATTTTTTACTTTTTGCTATATAGTAATAAATATCCCCAAAAAATATATAAAAAAACATATTTTTTTCCTCAGTTTAGGCTGATACGTATTCTTCTACATATTTTTGGTAAAAAAAATCGCAATAAGCGTTTTTTGATTAGTGTGCGCAAAAGCTATAGCGTCTATAAAATAGGGGATAGTTTTATGTCATTTTTATTAATATTTTTTTTTTTACTAGAAATGGTGGCGATCAGCGATTTTTATCATGACTGCGACATTATGGCGGACACATCGGACACTTTGACACCATTTTGGGACCATTGTCATTTTTACAGCGATCAGTGCTATTGAAAGGCACTGATTACTGTAAAAATGACACTGGCAGTGAAGGGGTTAACCTGTAGGGGGCGCTGAAGGGGTTAAGTGTGTCCTAGGGAGTGCTTCTAACTGTAGGGGGGATGGACTGTGTGTGACATGACACTGATCAACGCTCCCGATTACAGGAAGCTGTGATCTTGTTCACATTAGCATTTCCCCGTTCTTCCTCTCCATGAGACGATCACGGGTATCCCCGCGGACATCGAGTCCGTGGGATCCGCGGTCCGACTCACGGAGCTTGCGGCGCGCGTGCGTCCACAATGACGGCTCTTAAAGGGGACGTATATGTACGCCCATCTGCCCAGCGGTGCCATTCTGTCGACGTATAAGTGCGTGCGGTGGTCCTTAAGTGATTAAACACTGTTTGAACCTTTAAACCCTGCAGTTTGTTCAGAAGAAGTTACCCCCTTAATAGGTATAAAAAGAGCCAACTTAGTGAGACAGTCGACGACTACTAAGATAGAGGTCATATCTTTCAAGGGAAGAAACTCGACCATGAAGTCCATAGAAATGGACCCCCATGGTCTTGATGGAACAGGGAGTGGTTGGAACAACCCCAAAGGTGAAGATCAGGGTGTCTTACTATGTGCACAGGTCAGACACAAGGCCACATAGTTCTTGACATCTTTCTTGAACCCAGGCCACCAAAAGAAATTTGATAAATGTTCTTCCATCTTAGAAACTCCAAAATAACCAGCAAGTTTAGAGTCATGCAGCAAGCTGTTGGCTTCTCCCCAAACTGACCCAGTTACATTGAGACAGTGGGGTTGATTTACTTTGACTGAAGAGTACAAAATATGGTGCAGAACAGTTACAGGATGATTAGCCCCTTTCTGCAGATGCATCCATTTAAAAAAGGCTTCCTTAATTGCCAGAAACTCTTTATTCCCAATGTCATAATTCCTTTTGACTGAAGACATAAACAAGAGAAATATGCACAAGGATGAAGCTGCATCTTTTCTCCTTTTCGGGGAGTAAGGATAGCTCCAGCTGCGGACTGGGCCAGGGGGCAGGGTGGAGATTTCCCCCCAGGCTGCTCTAACCTATTTGCATAACGGCCGGCGCCCGGCGGCCGTCCGCTCACTTTTTTTTTTTCCGGAGGAACTGGAAGTCATGTCAGGGCAGAGGTGAGGCTCCAGTGTCAATCACTTATGTAGCGGGGGCCGCTCTGTCACTCACGGCCCCGCACCCCACTGGTCACGCTCACACAGCGGCATTGCTAGCCAGGTGTGGGCCGCACCCGGGTGACACCCGTGGGTAGCGGCACCACACTAACACCGCCCGCTGCCCTGTGCCTCGCGGCTCGGGCCGAAGCTGTTGAGCGGAAGGAAGCCGCCGCCCCCTCTGCCTCCTCTCTGTTTACATCCACAGAGGAGGAGGAGCCCGCGCTCGAGGGACACACCGCTGTGTCTATCTGCTGCTCTGTTCTGAGGTCTGTAAGGTAAGGGGGCGTCTATACTGATGGGGGGAGGGGGTGTCTAATGCTGGGGGGGTGTCTGTACTGCTGGGGTCTGCCCTAGGGGGGGTTTGCACCAAGGGGGGGCTGTAACTGAGGGGGTGTCTGTACTGAGGGGGGTCTGGTACTAAAGGGGGGTCTGTAACTGAGGGGGGTCTGGTACTGAGGGGCGCCGCCCCCCCTCCTGTGGTCACCAAAAAAATAAAAAAACGGGCCCTTTAAGAGTTTTTTTTTTTAAATGTCTTTTTTTTACACATGGCGGCGCGACCATAGTGGGCGCAGAAGCGCCGCTACCGCTCGCTTCTGCGCCCGGCCGTCACTCACCACAACAATACATAGGTTCATGCATTGCATGAACCTATGTATTGCTGCCGCCCACTATTCAGATGGCCGGCCCCTTGAGCGCCGGCCATCTGAATAACAGCGTCTGGTTGGTCTTTAGAAGTGCCTATCAGAGCCAGCAGGCTCTGATAGGCTTCCCGACTACAGCCTGAGGGCTGTAATTGGCTTCTAAATACCTAATGAGAGGACGCACGGGGGTGCGTTCCCTGGCCAATCAGGTTCACCAGGTCTGGTTACCAGTAACCTGATTGGCTGAAGCGACATCGAGGGCGGGAGAAGACATCGAGGACGGAAGAAGGACGGCGCTGACTCGAGGAAGGTAAGTGCAGGGCTGGGGGGGACAAAGTGGCTGCATTTGAGGGACAAACTGGCTGTATATTGGGGACAAACTGGCTGTATATTGGGGGGAAACTGGCTGTATATTGGGGGGAAACTGGCTGTATTATGGGGGACAAACTGGCTGTATATTGTGGGGAACTGGCTGTATATTGGGGGGAAACTGGCTGTATATGGGGGAAAAACTGGCTGTATTATGGGGGACAAACTGGCTGTATATTGGGGGACAAACTGGCTGCATTTGGGGACAAACTGGCTGTATTATGGGGGACAAACTTGCTGTATATTGGGGGACAAACTGGCTGCATTATGGGGGACAAACTGGCTGCATTATGGGGGACAAACTGGCTGCATTATGGGGGACAAACTGGCTGTATTATAGGGTACAAACTGGCTGTATATTGGGGACAAACTGGCTGTATATTGGGGACAAACTGGCTGTATATTGGGGAACAAACTGGCTGCATTTTGGGGACAAACTGGCTGCATTTGGGGGACAAACTGGCTGTATATTGGGGACAAACTGGCTGCATTTGGGGGACAAACTGGCTGTATATTGGGAACAAACTGGCTGTATATTGGGGACAAACTGGCTGTATTATGGGGGCAAACTGGCTGTATATTGGGGGACAAACTGGCTGCATTTGGGGGACAAACTGGCTGCATTATGGGGGACAAACTGGCTGCATTATGGGGGACAAACTGGCTGTATTATGGGGGACAAACTGGCTGTATATTGGGGGACAAACTGGCTGTATATTGGGGGACAAACTGGCTGTATATTGGGGAAAAACTGGCTGTATATTGGGAACAAACTGGCTGTATATGGGGGGGAAACTGGCTGTATATGGGGGGGGGGAAACTGGCTGTATATGGGGGGGAACTGGCTGCATTTTGGGACAAACTAGTGGTGTTTGGGCACAGTGGCTGCGTTTAATGGTCACAGTGGCGGCAATTGATGTTTTTTTTTTTTTTCAGTTTGCGCCCCCCCAAAAAATTTGAGCACCAGCCGCCACTGTCTGTAACTGAGGGGGGGTCTGTAACTGGGGGGGGTCTGTAACTGGGGGGTGTCTGTAACTGAGGGGGTCTGTAACTGAGTGGGTGTCTGCACTAGGGGGGGTCTGTACTGCTGAGGGGTCTGCACTGAGGTGGGGGTGTCTGTACTGAGTGGGGAGGTTTATACTGAGGGAGGGGGTCTATATTGATGGAGGGGGTCTGTACTTAGTGGGGGGTCTGTACTGAGGGAGGGGGATCTATAATGCGGGAGGGGGGTCTGTAGTTATTGGAGGGTGGTCTGTACTAAGGGGGAACTATAGTTGGTGGGGGAGTGACACCATTTTTTTTCGCACCGGCTGACACCAACCCTAGTGACGCCACTGGTAGGGGGAGGAGGCCATCAGCCAGGCCTCCAGTAGCTGCAAAGCATCGTGGGACATATGTCACTAACACCAGCAGTCCCATTAGCAATACCCGGGGGAAGAAACTCCCCAGCCCACAGGAGGAGGATGGACAAGAGGCAGCAGGGGGAGCGGACTGTCACTCCATTAATGCGAGAGGACAGGGCAGAGATAATGTAAGATTTTTTGGTGAATGTGTTTTTTTTTTTTTATTATTGAAAAGAAAGATCTTACGTTATAAGAATTTCCCTCTTCCTTCTTGTTTGTCTTCCTCATTGTTTCATGCTGGGAGCTGATATTAACCCCTAACCCTTTCATGCCTAAACCCAGTGGCAGTGCTTCCATTAAGGGCGCACAGGCGCCCCTCCCCCTCTCTCCAGCCACCCCCCTCTGTGTAGAATGGATAGATTCATGCATTGCATGAATCTATCCATGGCTGTCGTAACCACCCCCTATTCAGGCGTCCGGCCCTTTTCGGTCTCCGAGCGCCTGAATTACAGCTGCGGGGGTATTTTTGAAGCACCCTATTAGAGCCAGAGGCTCTAATAGGCTTGAAAAGAGCTAGACTTGGAGCGCAGAGCATTGCGCTCGGAGCCCACCCAAGTGTGTTAGAAAAGCAAAAAATTATTTGCTTTTCTAACACTGAACCTCCTCTCCGCCAATCAGGAAGTGCGGATCTAATACCCATCACCTGATTGGCTGAAGGCACAGGCATCTCTATTGTATGCCTAGCGGAACAGAAGAAGAGACACACGGGAACCATGGAGGACGCAGGAGCCGTCGCCTGACCCGCTGCATGTCCCGCAGTTCGCCGGCCTTACCCGCTGCCTGACCCGCCACCAGGATTGGGTAAGTGCCGGTCAGACAGCGGGCGGGGGGGTCACAGCGGCTGCATATGGTGGGCAGAGAGGCTGGATATGATGGGCAAAGAGGCTGCTTTTTATGGGCACAGTGTCTGCATATGATAGGCACAGTGGCTGCATTTTATGAGCACAGTGTATGCATATGATAGGCTCAGTGGTTGCATTTTATGGGCACAGTGGCTGCATTTTATGGGCACAGTGGTGAACACAGTGGCTGCATTTTTTGAGCACAGTGGCTGCATTTTATGGGCACAGTGGCTGCCTTTTATGGGCACAGTGGCTGCATTTTATGGGCAAAGTGGCTGCCTATGATGGGCACAGTGGCTGTGAAATTCTTGGAGTTGTAGTGCTCAAGCTCCCGGTGAGTGGAGAACTGAGAACAGCACAGCCATGCTCCCAGCAGGACCCTCAGGTCAGTGGCCAGCAGGACCCTCAGGTCAGCGGCCAGCTCCCAGCAGGACCCACAGGCTGTGGGTCCTACTAGAAGCTGCCTGTGGTTCCTGCTGGTCACTGGCCTGTGGGTCCTGCTGGCCACTAGCTTAGAGTAACTATATGTCCCCTGGGACAGTCCCCGGACTGAGGACACTGTCTTCGGACCAAGTCTGTGCCCGATTTTGTCCCCACTTTTCAGGGCCAATCCTGGGTGGGTGCAACGTAAGCTGGGGCAGAGAGAGAGAGCCCAGGGCTGGCCCTACCATGGGTCCCACTGGGCCCATTGGGCTGCCTCAGAGGGGCAAGCACCACCCGATTACACAGCAGGGATTTCCCGCTTACCTGGTGGCTGCTGTCATACGAAGTCCTGCCTCGTGGACCAGCACCTATGATAGACACACACTGGTGATGGTGAGCTGATTCAGTGGTTTATTGGGCCACTGGACTGGACTTGCCCCCCCCCCCCCCCCAGGCCTAAGGCTGCCAGCCTCCCCTGGATAGCTCCCACAGCAGAGTCTGAAGCATCCACTTCCACAATAAAAAGAAGTTCAGGATTTGCATGTACCAATATTGGTGCAAAAGTGAAAAGAGTCTTTAGCTTGCTAAAGGCTGTCAGTGCCTCAGGTGATCACGGAAAGGGTATGCCTCTCTTTGTCAGCTGCGTAATTGATGCTATCACCTTATAGAAGTTTTTGATGAATTTCCTGTAGAAGTTGGCAAATCCAGCAAATCGTTGTAGTTCCTTAACATTTCCAGCGGCAGGCCAATTCACTACTGCATTGATCTTCTCAGGCTCCATATCCACTCCTTCTGGAGAAATAATATATCCCAAGAACTGGATCTAGGTTCGTTCAAACTCACATTTCTCCAGCTTGATCCGCCGGAAAAAAAAATATTAAAAGCCAGCAGCTACAGCTACAGCAGCTGCTGGCTTTTAATATTTGGACACTTACCTGTCCTGGAGTCCAGCGACGTCCGCAGCAGAGGACGAGCGATCGCTCGTCGCTCTGCTGCTCCCTCTGCCATCCTCGCTGAGGGAACCAGGAAGTGAAGCCCTGTGGCTTCATGCCCGGTTCCCTACGGTGCATGCGCGAGTCGCGCTGCGCCGTTCTGATTGGTGCTCCTGTGTTCTGGGAGCCGAGTGTCTCCCAGAACAAGTGACGTCACTCCCGCAGATTCCCGGAGAGAGGACTCCCGGATGTGGGTGAAAATACCTGTCTTAGACAGGTATCTTCACCCCCCTCCCCCCTGAAAGGTGTCAATTGTGACACCGGAGGGGGGGAGGGTTCCGATGAGAGGAACTTTTAATTTAGGGTGGAGCTCCACTTTAATCTGTCAAAGACTGTGCAAACATGCTTGTGAAGCTCCTTCAGGTTATCAGAAAATAAAGAATATCATCCAGATAAGCAATCATAAACTGGTCTAACAGATCCCAAAAAACATCATTGATGAAGTGTTGAAAAGTTGTGGGAGTGTTGAAAAAGGCATAACCAAGGACTCGAAATCCCCATATGTGGTTCTAAAGGCAGTTTGCCATTCATCTCCTTGATAAATGCGGACAAAGTTTTATGCCCCCTGTAAGTCTAGTTTTGTAGGTATTTTGCCAGAACAGTCTTACCCACATTTCAGAGACTAAGGGGAGTGAGTAAGGTTTTTTCATAGTAATTTTATTCAAATCCCGGCACTGATGCACTGACGCAAGGTCCAGTCCTTTTTATTCAATAAAAAACAGAGCTGCCCCTGCAGGAGTCATTGACTATCTAATAAAGCCCCTCTCTAATTTCTCATCAAGCCACTCCCTGAGCACCTTTAGTTCAGATTCTGACAGATTGAAAAGGTGACCAAAAGGCATTTCTGCCCCTGAGAACAGTTCAATAGAACATTCATATGGCAATGAGGAGGTAATTGTTTTTATCACAGACATCCTCAAACTCATGGTATTGAGGCGGTAGTTTGTCATATAACTGGGTAGCTACCACATCAACTTGTGCTTCCTTGATCAGTGGAAAACTTGTTCAACAAGGTTCTCTACAATGCTCCTCACAATGAGGGGATGTAAAACTTAGAGTCTGTGCTCCCCAGTTGATGCAGGGATTATGGGTACAAAACCAATAAATGCCCAGGATGACAGGAAATTTGTGTGACGTAATCAGCTGAAAGCTGATCGTCTCACAATGGTCTCACAATGGTCAGCCTCAAATTGAAGTAACAGAAGAACCATTTCATGGGTAACAGGTCCTGACGATAAGGTGCTCAACCTTATCGTCAGGACCTGTTACCCATGAAATGGTTCTTCTGTTACCTACTGTTTCCATATCAATAGGGACAGATTTATAATTTTTTTTAAATATTATTGCTTTTGGAAAAATATCAATAAAGTTCCCTCAGCCCTAGAGTCCGGCATAGCTGAGCAAGGAATTTCACAGACTGTGCTAAGTTTGATAGGTTGACAAAATGAGATAGTAGAGAATTAACTTTATTTTCTTCATGAATCAATGGGGAAATAAACTGGATAAAAAGACAAAGACAAAAGTTTATTTGTTTAGACACTATCATCAGTTCTTTTAACTTTGTTGGGAAAATTAACTGCATAATGCCCAAAGTCCCCATAATATAGAAATATGTTTTCCAAACATCTCTCTTTCTCCAGAGTAGAAATGGATCCGTTAAGAGCATCAGCCTGCACAGGTTTAGGAGTGTTATAATCCAGAAAAACTTTTGGATCCTTCTGAATAAACTGACTAGACGAACAGAGAAACACATGCCACCATTACCACCATTGGGTTTTGCAACATGTAGTACAAGGCTGTGGTCGTCAAGATCACCCCGCCAGGAGGTGAGAAAGACAGGGTCCAGTAGCAGATATAGCAGGTAGGGATCAAGCAGAAAAGTAGTCTGTAAACAAGCCAGGAGTCTTTAACAAGAGGTTACAGATTGAGTATGGCACCACAAGGGATTAACAGTCCATGGAATGGCAATTGGACACAGCAAAGGAGGTAGTGGATAGGACAGCAATGAGACAAAGCAAACAGGGAAATGATCCTCCAGTTATTGTGGCACAACAAGAGGAAAAGATCCTCAGGGGAACAAGATGGCATAGCAAGAGTTAACAATCCATGGAGTGACAATAGGACACAGCAAGGGGAAACAATCTTCCAAGTGGTATGACACAATGAGGGAAGAAGATCCTCATGGCAGCAGTAAGGTACAGCACAGGTAAACAATCCGTGGAGGGGAAATATAGCACAGCAAAAGGTGAACAGTCCATAGAGGAGGAATATGACACAGCAAAGGGGAGATACAGGAAGGTTCTGGGACTCACATTAAGGTCACCTGGTGGTCCTGGGCTGCTGACAATGTAGTCTGGGCAACAGATGGGTTTTCTTATGGGATCCATAGAGGTCGGGTCTCAGGCAGGTGCTGGGTCCTGAGAGGGAGCAAGGGAAGTCGGAGATGCAGGGAGGCAGCTGGACAAGGGGAGACAGAGTAACTCCTGGCGGCCTGACCGTTTTCATAGGTCCTCACCCACAGGCACAGACGGCATACAGGGGGTTAGCAGCAAGAGATGTGTGCACTGTTTCCCCAAGCCCAGGTAGGTATACCTGAGCCAGGGCGGCCATCTTGTGAGCCATACAACCTGCTGCTTAAAAGTTGGATAAAAGAGCTGCACTTACCCTTACAAATACAGTGAATACCCGAAATGAATGAAAATCAAGTGCAATGTGCATCCACGATATATTAGAATAAATCAAAAATGCTTCACAGCCGTGCCTAAATAAAGTCCATCATAAAGTGCTTCTCAACAGTGCTTAAATAAAGTTCATCAGAAAGTGCTCCAAATCTTTAAATTATAAGGAAGTGCTTTGTGCCGAGGAGATCCACATTGGCTTTAGCAGAGGGTCTTGTGCCTTGCACACAGGAGGTATGGAGTGGCTGGAACTGTGTGTGAGGTGCCAGGTTTTGGATGAATGTCTCCCTGCATGTATGTGGTAAGGGGTGGTGGGAGTGGGAGTGGGAGACGTGTGGGGATCGGAGGGGTAAGCCCTGGTGCTGTGACAAGTGGTCCCAGTCAGTATCTGTATCTTATTTCAAACCAGGAAAAAAATGAAATAAAAGGTAATTGTAGATGATTTCCTCCTAACCCTAGTCTTGCATCATATTGTAATTGTATTGTCTAACCTCTGTGCAAACTTTTAGCGCTGTATAAATCCTGTATTATAACAATGACTCCTAGTTACAAAACATTTGCACCAAATTTGAAGATATGATAACCGTAAAAAAAGTAGTAGTACAGAATAGAGCTGTAGCCCAGGCAGAGAGATGAAAAGATAGGACAAGGTAAAGAACAATCTCATCACTAGGTCAATAAGATTTTGCTCATAATGAATACTTTGGAAGTGTGGTGCTTTATTCTGGAGCTGTCTTTGCTTCATTTGTTTAAATCCTAAAGGATTGTGGGTACTGAGATGAATAAGACTGCTGATAATGCCTCATTCTTGTTTTTGGACAAAAGTAAGAGGTTCCACACACATGTTCAAGATATCCTACTTCTAAACAATGGCAGCTTAACACAGATTTCATGCCATAATTAAAAGCCAAGTTCATCTTTATAAATAAGTTGTGCACATATTTTTGCAGGGAAAAACTGTTAATTTATTATTATTTTTTTCACAGCAACCAGCAAAGCATTGCACCCACGTTCAGTGGATCATAGGTGCAATGACAAGCTCCTGAAGACTTCATCTGGCACTCTGTCCTCCTCTGTATGGGCTTTCAGTTGGAGAGCTGGAGGAAGTGTCAATGGACTACAAGTGCACAGATTACCTCACTCATATTCTATTGAGAACAACAAGTCTGTCTGCTGTGGTGGCAGAAAAAACTTGTAGTTCTTTCACAGACCTCTATGAATGAATAATGTGGCTGGAGTCCTGCAATGCCACACTGATTTGAAATTTGACAGCTGCTGCGGGGGAGGCACTTTGTATCATGTTGCTAAAGGTGGAGTTAGTTATCTAAGTAAAGCAGTGTGTGAGGCTATAAAGAAAAAAATCCTGAGCCTTGTAGTGTCCTACTTACACTGAGGGTGGAACAATGCTCTAGGGCAAGTGTCAGCAACCTTTTCCACATTAAGGCTGCATTCCCACTACAGTGTTTTGAATCGCTGGCAGATTTGCAGCAGATCTGCCCGCGATTTGACAGCGCCGAGGTGTGAATGACAAAACGCGGGACTCGCATTCGAGATCCCAATCATTTGAATGACACCTCAGATTGCAGTGCGGGTCTGCCACGATTGTCATGCGATAAATTGTGCTGCATTCGTGGCAACCGGCATCATGGGACACATGTCGCCCAAAAGTAGCTCCTGAACTATTTTTGGGTGACATGCGTCCCGTAATGTGGGTTCCTGCGATTGCGGCAGACCCACACCGCGATTTGAGGTGTCATTCAAATGAATGGCATCTCGAAAGCCCAGCATTTTATCATTTACACCTCAGTGCTGTCAAATCGGGGGCAGATCCGTGGCAAATCTGCCCGTGATTCAAAATGCTGTAGTGTGAATGCAGCCTTAGGGCTGATTTATTAAAAAAAACACTTCGAGAATGTCTCAATTCCCATAATATTTGTAATATGTGTAATCGTTTCCTTGTTGCCTTTGCCAGGTGAATGTAACAACGGATTCGATCCTTAGAGAAAAATAGTTTAAAGTGGTTGTAAACCCTAGAAACAAAACAAAACAAAAAAAAAGCCTGCAAGACAAAGGCATAATGAGCTAGTATGCATAGCATACTAGCTCATTATGTATTACTTACCTCAGATCAAAGCCCCCGCAGTGGTCGTGGTTCACCGCTCCGGCCGGCTACATCGCTCCCGGGAGCTGCCGGTAACGGCACAGTCTAACTGAAGCAACGGCACATGCAGATACAGGGGGATATCTCCTAAAGCGTGAAGGTTTAGGAGATATCCAGGGTAGCTACAGGTAAGCCTTATTATAGGTTTACCTGTAGCAAAAAGTGGTTTTTATGGGTTTACAACCACTTTAAGAACTTTAAACCACGAGAGTTAGGCTTAATGTACACGGGATGTTTTACAACCTCTCCTGAACGATTAATTTGACAGATAGTAACCGACATTTAAAAACGTCCATTTTACCGCGTTTTCATGCTGCGTTTAGCCACGTTCGCGTTTAGAAGCGTTTTTTTTTAAATAGTCAAAAATTAAAGCGCCTGTAAACGAAACACGAGTTACTGCGTACACACGTTTAGAAGCTGTTACAGGCATTTGGCATTTCAAATGCCTCTGAACATCCGTATTGAATGTATTTTTTGCTTTCCAAAAAATTCTTGTAAACTCAACTGCCTAGAAACTACTATAAACGACCCTGTGTACATGTACTTATAAGATAACATAGAGGAGCGTTCAGGGGCAGCTGAACAAAATGCCCAACTGCTCCTAAACCTCCATTTACCAGCAGCAGTGTACATGAAGCCTAAATGGGATAAGAATATTTGACCAGCAGGCAACATTATATGATGGAGAATTCTGCACTGAATTGTGCAGTCTATGGAGAATCTTGGGCAAATGACTGAACACATGGAAGCGCAGCCAAACATACCTCTAGCTGCAGAGTGAAGCAAAACATTTAGCAGTGGTGCTATTACCACAGCTAAATGTGACAGCCTCCTCCTGGTTGTTAGGGAGCTGGCACTCGCCAGCATCCTAACAACAAGTGACTCATCCCGTCCGGAACTTTCAGCTGTCAGCCAGGATTTCCAGACTGACAGGTGAGTGTAAACAAACAGCAGGAATATTATAAAGAAAAACAGTGTGAGCCCCAAAATTATTACCAGGCCCTTTAGCTCTGGTATAGATTTTAAGGGGACCCCATAGAAAAAAAAATCCTTACCAGGCGCTTCTAATCTGGTATGGATTTTAAGGGAGGTGGAACCTCATGCAAAAACAAGAAAGAGTGAGGTTCCCCCCCAATATCCAAACTGAACACTCAGGAAAGGGGGGAGATGAGCATGTGCCCCCTTCCTTTCCTGAATCATACCAGGCCACATGCCCTCAAAATGGGGGGTACCTTGCCAGGAGGACCCCCTGGCAAAGCACCTTGTCCTCATGTTCATGGGAAGGTTTTGTATATTAAACGCCATGACTAGGGATGAGCCGAACACCCCCCGGTTCGGTTCGCATCCAGAACATGCAAACGGACCGAAAGTACGCGCAAATTTTCGAACCCCGTTAAAGTCTATGGGACTCGAACGTGAGATATCAAAAGTGCGAATTTTAAAGGCTAATATGCAAGTTATTGTCCTAAAAAGGGTTTGGGTCCTGCCCCAGGGTACATGTATCAATGCAAAACAAAGTTTTAAAAACTGAAGTTTTTTCAGGAGCAGTGATTTTAATGATGCTTAAAGTGAAAAAATAAAAGTGAAATATTCCTTTTTTTTTTTTTTTTTTGAAAATTATTTTTATTGTTTTTGAATGCGTATCAACCATACAACATTTGGACGTGTCCTAGACACTATCCATTCACGACCAACATGGCCAAACTGTCTAACATAGACCGACTAACTAACACCTTCCCCCCCCTCTCCCCTCCCTCCCCCCACCCCAGAGTCACAGCTCAAAACCTGAGAAGATCTTTCAACCATATCCTAGCCCATAGGAAGTCATTTGTGCAGCTCCTAGTCAGGATAGCTTGGCTTCGAGACCCCTTCCCCTCCTCCCCTTGGGGAGGAGGAGAACGGGGACAGGAAAAATAAAAGATGGACACCAAGATTTGCAGGGGAATAATAGCATATATAATGAAAAATAGTGTAAAGGCTTACAGACCGTTTGTTACATTAGACTTACCCACTCCTGAATTCACCAATCCCACCGCCAGCCCTCATAAAACTACCTCCATCAACCCACTGTGGATCTGGATTCTAACCACGAGTGCCACACTTTATCAAACTTTTTCTTACATCCTCTTGCTTCATATGTGGCCCTGTAGTAAGGCAGCATGGAGTTAACCAGGCCTTTCCAGAAGGGAACACTTGGCGCACCGGGTTTTTTCCAATGCAACAAGATAGCTTTTTTGCCGTAGAAGAGTACTACAGACAACATAGTTCTCATTGCCCTGGTTGGTACAACCTCGTCAACCAGGCCCAGCATACAAACCCTCACAGTCATGGGTATTGGTACCGATAGCAACTCAGCAAGACAAGAGGTGACATTGGTCCAAAATCTTTGTATCAGGGGGCACTGCCAAAAAATGTGATCTGCGTCCGCAGGCGAGTGAGAACATCTCCAACACTCCGACGTGGACCCCGGAAAGATTTTACCCAATCTGGCCGGGGTATAATAGCTTCTATGTAGAAATTTAAATTGGATCAGCCTGTCCCTGGCGGATACCAGGTGCTGAAACGGTCGTATCCATAACTCATCCCAGTCCTCCCCCTGTACCTCCGGAACCTCCGCCACCCACCTCTCTCTACACCTAGTGAGAGCCGGGGGGGTTGCCTTAAAGAATTCCTTGTATGACACCGAGAGCGTCTTAGTTAGCTCTCCATCCGCCAGCAAGGTTTCAAGCGACGAGGGTAGTGATTCCACCCTCCTCTCTCGGAACTGTACCAGGAAGGCATGGCGAACCTGCAGGAACCTGAACAGGTATGAGTTGGGTAGATCATGTCTCACCTGTAATTGGGAAAAGGTTAGTAATTCTCCATATGAGGTCAGGTCCCCCAATGTTTTTATCCCTTTAACCGCCCAAATCATAGGGTCTGGTAAGTAAAAAAATTCTGATAGGGTCGGATTCATCCATAAGGGAGTCGAGGGTGACAATAAATATTCCTTTAAATATCATGCCTGGGGGGTGTCTATAGTATGCCTGTAAAGTGGTGCGTGTTTCCCATGTTTAAAACTGTCCCTGCACAAAAT
The DNA here is from genome assembly GCA_029206835.1 of Rana muscosa. Lineage (NCBI taxonomy): Eukaryota > Metazoa > Chordata > Amphibia > Anura > Ranidae > Rana > Rana muscosa. Next base: position 386,105,792 of record CM055127.1, read on the forward strand.
GACATTTCTAAAGCAATAAAAGTCATTTAAAACTGCTTGCGGCTTTAATGTAATGTCTGGTCCCGGCAATATGGATGAAAATCATTGAGAAAAATGGCATGGGTACCCCCCACCCAGCTCATTACCAGTCCCTTTGGGTCTTGTATGGATATTAAGGGGAACCCCGCACCCAAATAAAAAAAAGGAAAGGCGTGGGGCCCCCAGGCCCTATATACTCTGAACAGCAGTATACAGGCAGTGCAAACAAGACAGGGACTGTAGGTTTGTTCTTAAAGCGGAGCTCCACCCTAAAGTGGAACTTCCGCTCATCGGATTCCTCCCCCCCTCCGGTGCCACAATTGGCACCTTTCGGGGGGGAGGGGGGACAGGATACCTGTCAAAGACAGGTATCCTTACCCACGTACTGGATTCCGGCCGCGGCGGTGAAGTCGCGCGAGGCTCCCTCCTCCTCCTCCCCTGGCCGCTGGGCTAATAGGAGAGAGGAGCGGGGCCTCGCGCATGCGCAGTAGGTTTCCCGGCGTGAAGCCGAAAGTCTTCACTGCCGGGTTCCCTTACCCGCAATGGCGACGGAAGCACAGACAGCTGATGTGAAACATCAGCTGCGGTGCCGGCATCGAGGGACACCAGGACAGGTAAGTCTCCATTTATTAAAAGCCAGCAGCTGCAGTATGTGTAGCTGCTGGCTTTTAATTATTTATTTTTTGCACGGGGTTGCCTGGACCACCCCTTTAAGTAGAATCTGTTTGTAATTTTGAACTGGTACATTTTTAAAGTGTAGCTCCAGCCAAAAAAATCTATCTTTAAGCTTTTTGGAAAACATAGGGAAGGGTTATCACCCCTGTAACATTTGTTTTGCTGTCTGTGTACCTGTTCAGAAGATTTTACCTCACTTTCTGTCCCAATGACAATTGGATTTTGAAAATTTGGGGTTTTTAGGGAAACAAGGATTGGTGATAAAGTATCAGTGGAGAGGAGACACCTTTTTCCCATATTAACTCTTACAGGAGAGAATTTCCCTTCCTAGGGGTAGATTTCCTCTCACTTCCTGTTGTCTCCCTACGTTTGTAAGTAGGAGTCGTTTGAAAGTCGTATGTTTGAAAGTAGGGGCCTGCCCTATATACTCTGCAGAAATTTGGGCCTTAGGTGTTGGTGTTGCCACAACACTGTAAGCCCTCACAGTTACTCTTGGTGGGCGCAGGAACGGGTCCTGCTGTGAAATATTAGATCAAGAATTGTAATTAGATGCCCCTTAGGCACTGGTGCTGTTGCCACAACACTGCAACCCCTCACAGATACTCTAGTTGGAGCGCAGGAATGAGCCCTGCTGCAAAGTATTACAGCAAAAATTGTAATTACACGCCCCTGTTAAACAGGGGCAGAAAATTTGGGCCTTAGGCACTGGTGTTGGTGCCACAACACTGCAACCCCTCACAGATACTCTAGTTGGAGCGCATGAATGAGCCTTGCTGCAAAGTATTGCAGAAAAAAATTGTAATTACACACCCCTGCTAAACAGGGGCAGAAAATTGGGCCTTAGGCACTGGTGCCACAACACTGCAACGCCTCACAGATACTATAGTTGGAGCGCAGGAATGAGCCCTGCTGCAAAGTATTACAGCAAAAATTGTAATTACACGCCCCTGTTAAACAGGGGCAGAAAAATTGGGCCCTAGGCCCTGCTGCTGGTGCCACAGCACTGCAATCCCTCACAGATACTCTAGTTGGAGCACAGGAATGAGCCCTGCTGCAAAGTATTACAGCAAAAATTGTAATTACACACCTCTGTTAAACAGGGGTAGAAAAATTGGGCCTTAGGCACTGGTGCTGGTGCCACAACACTGCAACCCCTCACAGATACTCTAGTTCAGGGGTCTGGGGCCAGATGCGGCCCTTTGCTTGCCTTTATCCGGCCCTCTGGGAACTATTCCATCCACTGACACCAACAATGGCGAATAATTTTTATTGCTGAAACCACCAATGGGGCACTATTCATCCAACTTACACTATCAAAAGGGTACAATTCCTTCTATTGACACCAAAAATGGGGCACTAGTCCTCCCACTGACACCAAAGGAATGGTATTGTTTACCCCCTCTCGACATTTTCTACTCCCAATGGCCCTAGTCCGGCCCTCCTAAAGTCTGAAGGACAGTAAACTGGCCCTTTGTTTAGAAAGTTTGGAGACCCCTGCTCTAGTTGAAGCGCAAGAATGAGCCCTGCTGCAAAGTATTGCAGCAAAAAAAATTATTACACGCCCCTGTTAAACAGGGGCAGAAATATTGGGCCTTAGCCACTGGTGGCGGTGCCCAGAACCAAAAATGTCACAGATTAGGCGGTTCATGGGCAGGTTGTATTCCTTTTGGAGGTCAGCCAGCCGAGCACTGGCATTATATGACTGCCAGAAATGCACACAGACTTTCCTGGCCTGCCTCAAGACATCCTGTAAGCCTGGGTACCTGCCCAAGAACCGCTGCACCACCAAGTTAAGGATGTGAGCCAAACAGGGCACATGGGTCAGCTGTCCCTGTCGGAGGGCGGAGAGGATTGGTGCCATTGTCGCAAACCACCATTCCTGGCTTAAGCTGGCATGGCGTCAACCACCTCTGAGCCTGCCCCTGCAGAGCTGACAGAATCTCTGCCCCAGTGTGGCTCCTGTCTCCCAAGCACACCAGCTCAAACACTGCATGGCATCTTTTTGCCTGCGTACTTGCGTAGCCCCTTGAATGCCTACGGAGCACCGCTGGTTCCGAGGACAAATCAGCACAGGAAGAGGCCCTGGAGGAAGAAGAAGAGGAGGGGGTGGAGGAGAGAGGTGTGTCAGAATCACCACTAGTAGCATTTTGGAGGCGTGGTGGCGGGACAACCTCCAACACTACTGCACCCTGTCCTGCATCCTTCCCAACTGCCAGCAGAGTCACCCAGTGGGCCGTGAAAGATAGGTAACGTCACTGTCCATGCCTGCTGGACCATGAGTCAGCGGTAATATGCACCTTACCGCTGACCACCCTGTCCAGCGAGGCCAAGACATTACCTTCCACATGCCGGTAGAGAGACGGAATCGCCTGCCGTGAAAAAAAGTGGCGTTTGGGAACCTGTCACTGATGTACTGCCCATTCCACAAACTCACGGAAGGGGGCAGAGTCTACCAATTGAAAAGGCAGCAGTTGAAGTGCTAGCAATTTAGCCAAGCTAGCATTTAACCGCTGGGCATGTGGATGGCTGGGAGCTAATTTCTTTCGGCGGTGCAGCAGCTGGGGCAGGGAAATTTGCCTGGTACAATCGGACGTTGGTGTACCGATAGCAGATTGCCCACAAGTACTTGGCAGTGACACACCTAATTCTACACACCTTCATTCCTCTCAGTGCAGGTTTCTGAGAGGACTGAAGGTATAGTGGGGTTGGAGATCCCAGCTGATGAGGAGCAAGGAGAGGTCCGCTTTGTTCTTTGGTGTGGGTCTTTTATGTGCGCTTGCCAACAGACTGCATGGCAGGTCGACATATGTCTGGCCAAGCATGTGGTGCCCAAGTGGCTGATCTTTTGGCCACGCGAGATACGCTTCAGACATATGTTGCAAATAGCAACGGTGCGATCTGCTGCACACGTCTCAAAAAAGGCCCACACCAAAGAACTTTTGGAATAACGCGACGAAACAGCAGCTGGGGGAACTGGAGCAAACCTGGCAGTATGCTGCAGCTGGGGGCACATGACTGCCAGTTTGCTGTCCTTCTTGGGCACCCCCTCTCTCTGGCCTCACGTTACTGCCTTCCTCAAGCTGGGTACCATCATCGGAGCCTTCAAAACGCTGCGCATCCTCCTGCAGCATGTACCCAACACTGTGGTCAAACAGTTCAGGGGACTCCTCAGGACATGTGGGGCTAGGGAAGGAGTGACTGATGCCATTGAGCCGAGGGAAGAGGCCGCTTTGGCAGCTGCTTTGGCAGACAAAGTACCCTGAGCCTGGGTGAGAGAGGATGAGAACGGCTTGGTAATCCACTCTACCAACTCTTTGGCATGTTGCGGCTAAACACAGACAGCTGCCGAAAAAAAGGACAAGCGTGCCCCACGGCCACGTGCTGATGAGGATACACTGTGTCCACGACCAGCACTGTTGCCTCTAGACACAGAGCCTGCTTGCCCTCTTTTATTGGCCTGTGAGTGTCTGCCTCTCCTTGTTGGCCTTCCAGACATACTGTATTTGATGTATTGCAATAGGTACACAAGGAATTGTCTGCAGTCAGCTTAACGTGCACACTGTGCCCAGTTTACAGTACACTGACTTAATATACTGCAGGTTAGCTCAATCAACTGTCTGTTTTATCAGTAATAGAAAAGGAATGGTCTGCAGTCAGCTTTACGTGCACACTGTGGCCAGTATACAGTACACTGACTTAATATACTGCAGGTTAGCTCAATCAATTGCCTGTATTATCAGTAATAGAAAAGCAATAGTCTGCAGTCAGCTTTACGTGCACACTGTGGCCAGTATACAGTACACTTAATATACTTCAGGTTAGCTCAATCAACTGCCTGTTTTATCAGTAATAGAAAAGGAATAGTCTGCAGTCAGCTTTACGTGCACTCTGTGGCCAGTATACAGTACACTGACTTAATATACTGCAGGTTAGCTAATTAGGAAGAGAACAGGGATGGTCTGCAGTCAGCTTTACCTGCACACTGAGCCCAGTACAGTACACTGACTTAATATACTGCAGCGAGAATAACAGGAACACTTTGAAACTAGCTAAACTGAATACAGTGTATATATATATATATATATACATATATATATATATATATATATATATGTAGCGACCTCACCCCTCTCACCCCTTCTTCTTCTCGGCTTGTTGTCTTATCTAGGGGGGAGTATGGGAGGAGGGATGAGATACACCACGGCCCATGTCCTCTTTTGGGTAGAGGTCAGAACCTATTTTGCCATCGGGTCGTGTGTATAACCCAGAGCCAAGTCTCTTCTGGGAATGACCCCCTTTGCTCCCAGTAACTGGAGTTCCACACCACTGAAAAGGTCCAACTCGTATTTATTCTTCAACAGCAATAAATCGACATTTAGCACAGACAGGTTGTGACCAAAGAACAGTTCAGTATAGATTATAGAGGAGGGAAGGGGGAGGGGGAGAGGTGGGACTTTATATGAAGCACACAGCAGTAAATTGAATAGTCAAGCGAGTAGAAAAAGTGGGATTTATTTTGCATTGTACAATCATTTATAGCATACATTGGGCATACAGCCTCTCAACCATGAATGTTCCGACGTTTACAAAACAAATACATAAAACCACATAGCTTGATGTACATTTAACATAATGAGTACAGAAATCGCATGATGCTAGTAACAGACAATTAAAAACATAATTGCAGTAAAAAAAATAGGAAAGGGTCCATGGTAAGAAATGTTGGTAAGTAGTAGTGGCTCTACGCGTTTCGCGGCCCTATAGTCGCTCATCAGGAGCATAAACCATGGCATTAAAATCTAAAAAAGAAAATATATAGATCTAAATACCAGATAATTTGAGCTGGGCATTAAAGATGGTCAGGAGGATAAGGAAATTTTAGGGGGGAGAAGGCAAGAGGGGTTCAATAGTTACAGAGAACTTACATCTGCACAACGTGCGAGCTTGGCGTGCCAACCGAAATCGCCAATGCGACTCTGGGCTCCCTCTCGAGGCACTGTAGAGGTCTGGAAAGGCAGCAGCAGCCACACAAGGGCACGTCCCAGGCAAGTAATGTATGTGGATACCCTGCATAAGGGTGGAAAAAGTGGCCCCATATGGGGAACCTGAAAAATGAATAAATGTGAATGGTGTGAGGTGTAGTGATGTATAAAGGTTGAATGTAAAGAATGTGAGAAGTGTAGGGAAGGTGAGTGCAAGGAAGGTGAAGGGATGAATAAAAAATGAGTTAAAAGTGTAGGAAATAAAAAGGGGCTAGGTGAAGGAGAGGGGAAATAGAAAAAATGAATATGAAAAACGAGGAAGAAGCTGAAAACAAAAATGAGAAAACAAACAGCAGCAAAAACACAAGGTGAGAAGGAAAGGGGGAGAGGTGGAAGGGAGAAAGTACCTGTGTTTTCAATGAAAGCCAGGGTCCATATGCATGTGAATGATCCAGGAGAAATGGGAAAAGTGATGTGGTGTGAGTGAACAAGCCATGGGGGGGGTGCATATGTAGGTGTGCTGCCTCAGACAGACCAATCAGGCAACAAGGAGGCAGTGACAGACAGAGGGGAGGAGAACGCTTTCACCTGGGCGGCTCAGCCGTCTGGCGATTAGCGCTGATTCAACTCCCCAGAATGCCTATCAGTGTGGAAGTAGGCTGCCTAACATGGGGGAGGGAGAGATCTGCAAAAAGCTAGGCCGATAACACAGCCAAGGACGCACTGTCATAGATAGAAAGAACAGCGACCAAATTAGTCGCTGTTCGTTCATCTAAGCATTAAAAAAGGGAAATGAGGGATGAAGATAAAAAAACCTATATATTGAAAAAACAAAGAACAAAAACAAAAAAAGGTAAAAGAATCACAGGGCCATTGAAGGCCAGCGTTTTTTTGGGGATATTGGGGATGTTACTGTAATGGACTACTGCTGTGTGCTTCCATCCCTATTTGTTTCATATAAAAGAAAGAGTTTTTTTGGGACTTTAAATGAGGCAGGGATCAAAGGGGTCACTGCCTCCATCCCTAATCAGATATTGATTATAGAGGAGGGAAGGGGGAGGGGGAGAGGTGGGACTTTATATGAAGCACACAGCAGTAAATTGAATAGTCAAGCGAGTAGAAAAAGTGGGATTTATTTTGCATTGTACAATCATTTATAGGATACATTGGGCATACAGCCTCTCAACCATGAATGTTCCGACGTTTACAAAACAAATACATAAAACCACATAGCTTGATGTACATTTAACATAATGAGTACAGAAATCGCATGATGCTAGTAACAGACAATTAAAAACATAATTGCAGTCAAAAAAATAGGAAAGGGTCCATGGTAAGAAATGTTGGTAAGTAGTAGTGGCTCTACGCGTTTCGCGACCCTATAGTCGCTCATCAGGAGCATAAACCATGGCATTAGAATCTAAAAAAGAAAAGAAATATATAGATCTAAATACCAGATAATTTGAGCTGGGCATTAAAGATGGTCAGGAGGATAAGGAAATTTTAGGGGGGAGAAGGCAAGAGGGGTTCAATAGTTACAGAGAACTTACATCTGCACAACGTGCGTGCTTGGCGTGCCAACCGAAATCGCCAATGCGACTCTGGGCTCCCTCTCGAGGCACTGTAGAGGTCTGGAAAGGCAGCAGCAGCCACACAAGGGCACGTCCCAGGCAAGTAATGTATGTGGATACCCTGCATAAGGGTGGAAAAAGTGGCCCCATATGGGGAACCTGAAAAATGAATAAATGTGAATGGTGTGAGGTGTAGTGATGTATAAAGGTTGAATGTAAAGAATGTGAGAAGTGTAGGGAAGGTGAGTGCAAGGAAGGTGAAGGGATGAATAAAAAATGAGTTAAAAGTGTAGGAAATAAAAAGGGGCTAGGTGAAGGAGAGGGGAAATAGAAAAAATGAATATGAAAAACGAGGAAGAAGCTGAAAACAAAAAATGAGAAAACAAACAGCAGCAAAAACACAAGGTGAGAAGGAAAGGGGGAGAGGTGGAAGGGAGAAAGTACCTGTGTTTTCAATGAAAGCCAGGGTCCATATGCATGTGAATGATCCAGGAGAAATGGGAAAAGTGATGTGGTGTGAGTGAACAAGCCATGGGGGGGTGCATATGTAGGTGTGCTGCCTCAGACAGACCAATCAGGCAACAAGGAGGCAGTGACAGACAGAGGGGAGGAGAACGCTTTCACCTGGGCGGCTCAGCCATCTGGCGATTAGCGCTGATTCAACTCCCCAGAATGCCTATCAGTGTGGAAGTAGGCTGCCTAACATGGGGGAGGGAGAGATCTGCAAAAAGCTAGGCCGATAACACAGCCAAGGACGCACTGTCATAGATAGAAAGAACAGCGACCAAATTAGTCGCTGTTCGTTCATCTAAGCATTAAAAAAGGGAAATGGTCAGGAGGATAAGGAAGAAAGAGTTTTTTTGACTGCAATTATGTTTTTAATTGTCTGTTACTAGCATCATGCGATTTCTGTACTCATTATGTTAAATGTACATCAAGCTATGTGGTTTTATGTATTTGTTTTGTAAACGTCGGAACATTCATGGTTGAGAGGCTGTATGCCCAATGTATCCTATAAATGATTGTACAATGCAAAATAAATCCCACTTTTTCTACTCGCTTGACTATTCAATTTACTGCTGTGTGCTTCATATAAAGTCCCACCTCTCCCCCTCCCCCTTCCCTCCTCTATAATCAATATCTGATTAGGGATGGAGGCAGTGACCCCTTTGATCCCTGCCTCATTTAAAGTCCCAAAAAAACTCTTTCTTTTATATGAAACAGTTCAGTATAGGTGAGGAGTAGGTCGAGGCACAATCCTTAGGTAGAACTAACCATTGTGATGTCACCAACGGTTATGGCGCACAGTCGCTGCCACCGACTGTGTAGAACAGAGAGTGAATTACCTTCGCTAAATGCAGCCCCTATCAGAGGGAAGACATCCGTCCAAGAGAGTTACCAGAGGCCCCGCCATCACCAGCAATGCTGCACCGGACTGTTCGGAGGGGTTACGCTCCCTGGCCTCCTCATCTCAGACTCGGGCACCCCAGGCTTTAGGGCCCCCTCAGATTCCTCCACCCTTGCGGGACCCAGTCAAAGGTACCGGGCCCCAGGCCTTCTCAATAGTACCTGACCCCAGGCTAAAGGTGCCTGGGATGGACTCCATCTCCCGCTCCGGCCAGGTCAAGGGCACCTGAGCCCGGAACTCCGGAACGCCGGCACCCAGGCTGAAGGTGCCTGGGCGCGACTCTGACTCCCGACTCTGAACCCCGTGCTCAGGGCATCCGCCCCTCTTATCTCCTATCCCTCAGCGTCACCACAGTTTCCCTGCCCTGCGGTACAGCCACCGGAAGAGGACAAAAAGGGTACGGTACTGCAGTGAGGGTTCAACCCCGGCCCAGTGCGACAGCGCCACCCACAGGCCAAAGGGAACCCCACACCACAGAGTCCTCCATGAACAACAAATGGTCCCAAATTCCCTAACAATCAGTGCATCTGGGTTACACTACCACCCAGATGCCTCCCCCTAAATTCAAATAACCGCTACATAAATATATATATATATATACAACTCCTGGGATGCATATATATACTAAATACACTGACTGCAGCTACCTGAATCGCCTGCCTGCTCTATATAACTGAAATGAAATGACACTCTGACTCTCTCACTATCTCTCTCAGACTCTAACAATGCCACAACACACTACACAAGGCCGACACGCAGGCGGACATATATAGTGTGGGGCGTGTACCTACTCCCCTGAGCCATGATTGGCCAAAGGCACCCTTCCTTTGCCCCATTATGGCTCTCTGTGCTGACGGCGCTGTGATTGGCCAAAGCATGCGGGTCAAAGTGCATGCTTGGCCAATCATCAGCCAGCAATGCACTGCGATGACACAGTGAATTATGGGCCGTGACGCGCCACTCGAATTTGGCGCGAACGCCCCATAATGTTCGAAATTTGACGAACGAGCGAACAGCTGATGTTCGAGTCGAACATGAGTTTGTCTCGAACATGAAGCTCATCCCTAGCCATGACCAGTCTTCAGAATATGTGCATTAAGCCCTTGGTAACCAGTCTCTAACATGTGTGCATTAAGCCTTTACTGACAAGCCTCCAGTGCATATGCAATAAACTCTCAATTACCAGCCTGCAGTGTATAAGCAATAACTTAGTGATTAGTCCCTATAGTATGTACATTAACCCTCATTAATCAGTCTCAGGTATGCACTCATTACCCCTCAGTGACTCGATTGTGTGAACGAAACCTAACTGGTGAAAGAGCTACCATGTCTTCAAGGTTCTATCTAAGCTCTAAGCTAAGCCTGATTCACTGAAGGGAAATTCAGCACATTTTCTCTCTTTTTAGAGGCTTTTCACATACACATGTATATCATATACAAGCATGAGTATAAGAAGATGTCATAATTTTGTATCTTTTGACATTACTACTATACCATATAGTGAAGACTCTGTACACACCTGTATGTGTAGTTATATGCAATGTGTTTAGAGAACATACACATTTTAAATATTTTAATAAATACTGAGATGAAGATGAGCCCATTATGTTAAAAATATCACATATTTATGTTAAGATATTTTACATCTCAAATGCCTGCAATGAAGAAAAAAAAACTCACTTTATTGAATGAAAAAAATATGCAAATTAACCAAAAAAGCATTTCCTGAAGTTTTTTTTTTTCATGTAAATGGAGCAAATTACAAAATAAAATGGTCACTAAAAAGTAGCTGATAGGGGCCTAAATTATACTCCCTTTTCTCTCTGGATATTAGCCCTGATCTTAAGCGCTTTAGAACTATTGTAAAATGTTGAATAATAAGGAAGATTAAAAGGTAGCATAGTGTATTCCCATTGTTAGCGTGGTTCGAATTACAGGTCTAAAACTTGCCATTTTCTTTTCAGTCTGAGCTTACAAAGCAACAGAATTATTTCAAAATTGAGTTGAAAATGCTTGAGGATGAATTACTGACACGCCTATCCGCAGCAGAAAGTAATTTCCTGGGGGACACACTCCTGGTGGAAAAACTGGAAACGACCAAACATACAGCAGCCGAAATAGAAATGAAGGTAAGTACAGCATTGTGATAAACTGCTGTCTGTTTAGAAATATACAGCAGGATGTTAGAGATCAAAAACGATCTAACATTATAGAATGAGAATATTTTGTCAATGGGCTTTTGTCTAAGATTTTGAGGATATTTCTTTCTTTTGCAATGCCAGTCTGACTATATCAAAGGTGTATTAAATCTTAATGCAAAGAGACTGCACAGTGCTACTTGGGTTGTATGTTAGAAAATAATATCAATTTGTTATTTGGGTGTATAAGGTTATTTAGGATGCAGCTCTGGATAGCAAGTAAACTTGTATGTTGCTCCAAATATTTATTATTTTTCTATGCGTGTGTTCAGATATCTATATTTTTTGATCAGTTTGCATTCTTTGGCCAGCCATTCAGAGGTATTGGACATTGTGCAGACACATAGCATGCCTGTATTGGGTAGTTTGCAGACACCATGCAGACAACATGCTTACAGGAGGGAACAGAGAAGGGATCACCTCATCGGTGCACTGCTGCTCATTCATTGTGCAGTCACAGGCTGGGACCAGGCTGCATTTTCTCCTACAGTCTTTGCACAGCACCTTACAGTTCATGTGTATAACTCTATCTCTAGAAGTTTTCTCCAAATAGCCAATATGTCAGAGGATGAAAAAGATAGCCTAACACAGTAAAAAAATTTAACTTCCTGATTTTACAGTTTTGAGAACTGCACTGGAAGATTTTGTCAAATTTAAGACGCATACCCAATAACAGTGAAGCGCTTCCTAATAAAAAATTACAAAATGTTGACTCAGAATGTGCATATATACAACAATGCTCATAAATTAACCACCTCCCTACTGTGCACGAAAACCCCCTTCCTGCCCAAGCCATTTTTCAGCTTTCAGCGCTGTCACACTTTGAATGACAATTGCGCGGTCGTACGACGTGGCTCCCAAACGAAATTTGCGTCCTTTTTTTCCCACAAATAGAGCTTTCTTTTGGTGGTATTTGATCACCTCTGCGGTTTTTATTTTTTGCGCTATAAACAAAAGAAGAGCGTCCAGTTTGGAAAAAAAACACTATTTTTTAATTTTTGCTATAATAAATACCCATTTTTTTTTATTTTTTATAAAATTTTCCTCAGTTTAGGCCGATACGTATTCTTCTACATATTTTTGGTAAAAAATAAAAAAAAAAAATCGCAATAAGCGCGTATTGATTGGTTTGCGCAAAAGTTATAGCGTGTACAAAATAGGGGATAGATTTATAGCATTTACATTTTTTTATTTTTTTATTAGTAAGGGCGGCGATCTGCGATTTTTTTATTGTGACTGCGATATTGCGGCGGACACATCGGACACTTTTGACACATTTTTGGGACCATTCACGTTTATACAGCGATCCCTGCTATAAAAATGCATTGATTACTGTATAAATGTGATTGGCAGGGAAGGGGTTAACCACTAGGGGGCGGGAAGGGGTTAAATATGTTCCCTCAAAGTGTTCTTACTGTGGGGGGAGGGGACTGACTGGGGGAGGTGACCGATGGTTGTCCCTATGTACAAGGGACACACCATCGGTCCCCTCTCCCTCACAGGACGTGGATCTCTGTGTTTACACACAGAGACCCACTTTCCTGCTCGTTTCCCGGGCAATCGCGGGTGCCCGGCGGCAATCGCGGCCGCCGGGCACGCGCACCGGGGCCTCGTGAACGCGGCGGGCGTGCGCGCGCGCCGCTGGCTTCAAGCGCGCGCCTCCTAGCTCGTTTTAAAGGGAGGACGTCATATGACGTCCTCCCAGAACAAGAGTATCCTCCGCCCGCCGTCAATTGACAGTGGGCGGTGGACAAGTGGTTATACAATCATCAAATAACATGTGCGGTAAACAAATAAAAAAATGTGTGAACAGTCTCATATGTCATTCAATTTGGTTGTAAATGTCCAGAAAAAAACAGCCACTACAGTTCTTGTGCATCCAATAAAGGTAAATCTTCCACAGTATCAGACATCTTGGAATACCACCAAAGAATGTCTCCCAAGTGTCTAATTGGGTGTCTCCTCACCTGATTTTTGATTTTTTGATTTAAAAGTTAACAGATTTTTTGGATGAAACATAAAATGACTATTTTCCTGTGTGACTATTTTACTTTCCAACGTATTTTGCGTTTTAACATTAAATCTATCAGGTGACACTAACTTCAGTATCTGCGATGTCTACCCAGTCTTATGACGAAAGTACTTTTTTTTTCCCCGTTTATGATGACACATATCCAGCATCGTAACATCAAATTAGTGTTATTTTTGGACCACGAATAGGACTAATTTTGATGCATGAGCCTAATTATATTCTCGGGTTAATTAGAACAATCTTCCTCACAAGGAAAAAGTAACATGTAACTTGAAAGAAATGTATTATCAAAAATTAAGAGGCATAGAAAGACTCACAATCATCCCTGATTAAAATCATACATCGGGGGACCCTGAGTTATGATGTTAAATCACCACAAACCTTGTTGACAATTTCAGCTTACAATAATTATGTTGATTTAACCTACAAATATGTTTTGTATCTCTAAAACTGTTGATATGTTTCTTCTTGTACTTACCTGCAGTATAAGTTTATCTTCTAAACTAGAATGATCCCTTCCACAGCACTGTTACCTACACTGTACAACAGTTATACGTCCGCAATAGCAATTTTCTAATAATTTGGGGGAGCTACTGTAAAATGATTAAAGCGGAAGTAAACCCATCGATTTAACAGTTTCAAAAAGCAGTTACATTCCCGGCATGCCAGGAATGCCAACTGTCACATTGATTGTGCTCTCAACCAAACTGTTTAACCATCCAATGGCTGGTGTCATAACTGATCACATGTGCAGCATCATGGCAGTTGAAGATTAAACAGAGGCCAAGATGGCAGCTTCCTTGCCTGAAAATGATAGGAGGGTTTACTTCCACTTTAAGAGAAAACTGTAGTGGAAGAACCTCTTCTTCTGAAAATGCCAGTCACCTGATTTCCATGCCAATCTAGAAACTTCTCAGCCTATTACCAGCTTTGAATCACAAAAGGGATTAAAAGGATCAACTTATCAAGGCAACCTGCCAATTAACCACTTTAACCCCCGGAAGGATTTGACCCCTTTATGACCAGGCCATTTTTTTCGATACGGCACTGCGTGGCTTTAACTGACCATTGAGCGGTTTTGCGACGTTGTACACAAACAAAATCAATGTCCTTTGTTCCCCATAATTAGAGCTTTCTTTTGGTGGTATTTGATCACCTCTACGGTTTTTATTTTTTGCGCTATAAACAAAAAAAGAGCGACATTTTTGAAAAAAACACAATATTTTGTACTTTTTGCTATAATAAATATCCCAAATTTTTTTTTTAGATTGTAATGTCCTTGAGGGCGGAGACTGATGTGAATGTATAATATGTAAAGCACTGCGTAAATTTACGCTGCTATCTAAGTACCTAAAATAAATAAATAAATGTGATGCTGAAGGTCTTAAGTCTTCTTTTTTCATGGAGGAGGAGGGTCCTTCTTTGCTTTCTATGCCTGTCTAGGTGACATGGACACTTCCGATTATACACCAGTATCATATCATGACAAGGCAACTGTCTCCTACTGGTCGTCATTCCCAGAAGAAGAGCATGGGATGTTAGATGTGTGTAGCCAGGGCAGCTATCAGAAATTGTGGGGCCCCTTAGACAGCTTTCACCCTGGCCCCCCTGGGCCTGACCACCAACATTCCCCAGGGCCTGCCCACTGGAGGTCCCATCGAATCCGCCCACTAGCCATCCCATCAAGTCCTTCAGTGCACACACCTTTTATTTTAACACTCTTACAACGTCATATATGAAAATGAACAGTGTATTATAAGTCATCAGGGCTTTCAAGGTTTAACAGTAGGAAATTATATTTTGCCCAAAAGAGACATCCCAAACCAGCAGCTGTACGCTCGCAGCCCCCCTCACACTTGTACGCTCGAAAGCCCCTCTTCACATATGTTCCCTCTCAGCCCTCTGACACCTGTACGCTCGCAGCCCCCTCACACCTGTATGTTCTCAGCCCCCCTATCACCTGTATGCTCTCAGCTCCCCACACACCTGTACGTTCTCAGCCCTCTCACACCTGTACGTTCTCAGCCCCCTCACACTTGTACGCTCAAAGCCACTCTTCACATATGTTCCCTCTCAGCCCTCTGACACCTGTACGCTCGCAGCCCCCCTCACACCTGTATGCTCTCAGCCCCCTCACACCTGTAGGTTTTGTCTAGAGTGTCAAAAAACCTTGCACCAGCCCTGTTTAGAAAATGTGGTCACACTGTCCAGAACTATATAATATAGTGGGTGTACAGAGGGTGAGTATATCTGAGCCCTCATGGTGGAATAATCATGACAGCCTAACAATACTATACTGTATAGCTAGCCTGAAGTAAACCTGCCACAATGGAAGTTCCTTACACTTTCACAAGTGATTTTAGTGAAGTTTATTGAATTGACTCATCTCAAGGTCTACATGACAGAAGCAGGTAAGGGACTGCAATAAACTGCTAATATTCTAACAAAAGTATATCAAAATAGAATCATGCTAATTATTCACATGAAAGTTAAAGTGGGGGGGCGTGGCTGACCGGAGCTGAAGATGGACGCCTACTCACACAGCTCGTCCGTCGGGGAGAGAAGCGGAATGACACAGGCCCAATCCGAACCTCAATCTGCAGCCATCCTTGATCCAGAGCCTCCAGACATCCCAGACATCATGTCCAGAAAGAGGATGAACGAGTATAAGCCACAGAAACTGACTGCATTCTACTTCAAGCCGGCAGAGAAGGTTAGTTTCACACAAGATGGCGCCGGCTAGGCCGCGCCGCAGGACTCCTACACGGATCTCCCTGACGAGATTCCTGATGAATCGACTACCTTGAGTTTCCCCTACATCTCCCACACAAGCCCCTGAGAGGGATCCCCTCACAAACAGCGCGGCGAAGGCACGAATGCGGATGGATGCACCGCAGCCGCTGCACCCGCAAATCGAGGCCCATGCCTTTAATCTTCTCCTTTCAAACCAGGCCCTACACCTGGCGTCTTTCCCCACCACAGGTCAGCCTGTAATGGACACCACGCTAAAAGATATGTTGCTATATTTACAAACTTCCTTAATGACAGACCTATCCTCACTATTCACAAAAATCTCCTCAGACATACACTCTTTGGATGACAGAGTTACATGTATTGATAGGGGTATGACTGAATGCAACTCAACAGTGAACGAGATCATAGATATCTATGATGATGTGAAAGAGGAACAAGAATGGATGCGGGCCAAGCTGACCGATTTAGAAGACAGATCCCGCCGTAATAATGTTAAATTGCGAGGGATTTCAGAATCCATCCTGCTGGCAGATCTGCCCAGATACTCAAAGGAACTCATGCATATCATTATACTGGACACATCTCCACCGTCCCACCTAGCAGCCTCAGTACCCAGAGATGTACTAATGAGGGTGCACTTCTTCCACATTAAAGGGGTTGTAAAGGTAAAAGGTTTTTCACCTTAATGCATCCTATGCATTAAGGTGAAAAAACATCTGACAATACCACCCCCCCCCCGAGCCCCCGTTTTACTTACCTGAGCCCTCGAAAGTCCCGCACGCGCCACGGTCATCCTCCTCGTTTCTGAGCCTGGCCGTTGATTGGCTACACTGGATGGATTGAAAGCAGCACAGCCATAGGCTCACGCTGCTGTCAATCACATCCAATGACGCGGCGCGCCGGGTGGGGGCCGAGTGATACAGTGAGCGGCTATAGCCGGCTGTATCACTGGAGCGTGTTCGCAATCACTCACCACCATGCTCGCTCGCTCGCATATAGGTGGAGAGTTCTTGCGGGGAGGAGCCGAGACAGCCACCAAGGGACCCCAGAAGACCAGGTTCAGGGCCACCCTGTGCAAAACGAGTTGCACAGTGGAGGTAAGTATAACATGTTTGTTATCTTAAAAAAAAAAATATTCCTTTACATACCCTTTAAAGAAAGGCTCCTGTCAGGTGTTAAAGCCAAGACACCACTACCCTCACCCTATGAGGGCGCACAATTCTTTTCAGACCTCTCCAAATATACACATCAACTACGGAGGCAACTGAGCTACCAAGGGTCTCCAAAACCACAAAATCCAGTATAAGTGGAGATACCCTGCAATGTTACTCATCGCCAAAAATGGAAAGTCTCATATCATCAGTGACCTCAACAAGGGGCTGCACCTCCTGCACACTTTGGGAATCATTCTGGAACCTCCCGCTAGCAACAACCCACCTCAACCACAACGTGGACCTTTCACCTCACGGCGCAACTATGACCAAAAACACACCTAAGCAAGGCCTCACCGCTTCCTCATGATGGGCCAAGCGTAGCACTATAGCTCTCCCCGGCTTTGACGGACCATACCCAAAGTCCTTCTCAGTTTCTAAAAGCAGTAGCTGAGTTCAGCTTTAACTCTAGATTATCTAGTGATATACCATCTAACAGATAAGCTAACCAGTTTTTTTTTTTTGTTTGTATGACTAACTTATTTCTCTATCCCGCAGCTCTAGTACCTTGATTGCAGCTTGGCTCATAGCGCCACACAACAGGATCCCACCAATGACTGCACTGTCCCAGCTAACTGTAGGTGTTCAACCTCTCAATCCACTCGCCTTACACACCAAAGATGCCACTTAACATTCTCTCCTTAAATGTTAATGGGCTAAACCACTCGGCCAAGAGACATTCGTTTTGGAAAACGGCCAAAGACCTACAAAGCAACATCATATGTGTCCAGGAGACTCACTTCCTACCATCTGACACTTCCCTATGCAAGAACAACCATTTCCCCTACATCTACAATGCCTCCTACAACACCAAAACAAAGGGTGTCCTGATAGCAATCAGAGACACAGTGGACTTCCACCTAACCGATGGTCGCTTCATAATTCTGGTATGCTCAATCAAAAAGGTGGTCTATACACTTATAAATGTTTATACCCCCAACACCTATCAGATGCAATTTATTTGTAGAGTGCTACGCACAACCCAACATATTCAGAAGGGCCACCTAGTTCTCTGCGGGAACCTTAATCTGGTATCGGACATCCATATGGATACCACATCTGCAGCAAAAAAAGGGAATTACCCCTGAAAAAATGTATCTCATCACTTGACATGTTTGACGCTTGGAGAAGTCACCACGGATCCGAAAGAGACTTTACCTATCGCCCCCCCCCCCCCCCAGCCACAATTCATACTCAAGAATCGACATGTTCCTTACCGATAAATGGCTATTGCAAAAAATATGTGCATCTGCAATCCAAACCACGACATGGCCGTACCACGCTCCAATCTCAATAACTATTGAAGACTCCAAACATCATCATAACGCATTTCTCTGGTGTGCAAACAACTATATACTACAACATATTGATTATAAGCCAGAGATTACAGATCAAATTTCAGAATTCTTTTTACTCAATGATGGCTCAGTGGACGACCCCAACGTGGTGTGGAATGCACACAAAGCTTTAATACGTGGTGTATTGATGAAACTAGGCTCCTATCATAAAAAGAAGAGGATACAGAGCCTTGACACACTCACATCACAGATTGCATCTCTAGAAACACAACATAAAGCCAACCCCCATCCTTCACAGGCAGCACATCTAATGTCCCTAAGACAGGAACTCAGGACCCTCCTCCTTCACTCCTTACGAACTCCTTCAACGAAAGTTAAAAGCTACCACATATTCCACCTCAAACAAAGCAGGGAAAAGATTAGGACAATGTACTGTATTAAAGGGAAAAGATCCAAGACCAAAATATCTCACCTTTACCACCCTCACATAAACGAACAATTGACCAACCCCCAGGACATTGCCAACGCATTTGGTGACTGTGACAGAACCCACTGTCACTGTGTGCTTTGGAAGGGACTGAGGGTGGGCCTCCTACCCACAGATTATGGCCCAGAGGAGACTGGAGACTCGGGGAGAAGCTGGCATTGAGATAATGTAATGTAATGCTACATCCCTTCTCCCCCACCCCCCCCTTGTTGCTGTGTTTAGCTGTGTTGGTTCATGGCACACAGACAATGGTCTGGACTGCAGACATCTCTCCGCAGGGGATGTGTATTGAGGGGTTGCCTGCTTACCATAATCCCTTTATGTTTATCTGTAGTCTCTGTTTCAATGTACAAGTGTTCAGTTCCCATTGATTCTTCCTTGTCCCCTACCCCCCCCCCTCTATGACAAGGCTAAGGGGAGTGTCCCTAACTGTGTGTAAAAGTGTATGTTTTGGATTTAATAAACTGTTGATGCTCTGCATGTTTAACCCTCAACACCTGTGTGGATTGTCTCGTGATTGAGGGGTTAAGGGCTGGTTATGGCGAATCTGCAGGCTGCGGGTGCGTTTGGAGGACAGGAGACACAAGTCTGGCGGATGTGCCCATCTGGGGTATCTGAGATCCGTTACAGTGACTATTATAGCGATTTATATAACCTTAAAAAAGACTCCTTGACACCCCAACCCTCCAGTGAAGACATTAACCAATTTCTACAACAAATCAATCTCCCATCTTTGACTGATAGCCATTTAACAGGCTTGAATGAACCGTTCACAGAACAGAAAATACTTGCAACAATTAACTCACTACCTACAGGAAAAGCACCAGGCCCTGACGGACTGACAGGGGAATACTATAAACAATTATCCGCGCATTTAACCCCACATTTAAAAAAGGTATTCAACAGCACTGCCTTCTCTTCTACGTTTTCAAATGAATCACTGAATGCATTGATAATAACACTTCCGAAACCAGGGAAGGAGCCGAATACACCCCAAAACCACCCAATATCACTACTGAATCTAAAAATGTATTCCAAAACTATCGCAGCACGCTTGCTAGACATTATGCCCGCTCTCATCCACAGAGATCAGACAGGGTTTACCAAGGGAAGACAGGCAACAGATGCACCTAGAAGATTGATTATTCTTTTTCACCATGCGGAGTCAATCGGAACGCCTTCTCTGCTTCTATCACTAGATGCAGAGAAGGCATTCGACAGGGTACACTGGTCCTATCTCAATTCAGTACTGCGAAAATTTGGTTTCAGGGGCCATATCATTAGGGCTAACATGGCATTATATTCCACCCCGTCAGCACAAGTGTTCGCGGCAGACATGGTATCCCAACCATTTCCCATAACAAATGGCATCCGCCAGGGATGCCCACTGTCCCCACTTATTTTTAACCTACTCATTGAACCTCTGGCGGAACACATCAGGACAAACCCCTCAATCTCCGGATTAACAATAGGTAAATCATCCCACAAAATCAGATGCAGACAATGTGATCTTAATCCTTACAAACCCTGGCAGAAGTACAAAAAACACTGAACTGGTTTAGTAAGGTCTTCTACTATAAAGTGAACACAACCAAATCATATATTCTTGACCTAAAACTATATGCCAGAACCAAAAACTTGCTCCAACTACAACACCCATTCACGTGGGCAGACAAGGATATCTCCTACCTAGGAGTCCAACTAACAAAAACGGTTAAAAGCTTTTACTCCACTAAGGTTAAACCCCTCCTTAGCAAAAAAGCAAAATGCAAACAGAATCCCAACTATTAGCGAAACAAGTACTCTCATGGTCAGGGAGACTTGCAGTATTTAAAATGACGTGCCTTCCACAAATACTGTACTTATTTAGAACCCTCCCCATTCCCATTCCCATATCATTCTTCAGATCGCTCCAAACTATTTTCAACAATTATATCTGGAAAGGCAGAAGACCCAGATGCGCACACTCAAAACTCATAAAACACAAATTAGCGGGTGAAACAGTGTCCATTGACTTTGAAGACTACCATCGAGCGGCTGTTCTAGCCTAACTACCGGACTGGTTCCAAACCCAACCAAACACACTATAGGGTCAAATAGAAAACATCTCCCTCCTCCGTCCGAATCTAAAGAGATGGCTATTTAGCACTCCCCTAGGAACCATCATCCCATCCACCATCTCTCCTACCACGAAGGCATCGGTCCAAGCATGGAAAAAAATGATACAACACACTGACTACTCCCCCACTAACCAATCCAACCAAGTGCCAATAGAAGTCCTTCACCACCTATCACCAGACTTATCATTGACCCACTGGGCCCAAAAAGGAATTAGCTTTTTACAAGACCTGGTACAAGGGACACAACCCAAAACCTTTTCCCTCCTGCAAAAGGAATTTAATCTTCCCCGATCAGAATTCTTTACATACATGAGCACTTCCTCTATATGTCATACCCCCAACAACATGGGAATTCTTAACGAATCCTACCTCCAAGACAAGAGGCATATCCCACTTTTAAAAATTTCCTACACCAAAAAGACACATTTACTAAAACACTACCACATATCCACTGGGAGTCAGACCTGGCTCACTGCTACTCTGATAAACAATGGCAACAAGCTTTGCAAGCCATCTATAAAGCTACGAAATGCTCTGCTATTTGGGAACTCACACAAAAAATATTGCTTAGATGGTACATGACACCTGCTAAAATAGCATTGTTCAGCCCTCAAACTCCTGGCACCTGTTGGAGATGTAAATCAGCCAAAGGCCCCATAATGCCCATATTCTGGTTATGCAGCTATATCCAGGATTATTGGAAATCCATTTTTTAAATCATATCCGATGTGACTAATAGCCAAGTACCTCCCACACCTGATCTTGCAGTACTAAACCTATCGAAAAAATCCCTAAACCCTTCCGGCATGTTACAACCCATATCCTATTGGCCACCAGACTGAGTCTAACAAGACTTTGGAAATCTGACCAGATTCCATCCATTGCAAGCACTATCGACGTAGTGAACCTTCATTTCACCTATGAAACAATGATGGACGCCAGCAACGGTCAAGCTGCTAAAACACAAAAGGTATGGAAACCCTGATCACAATGGTCTAGAGCAGCAATGTTCATATGACACTCACAACTCATCTCCATTTCTTTCTTGACGGAGTCATTTAAATCGTTTACTCAGGTTTGGTTTATACTACGTACAATGAGAATTATATAATTATACAATTATACAATTCACATGTTATGAGAGTTAAAGTTCATACTAACATATTACAAGGTGGTTCCTCTCTCCTCTCGAGACACATCCATTAGGGGTGTCTAAGAGAGGAAGGGGCACCACAACCTTGACAGTTATTATAATAGCGATAAGAATACTGTATGAGTCTTACATGGTTCAGAACCCTTGTTATTCTGTTAGTTCACAATTTTTGTATCTAACGTTATTCCTTTATTACAAAAACCTGCTGTACGATGAACAATGTCCACATTGTTACCAATGTATGTCTGTGAAAATGATCCAATAAAAAATCGATTGAATAAAAAAAAAGAAAAACAAGAGTCCATAAATCAGTCCACCAATGATTAAAATAGTGAATCTTGAATATTGTTGTTAGACTCCACCATCCACCACCTTGTGCAACAGTGCCGCCACCAACAGCTGAATTAACTGCTTACCAGCTCCAGTAGATCCCTCATTACAAGGGATCACTCTGCGCCTTTGGCTTAAAACCCAGCCTGGGCTTTTCTCCTGGTTACACGGCTCCCCTGTGTCTGTGGCGTCACAGAGGTCAGGAGGAATCTTCTAGTTGGGACAACTTTTCTGGCAAAAATTGCCTTAAAGGGGATCTTCCTTAAATTTTGAGAGATTTCCATTCACTTCCTTTTGGGTCTTTTTCCCAAAGCCAAACGTCTATCTATAATCGGTTCCATTCTGTTGCTTACACCTGCAATTTATTAGTAGCTATAAGGGAGTTTTGGAATTAGTCCCTTACACAGGTGTACAGCAAGCAGAGCAGCAGGGATCGCCATCACATTCTAACAATGTATATACAGTATCTGACAAAAGTGAGTACACCCCTCACATTTTTGTAAATATTTTATTATATCTGAGACAACACTAAAAAAATTACACTTTTCTACAATGTAAAGTAGTTAGTGTACAGCTTGTATAACCGTGTCAATTTGCTGACCCCTCAAAATAACTCAACACACAGCCAATAATGTCTAAACCGATGGCAACAAAAGTGAGTACACACTTAAGTGAAAATGTCCAAATTGGGTCAAATTAGCCATTTTCCCTCCCCGGTGTCATGTGACTTGTTAGTGTTACAAGGTCTCAGATGTGAATGGGGAGCAGGTGTGTTGTTTGGTGTTATCGCTCTCACTCTCTCATACTGGTCACTGGAAGTTCAACATGGCGCCTCATGGGAAAGAACTCTCTGAGGATCTGAAAAAAATTATTGTTGCTCTACTTAAAGATGGCCTAGGCTATAAGAAGATTGCCAAGACCCTGAAACTGAGCTGCAGGACGGTGACCAAGACCATACTATGCATGTTAAGCAGTTTAACAGGACAGGTTCCACTCAGAACAGGCCAAAGAAGTTGAGTGCACATGCTCAGCGTCATATCCAGAGACTGTCTTTGGGAAATAGATGTATAAGTGCTGCCAGCATTGCTGCAGAGGTTGAAGGGGTGGGGGGTCAGCCTGTCAGTGCTCAGACCATACGCCGCACACTGCATTAAATTGGTCTGTATGGATGTCATCCCAGAAGGAAGCCTATTCAGAAGATGATGCACAAGAAAGCCTGAAAACAGTTTGCTGAAGACAAGCAGACTAGGGAAATGTTTTTCTGGAACCATGTCCTGTGGTCTGATGAGACCTATGATAAACTTATTTGGTTCAGATGGTGTCAACATGGTGGTGGGAGTATCATGGTCTGGGGCTGCATGAGTGCTGCCGGAACTGGGGAACTACAGTTCATTGAGGGAACCATGAATGCCAACATGTACTGTGACATGCTGAAGCAAAGCATGGTCCCTTCCCTTCGGAGACTGGGCCACAGGGCAGTATTCCAACATGATAACGAACCCAAACACACCTCCAAAACGACCACTGCCTTGCTAAAGAAGCTGAGGGTAAAGGTGATGGACTGGCCAAGCATGTCTCCAGACCTAAACCCTATTGAGCATCTGTGGGGCATCCTCAAATGGAAGGTGGAGGAGCGCAAGGTCTCTAACATCCATCAGCTCCGTGATGTCGTCATGGAGGAGTGGAAGAGGACTCCAGTGGCAACTGTGAAGCTCTGGTGAACTCCATGCCCAAGAGGGTTAAGGCAGTGCTTGAAAATAATGGTGGCCACACAAAATATTGACACTTTGGGCCCAATTTGGACATTTTTACTGAGGAGTGTACTGACTTTTGTTGCCAGCAGTTTAGACATTAATGGCTGTGTGTTGAGTTATTTTGAGGGGACAGCAAATTTACAGTTATACAAGTTGTACACTCACTACTTTACATTGTAGAAAAGTGTAATTTCTTTAGTGTTGTCACATGAATAGATATAATAAAATATTTACAAATATGTGAGGGGTGTACTCACTTTTGTGAGATACTGTAACTAACCGGAATAAGATTTATTTTCTCAGAGTCTCAATTGAACAGAGTTTGTTGTGATTTTTTAGTGGCTTTTTACCTCTTTATAACCCTTCAATACTTCTATGGTTCTATTCACTTTAAATCTTCCCAGTTAACAATGCACACAAGGTTAGCTGCCTGCTGCTTATTATTCAGAGTCACTGTTTGCTGCTTGACCTTCACTTTTTCAGACTGTTTATAGTCGTAGCACATTTATTTACAGAGGTTACAGAGCAATGAAGGAACTAAATTAACACCATTTATACTGTTTCTAAATATCCTGGAGCCAATTATGCACATTCCCCTAGACTTACGAGCATGAAATATGATTTCTAATATTCAGAGCATTGCAATGAATATTTCTGTCTGGCTTTGTGAACACAAGTGTTTTCTACAGCATTGCACGGTATTCATATGTTTATCCAGGAAAAAAGATGAAGAGTTTGAATTGGAACACCCCTCCATAGCCACTGGTGAATATATTAACTAACTAAAAAATTTATTTATTTTTTACAATAAAAAGAGGTAGATGATGGTGATTAAACAATAGCTCGATATATAGATAGATATAGATCAGTAACTAGATAGATATCAGTAACTTCTTCCCATTGTTTCTTTTAGTATTACTTTACTTCAATTTTATCAGTAGGTCAGTGACCATACCTGACCTTATTTGGAATAGGCATAACCAACTTGAGCAATGCTTGTAAACATTCAACATCATAGAGGTTGATAAACAATGAACACTTGTTTTGAGTCGGCAGCACTGTTATTGAGACATGTCTGAAAATGTCTGTGAAAGCTTGGTGGACTATAATGATGTACTATTTTATGTAAATCATAACGCTCTTTTCAGGGTTTTATGCTGTACCATTCACTTATTTATATTATGAAACATTAATATTAAAGCGGAGTTCCACCCAAAAGTGGAACTTCCGCTCATCGGATTCCTCCCCCCCTCCGGTGCCACAGTTGGTACCTTTCGGGGGGGAGGGGGGACAGGAAACCTGTCAAAGACAGGTATCCTTTCCCAATTCCTGGAGTCCGGTCGCGGCCGTGACGTCACCGTGGGGCTCCCTCCTCCTCCTCCCCTGGCCGCTGGGCTAATAGGAGAGAGGAGCGGGCCTCGCGCATGCGCAGTAGGGTTCCCGGCGTTAAGCCGAAAGGCGACACTGCCGGGTTCCCTTACCCGCAATGGCGATGGAAGCACCCGACAGCTGATGGGAAACATCAGCTGCGGTGCCGACATCGAGGGACTGCAGGACAGGTAAGTCTCCATTTAATAAAAGCCAGCAGCTGCAGTATGTGTAGCTGCTGGCTTTAAAAAAAAAAAATTCCCGTCACAGGCCGGAACACCACTTTAACATTAAAGCTAAAGTTCAGTGTTAGCTTCAGTCTTGTACAGTTGTGCAGGCTTTTTTTCTGTATTGATTTTGCATACTTTGATTTTACTTCACGATATGAGCTTCTCACAGTGTGCATTAGAAGCTGAATCAGGTCTCCTCACTGTAGGATGTCCAGAGTTATCTAGCTATTTCCTCTCCAGCCTTACTATCCATGATCAGCCCCTTCCATTCATTGGATTTCAGTTCTTTCAATCACGGAGGCCTAGCATCACATGTGGACCTAACCTAGTGAAGTCTTTTGCAAATAGATTGCAAATAGATTTTGCCTAGAGCAGGGTTTCTCAACCAGGGTTCCATGGAACCCTAGGGCTCCTTCAGAGGTTGATATAGGTTCCTTGAGTAATTAGCAATTCCTGCTTCTTAGATAAGTTTCCACTGACACCATTGATCTTTTTAGCTATCTGTAAGGGGGTAATTCTTCCCAATGACCACAAGTGTAAGGAGCAGTCTTCCCACTGAGCATCACACTATTGTATTATGAGTTGTAGATATAGAAATAATTAGCAGGGGTTCCCTGAGACCGAAAAGTTATTTCAAGGGTTTCCCATGTTGAAAAGGTTGAGGAAGGCTGGCCTAGAGACTGAGATCCACCCATCAAGGCATTTTGTTATTTCCATAGCTCCTCCCAAGAGCAAGCCCCCTGTTTGCATCGGGTCTGAGAGCTCTTGAAAGTAGTACAGAAGCTGGGTGCTATGTACATTAGCTAGATGACCCCTCCTACCAGCCATGATCTGTCTGCATTGCACAGAGAAGCACAGATGTCATCACTGGGTCTAAAAAAGGGTGTGCAATAAAAATGGAAAGGTTTTATTAAAAAAAATCCGTAGTATGTTGATGAAGGGGTAAAGTAGAAACCAAGGAAAGCACAATATTAGCAGATTAAACTTCAGGTTTATGAAATGTTAATTTAAAACAAGTAAACAGTGGTGTGTCCGTAGGAACCCATCTCTGAAGACACTCCCTGAGTGAGTGATGCTGATGTATGTGAATCGAACAGTCTGTTTGTTGTGATTTTTAAACGGAACTTTAAAGATCAACTCCCACCAAAAACATCTTCTCTTCTTTGTATTAAACGAGATGAAGTTGAATCTCAAAATAAGAATTTATTATATTGCAGTTTACCAGTCCTTAGATGTGGTGGCTGCATTTGTTTTCTTTATTCAACCTTTTTTTTTCTACTTTCTACCCAGTGATCCTGCTAGTAACATACCTCTTGTCCAGGGGTGACAATTCTAACTTACTATTCTGTATCTGGGAGGGGAGCAGTGTTGTCAAACTAGGCTCATGATTTGCACTATAGAACAACCCCCCCCCCCCCCCCATATCTCATAACATAGGGAAGAGGCATTATGCAGTCCACAGAGAAAACATGTATCATTGTTTCAGATAACAATGTGCAGATGATCAGAGTGCACAGGAAAAAGGAAAGCACTGGATAGCTAGCAGGACTAAAAGGTAGCAGATACGAGAAGTTCATTGTTATTGTTTACATATACTACATTACAAAACGGAACCCCTCTACTTATTTATAAAGCAAATCCTACAGAAGGAGTAGGTCACAGACTGGTGACAGTAGTAGCTTGGCTGAAAAGCCACACTTTGCATGCCATTCATGTGTATGCATTTAGCATTAAAAAGCCAGGGATCAAACCTTACTTGTCATTATTCAAAATGGAAAAATCTATTTAGGTATGGTAGTTCATTGGTGTAGAACATCAGATGTCTAATTTTGTCACATATCTCAAGATAGGAGGATTATTCCTCTTATGACAATGAGCATATCAGTCGTTTTCAGCCCAATGGCCAGCTATACATTCAGAACTGCTGATGAATAGGACAGATACATCCTAATATTATATAGCCATTCAGTCCATAAACATTAAGGCCCCTTTCACACGAACGTTCCGTATGTCTGTTTTTCATCCATTCGTTTTCGGATGAAAAACGGACGTACATGTATCCCTATGGGATAGCGGATGTCAGCGGATGAACATCCGCTGACATCCGACGACATCAGTCTCCGCTATGGTCCGTTTAGCATAACGGAGGAAAATCCTACTTTTCCATCCGTCTGCGGATCGGATGAAAACGGACAGACGGTCCGTTTTCATCCGATCCCCCCATAGAGGAAAGCGGCGATCCGACCGGTCCGTTTCTGCACAGTGGGCAGAGACGGACAAGTCATCCGCCGGCTCAGCGGGGATCAACGGATATTCACGGAGTGGATCATGACGGGATCCGCCCGTGTGAAAGAGCCCTAAGTCTATACTTTCTTGTCAGTAGATTAAAACATATTGGTGATGCGTTACCATATAATACAACTTTTACACTCTGATTATTATTTTTATACACTCTTATTAGTATATTTCTGATATGATATATAATCTCATTAGTACATATAGGGAATCACATGCGCTAAATAAAAAAACTTGGCACCAGCTTGAAGATAAGTAACAGGTAATTTTATTAACATCTCAGTACCAATGTAGCTTTATAATGAAATAGAGCAGGGTTTAAGAAAAGAAAAAAACTTTTTTTTTTTTCTTTGTAATAAACTTTAAAGATTTTTTTTTTCTTTTGCACACAGGTACTAGAATCCAAAGTCAATGAAGTGAAGATCAATGAAGCTCGGGAACATTATCGTCCTGTGGCTTCAAGAGCCTCTCTCCTCTACTTCATTATGAATGACTTGAAGAAAATCAGCCCCATGTACCAATTCTCTCTTAAGGTTGTAACAAAGGAATAGTCAATGTCTTATTGTAACTTTATGGCAAGCCATTAGGGATAACCACGCCTAAAAGTTGCTTTATAAGAAAGCTGCTATAAGATTCCATCTATTCTGTACAAAGATTGCAGTAGCCCACATCTAACAACAGAAATGATGTCAATAGCTTTGTCTCTGCGGGATTCTTGGAAATTACTGTGCGCTTGCAAATATTTCTTCCCATTTAAAATATAGTATCTTCTCCTGACACATTTTACAATTTCATCAATGACTGTTATCAAAAAACTGTGTTTACAAAAATAAGTTATATTTCATGATTAGTTTTTCTAAATGTTTATATAGACAATTCACTTATACATGCAAATAGTATGCTGAGCCAGGCCCTGGCTGCTCATACCTTGGATACTTCAACTGTGAGACCTCCATACCATAATTCCTATCTCTTTTCCTGTCCACCAGGGAGTTGTAGTAAATGGATGTGACCTGACAAACACACTAATAAAACACATGGCGGCCTCCGTCCCTGATTTGGTAGATAGGAGAGAAGGGTTTGTGGGACTTTAAATGAGGGAACGCCATGTCAAGAGAGAATAATAAAATAAAAATGAAGTTACAATACATGATTTATTTATTACAATCTTGACTACATATCAGATATTTTGTATCAAATAGATAGGTAGTCATAAGGCTTACTCTAAATATGCTGCTCATAGCATGCAATACAAATAGAAATTAGACATGGCAGATATACATAATAAAATAAATCAATTGAAGAACATATGTAATAGTGACAGGTAACTGTTGGCATCTAGTGGCAGTCTACGCATTTCCTGGCATTTCAGCCATTCATCAGGAAGTAATATACTGGAAAGAAAAATATCTAAACATAAATAAATAAACAAGGGTAAATGATAATGCCTTTGGAATAGAGGAGGACAGGGACTATGTCCCAACAAGGTGGAGGCAATTGGGAGACTTACTGTACAGCCTCAAGGCCAGGTCCGGTATCTGCCAAGGAAAGCGTGGGTGACGGGCATGATGTCTCCCACGGGGTTTAGACGGGGGAACCCTCCAAGGATGGAGAACAGCACCCAGAGCATAACACGGTGGTCACAGCTTGATCCAAAATACTATGTGTGCACGATGAGTGCATAGTGTTCCTAAAACAAGTGTGTCAAAAAAATTGATTAATTAAAAAGTGAAAAAATACTGTAGCAAAATATCTATGTGTTCTCATAAGGGGAATGCATGGGGGAGTGTGTATGGAACAAAGCCAACCAAAGGGAGAAAAAAACATACCAAGAGATGGTAACTGAGCTCCCAGCGAAAAGGGTGACCTGTGTGTAGGATTGGTCTGTGGTTCCTTGTGATTGAGTCAAGCAAATGAACCATCGGTTGCTCCAAGGCCACTATATACCCCCATTCCCAGGTGGGGCCCCGTCATCGTCATACCTGATTGGCCACTCTACACAAGGGAGGCGGGGAGGGGATTCCCAGCTGCTTGTGGTGGAGCCATCAGCAGTGTGTCCCCGCCCATCTCATACCTGACCACGTACTTTTGCATTTTCCATAATATATAAGTAGTACCTCACCCTCTCTGTTCATTCTTTCAAAACTGGAGGGACCAGATGATTACATACAGATCTGGGATTCCCATCAGTAGAAGCGAACATACCTCATTCTACAAGTTTATTGATTGCTTTCAATGTACCGTAATTCATAAGCCTGAATCTGTCCACAGGACAACTATTAGTCGTGCACTCAACAAATCTGACCTTTATGGAAGAGTGGCAAGAAGAAAGCTATTGTTGAAAGAAAGCCATAAGAAGTCCATTTGCCATTTGCGAGAAGCCATGTGGGGGACACAGCAAACATGTGGAAGAAGGTGCACTGGTCAGATAAGACAAAAATCGAACCTTTTGGCCTAAAAGCAAAACGCTATGTGTAGCGGAAAGCTAACACTGCACATCACCCTGAACACTACATCCCCACCATGAAACTTGCTGGTGGCAGCATCATGTTGTGGGGATGCTTTTCTTCAGCAGGGGCAGGGAAGCTGGTTAGAGTTGATGGGAAGATGGAGCCAAATACAGGGCTATCTTAGAAGAAAACATGTTAGAATCTGCAAAAGACTTGAGACTGGGGTGGAGGTTCACCTTCCAGTAGGACAACAACCCTAAACATACAGTGAGAGCTACAATGGAATGGTTTAAATCAAAGCATATCCATGTGTTAGAATGGCCCAGTCAAAGTCCAGACCTAAATCCATTTGAAAATCTGTGGCAAGACTTGAAAATTGCTGTTCACAGATGCTCTCCATCCAATCTGACAGAGCTTGAGCTATTTTGCAAAGATGTGCAAAGCTCCTGGAGACATACCCCAAAAAGACTTGCAGCTGTAATTGCAGTGAAAGTTAGTTCTAAAAAGTATTGACTCTGGAGGGTTGAATACAAATGTACACCACACTTTTCATATATTTATTTGTAAAAATAATTGAAAACCATTTATCATTTTTCTTCCACTTCACAATTATGTGCCACTTTATGTTGGTCTATCACATAAAGTCCCGGAAAAAGAAATTTAAGTTTTTGGTTGTAACATGGCAAAATGTGGAAAATTTCAAAGGGTATGAATATTTTTTCAAGGCACAGTAACAGAGGAATGAGGCAGCAGAGAGAAATCTCACTGTGCTTTGGATAGAGGCGAGTACACAGTATAGAAGGATGTGCTTTGTTCATATTTTATGTGTGAGGTTTACTACCACTTCAACTCTAAACTGAAGGCCCGTAGGGGTTTCCATAATGTTGCCTATAGGGTACCAAAGGTCGCCGTCATTTTGAAGGCACATGCAAATTTAAAGCTTGAAATGTTGAAAGCAATAATTAAAACTCATTGAAATATACAGCTTGACATGGTGAGTATCTATTTACCCAGCGCAATATCATATTTTATATCTTACCAAAAATTGGGTAATATATTGCATTTGTGTGCCCTAAAATTAACTTTAGTGTATTTTTACTGACATTTTGCGCTTGATAAATCATTGCACAAATATTGTGTAACAAAAAAATTGAAACTACCATCATTTTATTCTAAACTATGTTTGCATTTAAATGTATAATGTTTGGGGTTTTTTACATTTTGTTAAGGCAGAAATGGCTCTGGCAGCAAGAAGGGTTAAAAACTCTGGGATTGATTTACTGAAAGAATAGTATTCATTCTAGATGAAGTAAACCTATGTTCACCTCAAACACCTAGCCGTTTTCAAGAGAATGCACAAACATGGTAGTTTCTCCTGTGCATGAGTGGATGTTTAAAGCAAGCAGAGGTTTATTTTACTAAGAGCTAAAAAGACCCAATTAGGAGTTTGCATGTTTGTAGCAGAAAGTTGCATTGAGCTGGAAGGAATTGAGAGTAAATCTGACACTGCCGTTTAACATTAAAGCTTAAATGTGGGCTACTTTAGTTACCTCACCTCTCCCCTAGATAGCACCTTTCCTCCAGCAGCCAGCAGTACTTTTTATTAATGCTTAATTTTTCCAGACGTCTCTAGACTGACCATAGGATGTGTAGGGCAGTAGTGTATTTAGGTTTTGTGCTGCCCTAGGCCTGACTAAACTTGTGCACCCCCTAATTTAAATACGACCCACCCCTTCCTGTCAAGGCCACACCCCTTTCTGTTTAAGACCCGCCCTGAAATTTTCGAGTGGGGACACTATTCTGAGGGCCTGGGGGGGGGGGGCAATGGATTCCCTTTAATTTGCATAGATTTCCTCTCACTTCCTGTTTGGCTATGGGACAGGAAGTGAAGGGAAATCTCTGCAATGGGGACAGGGATGGTAAAAAAAAAAACTGACAGGGGCTATAACCCTCCCTTACTCTATCCAAAATGGAAAAAAAAAATGTGCCTATAGTTCTACTTTAAGCACAAATTTCTGATAATTTTATGGAGAGGACTAAGAAGATATAACCATGCCAATGGTGCAGAAGAAAACATATAGCACAGGGAGGAAGGTTTGTGGTCCCGGCTGATAGGACAGTCAAAATTAGAAGCAGCCCCCCCCAGTTACGGAATGCCGGCCCGCATACCGGAAGCACTGTGGCCGCTTTATGGGGTCGCTAGACTAATTTGCCTCTTAGCCCAGTATGCCCCATAAGACTGGTGCTACACTAACAGTGTAGCGCAAGCCGGCGGGGACTCTTTTCGTGCTGCCCCCCTGCAAAGTGCTGCCCTAGGCCTGGGCCTTGTTGGCCTAGGCCAGGATACAGCATTGGTGTAGGGTCCTCCTACTGGTTGGATCTTCTCTGGCAATGGGTGTGATGACATAAGTGCCACTTTCTGCATGTAACTGCAGATGGCGGTCCATGACACCCTGTACTCACAGGATGTCCTCAATCTTTTGGTTGAATGATAGAGAATATTTATCTATTTTTGTTTTAGGGTCTTTTTTTTGTTTTAAGCCCCTGCTGGGGTCTTTTTTATTTTGCTCAGATTTGAACTGTAGTCAAACAATTTCGAAAAACACCATTCTATATGATCGAATTAGTGACCTGCTTCATGTTTCAGTGCATTTTATTGATGACTTATTGCAGACTACTGTATTGTCATCTCATAGTAATAAATAAACAAGTGAGGTTGCCTGTTGGATGGTTAAGCTATTTAAAGTCTTTACTCTGCATAACACCCACTAGAATCAAGCCTTTTTACTAACACTGGAGGGTTAATTGTAGAGCTATTAAGAGTTGTCTTGCTCCGGTCCTCACTGTTAATTGACATAATGTGAATTAATTTCTCATGTGCAGGCTTTTAATATCGTGTTTCACAAGGCTGTGCAGCAAGCAGAACCATCTGATGATGTCCGATTGAGAGTGAATAACCTCATTGACTGCGTGACATATTCCACATTCATATACATCAGCAGAGGACTGTTTGAAAGGGATAAAATAACCTTCACAGCCCAGCTGGCTTTCCAGGTACAGTACATGTACATGTTATGGTTTCCAGGAGAGAGAAGGCAACTGGACTTACTTTATCAAACTAGTTAGCAGCATTCCACTCAGTTTTTACTAATATTATTATTATTATTACAATAGTAGTAGTAGCTGTATTAGGCTAGGTTCACAGTACTGTGATGTAATTTATGACTCCATTTTCAGTACAATTATGTAGTGCAACTTTGATGTTGGCTGCAATGCATGAATGTGAACGGGCACCATTGAAAGCAATGGTATTTCCATTGCATGTGATTTCATGCCTTCCATCAATAGAACGTGAGAAAGAAGGACACCTTGGCAGAATGTGATACGGCAAAATGTGGGACTGGCTAAATTGCACAAGATGTTTGGAGTGGCTTAAAGAACATGGTTAAATATAGTCTAAGCCCACTCACAGTACACACTGCACATATGCCACAGTTCTTCTACCCAAAAAATACTTCTTAAATACTGTACTATATGTGTTTCACAATGTGTTTCACATAAGGGCTTTCATTAAAAAAGAATAAAGAGGGTATAGGTGAGGAAGTAGAAAATGTTCAGGTGTTGAGGAAGAAGCAGAAGAAAGTGTGGTGGAAGAAGCAAAGGTGACAGGAGTGGAGGATGAAAAAGAGGGTACAGGTATGAGGGAAGGAAAAAAGTTACAGGTGAGCAGTGGCGGTGCATCCATAGTGGGCGCAGGAGCGCCGCCCCCTCTCTCCCCTGCACCGTCAACAATACATACATTCATGCATTGCATGAATGTATGTATTGTCGCTGGCGCCGCTGCCGCCCACTATTCAGATGGCCGGCCATCTGAATAACAGCAGTTAGTTGGTTCTGTTTTGGCTCTGATAGGCTTCCCGATTACAGCCTGTGG
The DNA here is from genome assembly GCA_029206835.1 of Rana muscosa. Taxonomy (NCBI): domain Eukaryota; kingdom Metazoa; phylum Chordata; class Amphibia; order Anura; family Ranidae; genus Rana; species Rana muscosa. Next base: position 386,140,060 of record CM055127.1, read on the forward strand.
GCTGTAATCGGCTTCCGTCTCAGTCAATCAGGTTCACCGGGTCTGGTTACCGGTAACCTGATTGGCTGAAGCGACATCGAGGGCGGTTGACGACATCGAGGATGGAAGAAGACATGAGGGAGCGTGGAGGAGGACGGCGCTGACCCGAGGAAGGTAAGTGCAGGGCTGGGGACAAACTGACTGCATTTGATGGGGAAACTGGCTGCATTTGGGGACAAACTGGCTGCATTTGGGGACAAACTGGCTACATTTGGGGACAAACTGGCTACATTTGGGGACAAACTGGCTGCATTTGGGGACAAACTGGCTGCATTTGGGGGGAAACTGGCTGCATTTGGGGGGAAGCTGGCTGCATTTGGGGGGAAACTGGCTGCATATGAGGACAAACTGGCTGCATTTGAGGACAAACTGGCTGCATTTGAGGACAAACTGGCTGCATTTGAGGACAAACTGGCTGCATTTGGGGACAAACTGGCTGTATTTGAGGACAAACTGGCTGTATTTGGGGACAAACTGGCTGCATTTGGGGACAAACTGGCTGCATTTGGGGGACAAACTGACTGCATTTGGGGGAAACTGACTGCATTTGGGGGGAAACTGACTGCATTTGGGGGAAAACTGGCTGCATTTGGGGGAAAACTGGCTGCATTTGGGGGAAAACTGGCGGCATTTAACCACTTGAGATCCGCACTATAGCCGAAAGACGGCTGCAGCGCGGCTCTCAAGTGCCGAGTGGACGTCCCCAGGACGTCCTTCTCTGTTTACATCCCACCGCGTGCCCTCGGCGGCGCGCGGCCGGAACAGCTGTGCGCTCCGCATCACGTGATGCCGATGCGCGTGCCTGGCGGCCGCGATGTCCGCCAGGTACATGCGATCGGCTGTGACAGAGGCAGGACGTGGATCTCTGTGTTACACACAGAGATCCACGTCCTGTCAGGGAGAGAGGAGACCAATGCTGTGTCCCTTGTACATAGGGACACAGATCGGTCTCCTCCCCCAGTCAGTACCCTCCCCCCCACAGTAAGAAACACTCACAGGGAACATATTTAACCCTTTGATCGCCCCCTAGTGTTAACCCCTTCCCTGCCAGTCACATTTATACAGTAATCAATGCATTTTTATAGCACTGTTCGCTGTATAAATGTGAATGGTCCCAAAATAGTGTCAAAAGTGTCCGATATGTCCGCCGCAATATCGCAGGCCTGACAAAAATCGCAGATCGCCGCCATTACTAGTAAAAAAATATATATATAATAAAAATGTCATAATTCTATCCCCTATTTTGTAGGCGCTGTAACTTTTGCGCAAACCAATCACTATACACTTATTGCAAATTTTTTTACCAAAAATAAATAGAAGAATACGTATCGGCCTAAACTGAGAAAAAAAATAATTTTTTTTAAAAAAATTGGGATATTATTATAACAAAAAGTAAAAAAATATTGTGTTTTTTTTCAAAATTTTCTGTCTTTTTTTGTTTATAGCGCAAAAAATAAAAACCGCAGAGGTGATCAAATACCACCAAAAGAAAGCTCTATTTGTGGGAAAAAATGATAAAAATATCATTTGGGTACAGCATTGTATGACCGCGCAATTGTCGTTCAAAGTGCGTCAGCGCTGAAAGCTGAAAATTGGTCCGGGTACGAAGGGGGTTTAAGTGCCCAGTAAGGAAGTGGTTAAGGGGGCAAACTGGTGGCGTTTGGGCACAGTGGCTGCGTTTAATGGGCACAGTGGCGGCAATTGATGATTTTTTTTTTTAGTTTGTTTGCGCCCCCCCAAAAAATTTTGAGCACCAGCCGCCAATGCAGGTGAGGGTGAGGAAGAGGGCACAGGTGTAGAGGAGGAAGAAGAGGGTGGAGGTGAGGAAGGAGGGTGGAGGTGTCAGAAAAAAGAGGGGACTGGTCTGTTGAAAGAATGAGAAGGAACAGGTGTGGTGGATGAAATCAAAGGGAGTACAGGTGAGCAGGAAGAAAAAGAGGGTAAAGATGACAGGAAAGTGTAGGGAAGAATGTAACAGGTGTAGAGGATTAAAAAGAAGAGGGTACAGGTGAGAGGGAGGAAGAGGGTGCAGGTGCAGAAGAGGAAGAAAAGGGCACAGGTGAAATGGAAGAATACAGGTACAGGCGTGGAGGAAGAAGAGGGTTCAGGTGTGGAGTAAGAAGAAGAGGAAACAGGTGAAAGGTAAGAAGAGGGCACAGGTGTGGAGGAGGAGGAAGAGGGTAAAGGTGTGGAGGAAGAAGAATAGGAGAAAGGTTTGAAGAAGGAAGTTCTGTGTCTCACTTGTCAGACCCTCTCATTGAACGCCTAGATGCTGACGTCCTGGTCTAGATAGGTCCATAAGGAAAGATGGTACAGGAAGAAGCAGAGGGCACATGTGTAGTGGAAGAATCAGAGGGAACAGATATGGAGGATGAAAGAAAAGTGGGTACCAGTGAGCAGGGAGAAAAAAAGGGTACAGGTTAGAGGGAGGAAGAGGAAACAAGTGTGGAGAAAGAAAAAAAAGAAGAGGGTACAAGTGAGCAGGAAAATAAAAAGAGTACAGTTGAGAATGAGGAAGATGGTGCCGGTGTGGAGGAGAAAGAAGAGGGCAAAGGTAAGAGGGAAGAAGAGGATACAGTTGTTGAAGACGTATCGGGTATAGGTGAGAGGGAAGAATAGGGTCCAGGTGAGAGGGAAGAAGAGAGAAGTACAGGTGTGGAGGAGAAAGAAGGTACAAGTGTGGAAGAGGAAGAAGAGGTTAAAGGTGTGGACAAAGAAGAGGATACTGGTATGGACAAGGAAGAGGATACAGGTGGGAGGGAAAAAGAAGGTACGGGTGAGACAAAAGAAGAGGATAAAGGTGTGAAGGAAAGAAGAGGGTACAGGTGTGGATGAAGAAGAGGGTAAAAAAAAGGACAGGTGTGGAGAACAAAGTTCTGTGTCTCACTTGTCGGGCCCCCTTATTGAACGCCTCAATGCTAAAGTCTTGGTCTAGGTAGGTCTGGATGAGGAAAGAGGTAGATTTTGGTTTGAAGCACGATAAATGGATTAGGGATGCTAGCCACTGACTGCTGTACTCCTGTACTCCTGTACTCCATAGCTGCTCCAACACAGGAGGAGCTGAAGCTGTATAGACAGGCACACTTGGCTTGCTGGCCTGACACTCAGATCACTATCGTCCACATACTGTGCACCACACAGTCTAATCCATCCCGGGGACTCAGTCTTCAAGATTCAAAGGTCCTACTTGTTGTTTTGTACTCATTATGAATTATAGTGTGGATGGGGCTGTGAAGAGAAAGTATAGTCTTGGAGAAATGTTGTGGAAGGTAATTCTTGAATGCGAAGCAGGTCAGGGTGCTGGGCACTGATTAGTGAACTGCTTGATATTAGGCTGTGAACTCTGGGGATGGCCAGTAGTGGGACATGCATAGCTGAAATCTGCAGTATGCCAGGATTTTGTTTCAATCCCAGGACAGTCCCACAGAATCCAGGACTGTTGGTAGGTATGCTATAGGGCCATATTGCTCATTCACATCAATCAATGCTCTTACAGAGCTTGCAAACAATATTGCCCTACAATTCTATTCATTCACATCACTCTCTGCCCTTAAGGCCCTATACTACTTATTGCAGTTTATGCTGTATTCTGGATGCACAGGCCCTGGGAAAGAGGTTTCCTCCATTTTACAGCCAACCATGGAAACACACAATTTACACTGCACTTTATTTACTATTCCTTTACATCAGTCTCTGCCCTAAGGGTCTTATCATCTAAAATCCTGATTTTACATAAATACATACACACTATACTAGGGCATACTCATGTTGGGTAAACAGGCCCAACTGCATGTCCTCTGTTAAAAGGGTACACCTTCTTCCCCCATTTTACAGTTGAGCATGGACACAAAATTTACACCATGTGTTACAAACTATCCTGTCACATCAGTCTCTGCCTTAAGGAGCGTGCAAACAGCCCTCTCCTCTGTCTCTCAGCCCCCCACTATCTCTCAGACCCTCCTCTGTCTCTCAGACCCCTCCTCTGTCTCTCAGATACTCCCTCTGTCTCTCAGACCCCCCTTCTGTCTCTCAGACCCCTCCTCTATCTCTCAGCACTCCTCCTCTGTCTCTCAGCTCTCCTCCTCTGCCTCTCAGCTCTCCTCCTCTGTCTCTCAGCTCTCCTCCTCTGTCTCTCAGCTCTCCTCCTCTGTCTCTCAGCTCCCCTTCTGCCTCTCAGACCCCCCACTGTCTCTCAGACCCCCCCACTGTCTCTCAGACCCCCCCACTGTCTCTCAGCTCTCCCCCTCTGTCTCTCAGCTCTCCCCCTCTGTCTCTCAGCTCTCCCCCTCTGTCTCTCAGCTCTCCCCCTCTGTCTCTCAATTCCTGTGTCTCTCAGTCCCCCCTCTTTTAGCCCCCCCCTCTGTCTCTCAGACCCCCCCTGTCTCTCAGCTCTCCTCCTCTGTCTCTCAGCTCTCCTCCTCTGTCTCTCAGCTCTCCTCCTCTGTCTCTCAGCTCTCCTCCTCTGTCTCTCAGCTCTCCTCCTCTGTCTCTCAGCTCTCCTCCTTTGTCTCTCAGCTCTCCCCCTCTGTCTCTCAGCTCTCACCCTCAGTCTCTCAGCTCCCCCCTCTGTCTCTCAGCTCCCCCCTCTGTCTCTCAGCCCCCCTCTGTCTCTCAGCCACCCTCTGTCTCTCAGCTCCACCTGTCTCTCAGCCCCCCTCTGTCTCTCAGCTCCCCCTCTGTCTCTCAGCCCCCCTCTGTCTCTCAGCTCCCCCTCTGTCTCTCAGCTCCCCCTCTGTCTCTTAGACCCCCTCTGTCTCTTAGACCCCCTCTGTCTCTTAGACCCCCCTCTGTCTCTCAGCTCCCCCTCTGTCTCTCAGACCCCCTCTGTCTCTCAGTCCCCCCCTCTGTCTCTCAGTTCCCGTGTCTCTCAGCCCCCCCCCTCTTTTAGCCCCTCCTCTGTCTCTCAGCTCCCCTCTGTCTCTCAGACCCCCCCCTCTGTCTCTCAGACTCCTCCTCTGTCTCTCAGCTCCCCTCCTCTGTCTCTCAGCTCCCCTCCTCTGTCTCTCAGCTCCCCTCCTCTGTCTTTCAGCTCTCCTCCTCTGTCTCTCAGCTCTCCTCCTCTATCTCTCAGCTCTCCTCCTCTGTCTCTCAGCTCCCCCCTGTCTCTCAGACTCCTCCACTGTCTCTCAGACCCCTCCACTGTCTCTCAGACCCCTCCACTGTCTCTCAGACCCCTCCACTGTCTCTCAGCTCCCCTCCACTGTCTCTCAGCTCCCCTCCACTGTCTCTCAGCTCCCCTCCACTGTCTCTCAGCTCCCCTCCACTGTCTCTCAGCTTCCCCCTCTGTCTCTCAGCTTCCCCCTCTGTTTCTCAGCTCCCTCCCATTGTCTCTTAGCTCCCTCCCATTGTCTCTAAGCTTCCCCCTCTGTCTCTCAGCTTCCTCCTCTGTCTCTCAGACCCCTCCTCTGTCTCTCAGCCATTTATTTCAATGGTCAGGAGCGGTGTGTACACCGCTCCTCCACCGCCCCAAAGATGCTGCTTGGAGGACTTTCACACTGGGACTGCAGCGGAGGTGTTTTTCAGGTGCTTTACAGGTGCTATTTTTAGCCCAAAAGCGCCTGAAAAACGCCTCAGTGTGAAAGGGGTCCTACACTCACCCCCTCTCTCTTACACTCACCCCCCTCTCTCACCCACCCCCTCTCATCCCCTTTCCCTCAACCCTCCCTCTCTCTCTCTCTCTCTCTCTCATTCCCCTCATGCTCACCCTCTCATGATATACAATAATGGATGTAGGGGCCTTTTGGTGGGCGTGATTTTTTGGGGGGGTGGGGGGCAGCATTTTATTGAATTAAAGTGGGCCGATCTGGATGAAATCCAGGGCCAAATTTTGGTCCCAGTCCAGCCCTGGAGTTGACTAGTATAAGGTGGAGGTGGGTCGCTCCTCTGGTTCATTCAGCTGTGTGTGTGTATTGTGTATAACACTGGAAATTGTTACTGAGATGCAGAACTCTATTTGCCCACAAAATGGCAGTGTCCACTACTTTGCCTAACCATAATTTGAACACAAGTGCCCAGGGCAGTCTGGAAGTTGTAGTCTGAAAGGAGGACTTTTTTCACAGTTAAACTGGGGCCACAACTCCAAGGCCCAACAGTACCAGTATAAGAAGCCCAGGAAGGAGTTGGGCAATTGGAGAGAGATTTGCCAACCAAGAAGGTGTGTTAGCCATGCTGTGCTGAACCAGGCCAGGTTGGAATGCATTTGACGAGGCTGTACCAGAGCTAAGGAGCACACTGCTGAGTTGCACACTGAGCCATAGATGTAAACCGAGTTGGAGCACCTATCATCCAGATTCCCTGTTCGAGATGCATTCATCTTGACTGCCATCGCTGTTTAACGGGTCCCGAACACCGAACAGACACATTACTGTTGCACATGGACTGCAACAGAGGGATCTGGTGAGAGGGTCCTTGACCGTCACAACAACTATAACTAACAATTAACCCCTGTTTTTTTAACTCTAGGCCAAGGAAGGGCCATTATCTTCTATTGACACTTTTCCCATTGGTAGCTAAACACACTTAGGGGTTGATTTAATAAAGGCAGATAGACTGTGCACTTTGCAAAGTGCAGTTGCACTCTGCAAGAGCAGTTGCTCCAGAGCTTAGTAAATTAGCAGAAGCTCTGCTGACTTCCATCATCCAATCACGTGCAAGCAAAAATGCTTTTTTTTTAATTTTCCTTGCACGTGATTGGGTATCGTTTTCAAAGTGACGCCTTACCTCATTTACTAAGCTCTGGGGCAATTGCACTTTCAGAGTGCAACTGCACTTTGCAAAGTGCGCAGTCTATTTGCCTTTAGTAAATCAACCCCTTAATGTCACTTTCATCTGAGAGTAGCCGCTATTAACCTCAGAGAAAAACCACTAAAGCAGGCATGACCTCAGACTGCTAACTTTGATTACTCGTGATGTACCTCTACTTGCTGCATAATACCCTGGTGCTTTCTCCGCCCAATCCTCCCTTCGTATTGCTCTTCCCTTTTCTTTGAACACGGTTTTCCTTATCTAGGAGCATTAAAGGGGCACAACCACCTATTGAGTCTAACCCCTCATTCAACTGCTTTTGAACTTCACCCTTAGAAACATTACACAGCTTCTGCGTGCGTTAAAGGACTCTAAGTGGCGGTTCAAACTTGTGCGAGTTGATACCGAATGCGATGCGTTAAACACAAACTAGATTTGCATGTCATCCAAAAAGTAATTGTTTTCAATATTGGTGGTTCACATCTATGCGTTGCGATTCCTCTCCGAATGCGATGCGATAAAAAAAAGGGTCTTGTGCGAGTTTAGAGCATTGCGTTGCGAATTTAGTCTCCATAGACATCAATGTATTTTGTTCTGGAATCGCATTTGATGGTTCACATATGTGCGAATTCCACCACACTATTCTCCACAAAAACCAGGAAGTTAACACCTTTTTTTTTTACATTATGATTCCATTGGCTAGAACATTAATCGCAGCTATGTCCCACTCCTGAAATGTGCATTCAAATCACGGTAAAAACACGGTAAATTCGCACCTCAGAATGGACTGAAAAAACTGAACAAATTCACAGCGCAGCAGTGTGAACCGGCACTAACTGTGCCAGCAGAAGCTAACTTCCAAGGACTATTCAGATCTTGTTACATGCCTGGGGGCAGAACCGAGTTGCTGTAGTGTATTAAACTCTCAGGCCTAAGACTAGCTGGCTTGTCTGAGAGCCCTCAAGTGAACTAGCCTATCATACTCATTGTTAGCTCTCCACGGTCATTTAGGGCGCAATCTCTCAGTCAGAAAGCTGTTGTTTATGCTCTTGGTACTGCAGTACATGCTGAATCTAGTCCTAAAGGTACCTGGGTTTATTGCATTGTATTTGTATTGTACTGATTTCCATACCTTGACACTGAATTACTTATCTTCTGTGTTACATTTTACTTTGGTCTGCCAATATAATCATCTTATTTTCTAAAGGTCAGTGTGTGCTGACTTTGTGTGACTGCTGGGAGTTCCCAGCCAATGTATTCTGGTGGTGTCAGCAGAAGTGAGGTTCCGCCTAGGGCCAGAGAAAGAGCAGGGGACACAATATTACAAGAGGCTCCTGCTGCTGATCGCTACATGTGTGTATGTAGATCTAAATAGCAAAAGATCAAATTTCACAGGCCATTCAAGATACTCACAATATAGTGGTAAGTCAGCTTGGTGTAGAACTGGAGAGTAACCTAGAGCTTGTTGGCTGCAAGCGACAGTTATAAAATATTTATTTTTGGGAATTCATAATTGCCCTATAAAATGGAAAATATTTTTTATTGTAAAATCCTTTCTTTTTTTTAATAAAAATTGTGGATTCTATTTATCACACAAAACATTTGCAACAATTGTTGAAAAAATCTTTTTGCATATAATTAACTATTTAATGTAATTTATTATGCAATTTAAAACGTTCCTATTGGTGGGCACTTTTAGGTTTTATATAATATCAGTCTATGTTTTTGTAGGATGTTTTTCTGCATTATAGTGCAATTTGCTGATTACCAGCAAAATCAGCAGAGGACTATTGATTATCCATGAGGTATGGTAACAAATAGACCCCAAAATACACTAATACTGTATACAGATTTTAATATATCAAGGTTGTTTTTCTGCTGGCCAGTGTTAATTTTAACATCAAAGTTTGATTTAGTTTTAGTTATAGTCTTTTGACTAAAATGCCATTTTAGTTTTAGACATAGTTTTAGACATATTTTAGTCTTTGGACTATGTAGCGGGGTGTTCAATTTAGGGGGAGTGTCTGAGTGGTAGTTAGGCTCAGACACACTATTGTTAGGGTTAATGGACCATTTCTGTGCCATGGGAGCTAGTGTTGGTGTATAGTTCCCTGGGGCCTACAGGTGGCGCTGTCGCCATAGGTCCGGGTTGAACCACAATACAAGGTTGTGCCTTTTCTTGTCCCCTTTCGGCAGTAGTACGGCGGGGCGGGGAACCTGCTGTGCCTGTCAGGAGAGGGTATAAAAAGGGGCGGCCATCTTCCATCGGGGTTCGGTGTCTTCGTCCACGCCCAGGCACCTTCGGCCTGGGTGTGTGGGTGTCGTCTCCGGGTGCCCTAGGCCCGGAGGCCTGGTTCCTGTTCCATCCCAGACACCTTCAGTCTGGGGTGAGGTACTAATTTAGAGGCCCGGAGCCCAGCACCTTCGGCTGGGTTCCGCTGGGGATCGAGGACTCCCAGGGTGCCGCCTTGCGAGGGGACCTGTATCTGGGATGAGGAGGCCAGGGAGGTTACCTGTACCGAAGACCCAGCGCAGAGTCGTGGTGACAGTGTGGGCCTCTGGTAACTCTCCGGAGGGATGTCTTTCCCTCCCATGGGCCAAGTACTCTCTAGAAGGAAGTTCGCTTACAGGACAGTGGCAGTGGCCTAACAGGGCCGTGCCCTATTCACCCAGTCAGTGGCAGTGACTTCCTATTCACCTGGTCTGTGGCAGAGTCCAACCTCACGGTCTGTGGCAGAGATCGTGTGCCAAAGCTGTTTGTGAAGCTTAAACAGTCAAAGAACCTGATTCAAGTTTGTGCCTGGACCTCCTCCCACCTAAGCTGTCCTGTGTCTTGTTCCAACCTGTCTGCTGTCAAAGAGGCATATTTATTATCCGTGTGAAATAAATATAGAAGTTGGACTTTCAGTTGGTGTGGACAGTTACATTACTGGGGGAAACATAAGGACTTGCATCTACCTAAGTAGAGGTGAGAATCACCCTCAGGAGGATTCAACCCCAGCCAGGCCCGAAAACTAACACCGCTCAACCTCCTTACTCAGGAGGGTATGGGCTTGTGGTGCGGTGTGCCTCTCCCCTCCCTGCGAGGAGCCGAATCACAACCACAAAAAGGCAGGTAGGGGGAGAGGTGAGGGCGCTACAAATAAAATGCCATTTTAGTTTTAGTCGTATTTTAATCATCTGTGTTGTTTTAGTTTCAGTCGTATTTTAGTCGACTAAAATCTCCAGTACATTTTAGTCGACTAAATTCGAATGGGTTTAGTTAAATTTGAATGCATTATTTCTTTAGAACTGCCAAACATTATATACTCCTGGAGTAAAAATTCAATAACATGTTTATTATTTATGGTATTATTAAGGTGTGAACATGCATTATAGACACAGATTTAGCCGTTGTGATATAAATTCTATTTAATTTTTGTCATAGTCTTTTGACTAAAATGTAATTTTCGTTTTAGTCACATTTTAGTCTTTTGACTGAAATGTCATTTTAGTGTGAGTCGTACGTTTGTCATCTGAAGTGTTTTAGTCGTATTTTAGTCAATAAAAATAGTATTAATTCAGTTGACGAAAATATTTTCGTCAACAAAATTAACACTGCTGCTGGCAGTATGCAGCTTGGTTGGAAGTTGGATGGCTACATCTTAAATACTCTATATTTCCTGAAGTTTCCTGTTTACCCTGCTGCCTTGCTGTTAAATTATGTAAGTCCAGTCACTAAAACCTCAAAACCTCAAAACATCTTTACATGTCAAGGTCATTTTCAATCTTTTAAATCTGGATCCTTCATTAAAATAACACCTGATTAATCCACCTAGCGAACGCAGCCAAAGCGTGCATTTTGGCTCTTTGGAAGCAGACCTCCACATCGACTCTGTCTCAATGATTCTTTTGGGTCAAGGACCTCATGCAGATGGAGGACTTGACCTCTTCTTGTACCACAGGGAATAAAGATTTAACAACACACCGGAGTACAGTTCTCCTCTCCAGCAAGACACTGGATAGAGCAGAGCTATCTTAGTTCTTCCTCTCTAATGTACAGCTCTGTAGGCATTTATGATCTTATGATCCAATTTCCCCTCCAGCTGCGGGTTATAGGGGCCCTATGTCCCTCCTCTCCCCTATTCCCTATTTTTCATGTCCATCTACTTTCTGTTTCCCTATTACTATTCACAATTTGTTCCCTGTATCCCAGTGTTTGCTGTATTGATTTGTATTATTGATAATATGAGAACTCTCGGTTGTCAGCTCCCTTCTGGCCTTCACCAAAATACTTGGCATACCAGGGAACCTGTTCATATATTTTAATCATCACTTAATTAGCTAACTTGTAATATATTTATTTTTTTGTTGGCTCTGTACCTGAGAGTTTCCACAAAGTAAAGAGTGCAATTTAGAAACAACGTTTCCTTGCCAGTGGGGCGTTGTGGGAAAGGGTATAAGTATTTGGAGTGAGCTGATGCAAACATTATTCCCACTGGGCTGCGGCCTGGCGAGGGTAAACGTAGACTGAGATGAATCTTAAGGCCTGCCTGCAAGAAGAAGTCTGGAGGAGTTTAAACCTGGAGCTTAGGCTTGCTTCTGTTCATTGTCTGGATGCAGAATGGAGTCCCAAAATAGTTGGTGTTTTCTGGCAGAAGCTGGAAACAGGATGGAGTCTCATAGGGGATGGTTGACTCTACTGGGCTAAAATAGGATGGAATCAGGGGAGCTGGTTGACTCTCTTGGAGAATGGAAGCAGTGTTGTCCCCAATGTTTACTAAAAGAGCTTAAAGCAGAGTTCCACCCATTTAAAAGTCAGCAGCTAGAAAAATTGTGACTGCTGATTTTTAATAATCGGACACTATTGTAAAGTATGCAATATTATATATATTATTAATCCATAATATCTAACTATCGCATCTATGTATTAATTGTATAGTCCCTTGTTTGCTAGTCTAACCTATCAGAGAATGCTAGGCCTAATGATACACTGTATAATATAAAGACGGACCCAGTTGCTTAGTAAAACAAGTCATATTTACTTCCTTTAAAAATAGGAAACATATCTTAACAACAGATATCAGATACAGTCTATAACAACTCTAATAATATACTCAACACATTTCCCAAGATACTCTTCATCGGCTGGTTTCAGATATCACATAGATTGGAGGCCCCAGCGAGCCTCATGGAGTTAGGCCCGAGTCAACAGGCTGCTAATAGGCCTCCAGAGATCCATGTGGTTTCAGCAAGGTCTTTAGGTCAGAAGGGCTGAGCTCTGTGTTACGAAGGCTTTTTACAAAACAGACACCATTCAGACTTCCCCCCATTGCCAACCTCTTTGCCTTCTTGGACCAATCATTGCACTTCCCTGATTCTTGTCTTGTTACTGATTGTCCTGCCATACCTGGCCTCCGGGGGCGATACTGCACATTCATGCGCAGTCCATTGTCATCAAACTCTTTGAAGCTTCTTGCACAGCAGGTGGGCTGGAGATAAGCCCTTTCCTGTTAGTCTACTATCCAGACTTTGTCTGGGGCCAAATTCCTCTGTAGCTTCACTGCACGTGTCAGCCTGGCTAACCTTAATTGTAAGAACAGATATGTGGAAATGTTCGGACTATACCAGATTGTTCTCCAACAGACACTTACATGTCCCCCAGTCCAGCGATGCGGGCGAACAAAGCCCCGTTCCTTTCCCCCTCCTCTCTGCTCTGTGGCTATGGGCGCCTGGCTGTGGCTTTACAGCTGGACACGCACTGCGCATGCGCGAGCCACCACAGGTTCCAGAAGATTGCAGGGAGGGAGGGGGGAGAGGTGAACTTCCTTTCCTGCACTGCGGAACCCCCGGGAGGAAATGGGAGCTGGATGCCTCTAAAAAGAGGGTATCCGCCCCCCCCCCAAAAAATGGCATGCCAAATATCAGGGGGTACGGTCACTTAAAGCGGAAGTTCCATTTTTGTGTGGAACTCGGCTTTAATTAACAGTGTCGGATTCAACCTAAAAGCCCTTTCATGTGCAGTAAAATGTGGAGTCTGGAGTTCGACTTTAACATGGAGCATCTGTAACCCTAACCCTCTCTCCTAACCCTCTCTCATTCAGCTGAAAGCTGAAAATTGGCCTGGGCAGGAAGGGGGTAAAAGTTCCCAGTAGGCAAGTAATTAAAGCGGAAGTAAATCCATCCATAAAAGACCAATGTAACATTCCCATTGGTTGTGCTCTCAACCAAACTGTCAAACCATCCAATGGCCAGGGTTGTCTTAATGAGAGGGCACACCTGGGCACTGCCCAGGGGCCCCAGCTGTATGGGGGGCCCCTGCACTTTCCCAAAAAGCAGCTGGTCCTTGAGCCCACACTGCCCCAAAATTGGGGGCCACATGATGGCACTGAGAGTTATGGATACACAGGGGAGGCAGGCTAGCAGCGGTGCGCCGTGCGGTGCAGAACGATACCTATTATTTCACAGCCAGCAGGGAGGAGCAGGGCCCGGGCACCAGTGATGCTCTGACCCCACCCCATGCAGCTTGAATGCTCGGGACTCGAGGGCTATGGTAGCTATGATTAAGCACTGTTAAGTGTGAAACGCGTCAGTTCGTCTGTCCTATTTTCTGCTGTGGCTTGTATTTTGTTTTTTTGTTTTTTACAATAAAGGCTAATTTCCAGAGTGCAGCTGTCCCACCTAATTGCTATATGCCTAGCCTGCACCTGCTGCTTCAATTCTGAGGAGAGTCTTATTTCCATATACCCACCTGGAGCGGTAATTCCCTTCCGCTAGGGTGTAGAGGGGTCAGAGTGCTGGGGGGATATCTGGGGTGTAGAGGGGTCTGAGTGCTGGGGGGACATCTGGGATGTAGAGGAGTCTGAGTGCTGGGGGGGATATCTAGGATGTAGAGGGGTCAGAGTGCTGGGGGGATATATGGGATATAGAGGGGTCAGATTGCTGGGGGGATATCTGGTGTGTAGAGGGGTCAGAGTGCTAGGGGATATCTGGGTCGTGGTGAGGGGTCAGAGTGCTGGGGGATATCTGGTGTGTAGAGGGGTCAGAGTGCTGCGGGAACTTAGTGTCTGTGCGGGAAGTTCCCGCAGAATCCGTGCGTGTTGGGAGGTATGATGTAGTATTTTGCCACTGTTTCTTTGCTGTACAGAATGCTTGTTCATGTAGTTAACGTGGAGCTCCAATCAAAAGGAGCTCCGCTTGTCTGCCTCCTACCTACTTGATGTCTGTTTACCTGCACTGTCTCCATTGTAGGGGCCCCAGAGCATTATTTTGCCCAGGGGCCCTTGGTGCTATTAAGACGGCCCTGCCAATGGCTGGTGTCATAACTGATCACATCATGGCAGTTGTAGATTAAACCGAGGCAAAGATGACAGCTTCCTTGGCTAAAAACAATAGGAGGATTTACTTTCACTTTAAGTAATCTTCAGGTCAATAATGTGCATTTTAATATGTGTGTAATGTGTGCAATTAAAAAATAAAGGCTACAGCAGCTAAACAGTTTAAAACAGGGCCATATGTATAACATGCAGGCACTATAGTGGGTAAGGGGTAAGTGGTCGTGTAGTGCTTGCGTCCAGGGTTTTGTTTGTTTGCTCCCCTTGTGTTTGCATAGGTATTTTTTTCCTGTGTGCTCCTTCAGGCCCCAAAAAAACAACGGATATGTTATTGGCATCTGACTAAACTTTGGGCAGAAATAATTCTGTCATTCTTTTTTCATATCTGTATCTTGCCCAAAAAAACTAGAGAATCATTACAATAGCAACACAATTCCAGAGATCACCAGAATGTGAAACATTTAGTTAGAAAATGAGGACTCCTACTGTGAGACCTGAGCATATCTAGTTAATTCTGTATTATAGTCCTTACCGATTTAATGAACAATTTCTGTTTTTTATTAGATTGCAGCATATTTGTGTTGTTTTAATGGTTTATGTCTTTGCCAGTAATGCCTCTTTTTCTGTTTTACTGGAATCAATTTTAGCAAAAGAACTCTCAGACATCTGTACAGAATAGTTTAAATTTACGCCATTTGGTTGTTTTAAATGAGATAGGAATAGCATCTAATGCCTGTTTCAATATTTTCATTTAGTGAGACACAGATGTCAGACAAAGAATGGTTCACAGTTAGACCATGTTATCCTTTCAGATGAAGTCACACATTTAAAGTTATCTTTTCTATAAAATTTTATGTGGGAACAAAAAATGGACAGAAGCCATTCATACTTGATCCATCATTTTGCCATACGTTATTTTTTCACTGAGCAAGCATTGACTATAAAGCCTTGTACACACGGCCGGTTTTCTCGGCAAGAAAACTGCTGGGAGAGCTTTTTGCAGAGAAAACCGGTCATGTGTATGGTTTCCCGTTGGGAAAACTGCTGGGAATCTCGACGAGAAAAATAGAGAACCTGCTCTCTATTTTCTCGTCGGGATTCTCGACGGCCTGTTTCCCGACGAGAAAACGGTGCGTGTGTATGAGGCTTGTATGCTTACCTGTCCCCAGGTAAGCCTGTGCATGCCCGATGAGATTTTGACGCATGCGCGGTAGCTTACAAGGGTAGTGTGGGGTGAAGCAAGATGGCGGCGATGGCATCAAATGTGACGAGCGCATGCTCGTTGTAGTCGATGATGTCACCGCGTTCTTGCCATTCAAAAGAACGGCGGTTCTTTTGAATGTGCGTGTTACACAGGGCTTGGCAAGAAAAGCTTGCCAGGAATCCCGTCAGGAAAAACTACGTTTTTTTCCTGACGGGATTCTCGCCCGTGTGTAGAGGGCTTAAGTTTATAGAATGCTAGTGTTCTTAAACATCAAAGCTCAGAAGTGCATCCAAGATCATCCACAGTACTATGAATCACCTTGGTATTACTTATTAAATTTACTAACACATGTAAGAAAAAAGCTTCCTCAGTCTGGTAAGACCAGAACCCTGCAAATTCCAGTTCTGTACAGTATAGACTAGATATGCCCTGCATACACAGGTTGCCTTTAACAGCACATTAGACCTATTCGGGCAGTAATTGCTCTGTTTACGGTGTAAAACAGCTCCCTTTGACCTCATTTACACAATATTTTAGTGCCACTTGGGGCAAGAATCTAGTGAATGCCTTCAACTGGATTCACAGGTGGATGCCGAAAGTTGCAGCTGGTCAGACTATACAAAACAATAAATGCCTAAATGCAGCTGTCCACCAATGTTTGTACATAATTGCACATGAAGTGATTTCCTGCAGTTATGGATAGATGATTTCTCCCGGATGCAAGCCTTTTGTGTCCAGGGGCGATCATATGTCGCTAACCGCAGTTAATTGCTCCAAGTGCTATTACATCCAAACACTGGTAAACAGCTGCAGTCGCTGTCAGCCTGTTATTGCTTTGTATAGTCTTAGCAGTTGCAACTATCTGCACCTACCTGTTTATTCAGCTGCAGGAATCTGCTGGATTCTTTTCATAGCTGCCACTAAAATATTGTGTGAATGAGGCCTTAGCCAAAAGATTCCCAACTAGATATACCATTCTCTAAGGCTGCATTCACATCTGAGCGTAGCGATTTACTGGCATTTTTATTTGAGAGTTTTTGAGCATTTTTAGCAGTGTATTACAAGCATTTTGCATTTTTGTTTAGCCAACAGAAAGCACTAGGGGAAGGAAAGGGAGAGGAAATTAGGAGTGGAGAGCTGCTGTTTGAGGTTCACGTATGAGTGTTCTGTCACCTATACAAAAATTATTTTTATTTCTATTTTAAATTGAATGGGTTGTTTTACAAGGTTATCGTTTACAAACACTTTAAGTCAGAATTGAATTGTGTAGCATCAGTTAAGACAGCTCTCAAAGGAAAATATTGCATTTCACAAGTCATGCGACTTGGGGTCTCACAAGTCAGATCCCATATTGCAGCAGTGTGAACCAATATAGTCCCTGAATATTTAAAAAAGTCAGAATACAGAGCCAGCTAGAGAATGAGTACTTTTGTATTTCATGAATATGACTTTTGAACATGAAATATTTTCTTCATAAAAAAAAGCAAAAAACAGCCTAAATGTCTTAACAGTCTGGCACCTCTATTTTTCTCTTTATTCCTCTTGCTCAGTTCTCCAGTAAATGTTTTCCAACAACTGACACTAGTATGCTTGCATGTCTGTATAACTGTGGTATAGCAATTAGTATTTTGTGTATAAAAGGGCTATATACCACATAACTAAAATAATAATAATAATTATTATAATTATTAACATGTAGGCATTTCAATCTCTCTCAAGGACACGTGGCACCAGCTGCATGCTATTTTATTTGCTAGCCAGGAAACCCCTTTCTGTTCCAATTTTTTATTTAATTTGTTACTAGCTGCCTGATTTTCATGCCTAAAATATTTGCAAACCTAAACAATTAACTTTTTTGATTTTCTCACTTTTGGGATGTTACATATACCATTGAAAGCATTTATTATATCTGTATAAGTGCACAAAAAACACCTGTTCCTCCTTCTAGAAATTATGTGAGCTGATTACATCCTATGCTTTCTGTCTGTGCTGCATTCAGGGCTGTCTTTAAAGTGGAGGTTCACCCTAAAAAAATTAAATAAAAAAAATAGCCAAAAAGACTCAAAAAATATTTTTTTATACTTACCAGAAATTGCTGTTACTAGGCAGATCGTCCTAATCTGCATCTTCCTCTTCCGCGGTGAGGTTCTGTGTTCTCCTCCTCGCGTTGCCTCCTGGGAAATGGAGGCGCGCTGCCTTCTGGGACACACAGGATGGTGTTCCCATTCACAAAGAACCGCGCGACTTGCGCATGCGTGACCCGCGCGACTCGCGCATGCGCAGTAGGAAACGGGCAGTGAAGCCATAAGGCTTTACTGCCTGTTTCTAGACTTGTGCACAACGGAAAAATTTGTTTAGTTTCGATTCGTTTCTTTTCGGTCCTGTTGATTCGTAATCGTTCGTAATTTTGCTAGACGGGATTTTTCGTGTTCGGACTAATTCGTACTTTCGGTAGAGTACATTGTTTTTCGTTGATTCTGGACACAACTCCTACTTTCGTAACTTTTTTTGGGTTCGTTGATTCGTAATTTTCCGTGTCTCTCTCACAACGACGCTGCCTATTATGCCTAATGTGCTTCGAATGGATTTGTACTTTTCTAAATACATAGCGGTTATTTGTAACGATTCGAAATCTCGTATTTTAATTTCGTTTTTTACATGCGGCTATAACCTCCACCCCATTACACCATTTTGAGAGGGAGTTTAGCACGGCGAGGGAGAAGCAGAGAGCAGAGCAGCGTGTTATTGTGCTTCGAATGGATTCGTACATTCGTAACTTTTTTCATAACGAATTATGCCGAAGATATTCGGGCATTCGCTATTTGCGATATAATTTATTTCGGATTCGGTTTTATTCGTAATTGCTTTGTTTCGGAAATTCGAATGCTTTCGAATGTCCGAAAGTTGCTAAATTTGGACGAATTTCGATTCGTTACGAAACGAATTGCACAAGCCTACCTGTTTCCCTTAGTGAGGATGACGGTGCCGGGACGCGGTCTGAGGAACGGATCTGACTCGGGCGGCCGACATCACGGGCAACCTGGACAGGTAAGTGTGTTTATTAAAAGTGAGCAGCTACAGTGTTTGTAGCTGCTGACTTTTATTTTATTTTTTTTACCGCCGGACCTCCGCTTTAAAATTGATTGGACCCTGGGCAAACATTTTCTTGCCCCCCCTCATGCAATTTCACTCTCTACTTGCCTGCACACCATGGACCGGGTTGGTGAGGGGACCAATAAATAGACAGAAAACTCCTAAGGATCATAGAACTCCTGGGATCAGTGGCAGTGCTGGGGGGAGGGGAGAGTGTGATCAATGGCAATGCTGTTTTTTTACCGACTACCAATATAAAGAAGAGTTTCAACACTGACCACCAATGTAATAGGGGTTTACACTGATCACTAATGTAATAGAAGCATTCACAGTAACCACCAATCTAAGGAGGGGGACCTTCACACTGGCCACTAGTGTGAATAAAAGGATTGTACACCAAGCCACAATATAATGAGAAGATTTACAATGACCACCACTGTAAAAGGGATTTACACTGACCACTAATGTAATAGGAGCATTCACAGTAACCACCAATGTAAGGTGGGATTTACACTGACCACTAATGTAATAGGAGCATTCACAGTAACCACCAATGTAAGGTGGGATTTACACTGACCACTAATGTAAGGGGGACATTCACACTGGCCACTAGTGTGAATGAAAGAATTGTACACCAAGCCCCAATGTAATGAGAAGATTTACACTGACCACCAATGTAACTGAGACATTTAGCCTGGGTTCACATTTGTGTGTGTCGGGAACTCATGCAAAATCGCTTTCCTGCCTGACACCACAAAAATGTGCTGCCCTTGAGCAGATACACAGCAGTGCCATTAATTGTTAATGACACCCTCACGCATCTGCTGACATGTGTCGTGCAACCGTTTGATTTTGAAAAAGGGTTAGGGACTTTCTTTCGCATTTCTAGCGCATAGAGCAGCTCATTGAAATAATTGGGCTGCCCTACACGTGACCTACATCTTTATCCACCCTGTCAGCACACCTTTGCATCCTAAAACCTGCTAACCTCTTCACCCCAAACCTCCCCCATCCTCTCCACTTCAACCCTCCCCCCTTTAACTCTACCTGTCTCCTCTGCTCATCTTTGCACCCACCTTCCTTACCTCTATATATCCGCTCCTTGCTCACCTTTACACCCAAACTGTAATTTCTTCTCTGCCTACCTCTGCACACCCCACACTACCCTCCTCCCCACCAATTTACTTACCTTTGCAGAACAGGCTGATGTTAGGCTGAATGACCACATTTGGAGGCAGGACTTTCAAGCATGCCAATTTATCTCCCCAGTGGGCAGCGTTCAGTATAAGTGATGGTGGATGTGACCTCAGGGGGGCATGATATACATCTGAATGCTGCCGGTCCGCAGCTATTTACATATGCATGCAGTCGCTATTTACATAGCAATGCCGGTATTTACATGTAAACACAGGGTCTGCAGGTGAGTCATCTGTACACAACAATAGGGCAGAACTGGGCAGCATTAGTAGCAGCATTTCACACTGAGATATCGGGACACTGCACGGGATTTAAACTTCAAGGGACAAGGGAATTTAAACCGGGATCGTTGGCAAGTATGAGGTAACTGCTTTGGGCCCCATAACAATGACAGGGCCCAGGGCATCTTCCCCTTTTGCCCTGCCTTAAAGCCGACCCTGGCAGTATGGATCCTAGTTCTCTCTGTGAGCTGCAGAACACCTCCTACCTATCTTATATTGATGTTGTGGGGGGCCGGGGTATTCTGTAGTCCACTCCTAACCTACATTCTCCCTTAGAGTGACAATGGTGCTTCTCCATAGATACAGTACAGTGAGAGAGTGTTGTCAATCTAGTTATTGGCACCTGGAACAATTAAGGAAAGAATCTAAAAAAAGGAAAACTAATGTAGCCATCATGTGTAAGGATTAGTAAGCAAGCTATCCTTTTGTCCAATAAAAGCTCCTCATTGGCCAATAAGGACTCTCTCGCTGGATAACTGAATGGTTCTTGGTAGTACTTAGGTTTAGGTTGAGGTTCAGTTGAAGAAGTCAGGCCCTAGTAACCAAATGCAATTAGATGCACACAGATGGTTTTGTTTGGCTAACAAAGACACCTTGTGCAGACTGTGATTTATAATCTGGACTTTTGCTTTTAAATGTTTAAAATAGGTAGCAGATTTGCTTTAGGAAGTGGTGAGTAGTACTATATGAAGAATTCTGATTCAGTTCTACATACTTTAATAATTTAGTAAGGCATTTTCTAAAGTGAAGATTATTCTGTCTTTATATTTCATCATTGCTGGTAGAGATCTATGGTTCAGGAGATGTGAACTCTTTGCTTGCCCTCCAGCAGATAGAAAATAAACTCCCTTTAATGTATACAAGCACGTCATGTCTGACATGAACCTGTGACACGCTTTACGTTTTGCATGCCAATTATCTAACTACCTGTGTTATACCTTTTCAGCTTTTGATAATGAATAAAGAAATCTCGGCTCAAGAACTTGACTTTTTACTGCGCTTTAACATTGACCACATCTATAATAGTCCACTGGACTTTCTTTCAAATTCAGCATGGAGCGCCATTAAGGTATATTTAATGTGATGCAAAATCTTTCCTTGCTGGTGGTTCATGAATTAATTCTTCTTGGCAATCACTAGAATATCTACAATGTACAAACTATACTTGAAATGGAATAAGGTTTAGGGTTATCTGAATTTAAATAAAAAACAATCATCCTATTAAGTTGTTTTTCCCTATTGAGTTGAACTGGTAATCCTATTTGGTAGGGTCGCATTGACAGTTGTGGCACATATCTTAAAGTAGAACAGTTATAATTTATTTATGATTGTGTTTTACTTGCCAATTGATGTGCAGTTTTAGCCAACCGTTTTTATAATAGTCACACTTCTGCTAGTCAGTAAGATCACCTTGCTATTTCCTAGTTTGGCATTGCTGCATTCTGGGTCAGCTCACTGGTCAGTAGGCATGTGCATTTCGTTTCGTTCCGAATCGAAATTCAGGCAAATTTTCATTATTCGGACGTTCGGATGCATCAGAATTAACGAATTACAATGCTAACGAATTCAACCGAATCCGAAATAACGTTTCGAATCGAAAAATCACGGACGAAATTCGAATCGAATTCGAAAAAAATTTGAATTGAATTCGAAAAAAATTCTAGTCTAATCGAATTTGAAAACAATTAGAATAGAATCAAAAATATTGGAAAGAATTGAATAGAAAAACAATAGAACAGAATAGAATAAAATACAATATATATATTATATTTTATTCTATTCTGTTCTATTTTTTTCTAGTCTATTTTCTATTTCTATTCTAATCTTTTCTAATTGGAATTCGAAAAATCGGTCGCATTCGAAAATATTTCAACCAAATTCGAAAATATTTCTACCGGATTCGATAATATTTCATCCGCATTCGTTAATATTTCAACCAAATTCGATAATATTTCAACCGGATTCGAAATTATTCCAACCGAATAGAAAAGACCATGTTCCGACATTCGAATTTCGTATAGAATGAATTCAAATTCCAAGAAGAAAAGATTAGAAAAGATATAGAAAATAGACTAGAAATAGACTAGACTAGGGAAATGGCTGCTAATAGTTTGCAGGAGACCTGCAAAAAAAATGAAATAGATGCTTATAGTCTGCAGATCTGATGAGAAAATGAAATAGATACTAATAGTCTGCAAGAGATCTGCAAAAAAAATATATAAATGCTAATAGTCTGCAGGAGATCGGATGGAAATAAATAGTAATCTGCAAAAAAAAATGAAATAGATGCTAATAGTCTGCAGGAGATATGCTGAAATAAAGGAAATGGCTGCTCTAATGCAAAAAAAGAAAAAGAAAATAAAAATTAAATAGATGCTAATAGTCTGCAGGAGATCTGCTGAAATAAAGGAAATGGCTGCTCTAATGCAAAAAAAGAAAAAGAAAATAAAAATGAAATAGATGCTAAAAGTCTGCAGGAGATCTGCAAAAAAAATGAAATAGATGTTAATATACTGCAGGAGATCTGATGAAAATAAATAGTAATCTGCAAAAAAAATGAAATAGATGCTATTTATTTCCATCAGATCTCCTGCAGTATATTAACATCTATTTCATTTTTTTGCAGATCTCCTGCAGACTATTAGCATCTATTTCATTTTTATTTTATTTTTATTTTTTTGCATTAGAGCAGCCATTTCCTTTATTTCAGCAGATCTTCTGCAGACTATTAGAATCTATTTCATTTTTTTTTGCAGATTACTATTTATTTCCATCCGATCTCCTGCAGACTATTAGCATTTATATAATTTTTTTGCAGATCTCCTGCAGACTATTAGTATCTATTTCATTTTCTCATCAGATCTGCAGACTATAAGCATCTATTTCATTTTTTCTTTGCAGGTCTCCTGCAAACCATTAGCAGCCATTTCCCTAGTCTAGTCTATTTCTAGTCTATATTCTATTTCTATTCTAATCTTTTCTAATTGGAATTTGAATTCATTCTATACAAAATTCGAATGTCGGAACATGGTTTATTATAATATTTTCTATTTGGTTGGAATAATTTCGAAATGTTAACGAATGCGGATGAAATATTATCGAATCCGGTAGAAATATTTTTGAATTTGGTTGAAATATTTTCGAATGCGACCGATTTCTCGAATTCCAATTAGAAAAGATTAGAATAGAAATAGAAAATAGACTAGAAAAAAAATAGAACAACAGAATAGAATATAGATACTATCTATTTCATTTTTAATTTTTTTTGCAGATTACTATTTGTTTCGGATGAGACCTGCAAAAAAAAAAAAATGAAATAGATGTTAATATACTGCAGGAGATCTTATGGAAATAAATAGTAATTTGCAAAAAATCCGATTGAAATATTATGGAATCCGGTTAAAAGAAAATTCAAATTCGGTTGAAATATTTTCGAATGCGGTTGAAATAATTTCGAATCATGTTGAAATAATTTCGAATCATGTTGAAAAAATTTTGAATCCGGTAGAAATATTTTCGAATTTGGTTGAAATATTTTTGAATGCGACAGATTTTTTGAATTCGGTCGAAAACTAAACGAAATCCGAAAACGAATTTAACAAATTTAACGAATCAAACTAAACGAAATTAATTAATGAATTAAAATTAAACTAAACAAATTTTTTCCTTTTGCACATGTCTACTGGTCAGAGGTAACGATGATCATTAAGGCCTCATGCCCACGGGCGTTTTTTCAGCCGCGTTTTTTAGCGTTTTTTTTAAACCCAGGACCAGTGCGTTCCTCAGCGTCAGAATTAGGCAGAAAAAAACGCGAGCGTCAAAAAATGCGCAAAAACGCGCACTAACGCGCACTAACGCGCAAAAAACGCGCACTAACACGCGGTCGCGTTTTTAGCTCCGACGTTTTGTTTTTTTTTTGTTTTTTTTCAAAAAAAATAAAAAATAAAAAATAATAATATTTACAATAACATGGACAGGCGTTTTTAAGCTGCAAAAAACGCAGCTGTAAAAATGCCAGTGGGCATGAGGCCTAACTGTTAAATGAAGAGGGACCAAGGCAACATTGGAAGCTGAAATACTCAACCAGTAAAATGAATGACAAAATCAGGCACTTTGTATGTGTCAACTTTTTTGACTTTGCAGTATGAAGATGTTTGTAAATTACAAGATTGACTAAACAGTGCTGCAAATTATGTGGCATGTTAAACAAACATATGTATTTCAAGTGTTTATTAAGCTGTTCTTACACTAAAACTCAAATGAAACCAAAAGTTGTCAGGGAAAGGTTAGAACATCTGTCAGCTTATTGCTGTTGGAGAGATTTGCTCTCATTTCCTGTCCCATTCACATCAGCACTAAAAATGTGGACTATGGGCATCCTGGTTGTGCAAGCATAACAGATGTCCCCACTGGAGAATTTATCCTGACCTCAGCTTTAAAATTTCTCTTTACTTTCTGTCTCGTTGAGTGGTCATCAGCATATACATGGATACAGACAGGCACAGAGCTTCTTTAAAAGTGGGGGAAAATATGTTGTTGCAACTTGTGATCTCACTGGAAAGATGTCGTGTTGGCACAGGAAGTGGAAGGGAATCAACCCAACCACCGCTGGCTTAAAAGGTCATATGTTATCCAATCTGTGCAAGAGAACAACATAAATGATATCAACTGAGCAACTAGCACAACAGTAAAGCAAAAGTAGTCCAGTATCCAAAAAGTCTATATTATCTGTATAGAAAACAGAATTTGTATGGAAAACCAAACGCTCTTGGATCATTCGTTGCAGCTGATTACATTTTGCTTGTGTATAGGCATTATTTATATTTGTGTTGTGCAGACAATGAGCTTCATGGATGAATTCCGAAGTCTAGACAGAGACATTGAAGGATCACCAAAGCGATGGAAAAGAGTGATTGAATCAGAATGCCCAGAGAGGGAACGACTGCCACAAGAATGGAAAAACAAACGTTCCCTGCAAAAAATGATATTATTGCGTGCACTGAGACCGGACCGAATGACTTACGCCATCAGGTATATTACAAACCAGTGGAGGACTGGGAACCTTTGAACCGCAGGAGTAAACACAGCCAACTTGTCCTTTTCATATGATTTCTGTTGGCTTTATAGAGTGTGCCATGCACTGGTGTCATATTGATTGGTGAACATGGTGTAAGATGGATGTTCCTAAAGGACATGATTTAGGGGATATATTGTCAGGCTTTTGTTTGCTTCAAGTGGGTTTTGCATTCCCATACAAGTTTATAGAAATGCAAAACCCACTGGAAGCAGGTCAGATGCAGGTCCAATGGAGGTCAAATGCAGGGCAAATGCACGTTACTTAAGGCCCCTTTCACACGAACGTGTCTGTATACGGACTCCGCTATGCTCAGCAGGGATCGCTCCGTTGATCCCTGCTGAGCAGGCAGATGACAGCTCCATCTCTGCACACTGTGCAGGGACCGACCTGTCAAAACGCCGCTCTCCTTTATGGGGGATCGGATGATAACGGACCGTAGAGTCCGTTTTCATCCGATCCGATCCACCAGACAGATGGAAAATAGGGTTTGCGTCCGTCTGACTTTAGCGGATCGGAGCAGATCGGATGTCAGCTGATATGTCACCGCTGACATCCGTTTCTCCATAGACCTGCATGGAGCATCCGTTCAGGTCCGCCTAAAAAACTGACAGGTGGACCTAAACGGTGTGAAAGGGGCCTAATTCTGAATGACATTGCAGGCATCTTAAACGGATGACTACAAAAAACTATTGACATTGCTTGTGTAGCGACACCACCCCCTTTCCTGCTTTTGGCTTCTTAGCAGAAAAAAGGGCACACAGTGCTACATGTCCGTACCCTCTTATATAAAAAGGTTGAGCGTTGTAATATACCTGGGTCTCTGTGATCAGGTTCCCCCAGAGAATGGCTCCCGTCTTCACTGTAACAAAGACAAGTCTCTATTCCCCAATAACTTTAAGGTCCACACCGATTGCAACTCCAACGTAGAGTTTATTTTCTCTGTTATGCACGATAACTGGACAGGAGAAGGTTGGAAGAAGAGCAGGACAGCAAAAGGTGTGGGAATAGGTCCAGGCACAAACAAATTCTTATTGACTACCCATATCTTCAGGTACACTCAGCCCATCCGGATAGTCTCCCAATGGAGTGGGCCCTAGCAGCCGGAATGATGCTCGAACTAGATACACACAGTCTCTGTCACAGACCTAGTGAACTTGGGTCTCTGCCACAGACCTGGTGAACTTGGTTGCAATATTAAGCCTCTTTCAGGGAGATGACATCCCTCCAGAGAGTTACCGGGCCCCTTCCTTCACTGTGAGTTCCTCACCAGTCCCTCCGAACGGTCCTCCCCCGGCCTCCTCATCTAAGATACGGGTCTCCTCGCAAGGCAGCACCCTGGGATTCCTCAATCCTCTGTGGGCCTCAGCCAAAGGTGCTGAGCCCAAGGCCTCCAGTTGCAGCCCCAGGGCTAAAGGTGCCTGGGACTGATCCGCCAGTGTCCTGAACCAGGAACTCCACCCCAGAGCTAAAGGTGCCTGGGGTGGCCACGAACAGAATCACACGCTCCCGGGGTCGGACCCCCGTGAACTTACCCCCGACAGACAGGGTCTGCTCCTTTTATATCCCCTCCCAGGATGCATAGCGGGCCAACACGCCACCATACCACCGCCGATAGGGGACATCCAAGGCACAGCACTGTACCAGCAGTTCAACCCTGGCCTCCGATGGCAGCGTCACCAACAGGCCACGAGGAACTACACACCAGTATCCCGCCTGCAGCTAAAATTGGGTTTTACTGAACCCTATCAAATAATGTGTTTGAGCACAACTACCACTTAAACATCCGCCTAAATTTCAAAGCCCCGCTACACTTGTTTAAAAATATTGTTTTCAGCCTCTTTCAGCCACTTCCTGTCTACATGCAAGAGCTCCAGCTCCCTTATAATATAAAGGTGGTCTGTGTTTTGCACAGTGTGTGTCAGCATGGCTGCTTTAGGTCTCCAGCATTTGGCATTGCGACAAGGCAGGACCACAATTGGGAGAATTTTGACCACAACAGGAAGTGATTGAACAAGGACCTTTATAGCAGAATATTATATTAACCACTTGCAGACCGCATAACACCGTTATATGGTGGCAAAGTAGCTCTCCTGTGCTGCATAATGTACCTAGTACGTGATCTGACACATCCGGGTAGGGGGCAAACCGGTGCGCTGCCTGTGCTGTGATTAGACACAGCACAAGCCGGTCAGCGGATGCCAGCCAATGGATGACCACCGCCACCCGCTGCTCAGCGAGGAGTAAGACAGGACAGAGCACTGTCCTGTCAGTGGGGATATGGCCATTTTTATTTCCCTGCAAAGCAGGAAATAAAAAATGGCACATACCTTATTAAAAGAACTATACAGTAAACACATAAACACATAAACACTGGTTAGGCACACATTTAATCTTTGATCACCTTAGATCAGCCTTTCTCAACCTTTTCAACACAGAGGAACCCTTGAAATAGTTCTCCGGTCTCGGGGGAACCCCTGCTAAAAATTAGAAATCTACAATTCATGATACCTTTGTGTGATGGTCAGTGGGAAGGATGGTCCTTACACTTGTGGTCATTGGGAAGAATTACCTCCTTACAGATAGCTAAAAAGATCAATGGTGTCAGTAGGAAATTATCTGAGAGGCAGAAATTGCCCAATGCTGAAGGAACCCCTAGCAACCTCTGGAAGAACCCTAGGGTTCCACGGAACCCTGGTTGAGAATCACTGCCTTAGATGTTTAACCCCTTCCCAGCCAGTGTCATTAGTACAGTGACAGTGCAACTTTTTAGCACTGATCACTCTATTAGTGTCACTGGTTCTCACAAAGGGGGTTATTTATGAAAGACAAATCCACTTTATGCAAGTGCACTTGAAAGTGCAATCGATGTAGATCTGCGGGGAAGCTCTGAATTGAGGGGAAGCTCTGCTGATTTTATCATCCAATCATGTGCAAGCTAAAATGTTTTTTTTAATTTTCCTTGCATGTCCCCCTCAGATCTACAGCGAATGCACTTTTCAAGTGCACTTGCAGTGCACTTACAGTGCACTTGTAGTGCAAAGTGGATTTGTCTTTCGTAAATAACCCCCATAGTGTCAGTTAGGGGTTGATTGACTAAAGGCAAATACACGGTTGCACCCTGCAAGAGCAGTTGCTCCAGAGCTTAGTAAACAAGTAGAAACTCTGCTGACTTCCATCATCCAATCATGTACAAGTAAAAATGATTTTTTTTGTTATTTTCCTTGCTGGTGACTGGGTATTCTTTGCAAAGTAAAGCTTTACCTCATTTACTAAGCTCTGGCGCAACTGCACAGCCCATTTTCCTTTAGTAAATCAACCCCTTAGTGTCAGACTGCCCACATTACTATCACAGTCATGCTTTAAGTCGCTGATCGCTGCCATTACTATTATAAAAGAAAAAAAAAGTCCAGTATATTTACCAGTTTGTAGATGCTATAACGTTCGTGTAAACCGATCAATATACGCTTATTGGGTTTCGTTTTTACCGAAGACATGCAGCAGAATACATATTTACCTAAATTTATGAAGATATTCGATTTAAAAAAAAAATTATTGGATATGTTTTATAGCAGAAAGTAAAAAATATTGTTGTTCAAAATTTTTTGTTCAAAATTTTCTGTTTTATTTTTCATTTATAGCGCAAAAAATAAAAAACCCAGTGGTGATCAACATACCACCAAAAGAAAGCTCTATTTGTGGGAACAAAAATTATATAAATTTTGTTTGAGTACAGCGTTAACTGCGCAATTGCCAGTTAAAGTAACGCAGTGACAAAAAGCAAAAAATGTCCTTGTCATGAAGGGGGGTAAGTGATTAATAAAGGATGCAGAACTGAAAAGATTGCAAAACCCTTTTAAAATTCGTTTAACATATTTAAGCTTGTATGAAAGCTTAGTCATTGGGGTTAAATCTACTATTGTATGGTTTTACAAAATATCCAAACCTAATGCTGCAAAGTCTGTTTTTCTTGTGTGGTGTAAATACTAATTTAAAGCACATGTACATTTTAGAAACTTTGTTGAAGAGAAACTTGGGGCCAAATATGTAGAGCGTCGCAAGACAGAGTTTGCCAAATCCTTTCAGGAGAGCGGTCCAGCTTTTCCCATTGTTTTCATACTATCTCCTGGAGTTGATCCCTTGAAGGATGTAGAGACACTTGGTAAGATTTAACTTAATGCCATGCTACATTTGCATTGTATGCATTTAGGTATACACAGTATCTCACCAAAGTGAGTACACCTCTCACATTTTTGTAAATATTTTATTATATCTTTTCATGTGACAACACTCAAGGAATGACACGTTGTTACAATATAAAGTAGTGAGTGTACAGCTTGTATAACTGTAAATTTGCTGTCCCCTTAAAATAACTCAACACAGCCATTAATGTCTAAATCGCTGGCAACAAAAGTGAAAATGTACAAATTGGGCCCAAAGTGTCAATATTTTGTGTGGCCATCATTATTTTCCAGCACTGCCTAAACCCTCTTGGGCATGGAGTTCACCAGAGCCTCACAGGTTGCCACTGGAGTCCTCTTCCACTCCTCTATGATGACATCACAGAGCTGGTGGATGTTAGAGACCTTGCGCTCCTCCACCTTCCATTTGAGGATGCCCCACAGATGCTCAATAGGGTTTAGGTCTGGAGACATGCTTGGCCAGTCCATCACCTTTACCCTCAGCTTCTTTAGCAAGG
Source organism: Rana muscosa (assembly GCA_029206835.1). NCBI lineage: Eukaryota > Metazoa > Chordata > Amphibia > Anura > Ranidae > Rana > Rana muscosa. The sequence goes on from CM055127.1 coordinate 386,169,704, forward strand.
CAATGGTCGTCTTGGAGGTGTGTTTGGGGTCGTTATCATGTTGGAATACTTCCCTGCGGCCCAGTCTCTGAAGGGAAGGGATGATGCTCTGCTTCAATATGTCACAGTACATGTTGGCATTCATGGTTCCCTCAATAAACTGTATGTAGCTCCCCAGTGCTGGCAGCACTCATGCAGCCCCAGAGCATTACACTTTCACCACCATGCTTGTCTTTGTACTCCTTACCTGGTTGCCGCCACACACACTTGACACCATCTGAACAAAATAAGTTTATCTTGGTCTCATCAGACCACAGGACATGGTTCCAGTAATCCATGTCCTTGGTCTGCTTGTCTTCAGCAAACTGTTTGCAGGCTTTCTTGTGCATCATCTTTAGAAGAGGCTTCCGTCTAGGACAACAGTCATGCAGACCAATTTGATTTAGTGTGCGGCGCATGGTCTGAGCACTGACAGGCTGACCCCCACCCCTTCGACCTCTGCAGCAATGCTGGCAGAACTCATACATCTATTTCCCAAAGACAACCCCTGGATACGACGCTGAGCATGTGCACTCAACTTCTTTGGTTGACCATGGCGAGGCCTGTTCTGAGTGGAACCTGTCCTGTTAAACAACTGTATGGTCTTGGCCACCATGCTTCAGCTCAGTTTCAGGGTCTTGGAAATCTACTTATTGCCTAGACCATATTTATGTAGAGCAAAAATTATTTTTTTCAGATCCTCAGAGAGTTCTTTGCCATGAAGAGCCATGTTGAACTCCCAGTGACCAGTATGAGAGAGTGAGAGCGATAACACCAAATTTAACACACCTGCTCCCCAATCACATCTGAGACCTTGTAACACAAACGAGTCACATTACACCGGGGAGGGAAAATGGCTAATTGGGCCCAATTTGGACATTTTCACTTAGGGTTGTACTCACTTTTGTTGCCAGTAGTTTAGACATTAATGGCTGTGTGTTGAGTTATTTTGAGGGGACAGCAAATTTACACTGTTATACAAGCTGTACACTCACTACTTTATATTGTAGCAAAGTGTAATTTCTTCAGTGTTGTCACATGAAAAGATATAATAAAATATTTACAAAAATGTGAGGGGTGTACTCACTTTTGTGAGATACTGTAGGTTTATTTTGATAATGTCAGACAAGGCAGCTACATAATTAGTTTCTTCAATAATACATTCTATTTATTCTGCTCCATTATAACCATTTATCAAACTGAAAAGTCCATGGCCGAGGAGTTTTGTACCAAGCATAAGGGGAGTCTGAGGGGGATCTGAGAGACTAGTCCCCCATCAGCTCTGCTTCACTTTTGATTGATTGACAGCACATGGTAGTGGGCAGATTCATTGACATAGGCAGTAGGGATCAATGGTGTACCCCTGTACGCCAGCTAAGAGTTGGTCTTAATTTCTAACCTGAGAACTGGCGGTAAGTCTTTAGGAATTTGATGCTGCCATAGCGCCAGTTCCATAACTGCTTGCTACTAGTATTATGTACTTATACTGCGGCAAGGTGGCACTGCTGTGCTGGATCACATACCTAGTACGTGATCCCACACTTCCGGGTCTGGGGTGTGCATGCGCGCCGCCAGTGACCTGCTTTCGCTGTTATTATACACAGCGGTACCTGATCTGCGTGTATCGTGGACTCAATGTCTGCCAGCACCCACCGATCATTAGGCAGAGAGCCAGAACGGCGATCTGCCTATGTAAGCAAGGCAGATCGCCATTCTGTCAGTAGGGAAGGCATGGATCCTGTGTTCCTGCAAAGCAGGAACATGGATCTATGCCTTCCTCTAGTAAAAGCCCCTTCCACAGTACACAAACACACTACCTAGGCGATTGTCCGCTGCAATATCGCAGTCCCACTATAAGTCGCTGACCGCCCCATTACTAGTAAAAAAATTAAAAATATATATATCCCATAGTTTTTAGACGCTATAACTTTTGCGCAAACCAATCAATATACGATTATTGGGATTTTTTTTACCAAAAATATGTAGCAGAATACATGTGTTTAATAGCAGAAAGTAAAAAATTTCGTTTTTTTTACAAAATTGTCAGTCTTTTTTTGTTTTTTGTTTATAGCACAAAAAATAAAACCTGCAGAGGTGTCAAATACCAAAATTAAAGCTCTTTTTATGGGGGAAAAAAGGACAGAATATTTATTTGGGTATAGCGTCGCACAAGCGTACAATTGTCAGATAAAATAATGCAGTGTCGTATTGCAAGATATGGCCTGGTCATGAAGGGGGTAAATCTTCCAGGGGTCAAGTGGTTAAAGTGGTGGCATTAAGATCTATCAGATTTTGCCATGTGTGTTGGTAATGTTACAGACACTGGTGCAAATACTTGCCTGAATTAGGCACAGGTAGTTCAGGTAAGGGTAATCTTATTGAATGTTACCAACTGTGCCTGTTTGAGAATATGAGAGCTTGAGGCAATCCACTCAACATGCAGATTTACTTTACCCTTCTGTCCATGTCACTCAAGCATCTCATTACATTCTTAGGCAGTGGCGGAACTACCAGGGTCGCAGCAGTCGCACTTGCGACCAGGCCCTGTCATTCCGCCACTGTCGGCGGTCCCAGCGGGGTTGCTAGTCCCACAGCTCTGAGCGGAGAGCATATCTCTCATACAGCTCAGAGCCGACAGTTCTCCCTGCTCCCCCCTCCATCCCTCCTTCCTCTCTTGCATGGGATGATACCGCCGATCTGCTCTTTCTCCCCCCACCGCTCTCCTGTGTGTGTTTTGTGGGAAGTCGAGTGTAAAGCACACACCTCTCGTGGTATACATACGGGAGAGCGGTGTGGGGAGAAGGAGCAGATCGGCTGTGTCATCCCGTGCGAGAGAGGAAGGAGGGAGGGGAGGAAAGGGTGAACTGTTGGCTCTGGGCTGTATGAGAGATGCTCTCTGCTCAGAGCCATACTAAGGAGGCAGGCAGCATTGATAAACATTGATAGGCGGCACTGATATGCAGCACTGATAGGTTGCATTGATGAGCAGTGATCTGTGGAACGGAAAGGCGGCTTGGCACTGATGGGCATTGATGAGCACTGATAGGTGGCACTGATGGGCACTGGTAGATGGCACTGATAGGCTGCACTGATAGGCAGCACTGATACGTAACACTGATATGTGGCACTGATGGGCACTGATAGGCGGCATTGATGAGCAATGACAGGTGTCACTGATAGGCAGCACTGATGGGCATTAATGAGCACTGATAGGCAGAACTCATAGGCTGCACTGATGGCCACTGATAGGCGGCATTGATAAGCACTGATAGGTGGCACCTTTGGTTACTGAAAGGCAGCCTTGATGGGCAATAATAGGTGGCACTGATAGGCATTGAGCACTGATAGGTGGCACTGATAGGTGCTGATAGGCAGCATTGATGAGCACTGATATGTGGCACTGATAGGTGGCACTGATAGTCATCATTGATAGGCTAAATTGATGGGCACTGATAGGCTGCACTGATGTGCATTGAGCACTGATAAGCAGAATTCATGGGCTGTACTGATGGGCACTGATAGGTGGCATTGATGAGCACTGATAGTCGGCACTGATGGGCACCATGGATATCCATGGACACCCTCCCAAAATTGGAAAGTCGGGGGTCGGATTGAAAGGGGGAGTCAGGGGGGCTCATCATGGTTTCTTTCACCGGGGCCTTGAAGGTTACGCACCCGGTCCTTAGGGACATTATTGTGCTGTATTGCCTTATATGTGATGTGTCAGCAAAGATAAAAGCTGATAAAATTTCAAAGCCTGTGACAATGACCAGTTTCTTTTGGTATTTTGTTCCCCTTACATGCACAATTCACATAAAACAGTGTTTCGGTAAAAAAAACACAGAGGTAGTTAGGCCTGTGGCAGTTGAGGGACCTAGCACTCACCTTGATTCAAAAGTACTTGTATTTTTCCATCTCAGTAAAACATTTCCTAGACATAACTGTACATCTTAGTTTCCAATCTCAATTGAAACGTGTTTACAGGCCTGCATAGGCTTTACCTGAGATGCTGTGGCTCACATTCTGCATCTTAGCCTGCATGAACTAAGTGAAACCCTGGTCAAAGAGGAGCTTCAGTCAGTTCTGCAAAAACTAAAAGTCAGCAGATATAAAAACTGTAGCTCCTGACTTTTAATAAACAGACACTCACCTGTCCAAGGATCCAATGCTGTCCTCGCCCAGCCCGCTGACGGCTGAGGTCACTCAGCCAGTCCAGATTCTGAAGATATCCTGACTTTACCATCGGAATACCTCCAGATGCCTGACTAGCAGCTGGCTGAGCCTCTCAGCAAGCGACTGACAGTCATCAGCTCTCTCCTCACTATAGACCGGGAACCAAGCGATCAGCGGTCTTTGATCACTCAGTTATTGGTGTAGAGGCAGGCAGATGCAGCATCAAATTAAATTTGTTTGTTTTTTTTCAGTTATGACAATAGAACATAAAACATTTAGTACACAACTACTATACATTTCCTTTAAACGGCCCAGTCCTACTCCCAGTGCTGCAGCAAGGATCCAGCCATTTAGTATTTCTGTAGGTAATAACAAGCACTCAATGTTTGTTAAAATACAGACTTTTTTTCCAACCTGTTGAAAAATGTCTGTATAATAGGGCTGGAGCCTTTTCTTTCCTGAGTGATCAAACGGAATGAATGTTTTTTCTGTGCATACACCACTTCTGTCCATCAGGCAAGTCGCGTATGAAACAGGAGCAGAAGCCAACGCTAGAGAGGACTGGCAGATGTCTCCCTGCCCACTATTCTCAAGGAAACCATCTTTTTCCAGCCTAGCTATTGTCATATGTGTAATCTGTTGTGCATTTCTTTATACATTGTTGATAAACCCTATCTCTCTCTTGTGTGTTTATGTTGCTGATATGATTGCTTGCATCGTATAGGTGACAGACTTGGATTCACCATTGACTCGGGAAAACTTCACAATATTTCCTTGGGTCAAGGGCAGGAAGTTATAGCAGAAATAGCGATGGAAAAGGCATCAAAAGAAGGCCACTGGGTTATACTTCAAGTAAGCCGATTCTGTTTGTTATAGAAGTGCTTCATTGCCAAGCTAGGAAACTGCACTTTTACAAGAAAGAACGTTTTCTACAAAAACGCTTTGTGGAATGAAATTGGGTACCTGTCCAAATATGTTTCTTTTTAATGATACACTCTAGTTATATTGTGCTGATTGAAAGTGGGATTTTTATTTATTTCAAGAAGATAGCATTGATCACAGCTTATACATTGGTGTTTCTTTCAAACTGAAATGTTTTTTTCACACTACGCTGACCAATTTTACTATCAATTTAAAACGTGTAAACATAATGAAAAATTGTGTAGCAGATGTAATTAGCATTCTGAAAAGAATATAAAGAGAAAACACATCTTCCTGAATATGTTGCATTTTTGCCTGGAAAAAAACAAAACAAAAAAAAAAAACAGACAATATTTACAGTTTACGTGTATGTTTATTACTATTTTCTTGGACTTTTAATTTTGTTAATGTTTTATTTTTTCCATCTGTAGCACGGCACAGCTAGATCCTACATTTTTTCTTTTTAATACAAGTGGGCTCATTCAATAAAGTAGGGAAAAGCAAGAAAGAACATGTACTAACCTATAGCAACTGATTAGGCATCATTTATCAAACTAAAGTTGATGGTGGCATAAAGAAAGAGGATTGCTGATTGGTTGTTAGTTGTTATAGCACCTAACACATTGCCCTTGTCCTATTAAATAGAAACGCAGCAACACATTCTTGTTTTGTGAAGGGAGTCAAGTCGCTTCTAATTCACTTTGCACTAGCCTGTGAAAACAGAGGGCACTGCACAGTGTGGGATCTTTGATTTCAGTACCTATAAGGGGAATTACTAAAGTTATTTTCATCCTTATTTAAGATAGGTATTCTTTCATTTCACATTTATTTAAATCTACTTATAGCCCTGGTGCAAGAAATTTAACCAGATGTCATCTCAGCATCGATTTTTGTAGAGCCTAGTCATCTGTATTTCAAAATATGGGTGTAAGTTTTTTGTTTTTTTAATGTTTGAATTTTAAATTCAATCAATAAAATCATACAACGGCTTTACATGATAAAGTATCTGTAAGGATAAACATATTTTATTTTTTGCCTTAAAGCATGCTCTGCACTAAGGTAAAAGAACTTTTATTAGTAGCACACCCCCAGCTCCTCCCGCTCTTATTACTTACGATCCAGCTCTATGCTCAGCTCTTCTCTCCTCTCCCCTGTCTCACAGGCTTGGCTGAGAACAGAGGGAGCCACTGGCTCCTGCTGCTGTCAAAACGGGGTCGAGCCGGGCTGTGTGCCTGAAGAGATGCAAACAACCCGGCTCGGGATCAAGCATACGCGAGTGCCCCCATAGGAAGCTTCTTCCTATAGGGGCACTCAGCGGGAGGAGGAATCAGGAGCATCGGTAGGGGACCCCAGAAGAGAAGGATTGGTGCTGCTCTGTCCAAAGTCATTGCACAGAGCAAGTAAGTATAACATTTGCTGTTTTTATTTAAGTAAAGAAAGCTTTACAATCATTTTAAAATGTATATATAGCCAAAGTATTTTTAGTTTTAGATAGGAAGGATTAAAACCATTGTCAGTTTACTTTTTCCTGTCAGTTTACTGTTGGGGAGATTTACTTTACATCCTGTACCAGAAGTGCAAGAGTAAGTTAGAAGAAATTTCCAAAAGAGAGAGAAATTCCCCATTTAGACAGTTGTTATGGAGCAGATGGTGTCCGCATTAGAAGATGGTGGTATTGAAAGTAAAGCTTCAGGATATATTTGTAGGAAAGCTGCAGGATATGCACCCACTTATAAGGCCTTAGCCCAACAGAAACCCTTGCTGTGACTGTGCATAATGTAATGTGAGGAAATGGTCCATGAATTTATAGCCCAGAGGACAGATGCACTGTCTGAAATCCTGAGTGCTACATCCTAAAATATGAAATTATAGAAAGTATTTTTATTTTTCCAAGTAACTCACACTGAACCTTCATAGCATCTAATGATCTTTTATGATGTGATTTAACACAGTCTGTTTTCACAGAATATTCACCTGGTAGCTAAATGGTTAAGCGTGTTGGAAAACTTACTGGAAAAGTACAGTAATGAAAGCCACCCCGATTACCGTGTCTTTATGAGTGCAGAGCCGGCCACAACACTGAAAGAGCACATCATCCCACAAGGTATCCTGGAAAATGCAATCAAAATTACCAATGAACCCCCAACTGGCATGCTGGCTAATTTGCATGCTGCACTAGACAATTTTGATCAGGTGAGTGGCATTGTATATTGGGAGCGAAAACACTTTGGCGTTGATTTACTAAAACTGGCGAGGGCAAATTCTGGTGCAGCTCGGCATGGTAACCATTCGGCTTCCAGATGTTTTGTTATTGATGCTTATTTGACCAAAATGAAGTTATAAGCTGATTGGCTACCATGCACAGTTTCTCCAGATTTTAGTAAACCAACCCCATTGATTGTTTACTTATTTTTAATAAAATCATATTCAAAATATTGAAAATTATTAATGCTTGGAAACCTTACCACAACTATTTAGTAAGATGTTTGGTAGTAGCAGTTGACCAGTTAAAGCGGCTCTGTTGTCATAAACGGCATGACAGGTAAGTATTATTACAGTTCCTTTACAGGTTACTTTATTTATATATTTTTGTGACTGAGACAGTTTAAGCTCCAGAGCCAATTTCACATTTTAGCAAGGGGTTTATTCATTTGGTTTTTGCTTATTATATATCTTTTTTTTTCTTTTTTTAATTATTTAAATTACTTCTTCTTTATTTTAGAAAGTTATTCTCATAATACATACAATTCGTGCATTTTTTTTTCAATAAAGCATTGCACATAGAAAAAGAAAGAGAACATATCTAATCTTACGTCCATATAATATTTTATGTCAATCTTGTATACTTGCTTCTATATCTTATCACTCTATCCTCTTTTCCCCTTTTCTCCCCTTCCACCTCCCCCTAATCCCCTAACTACATCCATCGTCTGTACCTCCTAATATCTGATCACCACAGGTCGTTTTTTCCACCTCCAATGTTCTCTCCTTTCCAGATGTTCACCCTTTGCTCCTCAGGCCGTTCTTTCCTTCTCCTCTCTTCCCCTCCCTCCCCTACACCTCCCCGAGGTCTCTAAATCTGGAGTCTTTCCACTACCAGTTGAGATGGCGCTAGGTCAGCATCCCCCAGCCATGGTTGCCAAATAGTATCAAATTTGCCCACTTCTCTCCTGCGACTGTATGTCAGTCGCTCTCTAAGAAGCAAGTAATTTGCATAGGAGATCCACTGCTTCCCCGTGGGTACCGCTGGAGCCATCCAGTGTTTTGCGATAAGTTTTCTAGCTAGATACATTAGTCTCGTTAACATGTAGTACATTCCTCTTGGGAACATTTCTACATCTATGGCTCCAAGCAGGTACACTACAGGGTCTAGAGGGACAGGGACCTGTGCTAGTCTAGTAATGCACTGGGAGACATCCTCCCAGTACCTATGTAGTTTTGGACACCTCCAAATAAGGTGTATAAAGTCCCCCTTATGTACTTTACATTTTGGACACAGGGGGGGGTCTCTTCCTCCCCACCTATATAACTGCTCTGGTGTTCTATATGCCCTTTGCAAAATAAATAGTTGTGATAGTCTATGGGATGCAGATACCGATACCGCAGGGATAGAGTTAAGTGCCATTTCCCACTGGCACCCATCTATGTTCCCTATATCTTCCACCCATTTACTTCGGCTTCTCAGAGAGGTATGGTCCTGGATCGAGGACAGCAATTCCATGTACATTTTTGATATTAATCCCTTTCGGGTGTCCGTTCCAAGAACTTCCCTCAGCATAGGTGACGATGACACTATCAAAGAATGTGTTTTTTGTTGTTCCTGCAGTGCATGACGGAGCTGAAGGTATTTATAAAAGCCCTTAGGGTTTAACTGAAATTCCTGACATAGCTGTTCATATGTCTTAAACTCCTTCCCTTCATATAATTGTGCAAAAAAACAAATTCCCCTCTCTTTCCAGGGGGTAAAGCCCTGCAGTTCCTGTACCTCTGGGTATCTCGGGTTATGCCATATCGGAGTAAAGGGCAGCAACCCCTTTATCTTCAGGGCTTTCCGGATCTCCACCCATAGTCTTTTGAGAAGGACGCTTATGGGTGCTGAGTCTGGTATGCTCGGCAGGTCCAGTTCCATATGGGATGCCACTTCTAGTGTTGGAGCGGATATAGTCACCATTTTACATATCGGGTCCTCCCTCCCTTCCGCCCCCATCCTGCCATCTGCTGAAACTGTGAAGCCAAGAAATACATTCTGGGGTGGGGTATTGCCAATCCTCCTCTATCCTTTCCATAGTGCAGGGTGGCTAGGCTAATCCTGGCTGTCTTTTTTTTCCAAATTAATTCCCTCATTAGTGTGTCTATTTGTTTAAACCACTTATTGGTGATCCACATGGGGGAGTTATGAAATACATACAGTAGCTGCGGGGCCCATACCATTTTTATTAAGTTTGCCCATCCTACTACTGACAATGGAAGCTTACACCAGCTGTTACATTTTGCTTTCTATCTAACCAACAATGGACCCAGATTTAGCTGAATATACTCCGCCGGTTCCGGGGACACTATTACTCCCAGGTATTTAAAACTTTTTGCTATAATTATTTGCTCTGCCCTCTCTGGCAACCGTTCCGTCCACTGGTCTATGGGCATTAGAGTGGATTTAGACCAAATAATAGTGAAACCTGAGAAACCTCCAAAGTCCTCAATTATCCCCATCACTGCTCGCAGCGAGGCGGCCGAGTCTCCTTGATATATAAGCGCGTCGTCTGCGTATAAAGATATTTTTTCCTCCCTCTGGCCCCTGCGAAACCCCACCACTTCCAGGGCATTACGAATCAGGATAGCCAGAGGCTCCACCGCCAGGGCGAACAGCAGTGGGGACAATGGGCACCCCTGACGTTTGCCTCTATGTAGCTCAAATGAGGGGGAGACATTATTATTAATGCGAAGTCTGGCTCTGGGTTTGGAGTAAAGCACCTTTACCCACTTTATAAACGTATCCCCCAGTCCAAACCTTTCCAGGATCTCCTGGAGGTAGGGCCACTCCACACTGTCAAACGCCTTCGCTGCATCCAGTGACAGAATGGCCCTACCTCCCGGGTTATCCACTGGCACCTGTAAGTTCATATATAATCGCCTAATGTTGTCCGCAGTGGAACGTGTGGGTATAAAGCCAGACTGGTCTCAATGGACCAGCCTGTTAATTACCTGGGAGAGGCTCTTAGCCAGGATGCTGGCCAGAAGCTTAACATCCGCATTCAATAGGGAGATTGGACGATAGGAGTCCAGTAGAAGCTTATCCTTCCCTGGTTTTGGAAGTACTATTATTATTGCCTCCTGCATACTATCTGGTAGGCTACCTACTTCCACTGCCTCCTTCAATACCTGCAATAGGGATGGCAGGAGGTCCTCCCTATAATGGGAGTACAACTCCGCTGGTAACCCATCTGGACCTGGGGATTTGTGATGTGGTGCCCCCTCTAGCGCCTCCATCAATTCCTTCTAGGGGTGCAACGGATCAAAAAACTCATGGATCGGATCGATCCTCGGATCAGGGGTCACGGATCGGATCATCTTCGGATCGGCAAAAAAAAAAAAATTACTAATATCCACGTAATTTCCCCCTCACTGTAATATCCACAATCCCCCCCCCCTGTAATATCCACAATCTTCCCCCCCCTGTAATATCCACAATCTTCCCCCCCTGTAATATCCACAATCTTCCCCCCCTGTAATATCCACAATCTTCTCCCCCTGTAATATCCACAATCTTCTCCCCCTGTAATATCCACAATCTTCTCCCCCTGTAATGGGAATCTCCCCCACTTACCTTAGTCTCTCCCGCCGGCCAGTTCAGATCCACGAGCAGCGAGGGTGAGGGGTGATGACGTCAGCACGCACAAGGCGGCCGCCGCCGCCGGGTGTACCAAAATGGCTGCGGCTCCGGAGCTAGGCCGAAGCCGCGGCCTTTCCTAAGGTCGAGGCCGCGGATCGCGGTGTGTGCCGATCCGAACGGGGTGACCCGTTCGGATCACGGATCGTCACCGATTCGTTGCACCACTAGTTTATTCAATGTTATTGGGGAGTTTAACATTTCCCTATCGGCCTCTGAAAGCTGTGGAAATGGACATGCTTGCAAAAACAGAGCCAGATCAGATGGAGTATAGCTAGTTTTAGAGGAATATAACTCCCTATAGAACCGCTGGAAATTATCTAGGATATCGGAATTAAGGGTGTATTTCTCCCCAGATTCTGCCTTTATAGCAGAGATATTGGTGGATTCCCGCTGCTCTCTAGCTATGAGGGCAAGGAGACGGCCAGTGTTTTTCCCCTCCTCAAAGTAACTCTGCTGCTGGAAATATCTCCTTTTCTCCGCTGCGGTCAGTAAGACCGAATTATACATGGATTGCGCCTCCATCCAGGAGTCATGGTTAGATTGAGATGGGTCTGCTACCAAGGCCTGTTCTCTCACTTTCATTTCTTCCCGTACCCTGCTTTCCCATTCCCTAGACTGAATTTTGATTCCCGTTATCTCTTTAATAAGGCTGCCCCTTAAGAATGTCTTAAGTGTGTCCCATACTACGGCTGCGCTGGCTGATCCTCTGTTAAAGTGCAAGAATTCCTGCATTGCCCTCTTCACCTTGTCCGGAGACGGGAACAGAGTCAACCAAAAAGGGTTCACTTTCCACAGCGGTCGGCCCGATGCAACCGTAGCATCCAGCCGTACCCAAAATGGAGAGTGATCCGATAACAGTCGCGGCTCATAAGCCGACTCCCTTACCCGCTGCATAAGTACCTCATTCCCCAGACCCAGGTCAATACGGGAGAGTCCATCGTATGTAGCGGAGTAACATGAGTAGCTTCTGTCCTCCGCATGTCTCTCCCGCCAGACATCACGGAGTCCCAACTCCGAGAGTAGGGAGGCGAAGGCCGTCCCACCAGCCTTCCGCCTCACCACTCTCGGCGTCAAAGACATTCTGTCCAGAGATGTATTCAAGATATTATTAAAATCTCCCAGCGCCAACACCGGGGCATCCGGGGATAGGGCCATAAATTGCGCTAAACTAAGAGGGCTCGCTGAAAATGGTGGATGAACGTAAATTGAGGCAATGACGCACAGTAATCCATTGAGTTTGCAAAGCAAAAATACATACCTACCCTCTCTGTCCACCTTTTGTCAGATACATTCAAAGGAGATGTCAGTAGAAACCATTACACTTACTCCCCGGGAGTATGAGGTATGCATATAGTGAAATTGTATCGGGTATCTACGTGAATACAGAAGGTGGACAGAGTCAGGTCGCATATGTGTTTCCTGTAAACAAATTATCTGGGGTTTCATTCTATCTAAGTATTTAAACATTGCATTTCTTTTGTTCTTTTCCCCCAGACCCCTAACATTACAGGTCATTAACACTATACCCTCGTTATTCACTTTAACCATTATGAATACAATGTCCAAAAAATTGTCATATACCACCTATATAAAAAAAAAGGACTAATAATAAATCGAAATTCATTACCCTTCTGATAGGGATCTGTCCCTAGTGGAATTCAAAAAACAAATACAAAGTACCAAAATATACATCTATAAAAGTTCCCTTATTTTTGTGAAATATATATAGCAGACCTTGTGTTTGTGGTATTTTCCCATAATCCATTGTGATGTAGCTCCCTCTCCCTCCCCTACCCCTCTTCCCTTTACTCCCTCCCCTAACCCTTCCCCCCCTTTTACCTCTACCCCCCTCCCCTCCCCCTCTTTGCCCAGCTGGGCCTACCCTCTGGGTTTTACCTATGACCTCAACTCTACACTCATTCCCTCTCATCTCCCTTCTATCATACATCTCTCTGTACCCCTTACTCTAGGGGTCTCACACCCCCCTACTAACCCTTTGGTGCTGCTGTTCCTTTGTTTTAGTGTTTATACCCATTATATTATTAGATTTATCAGGTCTTCCCCATTTCAATCTAATTAGTGTCTTCTTTTCTTTTTAAAAGTGCTTCTACTAGTGCTTTGGCTAATATTTCCTCTCCCCCCCCTTCCCCCAACCTAGTGTTTAATTATGCATCTCAAAAAAAAAGAAAAAAAAAAAAGAGGGAGAAAAAAAAAAACCCCAGCGTCTAATTAGTCTCTTGCCCTGCCGTTTTCTGTGAGGTTTTCCTGTTGTCTTTCAACCACCTCTCAACACTCCTTGGTGAATCAAAAAACTGTATGCCATTCATCGCTGATACCTGAAAGCGGGCAGGATATAGAAGTGCATAATCCATCTTGTTTTCCTGGAGAATACGTTTAATTTGTATGAAGGCCGCTCGCCTCCTTTGGAGTTCTGGGGAGAAATCCTGATAAAATGAAATTTTTATCCCCTTATATCGGATTTCCCCCATTTCACGGGCTTTCCGAAGTAGGGTCACTTTATCCCTATAGTTGAACATTTTTAAGATTAAAGGTCTTGGACGCTCGCTTCCCTGGCGGGGTTTAAAGGGGACTCGGTGGGCACGTTCGATGCCAAAGAAAGATGAAAAAGATGCTACCCCAAATGTCTCCTTAAACCACCCCTCCAGGAATAATATAGGGTCGGCTCCCTCACTCCGTTCGGGCATTCCTATTATTCTGATGTTACTTCTCCGATTCCTATTTTCTAAATCGTCGATTTTAGCGGCCTGATTATCCATTTGTTTTTTTATCCCCTCAATGTCTTGACTTAATGGGAATAGCGCATCTTCAACTGCACTTAGCCTTTCCTCTAAGGCAGAGGTTCTTTCAACTGTTTCTTTCAACTTGCCCCCCATTGCAACCATCTCTTCTTTTATTCCTTTCAACTGAATATCCAGGCCGGTTATCGATTCCTTACATGCATTAACTGCATGCAAAAGATCTCTCAAGGTGGGCTCTTCCTCATTTTCTCCAGTGTCCCCCTCCATATTTGCCTCTACTATATTGGTGATACTTGTTACCGCTGTTACTGCCGCTATCGCATTTAATTTTCCTGTCCCTTGCCCTTTGTTACTTGCTGGTTTTGTACTTGGTATTGCAGCCTGGTTCACTGGTACCGGTGCCTGGCCGCTTCCTTGACTTTTCCTAGCTGCCGAGGTTCCCGCCTGACCTGACTGTTGGGGCTTTGCTGGTGAAAGGGTGTTTCGAGCAAATCGCTCAAGCTTTGCTGCTGCCTCTGCTTGACTGGCTTGGCTCTTTGCAGAGCGTGTAACCTGGGATCCTTCCTGCGATGTCTGATGCTGGTTTGTCTGCTCTTCTACTCCCCTTTTCCCGGACATAATAAAATGTTGCAGTACCACGGTTTTCTACTTGTGGAGGAGACTATTATCCCTTAGATTTGTTTAACTCACAATACTGCTAAGAGGCCGCTTCTAATACAGGACTCAAACAGTACCGTTTATTTATGCCCCTCCAAAAAAAAAAGTCTCTAGCAAGAGTAACTCTGGAGAGATACCGAGGCCAAAAAGTTCTCTTTTCTCCTTTTTTCCTCAATGCCTAGCACAGGTCAAAGAGCGTTTAGGGATATTCAAAGAATATAAGGGTATAACTAGGAGAAATAAACAGTAACCCTGATCAACAACTGGTCAGACCTCTTACCTTAGGCGGAGTTTGCTCACAATAGTTCTGTCAATACAGCTTCCCAATATTTGGTGAATTATGGTTTCCAACCATCCATGTTGCCTAACTCATTTGTACCTCAAAGAATTCCTGCGTTAGAGGAGCATCTCTGTGATCTTCATTCCACTTGGGTACAGGTCAAAGAGTCCTTGCGACTTGCCAGTGATAGGTACAGACTCCATGCTGACCGCAGACGCCTACCTGCGCCTTCCTAACAGATTGAGGAGAGGGTCTGGCTGTCATCTCACAACCTTCGACTCTGTGTTCCCTCAATGAAACTGGCACCACAGTTTATTGGGCCTTTCCGTATTCTCTGTAAGATCAAACCAGTGGCTTACGCATTAGACCTTCATCCTAACATGCGTATTTCGAATGTATTCCATGTCTCCTTATTAAAACCTTTGGTGTGCAACCACTTCTCCACCTCGGTACCACATCCTCACCCAGAACCATGAGGAGTATGAGATACAATTGATCATTGACTCCCGTAGGTTCCGTGGGCGCATACAGTACCTAGTTCATTAGAAAGGATACGGTCCAGAGGAACACTTTTGGGTCTCATCCTCGGACGTACATGCTCCTGTCCTCCTCCGTGCTTTCCATAGATGTTTTCCCCTCAAACCTGGTGGCCCTCTGAGGGGGAGGGGTCGTTGAGGAGGGTGTACTGTCAGGGCTGGGCTCAGCCCTCCCTTCTCAGTGCTTAGGTTGCTCAGCTGTCGGTTATTTGCCAGCACCCACCGTTCCACAGTGGCTCACCTGGTGATCATTTCCTGTTCGTCAGCCCCTTCTGGCTATTTAAACTGCCTGGTTCATTCCTTCGGTGCCTTCGCCTTTGGTCAAACATATCAGGAAACTCTCTGCTGTGTTCCTGTTGAAGACTTGCCTGGCTGACGTCCCTTCTGGTTCCTGACCCTGTCTGCTGCTTTTGACTACGCTGAACTCTGGCTACCTGATTTAATTGCTTGTTCTGACCTCCCGCTTTGGACCCTGGCTATGTTTTGACTACATTTACTATTTGTACCATTTTTTTACCATTATATTAAAAGGTGTGATTTTTACTGCATTTTCTGTCTCTGTCTGATTCATGGTTCCTGACAGGCCCATCCTTTGCAGCTATTACAGCTTTAACTCTTCTAGGAAGGCTGTCCACAAGGTTTAGGAGTGTGTCTATGGGATTGTTTAACCATTCTTCCAGAAGCGCATTTGTGAGGTCATGCACTGATATTGGACGAGAAGGCCTGGCTTGCAGTCTCCACTTTAATTCATCCCAAAAGTGTTCTACGGGTTGAGGTCAGGATTCTGTGCAGGCCAGTCTAGTTCCTCCACCCCAAACTCGCTCATCCATTTCTTTATGGACCTTGCTTTGTGGAGACTGCGAGCCAGGCTTTCTCATCCACATCAGTGCCTGTCCTCACAAATACGCTTCTGGAAGAATGGTCAAACATTCCCATAGACACACTCCTAAACCTTGTGGACAGCCTTCCCAGAATAGTTGAAGCTGTTATAGGTGCACACTTAATATTGAACCCTACAGACTAAGACTGGGATGGCATTAAAGTTCATGTGCGTGTAAAGGCAGGTGTCCCAATACTTTTGGTAATATAGTGTATATAGGACAGTTAGACTTTCTTTTGGTGGTATTGTCGTTGAAGAGTTTCTCAATTTTCTATATTATATATTGCGAAAATGTTATATTATGTGTCTTGTACATCTGGTTTTACATTTCAACACAGGTTATTTACAAATATAAGTAAGGTGTTTTTTTTTATATTTCTTATGTGGTATTAAACTCATGCTGCAAAAGAAAAAAAAAAACACTAAACTTTTTCAACAGAACAATATAAACACAATTATTTTTAATTTCAGGTTTATTGTAAATACAATCCTTAACATTGTAACTAGCTGCTTGAGAAAGCTGCAGCTAATTCAATGTACCGATTTTTAATTTTAATAAGTACTCATGCAACACTATGGGGTTGATTTACTAAAACTGTAGAGTGCGAAATCTGGTGCAGCTGTGCATGGTAGCCAATCAGCTTCTAACTTCAGCTTGTTTAAAGAAACTTTGACAAAATTACCTGGAAGCTGATTGGTTTCCATGCACAGCTGCACCAGATTTTGCACTCTCTAGTTTTAGTGAATTAACCTATACCTCTTTCAGTTAATCACTGCAAATAGAGTTGCTGATGGCAGCTCTGCTATACAGATCAGATCCTTTCTGTCAAACTGACAGCAGATCTTGACAGCTACATTTGTGGACATGCACTCAACAGAAAAGGACTATAAAAGGTATGTCCTAGGCAGGTCCAGAAACAAGGGAGGGGCAGCTGCCCTGGGCACAGTGATTCCATATGGAACTCTGTATGTGGGTAAGACAATTGGGTGTGCACATCATAAAGGATAGAGGTTCAGTTTGGCATCTTTGTCCTGGGTGGTGGATGACCTTCTCCCGGCACTGGTCCTGGGTCATTCAAGAATTATGCGGTACTGAGGATCACCTAATTAAAATCCTAATGGCAAGTTAGCAAAACACAAAAAATAGTTCCACCACTCCACTTGAATTTTGAAACCTATGCACAGACCACATCCATTTTTGGAGGTCTGTCCAAGTGTTCTTGGGTAAAGCTTGCACAAACAAGCCACATATTGACAAATAGCTACAAGAGCACTTCTGCTCCAACCTCCATATGTGCTGAAAAAGCTCATGAAAAGTACAGGAGCTGCCCCTTTAAGGACTTGTTCAATGAGGATCCACCCCAACTGTCACAGTGCCATTCTGACTTAAAATGCCATTGTAGCTAAAGATTCTTTACACTACTAAAAATCTGAAAAGATTCAAAGCTTCTTGTGTGCTCTGTTGGACTAAAGGCAGATAGGTACAACATATTAATACTCATTCACAAAAATGTGATCCTTGCTGTGGAAATACTAGGAGAGAACTGATCTATTCTAATGGGTGCAAAGTTTTCTAGCTCAAGAGTATAAGCCGGTGTGCATACACACAAGTGCTCATCTGATGATAAACGTTTAACAATCTTCCTTCACAGGACCTCATTGAAGTGAATAAAGACTGTGGTGGACAATCAGACGAATGCTGCAGTTTGAAGTTATTTTAGTATGGTGTTAAGCGTCACAAAGTACCCATGTGTACCGAGCCATAGAACTCAATGTGTTTTGCTTCCCTACCAAGCGCTCCCTATCAGGCTCATTGGTTCAGTTAATTGGCCTGCAATTCACACATCATAAGTTTATATATATATATATATATATATATAGAGAGAGAGAGAGAGAGAGAAAGAGTATATATTAACTTTATATTAAAATCATCTATCCAACGTAAGGCAAAAAGCTGTCTAAAATTTTGAGTAATTTTTGTATTTTTACTATTATTATTTAATTTGGTGGTTTTAAGCTTTCCTCAAGAAATAGAACTATTTATTGATGGCCATTTTTTATTGTCAAAGGACTGTGGTGTCAAATATGGTAAGCTGTTATTTAGCCTATTTCTGCAGAAAGTAATGTATTGCTGAACTTTTACCAAAATCAAATGTTACATAAACCTTTATTGCTGAAAATAAATATTAAATGTACACTGTCAATAAAATCAGTTTACTATCTTTATTTGCTGAGAAGGAGCTGCTAATGTATTTGTATAATGTTCTTTAATTTTAGCAATGGCTATACCAAGCGCCTTGAGGCGATTTAGTTTGCATTTGCAACGCTATACAAGTCACTCACTCACTCTGTTTTTAAAAACAGTATAATCCAAACAAATTAAACCTCAATTTTTTTACCTGCCCTAAAGAGGATAAGGGGATCCTAAAGGACATTATAGTTGTCGCAAATTCTAGGAGGAGCGTCTTGTTGTATTAGATCTGTCTTGTAGTCTATTTACAGTACAGAACATTCATTGCATAAAGTTACAAATTTTCTGCCTATTATAAAAAAAATCTCATAGTTACTGCACTTTAATGCTCCTAACAATAATGTGTTTTAACTCTGCAGATGACAATCACTGTTTAAAATGATAAACACAAATACACTTTTGCAATTCTGTTAAGGATGTCAGATTTGTTTTTCTTGCGCTTCATGGGAGTCTGCACTGAGCATGATAAGTTTTGTTTTATCAGCTATGCAACAAAGCATTACTGGACAGTTTTTAAAATATTCACAGTTGGACTGTGAGATATTATACAGGTTAAGAAAGCAGCTTCTTAGAAATACAGTTCAATCAACAAACCACAGGTGTATAGATAAGCGAATAGTTTCTTGCAAATTATTTTTGCTTTTCTTTCATTAGCAAATCAAATGGTAAGACAGAAAAAAAAACAATGCCTTTTGTGATCCAAGTCCATTCAGTCTTGAATAGACCAATATATTTTATTTAGGAAATTGCAGGAATAGTGTCATTTACACCCATTGTCATCTTCATCTACTATTACTACTGCTTAAGAATTAATTAGCAAACTACAGACTGCCTACTCATACCTAATGCATGTGTATTTTATTCCATAATTAGGGCACTTGACAGTACTACTGGTCATTACAATTTATACCTAAATCTTTTTTTCTTAGTGATTGATTTCCACTTTGAATTTAAGTGCTAGTAAATTGTACTATTGATTCGCCTTTAAAGCCTACAGTAATCTTATGCAGTATACAGCAAGTGTAGCAATCGTTTACATTCAGACTTCATTAGAATGCTGGTGGGAATTGACAGATCATTGACAGGTGTGTAAAAATGTCTCCTCCGCTCTTGTTTTGCAGAACATCCTTGACCAGTGCACGCGAGAGCAAGAGTTTAAAAGCATTTTCTTTTCCTTGTGCTATTTTCATGCCTGTGTGGCTGAGCGGCGCAAATTTGGTCCCCAGGGGTGGAATAGAAAATATCCTTTTAACATCGGAGACCTCACAATATCTGTGAATGTTCTCTACAACTATCTGGAAGCAAACTCACAGGTACGGTGTCTGACCCTGAAAAGTGATTTGTTATACATTTATTTATGGATAGCCAGGACCGACCTTTGATTGACAAATTTACATGTATTGTTTTTGAACTTTCTAATACTTGTCATTACGGTGGTACATATTAATAACATTTGATGCGCTGCAGTGTACATATTTAATTGTATTACTGTTTTACTATATGTTTTTGAACAATATGTATTGCTTTTCTTATTATTGGAGTAATATAACATGATTGCAAAGTGAAACTGTGGCACAGAAATTCTAGAATATTTACCTCTTTACTTTTTTAATATGCTATAAAGAAGTTTAGGTAATATGTAAAAAAAAAAAAAAAAAACTGTTCACTAATCAGGCAAAGGGCTTGATTTAACAAAGCAACGTAGGCTGTTCCCATAGCTAAATGTATGTTGTTCACTATGCAAAGTGAATGATAGTAAACAGGGTGAACTCGTGTTCACTTTGAATAACCAATCATGGAAAGAAAATTAAAAATAAAGTATTACATCAAAAACATGATTGGTTGAATAAACTGAACACAGCCTCACCATATTTTTTAGATCAGTGAACATTCCCTTAACTAAGTGAACAGCCGACCCATTAGTACATAAACCTCTATATGTGTTTTTTGTTACTGCTATATTAGCCAGTTTAAGTTTGTTTTTAAAATTACATTTTAAGGTGAGCTTTTCTAATAATAAAAACTACATTAAAAAAATGAGGGTGAGCATCACCATTTGGAATAATTATCTCTAGCGTTTAAGCACAGAGCAGCGTTGCGTTCCCCGGACTCTACCAAACGTTTTGCTGTGTCAGAAGTGTAAACAGAAAACCTCTATACTAATGCCGATTGTTGTCAATTACTCTACAGCAATAATACAAGGAAATAAAAGCCATTCCTACAGTGCCTTTTAAAAAAAACTTTACAACACTGTGATCTGTGTTAATAGAGTGTAAAATAATTACTTTAAACATGCTAAGATAAGACCTATGCTAAGATAAATATAGAGAATGCTGTTTCTTAGCTCTCTTTCTGAAAATGCTAGTAGCCTGGCCACCATGCTAATTCTGTAACTTTAATGCTTTGCGAATCATTGATCTTCAAAAAGTATGCAGTTCAAGATTTCTGACTTTACTCTGACATTAGTGGTTGCATACTTGTTTGGAGTCAGTGAAGTCACAGGGTCTGCATGGCGGCCAGGCAACTTGCATTTTCAGAAAACTATCAGAAATGGAAGCAATTCTTTCAGTTTCTTTTAAATGTGGTCTTTTCATGTAGAAAAAAAACAAAAAAAAAACATAACAGTATAGGTCTTTGTATGATAAAAAAAAAGAGGCATTGGAAAGCTTTGTTGTTGCCAGTAACAACCAGTTTAGAGAGATAATTTTCTCACCTTCACTAAGAAACTGAAAGCTTGAATGGATTGTGATTGCTATAGACAACGCTTTAAAGAAGATGTTCAGTCCAACCCACACAGATGATTGAACTTATTGAATTTACTACAGTACAACTGCTGATTTGATAAATGAGTAGAGAATATTCACTGAGCTTGGCGAATAAGGAAAAGCTGTGTTCTTTTCAGTCAACCAATCATGTATAAACAAAAATGTTGTTTTTTTTAGATTTGGCGGTATGATTGGCTGTTCAGTGTGAACATAGGTTACATTTTTTCACTAACCTAAGTGAACATTCTCTTCTCCTTTAATAAATCAGACCCAAGAAGCACCACATATAAGGTTCATTTGTGAAAAATGATGATACTTTATATCTCACATTTACAGCAACATGGAAAATGTGATGTTACGCTGCAACTAAGTAAAAACCCTGTGCAGTTACTTTGCCTATTGTTCATACACTGTGGCACTATGGCCTTTTTCATATATGCCAACAAAACAGCTGTACCTTCAACCGTATACACCCTGTATATTCTAAACCCCTTTTCACTACGTACTGTGTTTTACCCTTTTACGCTTTAAAATGTTGGTCTCTGTGTTTTGCAATTAAAATGCTAGTCTCTGTGTTTTGCGATTATAATATAAGTTCTGCTTTGATTTAAACTTAATCTTCACAAGATATACAAGATATTATGACATCAACACAATCATCTTACAGAATCCTTATAAGAAACAAGCAGTTTTTGCCACAGGATAACAGAATGAATGTACTTTCAGGTGCCCTGGGAAGACCTCCGCTACTTGTTTGGGGAGATAATGTACGGCGGTCACATCACTGATGACTGGGACAGACGACTGTGCCGTACATACTTAGAGGAGTACATGCAGCCCAATCAGGTACCTCTGATTAAAATACAGAGTTAGAGCTCCCTCTTCTGGGCTTTAAAGCTTTAAAATTCTTTTTTTTTTTTACTTTCAAGTAACAAGTCATCTTATGTACATAACCTACTCTGTGATAATAAAATAAAAATGTATTAAGACTAAGAGTTCCATGATCTAAATACCATTGTAATTTCCCATATACTTTTTTTGGATGGCAGCATTGAAGCAGTGCATTTTGCTGATATCTTATGTGATGCACCTAAGCAAAGTCAGACAAGAGCTTTTATCATATTGACATTACCTCACGCTTATTAATACAAAAATGTCTTTAAAAAAAACTGCTTTGAGTGTTGTGTTTTGGTCATCTTTAGCCATGAGATGGCATTTGAAAGATTTGGCCAACTAGTATTGATTAATAGACACTCATCCATCCCAAGGCTACAAAAATCCACCTTCTCTCCGGATACATTGGCATACCTCCCAACTATCCCTGATTTCGAGGGACTGTCCCTGTTTGGAACAAAGTCCCTCTGTCCCTCTCTCCTCATTTGTCCCTCATTTTGGTCTGATTTACGTTGTTGTATATAAAATTTATCTTTAAAAAAGTGTTTCCCAGTGCTAAACCTTTCATTCAATTTATAAATTGCTGCATTTGTAAATTTCGAAAGTCAGTATAAAGTAATAGTAGTGGTAAAAAAAAAAGCACTTGTGGGTTTAACTAATCTTTTATTTGTATAATTCTCCTTTAAGGGGGCGTGGCAGGGTGTGTGTCCTATGCCTAAATACTTTTGATAATAAGTGTCCCTCATTCCCATCTCAAAAAGGTGGGAGGTATGCATTGGTCAGGGAGTATCTGCAGAGTTCGCAGATGGCCCATACATATAATTGTTTAAAATGTTTATGAAAGATTATCTCATGTCTGTAGACGTATGTGGGGGTGTCTCTGTGCTGGTCAGAGACGCTCTACATTTACCTTATCACAAGGAACATGCAATATTTTCCAACCAAATATTTCCTAGAACAAAGAAATGTGATGTAAATAATAATACAATTATTTATGTAAAAAAAAATCTCCAAAAAAACATTTATTATAGTTTGCATCCACCACACCCACCACAGCAGGCTAAGATTTCTAATGCATCCTGGCAAACAGTGTAAATCCACCATTATCAGAGGGGGAGATGACTGGGTACCTCCTCTGAGTCATTTAGGTCTATTTTTAGCACAGCTGAAGGGAACAGACTTTATAGAGCAAAGACCCTGCACTGAGTTCCTTCTGCAAGCAGAAAATAACTGGACCCATGCTGACTAAAAATAAACTTTCTGCTACGGTCAAAGTGTATGTCATCCTAGATATTTTTTTATGTGTGTGTATAATAAAATGTGTGTATTTTATGAATCGTAATTTTCATGTATTCTTCAATCTAAACAACCTAGCTGATCTTGTCAGTCACCTTTATTTCATGCTCTAAACCTGCCTTTTTTCAGTCAGGGGGCCTTCAGGTTTCTTTGGGGGTACCTTGGCAAATTTGGGACTTAGGGTGCATTAGCTGAGTGAGGGAGAGTAATTGAGGGAGAAGAGAAACATTGAAATACTAGTCAGTACCAGTGTGCAAAGGTGGAGGAATAAATCACCTATAATGTTGGGTGTCCTACATGTGTAGATGTTGCTGTGTTATGTAAAACTAATAGTGTTGTTTTTTACATTTTAGATTAGAGTGCTTTGAGTTTGTAAAGAATTTTAAAAGGTGCCTTGACTGAAAAGAGGTTGAAAAACACTGTTCTAAACTGACTACGCAAAACACAGAAGCTGATCTGTGTTAGAGTGATCAGTTTTCTTCATTTGGCTACAGGTACGGGACACTTTGCAGACAGACACACAGTATGCCTTCATTGGGCCCTCCTAATCACAGCCTGCCTCTGGCATAAACCCCTCCTAATCATAGCCTGCCTCTGTCTGGCACACACTCCCTCCTAATCACAGCCTGCCTCTGGCCGACATCCCCTTCAAATCACAGCCTGCCTCTAGCACACACCCCCTTCCAATCACAGTCTGCATCTGGCACGCACCCCCTCCCAATCACAGCCTGCTTCTGGCACACACCCCCTCCAAATCACAGCCCTCCTCTGGCACACACCCCCTCCTAATCACAGCCTGCCACTGCCACACATCCCCTCCCAATCACAGCCTGCCTCTGCCATACACCCCCTCCCAATCACATCTTGTCTCTGGCAAACACCCCCTCCTTATCATAGCCTGCCTCTGGCACACACCCCCTCCCAATCACAGCATGCCTCTGGCAGACATCCCCTTCCAATCACAGCCTGCCTCCAGCACACACCCCCTCCCAATCACAGCCTGCTTCTGGCACACACTCCCTCCAAATCACAGCCCTCCTCTGGCACACACCCCCTCCTTATTACAGCCTGCCTCTGCCACACACTCCCTCCTAATCACAGCCTGCCTCTGCCAAACACCCCCTCCCAATCACAGCCTTCCTCTGGTACATGCCCCCTCCTGATCACAGCCCGCCTCTGGCACACACCCCCTCCCAATCACAGCCTGCCTCTGGCACACACCCCCTCCCAATCACAGCCTGCCTCTGGCACACACCCCCTCCCAATCACAGCCTGCCTCTGGCACACACCCCCTCCCAATAACAGCCTGCCTCTGGCACACACCCCCTCCCAATAACAGCCTGCCTCTGGCACACACCCCCTCCCAATAACAGCCTGCCTCTGGCACACGCCCCCTCCTGATCACAGCCCGCCTCTGGCACACACCCCCTCCCAATCACAGCCTGCCTCTGGCACACACCCCCTCCTAATCACAGCATGCCTCTGGCACACACCCCCTCCCAATCACAGCCTGACTCTGGCACACACCCCCTCCCAATCACAGCCCTCCTCTGGCACACACCCCCTCCCAATCCCAGCCTGCTTCTGGCACACGCCCCCTCCTAATCACAGCCCGTCTCTGGCACACACCCCCTCCCAATCACAGCCTGCTTCTGGTACACACCCCCTCCCAATCACAGCCTACTTCTGGCACACACCCCCTTCTAATCACAGCCTGCCTCTGGCACACACTCCCTCCCAATCACAGCCTGCCTCTGGCACACACCCCCTCCCAAACACAGCCCCCTCCCAATCACAGCCCCCTTCCAATCATAGCCTGCATCTGGCACACAGCCCCTCCCAATCACAGCCTGCCTCTGGCACACACCCTCTCCCAATCACAGACTGCCTCTGGCACATACCCCCGCCCAATCACAGCTTCCTTCTTGCTAACAGACTATGGAATACAGACACATTATGGGGTTTATTTACTAAAGCTAGAGAGAGCAAAATAAGGCTCACTTCTACATAGAAACCAATCAGCTTCCAGGCTTTATTTCCAAAGCCTAATTGAACAAGCGGAGATTAAAAGCTGATTGGTTTCTATGCAGAAGTGAGCCTTATTTTTCACTCTCCAGCTTTGGTAAATAATAGACATGTGCATCAGTTTTCGTCCGAATGCATTTTTTGTATGAATTTCTGTACGATTGAGGCGTCGTACAGTTTAGCTGCTCCGTCGAATCTTCTTAGAACTTTCGAAAGACACCGTAAGCCTTCAATGACAGATTTGACCTTAATTATTTCCGATTTTCGGACGAATGCATTTTTTAACGAAACAAAATAAATAAAAATTAATTTCGGGAGTAACTAAATACATTTATTTTTCGGACGAAAACGAAATTCCAAAACAAAATATTTCAGTGTGCACATGTCTAGTAAATAAACCCCTATGTGTCTGCACCATGTCCTGCAACCCCACCCTTACTGTCAGGAAGAAGATAAAAGTGGTCATATGACATAACTTTTTAACCTTGTGAAAATTAAGAATGATAATTTATGAAACTCAGTAAAAGCAGTTACAGTGACTGCATAGTTAGAATTGTATAAGAATGTGTCTGTAACATTTTATGTCCATGACTACTTTAAAGGAGAAGTACAGCCAAAGCAACTTGTTTGGCTGTACTTCCCCTGTGGATCACAGGGGTGCAGATCGTTCTGCACTCTTGTGACCCATTTTCAGCAGACAGCGGGCTGACGTCACAGAGCCACTCTAGGCTCGGCGAGGATCGTGACCATATTGTCAAGATCTGTCCACATGACTGGACCGGCACCTTGCTCAGTCTCTCAGCAAGCCACTGAGAGCCTGAGCTGGCCACTCCCGCCCCCTCCACAGCCCAGCGCTCCAGTGAGTGAGGAAGGGGGGCAGAGAAGAGAGGGGTGACTGACAGTCACCAACTCTCTGCTCAGGGAGCACTGAGCTCAATCGGCAGTGTTTGATTTCTTGGTTCTCAGTGTTAGAACTGGGAGGGGGACAGATGCTGCATCCACCTAGGTAAGTATGACTCAACAAAAAATCCCATACATCTCTTTAAATTTTCGATAGGATTAGGTTAGAGATGAAAATGCTCTATTACTTAACACTAAGAGGATATGAAGCTGCTCTGTTACTTATCTTAACCTCTAATCTGGCAAGCTCCGGTGCTATCCCCCATTCCTGAAACTCCGGGCCCTCTTCATCATCACATACAACGAAGGTGTATTAACCTTTCATTGTACGTGGGGAAGGCTGGAGTGCCACTGCAGCCAGGAGCGTCATAGAAATGAGGTAGCACTGCACCAGTCACATCGGTCGACGGAGCATGCCAGGGAATAGGGTAAGTATTTCTCTTTATTCAGGCACCCCTAGACATAATCAGGAGCTAACCCTAGCCATGCAGGGTTGGGGCGGACCCTGGGGGTATTTTACCTAATAGAGCTCAGCTTTATAATTACATAGCCACATTAATTGTGTTGTTTTTTTTTATATCTTTCTGGAGTTCAGTTTTAATTCCAATAATGCATTGCTACCTTACCTATCAGTTGTACAGATGCACAGTGGCAGTCCAAGAACTGAGAAAATCCATCTCATGCATAACCAGAAACTTTATTCAGTATTCTAAATGAAAATAAGAACTACAGAAACATAAAAAGCAATACATTGAATCCAGAAGATCAAAAATACCGTATATACTCGAGTATAAGCTGAGTTTTTAAGCACAAATTTTTGTGCTGAAAATGCCCCCCTCGGCTTATACTCGAGTCACCTTTTTGCGCCTGATCTCCCGGAATTTGGGGAGCCGGTACCAGCCGACCGTAAGTCCCCTGGACCTCAAACCTGGCACACATATAGCCCCACTCTTTCTATATAAGTGTGCAAAGTTTCTTGTCCGGGGGACCTACAGCCGGGGAGCACCGATTTTTCAAAACCAGGCACCCCTTCCATAGACTCCCATGTTAAACGGTAATTTCTCTGGTGAATTTGGGGACCCGGTACCGGCCGGTCGTAGGTCCTCTGGACCCCAAGCCTGGCACACATATAGCCCCACTCTTCCTCTACAAGTTTGCGAAGTTTCTTGTCCGGGGGACCTACGGCCGGGGAGCACTGATTTTTCAAACCCGGGCACCCCTTCCATAGACTCCCATGTTAAACGTCAGTCTAGTCATGGACACAGTGAGGCAAAGTGAGGCACACCCTAGGCCAGTGTTTCTCAACTCCAGTCCTCAAGGCGCCCCAACAGGTCATGTTTTCAGGATTTCCCTCAGATGAAATAGCTGTGGTAATTACTAAGGCAGTGAAACTGATCAAATCACCTGTACAAAATAATGGAAACCCTGAAAACATGACCTGTTGGGGCGCCTTGAGGACTGGAGTTGAGAAACATTGCCCTAGGCTTATACTCAAGTCAATAAGTTTTCCCAGTTTTTGTGGTAAAATTAGGTGCCTCGGCTTATATTCGGGTCGGCTTATACTCGAGTATATACAGTAACAAAAACAGCTATGAGAAACAAACATCGCTACACAAAGATTTTGAAAACATAATTAATTACTATTAATTTCATTAGAAAAAAACTCTTGTCTTTGCATGACTATTCTCCTAGTCAGTGCAGAGCATCAGACTTTTTAAGTTTATTGTGAAATGAGTACAGTGAGCACAGAGATGCTGAGAAGCTGAACTGTGTAAATAACTACGCCCATGATGCAATTAAACTAAATGACAATCATATTGCTGGGACAATCAAAGCTCTATGTGGCATGTTTAATTGTAATGCAAACATATCCGTGATGGGACAAAAAACGATGGTGTGTTAACCTTCCTCATTACCGACACTTCCTGCTCAGTATTGTGTCAGCGACATCTCGGAGGGATAATCACACTGTACACATGCAATCATCGCGGGAGAGGAGATTTCCATTGAAATGAACATTGTCAGACTCATTTCACAATTGCAACAAAGACATTGTACACTGTAAGGAGAGTTTAGAGCTAACAGAAGAAGGGTAATCATAAATATATAGCTTCCCATTTACTAAGGGAATAAATCTCACCATAGCTTGTGTTCATTTCAAATGCCCAATCAGGTTCTGGAAAATACATTTTGCTTCTAATCTCTTGAATGTGAAATGAACATATCCTATGGTGAAACAAGACTGCTGTAGTAAATCAGGGGCATTGTGTGTATTTTATTTAAAGAATAACAGTTTCATAAATAGGTTGTAGGTCAATAACAAATCATAATTTTAGAATCATGAAAATAGCCTTCTGAGTAAGGCTAGGCTGGCTCTGAATTATTTTGTTAGATGTGACTAAAGATCTGTCATCTTTTCCCTTTTTGCTATGATCACCATGTATGTTTATACTCAAAACAGAACAACTATCAGTGTATGGTGAGGTTGGCCATTCGAGGGCTCAAAAACTAAACCTAAATACTGTTACAGCCTAAGGACTTGTTCATACCATGTCTGTTGTACTGTGGTTTGGTGCACACCACTGCACATGTATGATGTGAACAGGGCACATAGAAGACACAGCAGAAAAATATAGTTCAACAGACATAGTGTGAACAAGCCCTAACTCTGGGCAGTAGAGTAATATAAAGATCACTCATTGTCCCTTTCTTCTCCAAGACTGATACTCATATCTGGAGATTGGATAACGCAGAGTAATACTTACCTTTATGTGCAATATTGTTATCCTCCTCCTCGTCTATTCCAGTTATGACGAGTCACTGAAGTTGCTCTTTTCTGGTGGTCACTGACTGGTCTTGTCGCTGCCCCCCCCCTTACTGATGTCATCATGGGGGAGATTTACTAAGACTGGTGCACACAGAATCTGGTGCAGCTGGGCATAATAGCCAGAGTCTAACTTTAACTTGTTCAGTTTAGCTTTGACAATAAATCCTAGAAGCTGGCTGGTTACTATGCACAGCTGCACCAGATTCTGTGTGCACCAGTTTTAATAAATCTGCTGCAATATCTTCACTATAATCAGTGCGGGACCAAAATAAGTGTCATCAGTCAGTATGGGATGTCACTGCTGAAAGTGTCCCCCACATTCCAGCACTGGAAAGAAAAGCACCAGACCACTGGTAGTTGCAGGCAGGGCCGTGATGTATTGTGAGAAATAGTATATTACTCCAACCCTTAGAAAAAAATAATTATTAGATCCTCCTTCACTTTTCCTTTTTTTTATAATACAAAACTAAAAACAAGTGGGCATAGCTTACAGCCATGTTGGCTAATGACCAGAAAACCTAAAATAACCTTGTACAAAGTAGGATACAAGTGGCTCTGCAATTTAGGTTGTACCTGTGCAATAAACCACCAGTTTCCGAATGAACAGTTTGCCTCAGAGGCTTAAAGGAATGATTTGCTTAGATCCATTTACTACTGGTGGACATCAAGAACTGTAAATATCATCTGATTTAAGAAAGCTGTGCTCTACTGCTTAGTGCTAACCTAATAATTCTATTTAGCAGAACAGTTTGTACAGCATAATTTAAAATCTATATTAGGACCAGTCATATAGTTGGAAACAACGGTGCTGTGTATCCTATTTATACCGCTATCAGCTATCTGCTGTACTTCACAGGTACACTCCACACCATGTCTTTGTTGATGATGGGTGGTCTGCCTTTGCAAGTCAAGTCTTAGGCAACACTTACATTACCCATTTTACATTAACAACAGTCAGGTTATGTATAAGGCTGCCCATATTTGTCCGACTGACACACCGATCTAATGGCTAATACAACAATCAGGTGAGGAGCGAGGCTTATTTGGCTACACAATGGATGGCAGAAATGATGCAACGCGTAACGCAATCATTTTCATGAACAGGGGCTTTTTAACTTGTGGAAAGAAAAGTGCAGAGAACTTAAAGTGTGCTGTTTCCAACCACGGATATTCTGGAATGTCTCTTGTGAGTATCCCCTAAATGTTTATTTTCCTGTGGTAGGAAATATTGTGGATGTTTGAAACTGAACACTCTGGTGCCCAGTTTGGGAAAAGTACCCTAGCTGATTAAAATTATTTTGAGAATGGTCATACAGTACATAATACCCATTTTTCTGAAAGTTTGTACATTCTAAACAGATTTAAAACAGTATTTAGGAAGCAAAAAAGTTCACTAGAAAAGGAAGGAACATTTACATCCTGAAAAGATAGTGTAATCTAAGCCTTGGATTGACAAACTACAGGCGCCAGGCCGCAATTGGGACAAGAAATTTAATCCTGGCGCACACACCCCATGCGCGCCATATAGGGTACTGAAGTTTGTCGCTATTTCACGGGCGCATGCAGATTTAAGGTTTGACATGTTGGGTATCTATTTACTTGGTGCAACCTTTACCAAAAAATTGGGTAATTTATTGCATTTTTGTGCCCTCTAAAAAAAAATGTAATGTGTTTTTTACTGAAATTCTTGCCTTTTACCTTTTTTTTTTACTAAGAGTGTCTTCAGCGAGTACAGAAAATGCCTGTTGATTTTCCCATAAGTGCAGTGTCTTTGAGATTTTAGTACAGCTCACAGGAAGTGACAAAGCATGCTATCTTCCTTATGTAAACTACTAGTTACCCCACCCCCATGTAATGGAGATGTAAATGAGATATGCTTGTAGTTCCAATCAGGAGAGCAGCCTAGTGTGACAACCAGGGCTCCTTACATATATATAATGGAGTGACCAAGCATAGCCAGAAAAGGACCAGGTGAAAATAAAGGAAAATTGCCAGAAAAGGAGAAATATTGCAGCCACCTCATTTAAGGTCCTGTAAACTACAACATTTTTAGTACATTTTTATTTTTGGGTTTAGATACGCTTTAATGTAATATGGGGCCTCAGACATTTGGTATTGAGCAATATACAGTGCATTGCAATCATGTCTAGAGCTCGAGTCTCAGTCTGAACACCAGAAGAAATTGCATGAAAATGTTTTAAAGCTAATCTTTGAATATGCTCTTGAAGCATAATTGCTTATACTATGAACAAAAAATGTACAATACCCTGCAGCTGAGCATCACCATTCTACAGCCATTTTATCTCTTGATGAGATTTAGAGCGACACATCAACTGGCCCCTTGTGTTGCATGATATCATTCCAGACTCATATTTTAAGCCTTAAAATACTTGACCCTCAATATTATTCACGCTGTAAGTTAGTCAAACTTGCTGCACGGAGCAGTAGAAGCAGCATGCATTGAGCCAGACATTCTCTTGATCTCTTGGAACAATGACTGAAAAGAATTGCAGGGACAACAGAATTAAGGACGGAGTTCCCGCTGGTGAAAGCGCAGGAAACCTGGATCTGTAGCCACCCGCCAAGAAGGATTATTTCTGTTTTCTGTCATATTCAATGAAACTTCTTTATAGCACAAATCTAAGGGTCCCTAGTGTACAGGGAGGGGGGAGGAGGGGGGGAGAAAAACAAACAAGAAAAATAAAAGGTTTTCAAAAAGCGGATGTGTTAGTACAAGGTTCCTGCCACAGCTTGGCCGATTCTCTTCAAATAATGTCATTGATGGTCATTTTGCTGAAATATCTACCAATATCCCCAAGAGATTCATTGTGAAATATATTTCTTGTCATGATGATTATAACCAACATTCTCTTCTCTTTTTTTTTTTGCTGTAGTTTGATAGGAAGCTTGCCTTGGCCCCTGGATTTGTGATACCCTCTAACCTTGATTATGAAGGCTACCATAGATACATTGATGAGATGTTGCCACCTGAGAGCCCCATCCATTACGGCCTCCACCCCAATACAGAGATTGAATTCTTAACTGTGACTTCAGACAATCTTTTCCGCACCTTGTTAGAATTGCAGTCACGAGATTCTATAAGCAGGGAAGGAGCGACTCAGACAGAGGAGGAAAAGGTTAGTCAGATGAAGCTAGTACAACATTGTATTCTGTGCATGTTCCCTGCAGTGCCAGGTTTCAGTGTACTTGATCTTTACATATGACACGATATTTCATTCCAGCTTACATCTGTAATATTTGTTGTGAGAGCGATTTTTACTGCTATTCGGGTGATTTTGCTTATTCCTGTACTGTAATTGTGCCTCAGTGCTAGCAAATACAGGATAAAACAAATATTAAATTAAAGGGATTTCCAAAAAATTGAAAAACCTCTGGGTTTCTACCTCCCAAAGCCCATTTAAAAAATAGCACTTACGTTAGTTACCATACTGTTTTTTGTTTTAGAGAAAATGTGTTGGTTCTTATACAGTAAAAAATCAGGCTAATAAAGTCAGGTTGCAAGAAAACAGTTAGTGTTGCATATCATATGGTAGAAATACAAAATGTGTAGGAGCTAGTCCCACCAAAACTTTATTGGCACTCACATGAGACAATTCACTGGATTAAAATGTTTCAATAATAGAATTATTGTGCATATACACCCAGCGTCTCAAATATGAGAACCCGTCATAAAATATACCCCAATGGGATCAGGACAAGATTACCAATGAATGATACAATAAACCCAAGCAGGGTGAGTTAGAGTGTAGGGTCTGAATCCACAGATCAATGCGTTTTGCATATAAAGTAGCTTCCCAGGATTATGGGGTATCATTTTACAGCAAACAAATGACAAAGCATTACTCATTTCATCAAAATGTGTGATCATTTCACTTAGAATATGGCAATGATGAAATTAGCAATGTTTTCGTATTAGGTTGGTTGCAGAATGATACCCCATAATATACGGTCCTGAGGAAGCTGCACTATATGCAAAATGCATTGACATGTGGATTCAGACCTTACACTCTCATTCTCCATGTTTGGGTTTACTGTATCATTCCTTGGTGATCTTGTCCTGATCCCATTGGGGTATATTTTATGACCAGGTCTTCATATTTGAGGCACTGGAGATGTCTTCTTTTATGTGTGTATATGCACAATAATTATTTTATCATGATTTGTAAATAAAGAGTGAAACATTTTATTCTAGTATCTTGTCTCATGTGAGTGCCAATAAAGTTCAGCATTTTGGTGGGACTAGCTTTTACACATATTGTGTTTCTACATATTGGATTTGACGCAGTTTTCTTCCATATGGTATTTTTTTTTATTTATCTCAAAACAAATGTTTTATTGAAAAACAAAGTACATTACATCCATTATTGGCATCAGAACACCATAATACATTAAACCTGTACCATGCTTAGTTTCAGAAAATACTGCACATTTCACACAAACATGTACATTATATGCATCTTCCCATTCAAAACAGTGAACAATACCCTGAGACAGTAGTGCATCCAATTAACTGGGTCCCTACTACCAATGCAAGAGCACAAGGAAACTCATAACAATCTATCCAGTACTGGTTCCACCGGAGCCAACCCGGGCACACTTAACCATGGATCCCATCGTTTGGAAAAAAAATTCTGTACTGCCTCTATGTTTGTAAATACGTTTTTCCAATTTCAAGGTGTTACCCATTTGTTTTATCCATTCCTTCACAGTAGGGGGTTCCGTTGACTTCCAATGCCGTAAAATAAGCAACCGGGCCTGAAAGAGGGCTCTAGCTATCGCCTGCCTGGGCATCTCCTCAAGTGTGTCACCCTCAACAATACCTAGCAAGCAGGGTTTGGGCTCTTTAGCAATTTGAACCTGAAAGGTTCGGTTAAGGACCTCCATCACCCCTGTCCAGTAAGCATGAAGTTTGGGGCAACGCCACAGCAAGTGTATCAAGTCGCCGTGATCCCGCATGCAACGTGTGCAGGAGAGATCATCACGTACCCCCATTCTAGCCAGTCTGGCGGGCGTATAGTGAACTCGTAGAAGTATGTACAGCTGCGACAGATGTTGGGTAACATTCAGCGAACACTGAGAGACTGCCAAAAGTGCCTCCTCCCATTGTTCCTCCTCAAAAGGCCCAACATCTCCCTCCCACTGGGCTATCACCTTACGGGTCAGATCAGGCAGAAACAAATTAAGGAGCATAGCATAACTACAAGATATGAAGCCTTTATACGATGACACCTTCGCCTTATAGTTAAGGATAGGAGCTTTAGTCTGAACCCAGGCATCAACGTCATTTTCGGCCCTTACCGCATGCTGGAGCTGGACATAGTAGAATAGCATGGAACCAGGAAGTTCAAATTCCTCCTGGAGAGCGGCAAATGAACGCAGCTCTGCATTTCGGAATATTTGATACAGGTAGTTAACACCGTACTGCTGCCACGTTTACTGTATTGTAGTTTCCCTATCTCCATGTAACGGTCATTGTGCCATATAGGGCTGAATTTACTAAACCCCGTGACCTGCTGTAATGTCCTAACTTTATTCCAGATTTTTTGCATTAGGCTATATGTGGGGTACTGTTTATTCAATTTACCCATCTGCAAAGCTTCCAACCCCTCCGCTACTCCCTGTTAAATCGTGAATTTGATGAGTGAGGTGGTGGGGTCCACCAAGTTCAACTCCGGGTCGGGGGTCGTGTTCAAGGATCTAGCTATGTGTTGTAACTGGGAGGCCAAGTAGTACAGCTAGGGATTTGGCAGTGCTAGTCCTCCTGCCTCCTTAGAACGCTGAAGCTGTGTAATCTCACCCTAGCCGGAGAAGAATGCCAGATAAGGGAGCGGAACATAGAGTTGATGATTCAGAACTGTTTTAGTGAGATTAAAAGAGGCGAGTTGTGCAACACGTAAAGAAGTTGTGGCATAAGAATCATTTTTATTAGGTTGATCCTACCCACTGGTGACATTTTTAGCCTGGACCAAACCTTGATTCTCTCCCGGCTGCGATTCAACAAAGGGGTAAGATTTAGCCTAAGATACTCTAAAGGGTCAGGGGTGACGTTTATTCCTAGGTATTTAATCTGCCTGGACACTGGGATATCAAGAATCGTTGGTAATCGCTGGTCCGAACCCACGTCAAGAAACATGAGCGAGGATTTAGTCCAATTCACCACCAACCCTGAATAAAATCCGAAGGTCTTCACGTCCCTCATAGCTTCATTCAGTGACCCCCCGGTATCCCCCAGAAGCAGCATAGTGTCATCCGCATATAACATTAACTTTTCCTGTAGGTCCCCGTATTGAAAGCCTCGGATATCATTGTTAGAGCGGATGAGAGCCGCCAGGGGCTCAATGGCCAGGGCAAATAGAAGTGGAGACAGGGGGCATCCCTGTCTAGTGCCCCTGTACAGCCGAAAGTCTGGTGACACTCTGCCTGCCTCCCTGATGGCAGCCCTTGGGGTATGGTATAACAACTGAACCCAGGAGATAAATTCCTCCCCAAACCCAAACTTCCTCAAAGTGGCCCACAAGAACGTCCATTCAATACTGTCGAACGCCTTGTGAGCGTCCAAAGACAGTAGCGCCCTGTCCCCCCCATTATCCGCTTCCGACTGCATATTAAGAAAAAGCCTACATAAATTTATTGCCGTGGATTTCTGGGGCATGAACCCTGCCTGATCAGAGTGTATAACAGTGGATATTACCCCATTTAAGAGCACCGCCAGAACTTTTGCTAGAATCTTCACATCATTCTGTAGGAGGGAAATAGGTCTATAGGAGCCCGGATCCAACGGATCTTTGCCCGGTTTCAAAAGTAGTACGATAATAGCCTTGGTCATACACAATGGAAGGTACCCTGTTGCTTTGGCGGCCTTGAACACATTAAGTTGTTTGAGTAGCATACCCCCCCGCATATTGTTTGTACACTTCAATCGGTATACCGTCCTCCCCCGGAGCTTTAGAGTTAGGGAACATCCCGACCGCCGACTGGAGCTCCTCCAAAGTAATAGGGGCATCCAATTGCTGCCTAGCAGCCTCAGATAATTTGGGCAGGTCTACAGATTCTAGGTATGTCAGTAGGGAACTCTCAGAGTAGGTCCGTTTAGACTGATATAGGGCAGAGTAGTACAAGACCAATTCAGACATTAAACCATCTGGGGCATTGGTTACTATACCAGGGGTTCTAAGTGCACCGATGGAGGGTGACCTCTGTTGTGCATGGGCAATTTTGGCTAGCAGGCGACCGGTTTGTTCCCCCTCCTCATAATATGCCAGTTTATTAAAAAAACATTTCCTTTCTGCTGCTGAGGTAGCGCACCGACTGAGTGCCTCACTGGCCGCTAACCATGAGTCCCTGCGCTCCTCAGTGGGGTCCGATATAAACCTCACCTCCAGGTCACTCACCAGCTGCTCCAATCCCTCCCTCTGTGCACTAGTAGCTACTTTAATCACGTGGATTTCCCTGATAAATGTACCGCCAAGGAAGGCCTTAAAGGCCTCCCAAGTTGTCTCCGGTCCAGTATGATTCCCTTGGTCCTGCCAGAATTCCCCAATCTGGGCCGCTATCTGAGCGTGTGATGAAAACAAATTAAGCCAGAAGGCATTAAATTTCCAGGGGGCCTTGGTCATAGTCGATAGGGGCCTCACCTCCAATTTAGTAATCACCGGCGAGTGATCAGATATGCTGCAAACAGCATACGTGATCTTCGATATGAACCGGGTGGCCACTGTAGAACAAATAGTCAAATCTATGCGGGATAGGGACATATAGGATTTAGAAAAACAGGAGAAACTTTTGTTCCCTGGGTTTCTATCGCGCCAGGGATCAGTCCAGCCCACCTCCTCAATGAACTTTTTCAAAGGCGTGCGATACGAACCCTGCGGCGCAGTCACCGCTGGGTGCTTATCGAGTGCCGGGTCCAAAAAACTTTTGAAATCTCCCAGGATGTATAAGGGGACATCCTGGTTGCACAACTGATATTCTAACACTGTTCGGAGCACCTGGTGATTGTACGGAGGCGGAATGTACACAAATGCAAGAATACATTTCAAAGTAAAAATGCGACACAGCAATATTACATATCTCCCCTCTGCATCTATGACACTTTCTATCTCCTGATAGTCTAAGGAGCTATGAATCAGTACACTCACACCTCTTGAATAGGAGGTGTGCGTGGAGTGATATGACCACCCCACCCAGGCCAGCTTCAAACATGAGACCGAGTCAACTGTAAGGTGAGTCTCCTGCAGTGAACAAATGGCAGGCATATACTTGCGAAGGGAGGTAAATACCATGGTACGCTTCAGGGAATCGTGTATCCCCCTAACATTCCATGAGACTAGGGGGACCGCAGCCATTTTAGATTCATAAGTCTATACGTTACAGTGTAAATAAGAAGCACATCAAATTAACTTGATTTAGAAGATGCACATATATAACTGCCAGTTCTGTATAAATGTCTTGTAAAAATAGTGATGCTCTGAAAAAATGGAAACCCCAAAAAAACAATAAGAACAACAAAATTGAAAAGTGGTGTATCACCACAACCTCACAGGAAGGGGCCCGAGGCACACGACCAGCAAGCTGAGCATGCACCCCCGGCCGCCAGTCACTATCCCCCAATGTACACCGAGGGATCTCACATACAGTACCTGTGGCAGTGCATGGCACCACCGAAGCAGTGGTAGGACAACAGGTCCTCCCTGTCCTGAACAACGTTGGGTCCAACAGGGACCAAAGTACGATCTTGCAGAAAAATAGAAAATGGGAATAAAACATTCCACTGGGAAAAGAAAAACTTCTTGTTGACAGAAAACGCTCTTGTAGAACAAAAAGGTAAGCATGTTCCCATCTCCTCACTTAGGCACTCTGGTAACACTGTGTATTAAGGCCCCGCCAGACCTCCTGGAAAACTGCAGTGTAGCTAAGGCTGACTCAACCTTCTTCCTCAGCTTGCCTTTCGACCTGGGGAAATGCGTTTTCGTTAGCATCCAGCCAGTCAGAAGCATCCGCTGCGTTTTCAAAGAAATGCGCTTGCCCCTGAGCTATGATCCGGAGCCTAGCAGGGTATAGCATAGCATATGGCGCCTGCAGCTTTTGCAACCGCCTTTTGACTTCGGTGAATTGCGCCCTGCGCTTTTGCACATCTGATGAAAAGTCAGGGTAAAATGAAATCCGCACACCATTAAACTAAATATTCTGCTTTTCCCTGGCCAGCCGCAGGATAATCTCCCTGTCCCGATAGTGTAATAGCCGGGCCAGCATGGGTCTTGGTGGTTGACCCGGTGGGAGGGGCCGCAGTGGGACTCTATGCGCCCTTTCAACAGCATACAGGGTGGTGAAAGCCTTCTTCCCAAAAATGTCCACGAGCCACTGCTCCACAAATTGTGTGGGGTCTCTCCCCTCCACCTTCTCAGGAAGACCGACGATGCGCACATTATTGCATCTCATCCTATTTTCGAGGTTGTCAGCCCGCATATTGACCGATTTGATCAGTCTGGTATTAGTCTGTTTCCCTGATCAGGGGAGGGAGCTTGTCCTCCAGGTCACTGATCCTGCTCTCCGCTGCAGTTGTTCTCTCCCTAATTTTTTGCATATCTTGTCTGATCAGGATCACTGCTTCTTCAAGCCACCAAACCTAGCCTGTAACGCATTCACTGAAGCAGTGCATTTGGAAACAGCCCGCAATATAGCAGCCAAAGTCGGCTGTTCAGTGTCCTCATCCTCTGGTTCTGATACATCCTGCTGCTCAGCAGTGGCCGCCTGTGTCAGGTCACCATTCCCCTCCTCATGCTCCATGTCCTCTTCCTCTGTCCCTGCCTCAGCCACAGTCTTATCAGCCTGTGCAGTCGGCCCTGCAAGTTTCTGGGCATAGTATCTCATATCCTTAGGCTGATCGCTGGCTGCTAGTTTAGAGGACTTGGGTATTTTACTCACTGTGTCCTTCTTCTCAATTCCGCGCTGGCCACGCTGCTGAGGGGTCCCAGCGGCGCCATGTTGGATTTCAGGCCGGTCCGCTCCCTTCTTGTTTTTGCGGGTCACCATCATCTCTGGAGGGCTCACAACGGGTCAGGCTACTCAGCGGGGGTTCCGGTACCGATCTGTACCGTCGGATCAAACCGAGGAAGCCGGGATTAGGATCAATTACAGGGTGACTGGTGGGAGCTCTGTGAAAAACGGCTGCTCACATGCCGATCCTGGCCACGCCCGTTCCATATGGTAGTTTGGTTTCCTATGTCCCCCCTAGCCCCAGCAGAAAATGCTTGATTCTTGATCGCACCCCTAGAAAAATGACAAAGATGAGCCCAGAGGTCACTTATTGGCTCACTGCTGTCACATTGCGTAAGGAGGGGTTCAGGGAGAGTCCTCGGTCCTGTGTAAGTTCTGACTGGCTAACAGTTCTTCCTTCATTGCTAATAGCTGAATGGAGTTATGGTGGAGTGAAGGAGAGGTAGGTATGTGCAACTGGGCATTAAAATTAGTCTGTTGCTTTGCCCCTCCCTGTTTCCTTTCCCCTGAAGTGCACAAACCTAATAGATGCCAGTTTAGAATAGCTGGATTCAAGCAATGCTCTTTGACAGGTAATGTATTCTTTAATAATTCAAGGTGCCCTTCATTTTCATCTTGACCAATACAGCACACATTCTCTATATTTTAAAATGTTTTTGTTACAGATGACTTGTTATTAACAGAAAACATTATAATAGTCACTGCCAGCATTCTGTCAATTGAAAATGGAGTGGAACCTCTTGTCCTGCTACGCATGCAGGTCTGAACCAGGGGTCCATTTCAAGTTTAAAATGTTAAAAGAAAAATCCCTACAAGTTATTTTAAACGACACCAAATATTACGCCAGTAAAACTTGAATGTCTGAATAATAAATCTCCCAAAGGATAACATCATCTCAAACCCTTACTTATCAAAGACAAGTCATTAAATTGGAGAGTTTAATGAGGGGAATGGTTATGATCTAAACATGGACGTCTTTCCTGTGGAAGAATTCATTAACCTGTTTACATGATTCTTTATGCTATGTGTTCCCTTTGCAAATTCCTAAGTCAGGGTGCTAAATTGACTGTACTTAGACTCAGTTTTATTTATATATTTGTAATACCTTCAGATTCTGTATTAGTGACAAAGGATGCTGTTATACGTAAGAAATAAAAAGCTCACAGTTTTTACTGATCCCACCAGGGAATTCAAGTGGTAGAATAAACTAATACGCATCCAGGTTTACTTTATCTGTCCTCCCCAGAGTCCCAACCTCTTCTATTCCTGCAGATGACCCCTACAGTTTCCACTCATTATAAGTGTTGCTGTTCTACAGTACTATCTATCCATTAAAATGCAATTATGTGTGTATACAGGCACAAACAAACTATATAATGTTTTAAAAAAACTCTGCATAGACACAATAACGCTGTATACCTGTCTTTTTTTCTTTAAAGGGGAAGTAAACTTGTTAGTGGGGGTGAGCTTTTGCCAAGATCTTAATGCACACACAGCACACACATATCTCCTTCTGTGCCGTCCTCCAGCGATGACCGGTTCAGAATCCTGGCTCAACTGTGTCCCTGGCCACCACCATCTTTGTTGCCGATTCTTCTGGGTCCCACAGCTTTCCTTTTCAATCATTGGGTGGCCATTGATCCGTGCAGAAGTTACATTGTCACCTGTACCTGTCTCTGTTTTCTGCATGTCTAGAATAGAGGCAGGCAGTGGCGTATCTAGGGTATGGCAGCCATGCCAAGTGCCATGGGCACCATGGGGGGGCGGCAAAAAGCGCCGGTGGCGCCTCAAAGATGCGGCTAGCAGGACTTTTTTTTACCATCCTGCCAGCGCACCGCTCCAGTGTGAAAGCCTTTGGGCTTTCACACTGGAGTGACAGGAGAGGCTCTTTCAGGGCTTTTTGCATGCGCTTTTTTTTAGCTCTATAGCGCCTGCAAAGCACCTCAGTGTGAAAGTAACCTTAAAGGTTTTAAGTCATCATCATGTGCGATTGTGCGTGTTTGCCAGGCATCAAATATAGTGCTCAATATGGATTAAATAAATTATAAATATCCATAGCCATAGATATCATAAATAAAGTGTAATAAAGTGATTTGTGCAACAAACTCATTGAACAGTCCACAGTCAGTGAAAGTTTATGTACTGCAAACTTTGCAGAACATGAACTTTCACTGAATGTGGACTATTTAAAGAGCAGGGGCGGACTGACCCATCGGGTACTCGGCACTGCCCAAGGGCCTGGGGCCATTAGGGGGGCCCCATAAGAGGCTCTGCAAGACTCCAACACATACAGTCTAGCACGGGCAGCGGCTGTAATAAGACCTCTCACGGCGCACTGCTCCCCGCCAGCCCTTCCTTCTCTCCCATCCACCCCAGGTGCTTGTACTGTACATTACATCACCCTGGACGGACGAGAAGAGAGGAGGGGCCGGTGGGGAGCAGTGTGCTGTTAGAGGTCTTATTATTACAGGCATTAGGTGATGCTGTGTACTTTTTATTTTTTACAGGAGTCTAGAGACACCAGGGCCGCCACCATTGGGGGAGGGGCAGCCAGTACAGATGTAGGGGGCCTGGGCTCCAACAGGACCGCAGGAGGCCCCATGAGACTCTCCTGGTCCCCCCACAGTGTCCCCACCCCCACACAGTGCCCCCTTGTATGCCACTGTGTCCCCTGTCTGCACTGCATCCCTCTCTGTCCTTATAACACTGCGTCCCTCTGTCTGTCCCATGCATCCCTCTCTGTCCTTGTCACACTGTGTCCCTCCCTGTCCCTGGCTTCCCTCTCTGTCCCCAGTGTCCCTCTCTGTCCTTGTCGCACTGCATCCCTGGTTATCTGAAAGATGGGTTTCAAATGTTTCCGTGCTTGCCATAGGTGCCATTTTCACTAGATATGCCTTTGGAGGCAGGCTGTACACTGCACAGTGCAACACACATGCTATGCAGTGTACACAGAAAACCAAGTCACCAGGAGCCAGAGAATATTTTCTTTCTCCAAAAAGATTTTGCATGTCTTTTCTTCTAAAAAAACGTCTACCTCTTGATGACTTTTTGTTAAAGTTTAGTCTTCTAAAGGAGAAATGTGAATTAGTACTAACCTTGAAATGGAGAATACTTACCTGTACAGCAGGTGGCAACTGCAATCTTCACTGTCTCTTAGGACTATGGCTGCATCTGGCATCCAACACTTTTGTGTGTTTACCGCTATGCACTGTGGTTTGCCCTGCCAGCCCCTACTGCCTGAGCTATTATGTGTTGCAATTTATTAAGGGTACATCATTTGGTAAAAGATAGAGACAGAATAAAAGTGAGGGAATAATCCTGCAAAGAGATTAAAGTACAGTTATTGGTCACTGATTATAGTCTATGGAATTATTTACAATATAATTTTTTTCAGAAGCAGCTTCTGTAAACACAAGCAAATTATAAGGTTGTTTTAGGGAAGGTTAAACATATATCACATACTGTATATCAGCACAGTTAACTAGTATAAGGCAAAGACAGATATGAGATATGCCATTTGATACTGATTTACTTAATTAAAAATGTTATTGAATGTTCTTATTCCTATAGGAAAACAAATTGTCAGCATTGAGATATTCAACTACACAATATTTTTTTCAGGTTAAAACATTTTTGGATGATATTCTAGATAAACTTCCTGAGGCATACAACATACCTGATATAACCTCAAAGACGACAGAACGCTCCCCATATATCCTTGTCTGCTTCCAGGAGTGTGAGAGGATGAACCTTCTACTTTATGAGATCAGACGTTCTCTAAAGGAACTTGATCTTGGTCTTAAGGTAATCACCAGTTTTTAGCTTTTATACAGATTAGTGATCCACCTAAAGAATACCTGCACAATTGAAAAACAATTTCAAAACACCCATACCTTTGCCTAGATGCCCTTTGTGCCCCTTTATAAGGTAACTTCATGTTCATGAAAATGTGACATTCCTCCTGTCTGCATTAAGAGCCAGATCATCCAACAGGAAATCTAGGCAGGAGTCTGGGGTTCAGTAATTGCTCAGGGGATCCAGCTGCAACTTCTAATTTCCTGTAGTAAACCAGGTAAATTACACAATTGTTCAAAGCAGTAAACCTGCCTATAGCTTTATCAGGGGTGGAAGCACTTGTAGGAAGTTGGTGTCTGATGAAACCATTGCAGTACAGCCAAGCAAAAGGATGTGGGGGGGGGGGGGTCTCTGTGTCTTCTCTTTGCCTTCTCAAGTGCTAGGCCCAGCCATATTGAATAAAGTCCACCCCTTTTCTAGTTGGGCTCATGGGCCCATGATGGCTTTTTTTCTCTATGACCAGCTCTGAAAATTCACAAAAAATGAAAATTTCCAAGGATGCCATGACACTTGAGAATATACTAGGCAGGTTATCCAGGAAGGGGTGATTTGTCTTTATCAGAGGCATGTACATGAATTTACAGATCTGATGAGGAAAAGGGGTGCAGCGCCATTTTTTGTTATAAAAAAGTGCAATTACCCTTTAATTTACATTTAAAAAAAATACAGTAAACATGTTATAAGCAATACATTTAATTCAATCTTAAAGCAAGTTTGTGTTTTACACATTAAGCTATTTGTGTTTTTGTTTTCTCAAAACCGAACAATTGGCCCAGTCTCAAGTATATTTCAAAGAAAGCAAGACCAATTTGTTCATCAAATGAAATGCCATTTTACTGATAATGTTCTACCGTGAAGTCTTTCTGGGCTGAAAAATAATTATGCAGAAAAACACTTTTGATTTATGCACTCCTCCTGAGCATACAACTACAAGACACTTTATCTGAAATACTCTAGGTGTTGTTACTGCTTAATATTCCTTTTAGTAAATGAGTTATGTGTCTGCTGAAAGCTGAGGGTTGAGCATTGTTCAGGCGTCAACTTTCGGCACCCTGTGTATTTCTGGGAAAAAGAGAGAACGCTCTTTACCATTTATCATGTCATTGTATCACAGTTGCTATCTGAAAAGCAAATAGCTCGCTG
Source organism: Rana muscosa (assembly GCA_029206835.1). Classification (NCBI taxonomy): domain Eukaryota; kingdom Metazoa; phylum Chordata; class Amphibia; order Anura; family Ranidae; genus Rana; species Rana muscosa. The sequence goes on from CM055127.1 coordinate 386,213,791, forward strand.
ATGTTTTCTTTTGTTAGGGTGAACTGGCAATCTCTTCCGAAATGGAGCAACTACAGTCAGCTCTGTTTTTCGATACTGTTCCTGAAACGTGGACGAAGCTGGCTTACCCATCAACCTACAATTTGGCTCAGTGGTAAGTTGGGGACAACAGAGCCAAAGGGCCAATAAAGTGTAATCAAACTAAGTTGTACACTAAACGACAACTCTGATCAGTGTAAACATTAGCAGTAAATGTACATAATATCAAGTTATGTGCATTTTCTTTTTCTTAGTCTGTAAGCTGCAGCAGGTGACAATAACGTTGAAGCATTAATCCAAATGAGTGAATATCAGCCTTCAAATACACACACAGTGACAATAGGATGATAGAGGAAACCACCACCGATAAGACTGAGGCTTACCAGAGCATGTGGACTCACCAAGGCATATGCCAAAATTACCCCAGATGATGTCTTCTCAGATGAAACGTGTCGGGTCGAGCATGCTGTCGCCATTGCGCTAATAACCCTTTTACACAAGCGCTTGTTGTATATACTCAAATGTGAGTGTTCTTTTACCTTTTTCTAAATAAATCTTCCTGTTAAGCGGATTTACACTATGTGAAAATTTCTTTCTTATCTATGGTAAAATTGTAAATCCTTGCCACGGATTCTACCTCTGAGTCGTATCATTGTGTCGCGTGTCCCCGGGAGGGAAGTGCAACTATCAACTTCCGGTGTGCAACACCTCCATTACGCTGACGTTTTTCAACCATTGGTGTAGTGTCACCACAAAGTCTTGAAGACTCATTTTGGCATATGCCTTGGTGAGTCCACATGCTATGGTAAGCCACAGTCTTATCGGTGGTGGTTTCCTCTATCATCCTATTGTAATTGTGTCTGTATTTGAAGGCTGATATTCACTCATTTGGATTAACGCTTTAACGTTATTGTCACCAGTGCCATACTTGGTCTATACTATTATCACATTTTTCCATACATATAACTTTTTGCACTTTTTACAGTGTGGACTTTAAATATATGTACACTGATTTTTTTCCTTTTTTATGCATATATTAATGTGTGTTTTTATACTCTACGGGTTTAAACACTAGCTATTAGTACATGGTCCAGTTTTAGGACCACTTTCTAATTAGCGCTGCACTTTTTTGTATTCATTCTGTTTTCTACCATTGTCATTGGTTGTGCTAGCTGCTGTTTTTAGTTTGAGGACAGCGCGGTATTTACAAATAATTTTTCCCATTGTAAGCTGCAGCAGAACTTGCATTCACTATGCTCTCAAACAACATAAGAGACCTCTAATAATAATAATAATGAAAAAAAAATAGGTGGATGCAGCATGTACAGTATATAAAATATATAATAAATAATGGCAATTATGTGGTCCAGAGCCCAAGCAGGAGGCGTATTTAGTGAAGACAGAAATGGTTATGAAACTTTAATTTAAAAGCTTTACAATTGTGTTTTGTTATTTAAGGAGACAATAAAATAATACCAAATTAAAGAAATAAAGTTATCATGACTAAAGTAGTTGTTGAGCCACTATAATCTATTCATCACATCCCCTCTGTTATATAACAATATGTGTCCCAGTGTCTGAGCTATATAAAAAAGATGCCGATTTGCACCTTATATCGGAGCGTCTCCCAGCGCTCACATGACTCCTGGGCTCTCTCTGCTCCCCGCTATAGCGGGAGAGGTGAAGAACTCCCACTAACATTAGTCGGGGAGGAGAGAGGGGAGAGAGCCAAGTGGTCACGTGAGCGTCAATAGATGCTCTGATATAAGGTACAAATCGGCATCTTTTTTTATATAGATCAGACAATGGGACACATATGTTATGAGGGGAGGGGCAGGCCGTGTTTCGAGCTGACAGGCAGGGAGGGAGGGGGAGAGGAGGACAGAGAAGGACAGAGCAGGGCTGCGGATGACGAAAGCACTTAAAATGACCATGGTGTCAGGGCTAAGCAGCCATGATAAACCGTGGTCAGTTTACAAGGGGAGGGCATAACCAGGCAGGATCAGCCAGGTTTTTAAGGTTATACAGGGAGCCAAATGACACACAGGGCTGGTGCAAGGATTTTTGACACCCTAGGCAAAACCTAATTTTGCCGCCCCATTGGCTCCACTCCTGACTCCGCCCCCTATTACAGCGCCCATCAATGCAGCCTCACTAGCGCTCATCAAGTCGGGACACAGACATAGTCCTCTGCCGCCACTGCGCCTCTGACACTGTGTGCGAATGGAGCGGCGGCTGCCTGTTGAGACTTAGTTGCTTGCTTCAGAGAGAAGAGAGTAAGAACACCAGTGGCCGGGCGCCCTAGGCAGCAGAGCGCCCTAGGGGGCTGCCTAGTTTGCCTAGTGGTAGCACCGGCCCTGATGACACAGCACAAGCACTATGCTGTTATGCATGCTTTAAGAGAACAAGATAAAAAAAAAAAAATTTAGGGTAACAAACACTTTAACCACTTGCCGACCAGCGAGTCGCCTTACTGGTACCGTGCACTAGCTCCTGTGGGCGGGCGTGTGTGCCGATTGGCCAGCAGGGGAGCCAATCAGCGGGTCTGGCGAACTCGATGTCGCCGGCCGCTTGCGATCGTTCCCCGCAGAGACCGAACAGGGATCTGCCAAAGTATACAAGGTAGATCTCTGTTCTGACAGGGGATTACACTGACATCCTGTCTTTCTGCTATGCAGGAAGATGGATGTCTGTGTTATTCCAGGCTGCCCATCCCCAAAATACATCTCACAGTTTAAAAAAATTATTTCTGCTGATTTGATGCTTAACCTCCCTGGCGGTATTCCCGAGTGGGGCTCGGGGTGAATTTTTCATACCAAAAGCGGTAACCGCGAGCCACACTCGGGATTGCATCACAGGATCCATGTAGAGGTTACTTACCTTGTCCCCTGGATCCTGCGATGTCTCCCAGCTGTGATCTGCGAGCCGCCGTGTCTCGCTCGATTCACAGTGCCGAGCTCCGTTCCCTACGAGCGTTGCGACACACGGGGACGGAGTTCGGCGCCAAATTCAAAAAGCAAAAAATACAGTATAGATACAGTATACTGTAATCTTACAGATTGCAGTACTGTATCAAATAATTACACATCCCCTTTGTCCCTAGTGGTCTGTCCAGTGCCCTGCATCCAGTTTTATATTATAAATACTTTTCTTTCTGCCTGGAAACTGAAGATTGTCCATAGCAACCAAAAGTGTCCCTTTACGTCAAAAGTGGTTTTAGACCAGCTAGAAAACAGCGATAATAAATTAGAATCACTTGCAGAATTGAGCGATAGTGATTTGTCATCAAACACTGAAAAACACTTTTATTATTATTATATTATTATTTGTTATAATTAGAGTTGAGCGGACACCTGGATGTCGGCCGAACTTCGCAAAAAAGTTAGAGTTCGGGACCTGAACTTGACCCAAACTTGACCCAAACTTGACCCTGAACCCGAACCCCATTGAAGTCAATGGGGACCCGAACTTTTGAGGACTAAAATGGCTCTAAAAAAGTAATGGAAAGGGCTAGAGGGCTGCAAATGGCAGCAAAATGTTGTTAAGAGCATGGCAAGTGCTCTGAAAACAAATGTGGATAGGGAAATAACTTAAAATAACAAATGAAAAATGGAGGAAACTCCCGTGCTGTCCTAAGTGTAATTAATTAAACTAAAAAAATGGAAAATAAGGGAACAGGGAAAGAAGTGCGGGAGAGGAGGGGGGGGGGGACACTGCTGCCAAACACCTAAGAATCCAATTCGGGGAAACTCAAGTAAATATAAAACAATAATGGTGTTAGCGCTGTGATAAACAAAGGAGGAGTGAGAGAAATGTGACTGATAACACAATAAAACGTAATTTTGATATGTCTAAACAGAAATGTGCTCATAGACTCTTGTGAATAAATGTATAATAATATAAATCCAACAAATATTGTGAATGGATGAGCGTATGCACCCAACCGCATACACTCACTAATATATAAGGAAATCGGTATCAATCCAAGCGTGATGTGTCCAGGTGCCAAAACAAAAATATTATATTAAACCTTGTGTACTGGAAATATTTCAGTACCAGGTGCATGAATTGTGTGGATAAATATAAAAGTACAAAACAATTGTGATCCAAGTAGGTCCAAAATAATGTATAATCCAAAATAAAGTGGCTCCCACCACCAAAGTGAAGCAATATGAGATAACACACTTTATATAGTGCTCCAAACTTTTTCCTTCGGTGTCACACCTCTGTGCTTGTGAGCAGCTTACCTTGTTGCTATTCAAAAACAGCATAAACAGGTCACAGGGTGTTGTTAAACCGGTATGGTTTGCAAGGCAGTAGTAGTCTCTCTCCTGTTGCTGCAGTCCTCTTAAGTGTCTCCACGAGCGCTGAACTCGTCGTCCCTCTATGTGCATATGGCTCTGTGTGGGTTCTGTGTCACTGGTGGGTCTTCAATAGGTACAGTGCTCGGTAATTTAAATTAGAGAGAAAAAAGAAACGCAAACATCGCATAATCCCGTAAACCGGATGGTTTTAATAACATATATAACAATACAGAAAGCACTCACATATAGCATCTGTGTTGGTATGGGGTATCCTACGAGAGCCGAACTCGCCTTCCTGCTTGGATCCCGGTGTACCAGCAAACTCCAATCCCTACACGTATCGTCACTTGTCACGTGACTTCATCAGGGGATACTATAGGGTGAGCGTGCTGGAAATATATAGTCTTCAACAAAATGGCGGCTATGTGTTTTTAATTGTTCAATTTAGCAGACTATATATTTCCAGCACGCTCACCCTATAGTATCCCCTGATGAAGTCACGTGACACGTGACGATACGTGTAGGGATTGGAGTTTGCTGGTACACCGGGATCCAAGCAGGAAGGCGAGTTCGGCGCTCGTAGGATACCCCATACCAACACAGATGCTATATGTGAGTGCTTTCTGTATTGTTATATATGTTATTAAAACCATCCGGTTTACGGGATTATGCGATGTTTGCTTTTCTTTTTTCTCTCTAATTTAAATTACCGAGCACTGTACCTATTGAAGACCCACCAGTGACCCAGAACCCACACAGAGCCATATGCACATAGAGGGATGACAAGTTCAGCGCTCGTGGAGATACTCCCATACTTCTATATTAATAAGTGAGTACATTCCCAGCGCGTGCACCTGTCTCTGGGTGGGATTGGAGCTACACCATGATTGTTTTTTTTTCTCTTTATGGTCTATATGTGACACTTAAGAGGACTGCAGTAACAGGAGAGAGACTACTACTGCCTTGCAAACCATACCGGTTTAACAACACCCTGTGACCTGTTTATGCTGTTTTTGAATAGCAACAAGGTAAGCTGCTCACAGGCACAGATGTGCGACACCGAAGGAAAAAGTTTGGAGCACTATATAAAGTGTGTTATCTCATATTGCTTCACTTTAGTGGTGGGAGCCACTTTATTTTGGATTATACATTATTTTAGACCTACTTGGATCACAATTGTTTTGTACTTTTATATTTATCCACACAATTCATGCACAATTCCAGTACACAAGGTTTAATATAATATTTTTGTTTTGGCACCTGGACACATCACGCTTGGATTGATACCGATTTGCTTATATATTAGTGAGTGTATGCGGTTGGGTGCATACGCTCATCCATTCACAATATTTGTTGGATTTATATTATTATACATTTATTCACAAGAGTCTATGAGCACATTTCTGTTTAGATATATCAAAATTACGTTTTAGTGTGTTATCAGTCACATTTCTCTCACTCCTCCTTTGTTTATCACAGCGCCAACACCATTATTGTTTTATATTAAAATAACATAAAATACATAAAAATTCTAAATAATAATCTTGACCTAGGAGGACGAGGTCCATATGGAGTAGGAGGTTGAGGTGGCGGTGGATGTGGCGGTGTAGGTGGAAGCGGCAGTGGAGGAGAACGAGGTAGCCAACACTGGTTTTTGTTTTTAATTTATTTATTTTTAAATTAGGGTACACCCCAAAAGAGTGAGTAAGATCAAAAATACAACAATGGCTGGGTAAGGCTGGTATACATGTCTATTCTGCACAAGGTACGGACAAGTCCTGTGGGATCCATGCCTGGTTCATTTTAATGAACGTGAGCTTGTCCGCATTGGCTCTGAACAGGCGGCTGTGCTAGGGGTGAGGTGAAAGACTGATGGACATCGGCTGCAGGTGCCAACTCTGATCTTTCAGCAGGAGACTGGGTGGGAGACAATGTGAAGGAACTGGAGACACTGTCAGCAACCCAATCTACTATCGCCTGTACTTGTCCTGGCCTCAACATTCGTAGAGCCGCATTAGGCCCGACCAAATACCGCTGCAGACTCTGTCGCCTACTCGCACCTGAGGAAGATGTTTCACTTGTGCGTGTAGCTGGTACAGATCGACCACGTCCTCTCCCTGCAACAGGAGCTCCACCAGCAGCACCACGACCGGGGCCACTTCCCTTATTTGACATTCTCCTCATACGTCTCAAATTTAGGATACAGCCCTAAATGGGTGTTTTTTGAATGACAGAATAGAGCAACAGTATCTAAAGGGTGTATCTCACAGGTACAGATATGCAGAAAACGCACCAAAAAAATTTTTTTTGCCCTAAATTATTATTTTTTGGAATAGCAGAATAGGAGAACAGTATCTAAAGTGTGTATCTCACACGTACAGATATGCAGGAAATGCACCAAAAAAAATTATTTGCCCTAAATAATTTTTTGGGGAATAGCAGAATAGAAGAACAGTATCTAAAGTGTGTATCTCACACGTACAGATATGCAGGAAACACACCCCAAAAAAATTATTTGCCCTAAATAATTTTTTTTGAATAGCGGAATAGAAGAACAGTATCTAAAGTGTGTATCTCACACGTACAGATATGCAGGAAACGCACCAAAAAAATGTATTTGCCCTAAATAAAAAAAAAATGAATAGCAGAATATAAGAACAGTATCTAAAGTGTGTATCTCACACGTACAAATCTGCAGGAAACGCACCAAAAATTTTTTATTTGCCCTAAATAATTTGTTTTTTAATAGCAGAATAGAAGAACAGTATCTAAAGTGTGTATCTCACACGTACAGATATGCAGGAAACGCACCAAAAAAAATGTATTTGCCCTAAATAAAAAAAAAATGAATAGCAGAATAGAAGAACAGTATCTAAAGTGTGTATCTCACACGTACAAATCTGCAGGAAACGCACCAAAATGTTTTTATTTGCCCTAAATAATTTGTTTTTGAATAGCAGAATAGAAGAACAGTATCTAAAGTGTGTATCTCACACGTACAGATATGCAGGAAACGCACCAAAACATTTTTATTTGCCCTAAATTATTATTTTTTGAATAGCAGAATATGAGAACAGTATCTAAAGTGTGTATCTCACATGTACAGATATGCAGAAAATGCACCAAAAATATATTTATTTTGCCCTAAATTATTATGTTTTTGAATAGCAGAATAGGATAACAGTATCTAAAGTGTGTATCTCACACGTACAGATATGCAGGAAATGCACGAAAAAAAAATATTTGCCCTAAATAATTTTTTGGGGAATAGCAGAATAGAAGAACAGTATCTAAAGTGTGTGTCTCACACGTACAGATATGCAGGAAACGCACCAAAAAAAATGATTTGCCCTAATTTTTTTTGAATAGCAGAATAGAAGAACAGTATCTAAAGTGTGCATCTCACACGTACAGATATGCAGGAAACGCACCAAAAAATTTTTATTTGCCCTAAATAATTTGTTTTTGAATAGCAGAATAGAAGAACAGTATCTAAAGTGTGTATCTCACACGTACAGATATGCAGGAAACGCACCAAAAAATAATTATTTGCCCTAAATAATTTGTTTTTGAATAGCAGAATAGAAGAACAGTATGTAAAGTGTGTATCTCACATGTACAAATCTGCAGGAAACACACCAAAATTTTTTTATTTGCCCTAAATAATTTGTTTTTGAATAGCAGAATAGAAGAACAGTATCTAAAGTGTGCATCTCACACGTACAGATATGCAGGAAACGCACCAAAAAATAATTATTTGCCCTAAATAATTTGTTTTTGAATAGCAGAATAGAAGAACAGTATCTAAAATGTGTATCTCACACGTACAGATATGCAGGAAATGCACCAAAAATTATTTATTTGCCCTAAATAAATTTTGTTTGAATAGCAGAATAGAAGAACAGTATCTAAAGTGTGTATCTCACACACACAAATATGCAGGAAACACAGCAAAAAAATGTATTTGCCCTAAATAATTTGTTTTTGAATAGCAGAATAGAAGAACAGTATCTAAAGTGTGTATCTCACACGTACAGATATGCAGGAAACGCACCAACATTTTTTTATTTGCCCTAAATACATTTTTTTTTAATAGCAGAATAGAACAACAGAATCTAAAGTATGTATCTCACACGTACAGATATGCAGGAAACACTGCAAAATATTTTTTTGCCCTAAATGGGTGTTTTTTGAATAGCAGAATAGAGCAACAGTATCTAAAGGGTGTATCTCACAGTAACATATGCAGTGCTGGTGCACTAAGCTTGCATAAAATGCCCTCCGACGCCAACCTAACAGACGGGTAAAAGTTATCTTTTCTCTGGCACTGGGCTCAGGGCAGGGTAAAAAGATTGTGCACTGCACCCACACAACAAAATCGAGGTAGATCGCTGAGTAATTAGATTTTTGAATCAGGACTCCTATCTAATTCTCTCCCTCAAAGCAGCAGCAGCAACCTTTCCCTACACTATCTAAAGCAGAGTGACGTGCTGTGCTATGTGCCTCTAGCTTATATAGAGGCTGGGTCACATGCTGCACTGGCCAATCACAGCCATGCCATTAGTAGGCATGGCTGTGATGGCTTCTAAGGGCACATGCGTTAAACGAATGTTGATTGGCTGCCCTGCAGCCCGCCATTACATTACATTACAACACCGAACCCGAACATACAGTAAATTGTTCGGGTTTGGGTCCGGGTACCAAAAACCCAAAAATCCGGTACGAACCCGAACTTTACAGTTCGGGTTCGCTCAACCCCAGTTATAATTATTTTATAGTTATTTATTATATTATAATATATGATTTTGTGTTTCAAACTTTATTATACCCGTGATGTCTACTAGACTCCTGTTTGGACAGATTTAAGTGAGTTATCCCTAAGAATTACAGGCCTATAATATAAAACGCAAAATTTCCATGCAAAATAATGGTACCGCATTCAGCACATAAAATCTGAAATAATCATACCGCCAGGGAGGTTAAACAGCAATAATATAGTTTAGAGTAAACATATTACAGCCAGGGTGATATGCACATTGGAGAGTAATGGAAACTCAGATATTGAGGTTGCTTTACTAAAAGGCAAATAGGCTGTTCACTTTGCAAGGGATATTGCCCCAGAGTTTGGTGAATGTGGTGAAGTTGCGTTATGCAAAGATTACCAATCACATGCACGGAAAATAAAAAACAGCATTTTTTTCTTACACGATTGGATGATAGAAGTCAACAGAGCCTCAACTCATTCACTAAGTTCTGGGGCAAATTCTTTTGCAAAGAAGACAGTTTATTTTCTTTTAGTAAATCTACCTAATAGTGTCACAGATCAGCTGCGGAGCTGATCTGTGTCTTACCTTTACTGCTGTAGGTCGGCTGGCACCTGTTGTTCCACAAGCTTGTGTTCAGCTCTGACTGCACTCAGCAGCTATGGGTGTCGCCGGCTTCACCTGTTGCTTAATATATCCTTCCTTCCTGCCACTTCCTGTCCAGCCCCCCATGTGCCTCACTATTTAAATTCCACACAGACCAGTTTCTGGTTGCTTCAGCAACACTTGTTACTGAGCACTCCTCCTGTAACCTGCTTACCTTACTTCTTGTGAACTGAACTCTTGTGTACCGAATCGGCTAGTTCTCCTGATTACGTTGTCTGCTGCCCGCCCCGACCTTGGCTCGCAATCCAGCTTTCCTTTTGCTTCATCCATCCATCCACTTGTGTATTCTGGTACTCTCCTCGCGAGCAGGGTGAACCTGGGGGTCGTGATCTGGGGTCAGCATGCAGCTAAGCCCAAACCCTCGTGAGGGGATCCCTGGTAGAATACCGGCTGGCCTTTTGATTCCACGCCCTGGGGGATCCCGTGTCACCTGCTCGCCTGTGGGCTCACAACAGTACCAGTGTGACAAATAGTGTCAATATATTCAAAGATTCAATGGATTCATTTATTTTTTTGGGATAAAAATGTAACTGCAGTTTGTTCCTTTTTGCCTCTTTTCATATAATCACAGTTCAGTTCCACGTGTTTTATTGAAATTGATTTTAAATGAGCACTATTTTTATTGCAGATAATAACTTTCAAATAATCTAGAATTTATCTTGCTTTCTCATTGTCTGCACTGTGGTTTTAGACAATATTTGCAAAAGTGATTCATTGAATTCCACATCTTAAAATGGATCTGTCTAAAATGCACTAAAGATTATCTGTACTGTAATTGTGTGGAAAATTATACTGATTTAAACAAAAAAAAAATCATGGAAATGAAAATGTAAGTACAGACCCAAAATTTATAAGTGGCAATTAGTTTTTTTATGCCACAGGAAAGCTGCATGTTTTTTTTCTGAAATTGCTTTCATTTTTTTTATATTTACAACATAATCTTTCTTTATGCTGAATTTATTATGAAGCAAATTCATAAACTCATTCATATAGCAGGTTAACTAACATGGACATCTTTCAAGGATGGTGGAAGACACGTAGCAGGTGTGGTTACAGCTAAATTAGAAAAAATAAATCATAAGATACCTTAGGAAAGATCATCCAAATCGACTATGTAAAAAATGAGTGATGATTATTGCAATAAGAAAATAAAATGGGGGGGTTGCTGGTTTGATAGTATGAGAGGGTAGCTAGCTGCACTGCACAGCTGAAATGTTAACTATAAGGACCCTTTCACATGGGCGGATCCCGTGATGATCCGCCCCGTGAACATCCGCTTGCTCAGCGGGGATCGCTCCGTTGATCCCCACTGAGCCAGCGGGTGACAGGGTGGTCCCGCCCTGTCAGATCTCCGCTCTCCTCTATGGGGGGATCGGATGAACACGGACCGTCTGTCCGTGTTCATCCGATCCGCTCTGCAGACGGATTTAAAAATAGGATTTTCCTCCGTCTGCAGAAACGGAGCATAGCGCACACGGATGAGATCAGGTGTCAGCGGATGTTCATCCGCTGACACACGCTATCCCATCCGTATACTGATGGATGAAAAAACGGACATACGGTCCGCCCGCGTGAAAGGGCCCTGAAGCCGTGTACACACGATCGGTTTTACCGCTGAAAACAGTCCGATTGACTGTTTTCATCGGACGAACCGATCGTGTATGGGCCCCAATCGGTCTTTTTTCATCGGTGTGAAAAAATAGAACATATTTTAAATTTATCCGATGGGAAAAAAAACAATAGCAAAATCCGATCATCTGTGTGGAAATCCATCGGATAAAAAACCCACGCATGCTCAGAATCAAGTCGACGCATGCTCAGAAGCATTGAACTTAATTTTTCTCGGCTCATTGGAGTGTTTTACGTCACCGCGTTTGAAACGGTCGGTTTTTTGACTGATGGTGTGTGGGCAAGACTGGTGGAAGACAGTTTCATCGGATTTCCGATGGAAAAAAACATCGGATTAGAATCCATAGGATATCGGATCGTGTGTACAGGGCTTGATACATTTGTTTTATTGATACAGGAGCAAAGTTGAATCTAATAAGATATCTTGTTTAACCTCCCTGGCGGTCTGATTATGTCAGTATTTTAGAATGTCAAAGCGGTATATTGTTTTGCATGGAAATCTGTTGTTTTATATTGTAGGCCTGTAATTCTTAGGAATAACTTGCTTAAATCTGTCCAAACAAGAGTCTAGTAGACAGACACATAGCTTGAAGCATGTGGGCCTGATGCAAAAGTTGACCTGTGGCCCCCACTATCATCCACTGCTTCTACCATGCACCAAACTATGGTAGCTGTATGATGTCTTTCTCTCTCCTGCTGCCATCTGCTCATGCATACATAATGGAGGCAGGCAGGCAGGCAGGCCACACTCTGAGCTGCTGGGTGAAAGCGGTGGGCTTGTATGTAAAAGAGGAAACTCAGAGGGCCCGGCCTGGGCTGGACTGACCCTTTGACTTTCAGATTCACAGACAGGCCCACCACTTGTGCACAAGCAGGGCTGCGCAGAGGCAGGAGGAGGGTACTGTACTGGGCTGGGCAGGGGGCTGATCAGAGAGTTCACCACTGGGGATATCACACCATTCTTTTCTGTTTCAATTTTTTTTTTCGCGTTTAACAAGTAGCCAACGTGCAATAGTTGCGCCCACGCAGGGGCTAGCATCGACGGTTATCACACAGGTTAGCCAAAGAACAGCCAAAAGAGGTAATGTAAACATAGAGGAGAAAATGAGAACTAACACAGCAGTAGAGGATAGGCGCATCCCCTGGTCCCCCCAATACCCATACAGTGGTGCCATATACAGCCTATACAGGTCTGATGAGAGAGGAAAACTGGAACTCTGGAGAAAGTGAAGCAGAAAGGTGGCGCTTAAGAAAGAGGGAGTGCGCATCTGACAGGAAAGAAACCAAGAAATTCAAAGAAAAGTAGAAAAGGAAGACCAGAGGGTTGGAGATTGAGAGAAGAGGGGAGGGTAAGGACTTGGGAGTAACGGGACTGTCCGTCATAGGTGACCTAAGCTGGCTGGGGGAGAGTGGGAAAAGAATATGACAGCCATGGTTCCCAAACTTTAACGAACTTAGCATGGGAGTCGTTGCGGATGCTGGATGCATGTTCGTTAAGCATCATCGCAGTCATGCAATCTCTCACCCCCTGGCAGGGAACAGATAGTTTTTTCCAGGCTTGGGCAATTGTTGTTTTGGCTGACAAAAACAAGTAAGAAGCAAGTTTCCGCTGATGGGCGAATAGGCCCGGGATGGGACAATGCAGTAAGGCAAACTTGGCTTCTTTTGGTATGGGGGGGTGAAACAAAGTAAATAAGAGGCCGAATACACGGGACCAGAAACTAATTAATCTAGGGCACGTCCACCATTTATGTACTACATCACATTGATGGCCACAGCCCCAGGAACAGCGGTCACTGAAGGAAGGATTGGCATGGGCAATGTGGGTCAGAACCCAATACCAACGAAAAAGCACCTTATATCACACCTTTCTTTTATACATTACTAAACAGCATCCAGTTATCTGATGGCCAGGCTGCAGTGATGTGGAGGTGCAGGATGTTGGGGAAAGGTGACACCCCCCTTCCTGGTAATGACACATGCCCTTCCACCTTCTTCTGGTAATAACAGATGACCCCTCCTTTAGGTGCCCCTACGTCAAATATTCAGAGATGATCCTTTCCTTCTGTAAAGACAGATTACTCCCCCTCCAGGTAATGATAAATGACCCCCCTCCTTCCCTCCACCAGGTAATGACTCCCCCCTTTCCTCCACCAGGTAATGACAAATGACCCCCCTTCCCTCCACTAGGTAATGCCAGATGACCCCACCTCCCCCACCAGGTAATGAAAAGTGACCCCCCTTCCCTCCACCAGGTAATCACAGATGACCCCCCCACCAGGTGATGACAAATGACCTCCACCTCCCCCAGGTAATGACAAGTGACCCCAACTTCCCCCACCAGGTAATGACAAATGATCCCTCCCTCCCCCCACCAGGTAATGACAAATGACCCTCACCTCCCCCAGGTAATGACAAGTGACCCCCACTCCCCCCACCAGGTAATGACAGATGACCCCCCTCCCCCCCCAGGTAATGACAAATTACCCCCATCTCCCCCAGGTAATGACAAGTGACCCCCACTTCCCCCCACCAGGTGATGAAATATACCCCCCCCCCGCTTCCCCCACCAGGTAATACCCCAGCACACATCCATACCCATCTCACACCTCTGTACCCACAGCATATTCTGTACCCCTAGAACAGCACTGTACCCCCACACTTCTGTACCTCCATACCCCAGCAACCCCCTTCCCTGTCCATACCTCCAGCAAGCCTCAAGACCTCTTTGCACACTGCCCTCCACCCCCATCTCCTCTTCCACATCTGCACTACCAGAACAGCTCTGTGCCCCTCCCTTTCAGCATCCTCTGTATACCTACCCCCTTCTCCTCGCATATCTATGTGACGTGTATATGACTGAATTCCAAATGTAGCCAGTTGACGATTCGCATAGGATGTAGAATTTTACGCCAAATCGTGCTCTCTTCGATGCAATGTTTTGTACCCAGCTGAACCTTCCCTTGTAGGCCATTAGACTTTCATCTATGCTGATATCGCTTTCTGGGACATAGCTCAGTTTTAAATTCTTTAGAATCATTTGAGATACTTCCCAAATTTTCTTTAGTTTTGGTGCAGGATGAGTAGTTTCATCAAATTCTTTGTTGTTTTCGAAGTGTAAACATTTCATAATCAGGCAAAATCTGTACTCTGACATGACTGTGCCAAAGAATGGAGTGGCAAGTAATTTATTAGTTGTCCAATACCACTCCCTGAAGTATTATTAGGCCCAGAAATTTCCAAATGCCATCTTTAGTCACTGGTTCCCACTTTCTGCTTCTTGTAAACTTCCGATGCAGAGTAACTAATTGTTGCTCTTTGTATCGGTTTGTCTCAGTAACTATTTTTTCAATAACCTCATCGGCCAGAAATAACTGCAAGTATGCCAAGGAGTTGTCATGTTCAACGTCTACTTTCATACCAGATGCTCCAGTAAATGGGAATCTTTGGGTCGCTGCGTGATCCGTACCACAGTCAATAGCACCAAGTTCGCACATCCCTGAGCTCAGTCGCAGGATCGCTGCTGTTGTCACTTTCAGTGTCTGTTGACGAATCACTATCGTTCAATTCTACAAGTGATTTTAATTCACTATCGCTGTTTTCTAGCTGGTTTAAAACCGATTTTGACCTAAAGGGATGCTTTTTGGATGCCATGAACGTTCTCGAGTTTCCAGGCAAAAAGAATGGTAAAAGTGCAGGCAGGGCACTGGACAAAGCACTAGGGACAAAACTGAGGTGAAATGGTTTGATACGGTAATGTAATCCTAACAGATTACAATGTATACAAATGTATTGTGTGTAAGTCATGTTTTGTTAACTTTTTTGAACTTACCGCCCAGTTCTGCCCCCCCTGCGTCGCCAGCGCTCGCAGGGAAGGGAACGCAGAAGACGAATGCCGGCATCGGCCAGAGGACACAGTGAGAGGACATCAGGGGATCGTAGGGACAATGTAAGTGACACTACAGGGATACTACAGTGTAGCCCGAGGGTGGCTCAGGGTTACCGCTTTTGCTACTGAAAATTAACCCCGAGCCACACCTGGGATTACCGCCAGGGGTTGAGAGTAGGTAAAACCCTAACTGCATGATATTTAGTTTGTTAAACCGCTATGTATCATAAGCAATTGCCTTTTTTTTTCTTTTAGAAAATACTTATATTTTTTTCATCCTTTGTTGATTCTTAGTGTCGCTGATCCCCTACGGCTTTTTGCCAGAAATTCCTGTCTACATGTACTCAAGTGATGGTTGCATGTCATTTCTCAGGGTGGGCTTCCTAACAGTGATAACAGTAGAATATACCTGTACAGTTTTTTGCATGGCCACTTGTGGTCTGCGTTGGCAGAGCATGTGACAAGGTGACAACACAGGGAGACAGAGTATTGTCACCCTGTTACAGAAGTGCTTGAACAATCGGCCCTAATGGCAAGAGGTACTAAGTATTATTTTAATTAATAATTCAATAATTTGTCCCTATAATTCATGAAAAAACTGTAATACCTAAAGTGGAACTCCAGTTTTACCACCCATCACCCCTCTTGGCTTTTTTGTGCAGTCTTCAGGCTGGTCCTGTGAAATTACTGGTTCTTCTTCTTTTCCTTTCTCCTGGACTGAGCAGGACTTATATAATGACGTGAACTCTGCTCTGTCCAGGAGTGTTTCATGGTGGTGCATCCCCAGTGACAGGTCCATGACAGTCTGGGCTTAAAGGTAGTAGGTTTAATTACACTGGTTGTCATTTAACCAAAGAGACCAGCAGCTCAGGACAGAGAAGGAGCTGGAGTGTGGAGAGAATTTGCAGTGCTATAGCACTGTGTATCATAATAAATTGCCATATTTTCCCATAAAATACTGTTTTTACTTGTTACCCTTTTTTGCATCTCAGTTTTGCTGACTTGTCCAGCCTCTTTCAGTCTCTTGCCTTCTACATGTATTCACTTCAGTGTCATCTGCACATCATTTCTCTGGTTCAGCTTCTTAATAGTGACAACAGCAGACTATGCTTCTGCAATGTGTGTTGACCTAGTGTCACTTCTAGCGTTCACCAGGGGCTATTGTGACATGGTGAGGTGACAATGCAGAAGCACAAATTTAGAGTTGTCAAGGCATAACAGGTGCACAACAAGAGCCTTTAAAAGGACATTTATGCCAGGATCATCATTTTTAGGGAAAATTGCAGATTCTGAAAATTGATTGAAAATAACCATTAAAATTACGTGTTAAAAACGTATATGAGATTTTGGTGAAGACTTTACTTATCAAAATTATCATTTCTAACCAGTCTTGCTTATTCCCCACCCTCCCTTCCTTAATTCTTTTATTGCCAATTCAGCAGGGACTAGCTGTGTAAATATAGCAGCTGCGGGGGGGGGGGTTGGGGCACCGGACACAGAGCATTACATCATCGCAATCATGTGATTGCAGACAAGTAAATCTATCGGCTGGCATATGACTGCCCATGGAGCGCAAAGCTCTGCGTTCTCCACACTACCACTGGCATTATGTGTCCTGTGTCAGTTCGTGATTGGCGGGTCCGTAGGACGTAGGTCAGTGCTTTTATCGGACCAGCCAATCTCTTCCATTTTTTTGAGTGACTCATCCTGGCTGGTCCGAACACGAAACATGAGCAGAGGAGTTGGCCGGTGATTGGGACATATCAATGAAGCTGCTAGGAGGTAAGACTTGTGTTGTGCTCTCAGGCCTGCAGCTTGACCGCAGCAGCTGCCTCTGTAGTGGATCTGGGGAGGAGGAGGGGGGAGTGCAGAGGCAGTGAAGGGTTGACCAGCTTTTAGCGCATTCCCGAGACAGTACATCTGGATGGGGCGGCTAGTGTTAAATGTGTGACAGGTAGGGGAGGGGTAGCCTGGCACGCAGTGGATAATGTTATGCTTGTTGTTTGGGCTGTCCTCTTTTCTCCTCTCATCTCATCCAGATGCATTTACTCCCAGTCTTAAGCAGAGATCAGAGCTTCTCCTTGGCAGGGGGGGATCTAATCATACTGGATGGCAAGGTGATATTGTGCTGGGAGGACAGGAGGAGGGGAAGTCAAGCTTCCTTCCTTCCTGCGAGTGAGGGGGCCAGGTCTGTTTTGCGCCCCCCCTAAATTTTTGACCACCAGCCGCCACTGGAATCAGCAAGTCTAGTGAGAGAGACTGGGAGCTCAGAACCTACAAGAAGTGATTGTAAAGAAAGTGAAGGAGTTTGTTACAACTTGTGTAAGGAACTGTTCTAAGATTGTTGCCATAAGAGACAGCATTCCTACACATGCAGATATGGTGTCTTGCTGAATGCTTTTCGCTGCAAGGCTCTCTAACCGTAGAAGTCTTGGAGTCTGCCAATTTACATTGAAACTACTAAAGGGTGTCCTGGCCCTAAACCCTCTCTCCCACAGTTCTATTCAAGAGAAATAAAATCTCTTTACATTCCAGAAGTGTCTGGCACCCATGAATCTACCTTACACTACATCCACTATGCCTTGAAACCTACTCTATATAGAAGGATGTCAGCAGCTTATGGCTCTGGGGGTTCTCATTAAAACACACAAATCCACGTTCTGGCAGGGGAGAGGAGACAGATCGTGTGTTCCTAGTATATAGGAACACTGATTGGTCTCCTCCCCCAGGCAGTCCCATCCCTCTACAGTTAGAACACGCTGAGGGAACACATTTAACCCCTTGATCGTAGTGTTAATCCCTTTCCTGTCAGTGACATTTATACAGAAATCAGTGGCTATTTTAACTCTGATCACTGTATAAATGTCAGTGGTCCCAAAAAAGTGTCAAAGGTGTCCGATCTGTCGCAGTCCCGATAAAAAAAAAATCGCAGATTGCTGTAATTACTAGTAAAAAAAAAAAATGCCATAAATCTATCCCCTATTTCGTAGACAAAATTTTTGCGCAAACCAATCAATATACGCTTATTGCGATTTTTTTACCAAAAATATGTAGAAGATAATATATCTGCCTAAAAGGAGGTAATTTTTATTTTTTTATTTGGGGATATTTTTTATAGCAAAAAGTAAATAATATTGTGTTTTTTTCAAAATTTTAGCTCTTTTTTTGTTTATAGCGCAAAAAATAAAAACCGCAGAGGTGATCAAATAGCACCAAAAGAAAGTTCTATTTGTGGGGAAAAAAGGATGTCAATTTTGTTTGGGTACAGAGTTGCACATTGTCAGTTAAAGCGACGCAGTGCCGTATCGCAAAAAAATGGCCTGGTCAGGAAGGGGGTAAATCCTTCTGGGGCTGAAGTAGACAGAATGTATTATTATGGGGATTACATCAAGAAGCTTTTAGGGATTCAATTCAGGCTTGAGGTTAGGTCATGCACAATGGTAGCTTACTTGGATACTTTTTCCTTTAAGTATGATGCTTTATTTTGTTGGTGTGAACAATCACTTCTTTGCCTTTCTGGTTTGGAATTCCTCAGTGCCAGTAAAATTAGCACATAGATGCATGACAGGAAAACACATTGCATGCAAAATTAAGGTACCCCTATCATTTTGAAAAATTGAGGAGTTGCCAAAACAAATCAAATTCACTGTCCTAGTGTAGGTTTGAAATTGACTGGTTAGTGTTACTATGGTTAGCACTATTTTCTGTTTATCATTAATCAGGTGTAACTGTTTGCTTGCTACTTGTGAAAAGTCACAAGGTGCAGGTGAGGAAGCGGCACTACAAAGCACTGCAGATCTGCTGGATCTTATCACTTTCAGGGTAGACTTTGTACTTCAGCTGCCTAATCTGTGTCTTGAACAATGAGGCCCTTGTCAAAGCAATGCTTTTAAGTTTATGTGAAGAATCAATAGGGAGTTATAATGTTTTTACAAGATACACTGGGTTCCAAATCTCCAGCAGGTCTGCTTTATGAGATGTGTTTGTGCGATTTATGTATTTGACCAGTGCTACAGATATGAAAGGTTCAAGAGTATTTCAACCCAACATTTCATATTACTGATGTGTGTCTGCTGTACTATGTATCTGTATTAAAAATGATTTAAGATAAAAAAATGTATTAAAAAAACAATAGAATAGAATAGAATAGAAAGAATATAACCAGTTTCCAAAAAATGTATTTAATTCATTCAAATTTGAATAGAATAGAAAATAACAGAATAGAATTGAAAAAAAAAAACCCAATAGAATAGAAAGAATATAACCATCTTCCGAAATTCGAATAAAATTAATTTGAAATTTAATACAAAAGAATTGAATAGAAAATATATAACAAGATAACCGTTTACCCAAAATCGAATTTAGATTAGAATAAATTAGAATTCAAATAGAATAGAACATTTATTGAATATTCACCAAAATTATAGAATCAGGGGGAGGCGCCAGAGAGCTGCCTGGAAGAGTCATCCAGTCCCAACATCTAAAAACCCTGACCCAGATTCCATGGCTCAGGTATAGCCCTGGGCCAGACTATAGTTTACCTGCACTACTGCTAGTAGCGCACTAGAGGGTGCTACAAAAGCAATAGAAAACCTCCTTATACACAATCCTTCACCCACAGTTGATCCAGAGGAAGAAAAATAAATAAAGCATGATCTAATTTTCTCCAATGGGGAAAAAAATCCTTACTGATCCCCAAAGAGTCAATCAGATATTTCCTGGATCAACTACTCCTGGTCATTACCTATGTTAGTATCCAGTTATATTTTGTGCATTTAGGAATGTATTTGGCTACTATATAAAAAGCTTGAATGGGCTGGCTAGAAATAGTCCTTCTCGAAATCTATTCCACATTTTTACAGCTAGAGGCCTTTCAGTGTGTGAAGGTTGCATTTCTTTTCCTCAAAGCTTAAAAAGTTTCCCCTTGTTTTATGTAATGACCTGAAAGTAAATAAAAATGCAGTATCATAAAATTGTGCAAAAGTTACCATAAACATAAATGAAATGGATTGACAAAAATAATACCACAGTTGTATATTTAGCATATATTACCAAAAGTATTGGGTCGCCTTCTTTTACATGCACATTAACTTTAATGGCATCCCAGTCTTAGTCCGTAGGGTACAATATTGAGTTGGCCCACTCTTTTGCAGCTATAACAGCTTCAACTCTTCTGGAAAGGCTGTCCACAAGGTATAGGAGTGTCTATGGGAATGTTTGATCATTCTTCCAGAAACGCATTTGCATACCTCCCAACTTTGTAAAGTCCCTTTGCGGGACATTCTGATGTCCCCTCTCCCCTGGGGGGGGGGGGGTGCGGGAAGGAGGAGCCTCTGCGGGTAAAACCCGCACAATCCGTGCCAGTTGGGAGGTATGCATTTGTGAGATCAGGCACTGATGTTGGATGAGGCCTGGCTCCCAGTCTCCGCTCTAATTAATCCCAAAGTTGTTCTATCGGGTTGAAGTGCAGGCCAGTCAAGTTCCTCCACCTCAAACTCGCTCATTCTTGTCTTTTATGGAGCTTGCTTTGTGCACTGGTCCAAATCATTTAATGAAAGGGGGGGGGGAGGGGATTATGGTGTAGGGTTGTTTTTCAAGGGTTGAGCTTGGCCCTTTAGTTCCAGTGAAGAGAACTCTTAAGGCGTCAGTATGCCAAGACATTTTGGACACTTTAATGCTACCAACTTTGTAGGAACAGTTTGGGGATGGTCCCTTCTTTTTCCAACATGACTGCGCACCAATGCACAAAGCAAGGTCCATAAAGACATAGATGAGCGAGTTTGGGGTGGAGGAACTTGACTGGCCTGCCCAGAGTCCTGACCTCAACCCAATAGAACACCTTTGGGATGAATTGAAGCGCAGACTGCAAGTCGGGCCTTCTCATCCCACATCAGTGCCTGACCTCACAAATGCACTTCTGGAAGAATAGTCAAACATTCCCATAGACACTCCTAAACCTTGTGGACAGCCTTCCCAGAAGAGTTGAAGCTGTTATAGCTGCAAATGGTGGGCCAACTCAATATTGAACCCTACTGACTAAGACAGGAATGCCATTAAAGTTCATGTGTGTGTAAAGGCAGGCGTCCCAATATTTTTGATAATATTATAGTGTAGTTCACAAACATTTACCATATGTGTTTATAACACTCAGCCAAACATGCTTTTATTATGCAAGTTGTATTGTTGTTTTGATTGCAAGAATCAGTTATGTGTTTTGCAAATGGTATCTACTTCCTCAGACTACAGTATATACAGTTGTGTCATAAGTTTACATACCCTGGCAGAATTTATGATTTCTTGACCAATTTTCAGAGAATATGAATGATAACACAATTTTTTTTTTTTCACTCATGGTTAGTGTTTGGCTGAAGCCATTTATTATCAATCAACTGTGTTTACTCTTTTTAAATCATAATCACAACAGAAACTACCCAAATTACCGTGATCAAAAGTTTACATACCCTGGTGATTTTGGCCTGATAACATGCACACAAAATGACACAGAGGGGTTTGAATGGCTATTAACCACTTAACGACCGCTCACTGTATATATACGTCGGCACAATGGCACCGACAGGCACAATCACGTAGAGTGTACGTTATTGCCTTTGTACAGTTGGGGGGTCCGATCGGACCCCCCTTCTGTACAGTGAGCGGTCGGAATTCGTTGGGGAGCGATCCGACATGAGGGGACGGCCGTTCGATTCCGGCCACCCCCCCGCAATCGCTCCCGGCGAATAGAAATGCCCCCTCTGTCTGTCGAATGTACACACAGACAGAGGAAGCAGGAGGAAGTGATGTCATCTCCTGTGCGGCGCTCACATATACCGAGCGCCGTACAAGAGAAGACATCAAGGTTAGTGCACAAACACTACACTAACACCAGCACACATAGGCACATAAATCGCCCCCCCCCCAGGCCCCCCCAGATCACCCCCCAGCCCCCAGTCACAGTGTCACTGATTGCAGTGACCATTTATTTACTGATCACTGCAATCAGTGACATTTGTGACTGTAAAAGTGTCACTACATTTAGTTTTAGGTCCAGTGTAGCCCCCTAACCCCCCCCCTAATAAAGGTTTAACCCCTTGATCACCCCTCAGATAACCCTTTCACCCCCTAGCACCGCCGTCGCTAAGCGATCATTTTTCTGATCGATGTCTTAGCGTCGGTGATGCAGATCGGTAGTCAGTAATTTTTTTTAGGTTCGCCGCAGGTTTTTATAGCGTCAGGTACCCCCATAAATTATCTAATAAAGGTTTAACCCCCTTGATCGCCCCCCAGGTAACCCTTTCACCCCCTATCACCACTGTCGCTAAGCGATCATTTTTCTGATCGATGTCTTAGCGTCGGTGATGCAGATCGGTAGCCAGTATTTTTTTTAGGTTCGCCGCAGGTTTTTATAGCGTCAGGTACCCCCATAAATTATCTAATAAAGGTTTAACCCCCTTGATCGCCCCCCAGGTAACCCTTTCACCCCCTATCACCACTGTCGCTAAGCGATCATTTTTCTGATCGCTGTCTTACCGTCGGTGATGCAGATCGGTAGCCAGTAATTTTTTTTAGGTTTGCCGCAGGTTTTTATAGCGTCAGGTACCCCCATAAATTATCTAATAAAGGTTTAACCCCCTTGATCGCCCCCCAGGTAACCCTTTCACCCCCTTTCACCACTGTCGCTAAGCGATCATTTTTCTGATCGCTGTCTTAGCGTCGGTGATGCAGATCGGTAGCCAGTAATTTTTTTTAGGTTCGCCGCAGGTTTTTATAGCGTCAGGTACCCCCATATATTATCTAATAAAGGTTTTAACCCCCTAATTGCCCCTAGTTAACCCTTTCACCAGTGATCATCATATAAGTGTTACGGGTGACGCTGGTTAGTTAGTTTGCTTTTTATAGTGTCAGGGCACCCGCCGTATATAACCCAATAAAGGTTTAACCCCCTGATCGCCCGGCGGGTGATATCAATTAGGTTTTAGCGTCAGAGAGGGTCTGCGTCACACCCCAGGCAGCGTCAGGTTAGTGCCAGTAACGCTAACACCCACGCGTGAAGCATACACCTCCTTTAGTGGTATAGTATCTGAACAGATCAATATCTGATCTGATCAGATCTATACTAGCGTCCCCAGCAGTTTAGGGTTCCCAAAAACGCAGTGTTAGCGGGATCAGCCCAGATACCTGCTAGCACCTGCGTTTTGCCCCTCCGTCCAGCCCAGGTCACCCAAGTGCAGTATCGATCGATCACTGTCACTTACAAAACACAACACACATAACTGCAGCGTTCGCAGAGACAGGCCTGATCCCTGCGACTCCAGTGCTGTAGGAGGTGATTTCACCACCACAGTTAAAAAAAAAAAGCAAATATGCCGAAGCATTGGGGCAGCAGGGGCAGAGGAGTGATTTTGCTCCTAATGCCGCGTACATATGATCGAAATTCCGACGGAGGCTTGCCCGTGGAAAAGTCCGACCATGTGTGTGCGGCATAACTTTTTTGCGGGAGGATGCCCCCATGCTTCGGCATATATAAATGGTGCATGTATGCCCATCATTAGAAGTGGGTGGATGAAGGGCGGTATTCTAATGGTGGGCATACCCACCGATCAATCTCTTTTTTCGTTCAGCCACCTGGCTGCATGAAAAAAAAAGATTACAATACATGTCCAACAAGGACCAGCAACGTACTGGTATGTTGCTGGACTTTGATTGGTTATACCAGATTGATGCCTGCGGGTTTAGGTATCATCTTGGTATCATTCTTTTCAGCCAGCGGCCGGCTTTCATGTAAAAGCAATCCTAGTGGCTAATTAGCCTCTGGACTGCTTTTACAAGCAGTGGGAGGGAATGTCCCCCCCCCCCCGGATATAAAAAGCGTCATTGGGAAATTGGGAAAGCATTTTATCACACCGATCTTGGTGTGGTCAGATGCTTTGAGGGCAGAGGAAAGATCTAGGGTCTAGACCCCAGTTTTTTTTTAAAAAAGAGTACCTGTCACTACCTATTGCTATCATAGGGGATATTTACATTCCCTGAGATAACAATAAAAATGATAAAAAAAAAATATGGAAGGAACAATTTAAAAATAAAATAAAAAAGCAAAATTAATAATAAAAAAATAAAAAATAAAAAAAAGCACCCCTGTCCTGCCCTGCTCTTGCCCAATGGCGAACGCAAGCGTCGGTCTGGCGTCATATGTAAACAGCAATTGCACCATGCATGTGAGGTATCACTGCGAAGGTCAGATCGAGGGCAGTAATTTTAGTAGTAGACCTCCTCTGTAAATCTAACGGGGTAACCTATAAAGGCTTTTAAAGGCTTTTAAAAATGTATGTAGTTTGTCGCCAATGCGCGTTTGTGCGAAATTTTAAAGCATGTCGTGTTTGGTATCGATGTACTCGGCCTAAGATCATCTTTTTTATTTCATCAAACATTTGGGCAATATAGTGTGTTTTAGTGCATTAAAATTAAAAAAAGTGTATTTTTTCCCCAAAAAATGCGTTTGAAAAATCGCTGCGCAAATACTGTGTAGAAAAAAAAAATGCAACACCCACCATTTTATTCTGTAGGGCCTTTGCTTTAAAAATATATATAATGTTTGGGGGTTCAACATAATTTTCTTGCAAAAAAAAATATGTTTTCATGTAAACAAAAAGTGTCAAAAAGGGCTTTGTCTTCAAGTGGTTAGAAGAGTGGATGTAAGCTTCCTAATGTTGTGTATAAAATGCCAGAACAGTTCAAAACCCCCCCAAATTACCCCATTTTGGAAAGTAGACACCCCAAGCTATATACTGAGAGGCATGTCGAGTCCATGGAATATTTTATATGTTGACACAAGTTGCGGAAAAACGTAAATTTTTTATTTTTTTTTTGCACAAAGTTGTCACTAAATGATATATTGCTCAAACATGCCATGGGAATATGTGGAATTACACCCCAAAATACATTCTGTTGCTTCTCCGGAGTATGGGGATACCACATGTGTGAGACTTTTTGGGAGCCTAGCCGCGTACGGGACCCCAAAAACCAAGCACCGCCTTCAGGCTTTCTAAGGGTGTAAATTTTTGATTTCACTTCTCACTGCCTATCACAGTTTCGGAGGCCATGGAATGCCCAGATGGCACAAAACCCCCCCAAATGACCCCATTTTGGAAAGTAGACACCCCAAGCTATTTGCTGAGAGGTATTGTGAGTATTTTGCAGATCTCACTTTTTGTCACAAAGTTTTGAAAATTGAAAAAAAAAAAGAAAAAAAAATGTTCTTTCTTCATTTTCAAAAACAAATGAGAGCTGTAAAATACTCACCATGCCTCTCAGCAAACAGCTTGGGGTGTCTACTTTCCAAAATGGGGTCATTTGGGGGGGTTTTGTGCTATTTTGGCATTTTATGGCCTTCGAAACTGTGATAGGTAGTGAGGAGTCAAATCAAAAATTTGTACCTAGAAATCCTGAAGGCGGTGATTGGTTTTCGGGGTCCCGTACGCGGCTAGGCTCCTAAAAAGTCCCACACATGTGGTATCCCCGTACTCAGGAGAAGCAGCAAAATTTCTTTTGGGGTGCAATTCCACATATAACCATGGCATGTGTGAGCAATATATCATTTAGTGACAACTTTTTGTAATTTTTTTTTTTTGTCATTATTCAATCACTTGGGACAAAAAAAAAATATTCAATGGGCTCAACAGGCCTCTCAGCAATTTCCTTGGGGTGTCTACTTTCTAAAATGGGGTCATTTGGGGGGGTTTTGTGCTATTTTGGCATTTTATGGCCTTCAAAACTGTGATAGGTAGTGAGGAGTGAAATCAAAAATTTGCGCCCTTAGAAATCCTGAAGGCGGTGCTTGGTTTCCGGGGTCCCGTACGTGGCTAGGCTCCTAAAAAGTCCCACACATGTGGTATCCCCGTACTCAGGAGAAGCAGCAGAATGTATTTTGGGGTGCAATTCCACATATAACCATGGCATGTGTGAGCAATATATCATTTAGTGACAACTTTTTGTAATTTTTTTTTTTTTTTTGTCATTATTCAATCACTTGGGACAAAAAAAAAATATTCAATGGGCTCAACATGCCTCTCAGCAATTTCCTTGGGGTGTCTACTTTCTAAAATGGGGTCATTTGGGGGGGTTTTGTACTGCCCTGCCATTTTAGCACCTCAAGAAATGAGATAGGAAGTCATAAATTTAAAGCTGTGTAAATTCCAGAAAATGTACCCTAGTTTGTAAACGCTATAACTTTTGCGCAAACCAATAAATATACGCTTATTGACATTTTTTTTACTAAAGACATGTGGCTGAATACATTTTGGCCTAAATGTATGACTAAAATTGAGTTTATTCGATTTTTCTTATAACAAAAAGTAGAAAATATCATTTTTTTTCAAAATTTTCGGTCTTTTTCCGTTTATATCGCAAAAAATTCAAATCGCAGAGGCAATCAAATACCATTAAAAGAAAGCTCTATTTGTGGGAAGAAAAGGACGCAAATTTGGTTTGGGTACAACATTGCATGTCCGCACAATTTACAGTTAAAGCAGAGCAGTGCAAAATTCTGAATTCACCTCTGGTCCTTTAGCTACCAAATGGTCCGGGGCTTAAGTGGTTAAAGGTAACAATCCTCACCTGTGATCTGTTTGCTTGTAATTAGTGTGTGTGTATAAAAGGTCAATGAGTTTCTGGACTCCTGACAGACCCTTGCATCTTTCATCCAGTGCTGCACTGACATTTCTGGATTCTGAGTCATGGGGAAAGCAAAATAATTGTCAAAGGATCTGCGGGAAAAGGTAGTTGAACTGTATAAAACAGGAAAGGGATATGAAAAGATATCCAAGGAATTGAGAATGCCAATCAGCAGTGTTCAAACTCTAATCAAGAAGTGGAAAATGAGGGGTTCTGTTGAAACCAAACCACGGTCAGGTAGACCAACTAAAATTTCAGCCACAACTGCCAGGAAAATTGTTCGGGATGCAAAGAAAAAACCACAAATAACTTCAGATGAAATACAGGACTCTCTGAAAACATCAGGTGTGGCTGTTTCAAGATGCACAATAAGGAGGCACTTGAAGAAAGATGGGCTGCATGGTCGAGTCGCCAGAAGAAAGCCATTACTAAGCAAACGCCACAAAGTATTCCACTTACTATACGCCAAACAGCACAGAGACAAGCCTCAAACCTTCTGGTACAAAGTCATTTGGAGTGATGAGACCAAAATTGAGCTTTTTGGCCACAACCATAAATGCTACATTTGTAGAGGAGTCAACAAGGCCTATGATGAAAGGTACATTATTCCTACTATGAAACACGGAGGTGGATCGCTGATGTTTTGGGGATGTGTGAGCTACAAAGGCACCGGAAATTTGGTCAAAATTGATGGCAAGATGAATGCAGTATGTTATCAAAAAATACTGCAGGAACATTTGCATTCATCAGCCAGAAAGCTGCACACGGGATGTACTTGGGCATTCCGACATGACAATGATCCAAAACACAAGTCGACCTGTCATTGGCTACAGCAGAATAAAGTGAAGGTTCTGGAGTGGCCATCTTAGTCTT
This sequence comes from Rana muscosa, assembly GCA_029206835.1. NCBI lineage: Eukaryota > Metazoa > Chordata > Amphibia > Anura > Ranidae > Rana > Rana muscosa. The sequence goes on from CM055127.1 coordinate 386,241,600, forward strand.
CTGACCTCAATATCATTGACCCACTCTGAGGAGATCTCAAATGTGCAGTTCATGCAAGACAGCCCAAGAATTTACAGGAACTGGAGGCTTTTTGCCAAGAAGAATGGGCAGCTTTACCATCTGAGAAGATAAAGAGCCTCATCCACAAATGACTTCAAGCTGTCATTGATGTTAAAGGGGGCAATACACGGTATTAAGAACTGGGGTATGTAAACTTTTGATCTGGGTTATTTGAGTAGTTTCTCTTGCCATTATGATTTAAACAGTGTAAACACAGTTGATTGGTAATAAATGGCTTCAGCCAAACAATAACCATGAGTGAAAGAAAAGTTTGTGTTATCATTCATATTCTCTGAAAAATGGCCAAGAAATCATAAATTCTGCCAGGGTATGTAAACTTATGAGCACAACTGTATGCCTATTGTCACATATCTGCAGCTTTGCTGATGATATGTCATCTCTATTGCCAAAAGCCAGCAGTCATGCTGGTACACTTAGTTCCATAGCTTTTATCTTGTAAGGTTCTGCTGTTACTTGTTATCCCACAAGACTTGTATATAGGAACACTACAGTTAGAACACGCTGAGGGAACACATGTAACCCCTTGATCATAGTGTTAACCCCTTTCCTGTCAGTGACATTTATACAGTAATCAGTGGCTATTTTAACTCTAATCACTGTATAAATGTCAGTGGTCCCAAAAAAGTGTCAAAAGTGTCCGATCTGTCGCAGTCCCGATAAAAAAAAAATCGCAGATTGCTGAAATTACTAGTAACAAGAAATAAATGATATAAATCTATCCCCTATTTCGTAGACAAAATTTTTGCGCAAACCAATGAATATACGCTTGTGGCGATTTTTTTTTTTTTTTACAAATAATTTGTAGAAGAAAATATATCTGCCTAAAAGGAAGAAATTTTTATTTTTTTATTTGGGGATATTTTTTATAGCAAAAAGTAAAAAATATTGTGTTTTTTTCAAAATTTTAGCTCTTTTTTTGTTTATAGCGCAAAAAATAAAAACCGCAGAGGTAATCAAATAGCACCAAAAGAAAGTTCTATTCGTGGGAAAAAAAGTATGTCAATTTTGTTTGGGTACAGAGTTGCACATTGTCAGTTAAAGCGACGCAGTGCCGTATCGCAAAAATGGCCTGGTCAGGAAGGGGGTAAATCCTTCTGGGGCTGAAGTGGACAGAATGTATTATTATGGGGATTACATCAAGAAGCTTTTAGGGTTTCAATTCAGGCTGGAGGTTAGGTCATGCACAATGGTAGCTTACTTGGATACTTGTTTGACCCATTCCCTTAGGTATTGCTGGAACAACAGCTATTGTTCCTAGTGTCAGGTCCCGCAGTAAATTCAAAGAAGATTCCTAGTGTCCCTAGTCCCTAGTGTTTCCTAGTATAGTAGTGCAGCCAACGTGTATGTGTATATGGGTGTATGTATTTGTATATATGTAAGTTTATGTATGTTTGTATGTATATTACTTTACTGACCCCTAATCCGGGAAAATCAGATCTTGAAGTTTGCCCCACCCCCTTCCCCTACAGCCTTCTGGAACATGTCACAGGTCCCAGGAGACTGCTGCGCATTTTGGTTTCCCTTACTCAAGATGGCGGCGCCAGCACCCAATAGCTTATTGAAGAATTGAGTCAGGTGAGGACACCGCTGGATGCCTGGACAAGAAAGTACCATAACGTTACAAGATTTTGATGACTGAGATACGCTCGTGAACCCAAATCCTAGCAAGGAAGGGACAGGAGGAGGATTTGGGACCCTGAACATAGGAGCTCTGGGATCAAGCCTTAACATCACTTCCCTTAGTGTCTATCGCCAACATAGAGACTTACACAACCCTTTATTCTTTATAGAGTTTATCATAATACCGCCAAAATGTTTAGATGGCTCCGTAGAGATACAGATGCATGCCCTAGATGTGACAGGGGCCAAGAAGACTTTATTCATATGATATGGATGATCTGGAGATGTCCAAAACTTCACAGATACTGGCGAGATATTGTAACCCTAATATCTTCTACCTACTAGGTTGCCTTGCATTTCTAACCAAAACGTATTATGTATGATTACTCCAGTATATCTGAGGAGGCTGTGACCCATGTCATTAGACTACTTTAGATAGCACGTAAGCTAATTGCACAAATATGGTTGTCCCCCCCTCCCCCACCTCCATGATAGTGGAGTTTAAAATCCAAGTCAATATTGTCATTTTCCATGAAAAAATAGGATTTTTTGTACTCACCGTAAAATCCTTTTCTCTGTCGTCCATGGACGGACACAGCCTTCTTAATTCTTGACATATGGGTTATGTTCCTGTTCATAGGAGAGGACTAGGCAGACATGTTAGATATTTAAATACATGTTACTTTAACAGAGTTGAACAGCCCCGTCCAGGGGGAGGTCCCTCCAGACATAACCCTCCTCCCTGCAGTTAGCAGCTCAGTTCGTAACAAGCAGTACAAACCTAAAAAGGAGGGGTGGGTGCTGTGTCCGTCCATGGACGACAGAGAAAAGGATTTTACGGTGAGTACAAAAAAATCCTATTTTCTCTTGTGTTCATGGACGGACACAGTAGCATATTCTTGACAGTAGGGACATCCCCATGCAGTGTCAAAAAAATAAAATAAATGAGGGGTGGGAACAAACAAACAAACTACACCCCAAACATAACCAGAGCTCCTCACCGGAGGAGTTGCAACCTTCAACAGCCGCCTGCAAAACCTTTTCGTCCATGGACGGACACAGCCTTCTTAATTCTTGACATATGAGACGTCCCCAAGCAGTGTCAAAAAAACGAGGGGTGGGAGCAATATCAAAAAACAACTAACTTCACCCCAAGCAAGCAGAGCTCCTCAACGGAGGAGTTGCAACTTTAAACAGCCGCCTGCAAAACCTTGTGGCGGAAGGAAGCATCTGAAGATGCATTCACACCAACCTTGTAAAATTTGGAGAAAGTGCGCGCGGACGACCAGTCACCGCCCTGCACACCTGTGAGAGAGAGACGCTTGATGTCGGAAAGCCCAGGAAGCACTAATTGCCCTGGTTGAAAGCGCCGTGACCAGAAAAGGGGGGACCTATGCCCTTTAGAGGTGCCCACCCCTAAAGGGCATAGGCCCGTACAACGGTCTTCCTGAACCACCGAGAGACGTGGCCGACGAGACCGCTAGGCCCTTTTGTGGACCAGACACTGACACAAACAGTGAATCAGACCTCCGGAACGGAGCCATAGCAGACAGGTACACCTGCAAGGCACGTACCACGTTTAAAGTATGGAGCGCAGCCTCTCTGGGATGCAACAGCCAAGGACACAAGAATGGATACAATGTCCTCATTCAGGTGGAAGGCCGAAACCACCTTCGGAAGAAACGAAGGCTGCGGGCGTAGTACCGCTTAATCCTTATGGAAGACCAAGTCTGGTGACTTGCAAGATAAGGCCGCCAATTCAGAAACCCGTCAGACGTAATGGCCACTAGAAAGGCCACCTTCTGAGATAGTGTTTAGAGAGGAACCTCTCCGACGTTTTTAAAGGGAGGTTCTCGAAGAACCAAGAGCACCAGGTTCAAATCCCAAGGAGGGAGAGGTGGTCTAATTGGGGGAAGCACATGTCAAAACCCCCTGTACAAAAGGTACCCACCAGGGAATGGGTCACCAAAGGCCGTTGAAAGAAAACAGCCATAGCTGAAATCTGACCCTTAATGGAGCTTAAGCCAAGCTTCTGATTCACTCCACGCTGTTAAAAACAGCAGGAGCCTGGAAAACGAATGCGTCCGTGGACGCCACTCCATCACTGCGCACATAGAGATGTAGGCCTTCCAAGTGCGATGGTAGATCTTCCTGGAAGAAGATTTTAGTGCCCTCATTATGGTCGAGATGACCGAATCCGAAAGACCTCGGTCCCTTAGTACCTGGCTTTCAATAGCCATGCCGATAAAGCCAGCGACTGTAAAGCAGGATGAAGTATCGGACCTTGAGACAGAAGGTCCTCCCACATTGGCAGTCGCTAGTGCATCCGCCACCAGGCGTACAAAGTCAGCGTACCAAGGAAGCCGGGGCCAATCCAGAGCGATTAGGATCACCGGGATCCCCTCGGTCTGCACTCTGAGGAGTAGGGATGAGCTTCGTGTTCGAGTCGAACATACGTTCGACTCGAACATCGGCTGTTCGATCGTTCGACGAAGATCGAACGATTTGGGCCGTTCGCGCCAAATTCGAGTGACGCGAACGGCCCACAATGCACTACGCCATCGCAGTGTCATCCAGGCGCTGTGATTGGCCAAGCATGCACTGTGACCCCGCATGCTTGGCCAATCACAGCGCCGGCAGCGAGGAGAGCAATGATTGGCCACAGGCAGGATGCCTGTGGCCAATTATTGCTGAGGGGGTTTAGTACACGCCCCACACTATAAAAGGCCGCCAGCGCGGCGGCCTTGTGTAGTGTGTTCCGGAGTAGGGAAAGAGAAGCATAGGCAGGGACAGTGTCATTATTTTTCCTTTACATAATCCTGGATTCCTTGTGTTTAGGGACAGATAAGGATAGGTAGGGAGAGTGTCAGTGACAGTGTGCTATTCTGTGCTAATCCTTGTTTGTAGGGACAGAGAGGTACAGTGAGGGAAAGTGTCAGTGTGCTATTCTGTTCTAAACCAATCTTGCTGAACCATATTTTCAATCCTTGAGTTTAGGGACAGAGAGGTACAGTGAGGGAAAGTGTCAGTGTGCTATTTTGTGCTAAATCTTGTTTGTAGGGACAGAGAGGTACAGTGAGGGAAAGTGTCAGTGTGCTATTCTGTTCTAAACCAATTTTGCTGTTCCATATTTTCAATCCTTGAGTTGAGGGACAGAGAGGTACAGTGAGTGAAACTGACAGTGTGCTATTCTGTTCTAAACCAATTTTGCTGTTCCATATTTTCAATCCTTGAGTTGAGGGACAGAGAGGTACAGTGAGTGAAACTGACAGTGTGCTATTCTGTTCTAAACCAATTTTGCTGTTCCATATTTTCAATCCTTGAGTTGAGGGACAGAGAGGTACAGTGAGTGAAACTGACAGTGTGCTATTCTGTTCTAAACCAATTTTGCTGTTCCATATTTTCAATCCTTGAGTTGAGGGACAGAGAGGTACAGTGAGTGAAACTGACAGTGTGCTATTCTGTTCTAAACCAATTTTGCTGTTCCATATTTTCAATCCTTGAGTTGAGGGACAGAGAGGTACAGTGAGTGAAACTGACAGTGTGCTATTCTGTTCTAAACCAATTTTGCTGTTCCATATTTTCAATCCTTGAGTTGAGGGACAGAGAGGTACAGTGAGGGAAAGTGTCAGTGTGCTATTTTGTGCTAAATCTTGTTTGTAGGGACAGAGAGGTACAGTGAGGGAAAGTGTCAGTGTGCTATTCTGTTCTAAACCAATTTTGCTGTTCCATATTTTCAATCCTTGAGTTTAGGGACAGAGAAGGACACTCGTAGAAATTATCAGTGTGCTATTCTGTGCTAAATCTTGTTTGTAGGGAGGGACAGAGTAGGACAGTGAGGGAAAGTGTCAGTGTGCTATTCTGTTCTAAAACTATTTTGCTGAACCATATTTTCAATCCTTGAGTTGAGGGACAGAGAGGTACAGTGAGTGAAACTGACAGTGTGCTATTCTGTTCTAAACCAATTTTGCTGTTCCATATTTTCAATCCTTGAGTTGAGGGACAGAGAGGTACAGTGAGTGAAACTGACAGTGTGCTATTCTGTTCTAAACCAATTTTGCTGTTCCATATTTTGAATCCTTGAGTTGAGGGACAGAGAGGTACAGTGAGTGAAACTGACAGTGTGCTATTCTGTTCTAAACCAATTTTGCTGTTCCATATTTTCAATCCTTGAGTTGAGGGACAGAGAGGTACAGTGAGTGAAACTGACAGTGTGCTATTCTGTTCTAAACCAATTTTGCTGTTCCATATTTTCAATCCTTGAGTTGAGGGACAGAGAGGTACAGTGAGTGAAACTGACAGTGTGCTATTCTGTTCTAAACCAATTTTGCTGTTCCATATTTTCAATCCTTGAGTTGAGGGACAGAGAGGTACAGTGAGTGAAACTGACAGTGTGCTATTCTGTTCTAAACCAATTTTGCTGTTCCATATTTTCAATCCTTGAGTTGAGGGACAGAGAGGTACAGTGAGTGAAACTGACAGTGTGCTATTCTGTTCTAAACCAATTTTGCTGTTCCATATTTTCAATCCTTGAGTTGAGGGACAGAGAGGTACAGTGAGTGAAACTGACAGTGTGCTATTCTGTTCTAAACCAATTTTGCTGTTCCATATTTTCAATCCTTGAGTTGAGGGACAGAGAGGTACAGTGAGTGAAACTGACAGTGTGCTATTCTGTTCTAAACCAATTTTGCTGTTCCATATTTTCAATCCTTGAGTTGAGGGACAGAGAGGTACAGTGAGTGAAACTGACAGTGTGCTATTCTGTTCTAAACCAATTTTGCTGTTCCATATTTTCAATCCTTGAGTTTAGGGACAGAGAAGGACACTCGTAGAAATTATCAGTGTGCTATTCTGTGCTAAATCTTGTTTGTAGGGAGGGACAGAGTAGGACAGTGAGGGAAAGTGTCAGTGTGCTATTCTGTTCTAAAACTTTTTTGCTGAACCATATTTTCAATCCTTGTGTTTAGGGACAGAGAAGGATAGGCAGGGGACAGTGTCAGTGTCATTGTTGCTAAGCCTCCTGCACAATATACACCTGAAGGTAGCCCTTATTGCTGTTTTTCCCATCTCCCTGCAGGCCATCCATTAAAATGTCTGGAAGGCAACCAAGGAGAGGCAGACAGTCAGGAGGCAAAAAAAGAGGGCAAGCAGGCTCTGTGTCTGGGGGCAACAGTGCTGGTCGTGTACGCGGTGCATTGTCATCAGCACATGGCCATGGGACACGCTTGTCCTTGTTTTCGGCAGCTGGACATGTTGAGCCACATCATGCCGAAGACTTGGTAGAGTGGATGACCAAGCCCACCTCATCCTCCTCATCCTCTCTCACCCAGGCTCAGGGTACTGGCAAAGCAGCTGCCAAAGCGTCCTCTTCTCTGGTATCATTATCTTCATTAGTCAATCCTTCCCTAGACCCACCATGCTCTCCTCCTGAGGAGTCCCCCGAACTGTTTGAGCACAGTGTTGGGTACATGCTCCAGGAGGATGCCCAGCGTTTGGAAGGATCTGATGATGATACCCAGCTAGAGGAAGGCAGCAGCGTGAGAGCAGAGAGAGGGGATGCTCAAGAAGGACACCAATCTGGCAGTCATGCTCCAGCAGCTGCAGCATACTGCCAGATTGGCTCCAGTGATGAGGAGGGAGGGGATGATGAGGTCACTGACTCCACGTGGGTGCCTAATAGGAGAGAGGAGGAGGAGGAGGAGGAGGATGAGGAGGAGGCACATCTCCAACGAGGCAGGATGCCCTTGAGTGGCCAGCGTATGGGCAGCACACCGACGGAATCACACCGCAGAGCTCCGCCTGTGCAGGGCGCTGCCTCTGCCCGTCATTCAAAAAGTTCTTTGGTGTGGGCCTTTTTTGAGGCGAGTGCATCAGATCGCACAGCTGCTGTTTGCAACATATGTCTCAAGCGTATATCGCGTGGCCAAAACATCAGCCGCTTGGGCACCACATGCTTGATCAGACATATGTTGACCTGCCATGCAGCTCGTTGGCAAGCCTACCTTAAAGACCCACACCAAAGAATAAAGCTGACCTCTTCTTGCACCGCATCAGCTGGGATCTCCAACCCCAGTATACCTTCAGTCCTCTCTGAAACCTGCTCTGAGAGGAATGAAGGTGTAGAATTAGGTGTGTCACAGCCAAGTACTTGCAGGCACTCTGCTAGCAGTACACCGACGTCCGATTCTAGCAGGCAAATTTCCCTGCCCCAGCTGCTGGACCGTCGAAAGAAGTTCACTCCCAGCCATCCACATGCCCAGCGGTTGAATGCTAGCTTGGCTAAATTGCTAGCGCTTCAACTGCTGCCTTTTCAGTTGGTAGACTCGGCCCCCTTCCGTGAGTTTGTGCAATGTGCGGTTCCTCAGTGGCAGGTTCCCAAACGCCACTTTTTCGCACGGAAGGCTATTCCGGCTCTCTACAGGCATGTGGAAGGCAATGTCTTGGCCTCGCTGGACAGGGCGGTCAGCGGTAAGGTGCATATTACCGCTGACTCATGGTCCAGCAGGCATGGACAGGGACGTTACCTTTCTTTCACGGCCCATTGGGTCACTCTTTTGGCAGCTGGGAAGGATGCAGGACAAGGTGCAGTAGTGTTGGAGGTTGTTCCACCGCCACGCCTCCAAAATGCTACTACTGGTTGTGACACACCTCTCTCCTCCACCCCCTCCTCTTCTTCTTCCTCCATGGCCTCTTCCTGTGGTTTGTCCTCGGAACCAGCGGTGCTCCGTAGGCGTTCAAGGGGCTACGCAAGTACGCAGGCAAAAAGATGCCATGCCGTGCTTGCGCTGGTGTGTTTGGGGGACAGGAGCCACACTGGGGCAGAGGTCCTGCCTGCTCTGCAGGGGCAGGCCGAGAGGTGGTTGACGCCACGCCAGCTTAAGCCAGGAATGGTGGTTTGCGACAATGGCACCAACCTCCTCTCCGCCCTCCGACAGGGACAACTGACCCATGTGCCCTGTATGGCTCACGTCCTTAACCTGGTGGTGCAGTGGTTCTTGGGCAGGTACCCGGGCTTACAGGATGTCCTGAGGCAGGCCAGGAAAGTCTGTGTGCATTTCCGCAGATCTTATAATGCCAGTGCTCGCCTGGCTGAGCTTCAAAAGGAGTTGAACCTGCCCAAGAACCGCCTTATATGTGACATGCCCACCAGGTGGAACTCAACGTTGGCCATGCTGCAGCGGCTGCACACGCAGCAGAGGGCCATCAATGAGTACCTGTGCGACTACGGCACCAGGACAGGGTCAGGGGAGCTCGGGTTTTTTTCACCACGCCAGTGGGGCATGATCAGGGATGCATGCACTGTCCTGGCACCATTTGAGGAGGCCACGAGGATGGTGAGCAGTGACAGTGCATGCATCAGTGACACTGTACCTCTTGTCCACCTGTTGGAGCACACGCTGCGTGGAATAATGGACAGGGCACTTGAGGCAGAACAGAGGCAGGAAGAGGAGGACTTCCTTGCCTCTCAAGGCCCCCTTTACCCAGACAGTGTTCCTTCTGTCCCACCCATCGCACAGGAAGAGGAGGAGGAGGAGGAGGAGGATTGTGTCAGCATGGAGGTGGAGGCTGGCACTCAGCATCATCAGCAGCATTTTTTTAGGGATGATTTACAGTCCCAAGAAACCAGTGGACTTGTACGTGGCTGGGAGGAGGTGGCTGCGGATCATGTCGTCCTTAGTGACCCAGAGGACTCTGGACTGAATGCCTCAGCTAACCTACGCTGCATGGCCTCCCTGATCCTGCAAAGTCTGCGGAAGGATCCTCGTATTCTTCGGATCAAGGAGAGGGACCATTACTGGCTGGCCACTCTCCTTGATCCACGGTACAAGGGTAAGGTTGCGGACCTTATCGTACCGTCGCAGAGGATGAGACAACTTCGGGAGGCCTTGCAGAAAGGTCTGTGCAACGCGTTCCCAGAGACTGTGAGGTTACAAACTCCTGGTCCTGGACAACGAGTTGCTGAGGCTTCGGGCAGTCAAAGAAGGAGCGGTGGGGAAGGTGGCCGTCTGACCGATGCGTTCAGACAATTCTTTAGTCCGCAGCCCCAAAGTATGATCGGTTCCAGCAACCATCGCCAGCGTCTGATATACATGGTCCAGGAATACCTAGGGGCAAGGTCAGACTTGGACACCTTCCCCACCGAAAATCCTCTGGCTTACTGGGTCTTGAGGATGGATCACTGGCCAGAGCTTGCACAGTATGCAGTTGAGCTACTGGCCTGTCCTGCATCCAGCGTTCTTTCAGAACGCACATTCAGTGCTGCTGGAGGATTTGTCACGGATCACAGGGTGCACCTGTCCACCGACTCGGTTGATCGACTGACTTTCATCAAGATGAACCTGAACTAGTCTTGGATCACCACCAGCTACCACACACCAGATGCTGATATAACAGACTAATTGATTTTAAAATGTCACATCCCTTCAAGACTGATGCTGATGCTGAGTGCCTGTGCTGTTATGTTGACTGGCTATACTCCTCCTCCTCCTCCTCAATGATACGATTAACGATGATAGCTTGGAAGATCATTTTGGTTTATGGGTGACGCCACCAGTGGCTAAGGCCCAATTTTTCAGCCCCTGTTTAACAGGGGCGTGTAATTAAAATTTTTGATGCAATACTTTGCAACAGGCCTCATTGCTGTGCTCCAAGTACAGTATCTGTGAGGGGTTGCAGTGTTGTGCCACCAGTGCCTAAGGCCCAATTTTTCAGCCCCTGTTCAACAGGGGCATGCAATTATAATTATTGATCTAATAATTCACAGCAGGGACCATTGCTGCGCCCACCAAGAGTAACTGTCAGGCCTTACAGTGTTGTGGCACCAGCACCACCATCACCACCACCACCACCACCAAAGGCCCAATTTTTTAGCCCCTGTTCAACAGGGGCATGCAATTATAATTATTGATCTAATAATTCACAGCAGGGACCATTGCTGCGCCCACCAAGAGTAACTGTCAGGCCTTACAGTGTTGTGGCACCAGCACCACCATCACCACCACCACCAAAGGCCCAATTTTTCAGCCCCTGTTCAACAGGGGCATGCAATTATAATTATTGATCTAATAATTCACAGCAGGGACCATTGCTGCGCCCACCAAGAGTAACTGTCAGGCCTTACAGTGTTGTGGCACCAGCACCACCATCAAAGGCCCAATTTTTACTACCACTGATCAACAATTATATGTTATTACAATTCCTGATATTATACTTGACAGCAGGGCGTTCCAGCACCCACCAATAATAACTGTGAGTGCTTTCAGTGTTGTGCCAACACCAACACCTAAGGGGCCAATTTCTGCAGAGTATATACGGAAGGTCCCTACTTTCAAACATCCAACTTACAAACTACTACTACTTGCAAACGGAAGAAGACAACAGGAAGTGAGAGGAAATCTACCCCTTGGAAGGAAAATTCTCTCCTTTAAGAATTAATATGGGAGAAAGGTGTCTCCTCTCTACTGATGCTTTATCACCAATCCTTGTTTCAATAAAAACACCACATTTCAAAAACAGTTGTCATTGGGACGCAAAGTGAGGTGAAATGTTCTGAACAGGGGCACAGACAGCAAAAAAAATGTGACAGGGGTGATAACCGTTCCCTATGTTTTACAAAAAGCTAAAAAAAAGGAATTTGCCATGGAGCTCCACTTAAACAATGCAGCCGTTCAAAATTATAAACAGATTCTACATAAGAACAAACCTACAGTCCCTGTCTTGTATGCACCGCCTGTATACGGCTGTTCAGAGTATATAGGTCCTTTTTTATTTTGTGTGCGGGGTTCCCCTTAATATCCATACAAGACCCAAAGGGGCTGGTAATGGGCTGGGGTAGGGGGGGGGGGGTTGATGGGGTAGCTATGCCATTTTTCCTAAAGATTTTCATCCATATTACCGGGACCAGACATTGCATTAAAGCCGCAAGCAGTTTTAAATGACTTTTTTCCCTTTAGAAATGTTATTTTGTGCAGGGACAGTTCTAAACACGGGAAACACGTGGCACTTCACAGGCATACTTTAGACACCCCCCAGGTACAATATTTAAAGGAATATTTGACTTTTTTTTTTTCACTTTATGCATCATTAAAATGACTGCTCCCGGAAAACGTCCGTTTTTAAAACTTCTTTTTGCATTGATACATGTCCCCTGGTGCAGAAGCCGGGTTCCCAAACTCTGTTTCGGACAATAACATGGATAATAGTCGTTATAATTAGCACTTTAGAATCCGAACGTTCGCATCCATTGTATTTAATAGGGTTCTAATGTTCGTGCGAACTTTAGGTCCGTTCGCGGGTTCTGGTGCGAACCGAACCCGGGGGTGTTCGGCTCATCACTACTGAGGAGCAGATGAGGAAGCAACATCAGTGGGGGATAGGCATAAATTAGCCGATACTTACCCCACGGTGCCACCAACGTGTATGACACGTCTGCCCAGGGATCTCTGGACCTGGCCACGAATCTCGACACCACGCTATTGAGTCGAGAAGCCAAGAGGTCCACGTCCGGCGTACCCCAACTCCGGCAAAGGAGGTGAAACACCTCCGGATGCATGACCATTCCTCTTGGTCCAGCAACTGGCGACTCAAACAGTCCGCCAGCCAGGGTTCTACACCTTGAATGTAGACGGCCGACAGAGCCGGCACGCTCCTTCCCACCCACCTCAGAATGTCCAGATGGTGGATATAAGCCACAGCCGTGGCGTTGTCCGACTAGAGTCTGATTGGGCGCCCTTGTAGTCTCCTCGACCACGAGGAGAGACACAACCTGATCGCCCGAAGTCAAGAACATCGATCGGCATACGGGATTCGTCCAGAGTCCAGCGACCTTGGGCTGACTGGACCCTCCAGACTCCCCCCCCCCAACCTGCGAGGCTGGCGTCCAATAGAAAGCAAGGAAAAAACATCCCGGACTGAAGTGCTGGGAATGTCAGTTACCAAGTCAGAGAGGCCCTGACTAGGCGATTTACCTGAATCTGATGATCCAGAGACAGTGGGGATTTGTTCCAATAGAACAGAATCTCCCCCTCCGAGTGTGGAATTGGGCATACGGTACTGCCTCGAAGGAGGCTACCACAAGGCCCAACTCACCGCAGCCTGGGCGTCTGCAACTTCCCTGGAGGGAGAAAACTCTCACCTCCGAAGTGTACAGAGCAGCCCCAGGTATTCTAGGCGCTGAGTCTGAACTAGCACCGACATCTTGAAGTACAGCATCCACCCAAAGTCTTGGAGAGTCTGACTATAGACACGTCCTCCTCTAATTTAAATCTGGAAACAGGTAACAGAAGAAGACCATCTAAACAACCTACGAAGGCAATGCCGCGCTGTCTCAACAAGGCTAGAATCGGGGCGAGCACCCAGGCGAAACTCTTGGTACTGACACTAGGTCAAAAAGGAGAGCCATAAAATAATAGTGGTCCTCCCTGACTGCTAAACGCAGGAACCAATGGTGCCTGTCGCATATGGCAACATGCAAGCACGCGTCCCTGATGTCCCCCAACAAATCTTGAACTGCCCCCTCAGGGTAGTCCGACGAGATGGTAGGAGAGGAAGATTTGAGGCAAAAAACCTTTTGGCGAACAAGAAAGAAAAAACTTGATCTTGTACCATGAAGAGACCACTTCGCAAACCCACCGGTCGGAAAAACAGGAAGGCTACACAAAGGCATTAAGGGCCTCTAAGATTGGACGACTCCGTCCTCCTCTGGGACCATGAACAGATTTGAGTAGAATCCCTGAAACCTGTCCTGCGGCGGTATGGGAATGACAACCCTCAAAAATACCGCCCTTGTACGGGGAAGGAAGGTCCCGGCTTACGGGGTGGCCCTCTACTCTTAGTGGACTGAGGTATAAGAGTTCAGTTACCTCTTGTGACATCCTTAACAACGTCATCCAGTGAGGCACCAAAGAGCCTCCCACCTTAGAAAGAAAATCTGTCAGAGCTTCCATAAAAGCTTGGTCAGCGGACCAGCATATCAGCCCTCTCAAATGGCGCAAGACCACCACGGACACAGAGGCCCTGGAGACTAAAGAAGTCACATCCAGGATTGCCGCACCTACGTACACCAGACCCTGCACCTGCTGGTCGGCCAGTGTCACAACTATTAGAGAGAGCTGATGCTCCTCCACTGTCTGGTACAAATCTTTTGTCCATTCAGTGAGTGTCAGACACCAAAGTCACAGCCACTAATGGGCGCAACGCTGACCCCAGCATGGCGAACACGGTCCGTGGTACCCCTGATATCAGGGGTTCAAGTTCATGGGAAAAAACAAATTTTCTTTTTTTATTTATTTAATTACTCTTCAAACGGATAATGGACCGCCGTGCGCTGAGGGACTAAAAAGGACCTCTGCGGCAGTCCCCATTCCTTAGCTATGATCCATCAAAGAAATCAATCATAAGGAAAAACCTACATAGAGCGGGTCGGTTAGTGCGACCCAAAAAAGGACTGACACCTCAGTGGATGTCCCAGCAGATACTAAGCTGATAAGTGCTGTTTGTACAAACACATTGTTTATACTGTGTATTGCGCCGAAGGCGCGCATGTCATTGGAGCGTGGGAGGAAACCGGAGTACCCGGAGGAAACCCACGCAGACACAGAGAGTAATAATAATACATACACATACTGTGTATGTATTTAGTGTGTGTGTATAAACATATTGTGTATGTTTATACTGTGTATTGCACCGAGGGCGCGCATGTCTTTGGAGAGTTGGAGGAAACCGGAGCACCCGGAGGAAACCCACGCAGACATAAACATGCAAACTCCAGGCAGATGGCATCCTCTGACACCTCAGGACAGTGGTCCTGAGTCAGAGCATTCCCCAGGATATGGCGGGGGGAGGGGGCGCTACATACCCCCCAACGCCCACATCCAGGGCTGCAGACAAATTGTCCTATTAACTGCAGGTTCAGTGCCACCTGTTGCTGCCTCTGGAATTAGCTTCAGACTCCATTCCAACCCACTAACAGTCCATAGGGACTAAGTCAACACATTAGTATAATACATACACATACATACACATACTGTGTATGTATTTAGTGTATATGTATTAGTGTGTATAAAAACAGAAAGTATATGTTTCTACTGACAATTTACCCTCCTAACTGCGCTGACCAGGGGGGGAGCTACCCAGGGCCACACCACCCAGCCAGAGACTGTGCAGTACCGTTGCCCGCTCTGCCTCACACACCTGAGGTAATCAGTAAGGTGATTAGCGCTATTCGCGCCATTCAGGAAGCTTCCAGCGCTAGAGGCCAAGCCACACAGTGAAAAAAAAAATACCATTCCCAAAATAGCCGCCGGGCTCCTCAGGAAAAAAAGGTGCACACTACAAGAAAATGGCCATCCGCAATGAAGACCTGCGCCACAGACAAAATGGCCGCAAATGGAATTTTTCAATACAGAAAAAAAAAACACTAGAAAATGGCACCGGCACTACCAAAAATGGCTCCCGAGCACACTGAGGTGGACGAGAAGGCCACAGGTACGCTGAGCGGAGGCTACCAAAAAACATACTACCCCCACAGAGAGCGGACCCCGACAGCCCCCAACCGGGATACAGAGACCGCTACAGGTACACCGCGCCGACGCAGCAGGCCCCGCAATGGGGAGGAGGAAAGAAGGGGGACAGAGGGAGGACAGGGGACCCCCTAATGACCCTCCAGGAAAGCCCAGCTGTTCCAAACCGTCAAAACGAAAAGAACTGTACTTATCCGTCCATGCGTGGACATTGCTGGTGCGTCCCTGACAGACTAGAACCGAGTAGTACAGAGTAGCTGTCGGCCCGGTCAACTATGAATGAGACAGCAAGCAGCCCAGTCATATGTGGACCCCGGAGCACAAGCTCACCGGCCACCTCTGGAGCCATGGGGTATGTCGTGACAGACCCGATGCCTATTTGAAAGGGACTGTACACGCTCGCTGGCTGGACTGGGAAGACTACAAGGATCTGTATATCCAGCCTGTCGCCCAGCCGACTGTTGATAGAAGAATCACAAAATAAAATAAATTGAAATAAAAGAAAAGAAAAGAAAACATTTCCTCAGGACTCTGGGCCCAAAGGGAGCCACATCCATCTCCTCTGCTAGGCAGAACAAAACTGAGCTGCTAACTGCCGGGAGGAGGGTTATGTCTGGAGGGACCGCCCCCTGGGTGGGGCTGTTCAACTCTGTTAAAGTAACATGTATTTAAATATCTAACATGTCTGCCTAGTCCTCTCCTATGAACAGGAACATAACCCATATGTCAAGAATTAAGAAGGCTGTGTCCATCCATGGACGAAAAGAGAAACTAATTTATTAGCACAGAAACTGCTTTTGTAAATTTGAAAAAAATATGGAATCCCTGGCTAGCGGTACCTGGCCTAGCTCCATTTCATCTTATTGAAGATAGTTTGTAAAGTAATTAAGACCGATGCAGGTCAAATTGTGCTTTTTTTTTGTTTTTGTTTGTTTTTTTGTTTTATTGTATGTAATCATGCTCAATAAGTGTATAGTTGCTTGTAGAACAACTGAACATACCAGTTATCAATACAAGAACTTCTTGTACCTGCAAAAACGCTGTCTGACAAATGGTTGTTATCCGTATGTTTACAGGATTCTGTATGCACAACTCCTTATCTGTCATTTGTATGGCCATTAATGCTGGTTTTTGTATGTTTTTTATCATGCACAGGTTGTGCGTTTGTACGAGAAAAAAATTGAAAAGCCTAATAAAAACTGATTTCAAAATAATTCTTGCAAAGATCACGTAGAGAGCATTGTGTTTTTCATAACAAGACTGGAGTAATGCTTTAAGCTGGCCACACACAAGTAACGTTTGCCTTAGATTTGATGTGTTAGATGGGCAAAATCAACCAATAACTATAAAGTGCCAGTTCCTGATCTGGTCGGATATTCTAGACACAAAGCATAAACCATTGTAATATCAAGCCGTGATCTTCTCTACACTCTGACTTGTGACTCCCAGCGATGTCTACATTTCTTGGTATTTTTTAAGAGCCTTTCTTAGAATATGCAACACTGTGACATTTCCATTCCATTAACAAGCACTCTCTCTTTGACACAGCTTCAGAGTTCAATGGCATGCAATATGTAATGAAGCATTGATTTTCAGAGATGATATGCTGTTTTCATTTGTAAGAAAAAGGCTCCTAACTACTCTTAACATAAAAAATCTTCATTATTCTGACTTTTTGTTTATCTATGGGAGGCTTGGTAATTGCCTTCACTTAGAAGAGATGCCAGGCCTTAATACAAACTGAACAATGGCAAAACTTGGGCATTTCACTTCCATCGTGCCTTTTTATGAAGCAATAAATGTCTGCCCTTCAGTGATTGGCATTTCTTGTTGTTCTTTTGTGCACTGATGGGGTTTATGCTCTCTGGAAGAGTCTAATATGAAGGTCTATTAGTATAAATAGGAATCCAATTTATTTAGGATTCACATAAACATATGTATTACTTACCGTATTTATCGGCGTATAACACGCACCGGCGTATAACACGCACCCCAAGTTTAGGAGGAAATTTTAGGGAAAAAAACTTTTAGCAGGGAAGTTTAAGGAAAAATAACTTACATTTAAATGCAGCCTTGTCAGTGTCCATTGCAGCCTTGTCAGTGTCCATTGCAGCCTTGTCACAGTGCAGCCTTGTCAGTGTCCATTGCAGCCTTGTCAGTGTCCATTGCAGCCTTGCCCCCAGAGTCGCCGTGCAGCCTTGCCCCCAGAGTCGCCGTGCAGCCTTGCCCCCAGAGTCGCCGTGCAGCCTTGCCCCCAGAGTCGCCGTGCAGCCTTGCCCCCAGTGTCGCCGTGCATCATTTTAAAATTGGCGCCGAGACTGTGCGAACGCCGGGGACGCAGGGACTGGGCGGAGCCGCCGCCGAGATACACATAGCCGAGTGTACTCGGCTATACTCGGCTTTTCTCGGCTCCGCTCACAGTCACGCCGAGTCCCGCCCTATGATGGACATAACACAGGTCCAATGGCGGGACTGGGCGTGACTGAGCGGAGCCGAGAAAAGCCGAGTATAGCCGAGTACATTCGGCTATGTGTATCTCGCTCCGCTCCGCTCGCAGTCAGCGGAGACAGCTCAGGGATGACAGTATCGGCGTATAACACGCACCCACGATTTTCCCCTGATTTTCAGGGGAAAAAAGTGCGTGTTATACGCCGATAAATACGGTAACTACTTTTACCTAGCAGTAATCAAGCCTAGGACAGCCAATCATAATATGTAGGTTTGAAACTGATGCTCAGGGGTCTAATGATCTGAGAATTCTAGTGGTGAAAGCTCCTTACTTGACAACCTGGTTCAGCCCCTAGAGTGTTTCTCAACGCCAGTCCTCAAGGCACCCCAACAGGTCATGTTTTCAGGTATTCTATTATTTTGCACAGGTGATTTGATCAGTTTCACTGCCTTAGTAATTGCCACAGCCGTCTTATGTGAGGGAAATCTTGAAAACATGACCTGTTGGGGCACCTTGAGGACTGGAGTTGAGAAACGCTGCCCTAGACTATAGAATCTAAAGCTGGCCGTAAATAATTTATTTTTTTATTTTTATCAGTCAACCATCTGATCAAAAAACAAATTGATTCTCCCATCCACATGTAGCGACCTCACCCCATCTCTTTCTTCTAGGGGTATCACACACACGACAGGGTGAGATGCGCTACGGCCCATGTCCTCCCCATAGCTGTGGGTGAGGTGAAGGCCAGTACCAGATATTTCCTCGGGCCTGTGTGCTTATGTCAAGGATTAAGTCCTGCTGTGCCAACACTTCCCTTTGCTCCCATTAACCAGAGTTCCACACACCGATCACAGTCCAACTCTTGTTTTATTGCATAACTCACAATAAACAGTGCTTCAGTAGCCAACTGGTTGGGACTCAATAACAGTTTGATACAGGGGAATGAGCAGGTCGAGGCACTATCCTGATTGTCAGCTAAACCACTGTGGTTTCACCAGCGGTTACTATAGCCTTGGCTAGAAAGGACTTAGAACTGGGGAGTCTCTACCAGCGACTCAAGAGAACGTAGATAGGAGTACCTTCGCTGCGTTGTGGCCCCTGTCAGGGGAAGATGTCCCTCCAAGGGAGTTACCAGAGGCCCATCCGTCACCGGGTTGATGCTGCTCCAGACTCTCCGAATGGGTAACCTCCCCGGCCTCCTCGCCTCAGACATGGGCCCCATCCACCTCAGGGACCCTCGGACTTCTCCACCCTTGCGGGACCCAGTCGAAGTCACTGGGCCCCAGGCCTCCTGGTTTAGTACCTCACCCCAGACTGAAGGTGCCTGGGATGGACTCCAACTCCACTCCGGTCAGGCCTAGGGCACCTGAGCCGAAACTCCTAACCGCCTGCACCCAGGCCTAAGGTGCCTGGGTGCGTGATGAAGGACCTCCACCAGAGCAAGACCTCGTGACCAGGGCGTCTCCCCCTTTTATCCCCTCTCCTGACGCCACGGCAGGTTCCCCGCCCTCGCCGTACCATCTCCGAGAAGGGACAAAAAGGACAGCACTGTGGCGGCAAATCTACCTCGAGCCTGCGGGCACCTGCCACCCACAGGCCAAGGAGATTATTACACCGCTCAATCCTTCACGTATACAAATGGTCCAATTACTCCCATACTTTACCACCCAGGTGTACCCCACCTGAATTTAGAAACCCCGCTACATACTCCCCCCTGTGATTTGACGCTGGTCCCCAGCGTCTGGTGCAAACCCATGTCTCCCATAGAGTGGTGACATAAGCCTGGCCCCAGAGGCCATCCCTAAATTTTTTAACCTTAACCATGCCAGACCTGCTCAAAGGGGAGGGGAACATAAAACAATAAACTTTTTCATAAAACCCTCTAAGCATGTACACATATACAATCCCTCCCTTTTACTGTCTAAGAACCACCCCATACTCAGTAGTCTTGACAGACGAATCTCCTGCAGAAGGGAAAAAAAAACAACACACAAGAAAAGCCACATCCTGACATTCTGTGTTAATTTGGAATGAATGGGTCTATCAGCCGAGAGACCCACTCGCTCCAATAAGTAAAGTGATGCAAATGTACAAACAACAGCCGTTGCGCAACACCGCCACCTAGTGACGATGCCACGGTGATGACACTTGGTGAAATCTTCAGTCTTCCTGCGTTCCTACTCTGATTCTACCCCCAAAGTCTCTGTCTTTAAATTGTGAAAGAAGAGAGAACAAACAGCTCTCATTCCTCCAAAAGAGTAGAAAAAAAAACCCAAATAAAAAACTAGGGTACAGTTCGATGCTCCGGCAAGAACACTTCCAAAAAGTTGCTACAGAAAAAAAACACAAGTGAGTCTCTTCTCACAAGTAAAACTTTGGGTCAGGCAAGAACAAAGGCTTCAGATGCTTATCGAAAACCTCAATCGAATAGTCAGCGTCCTCTCCATCTTTCCTGCAGATGCGCACGTTGTCTGCGTGGATATGGCGGCCCCACATCCAGTCTGCTCTGCAGTCTCTAAACTTTTTCGACACAGGTGGCTAACAGGACAAGTATCGCTGGGCATGAGGCACTTTAAGTTTCTCCCAAACGAACTCATCGTACCACCGCTGCCGCAGAACTTCAACCTCAAACAGTAAGTCCCTGGGCAAGTAAGAATATTCCCATCCGTACTCGTGAGCGACCCTCTGCGAAAAGAGTCGTTGCAATCGGGCCAAGGGAGGCATTGTGGCCCGCTCTCCTTCTCCTGGTTGAACAATGGCCTCCGGGTGCCGAGGTACTTTCACTACCTCTGATGGCTTTTCTCTCGGTGCCCGTAGCGATGCTCGCTGTTTCCCCGCCAACAAAACGGGTGATGCTGTGGATTGTGGAAGAGCAATTAGAGGACTAGGCTTCCTCGTAGACCCCGGGGCGTGCTGTCTCCTATGGACATAGGCGAATCTTGGGGTGCACGTAGCATAGGTAATGGGCGTTTGTCCCAGCCCTTCTGGTGAAACAGTTCATCGAACGCACCGTCATCTCCACAATCCGACAGTGACTCTAGGTCGGAAGTGTCATACATCTCCGCGGGAAGGTAGTCTCTAGTAGACGTGGAACTACCCTCCCTAGCGGGCTCCACCGACTGTGGACCCCCGACACCTCCAACCACCACCACAGTCACAGCCCCTGGCTCGCCTTAACCTTTTGTAGAACTGGGATGTCCAGGACTCTTCCAACCGGATCCATCCAGGCCAGGCAAGCAACGGGGTGAAGCTCTTCCACGACCATAGGAGGCCTGCACCAAGCCGACTTTCCTCTTCGGAGGTGGGAGCAGAGAATCTGTGGTGACCGAAGCAGCATCCTCGGATTTTTCTTTCTCAGTCTCTGATTGGGCAGTCACATCGCCCCGGTCAGTGCGTACGGGAACCTCCGCAAAGGCCTGGATCTCCCCTTCCGGAGTAGCGGCACCTGTGAGGCTGTTGAGGCGAAGGGCCCGGGGCCTTACTGTGGATGGCTCCACCTCGAACAAGAACTCTTTGCATGCCTTGCAACGCCCGAATGGCTTCAGGTGGACCACCAGTCCTGAACATCCGGGACAGATCACGCCGAGAGCCTTCGTGTCTCTGCAGGTGTACAGAGCCAACTGTCCTCGGGGCCTGAGTCTTATCCCCGTGTCTGTAAGGGGAGCAGCAAAGGTAGTCATCTTCGTGGGGTAGGGAACCAGAATCCACGGAGAGCTTGAGGCCATCCCGACTGTCTGCTGCTCCATCACGCATTGACCACGCGCCAAAGTCTCCACGTGAGTTCCTCCACATGTCTAGACTCCTCCCACGACTTGCACGTTTTCGCGGGCTTCCATCAAACTCCGCCCACGAACTGTGTAGTCACGGGGTGCCTCATGGCGCAGTGCAGTAAAAGCCCCCACATGTAGTACGTCACACGGCTGGACTTCTCCCTCTTCCCGCTCCTCCGCATGGGCCTTTCCCGTCTTAGGGTCATTTCCACGACTTTGAGCAGGGATGCACTTTGGCCGATTACATGGCCGACCTGCTCGGAACTCCTCCGGGCAGCAAAGTCCAGACACAGCCATTCTTACTTCCAAAGTCAAAACACACATCATCCCGGACTCACGAGCCCCCACGTGTAGCGACCTCACCCCATCTCTTTCTTCTAGGGGTATCACACACGACAGGGTGAGATGCGCTACGGCGCATGTCCTCCCCATAGCTGTGGGTGAGGTGAAGGCCAGTACCAGATATTTCCTCGGGCCTGTGTGCTTATGTCAAGGATTAAGTCCTGCTGTGCCAACACTTCCCTTTGCTCCCATTAACCAGAGTTCCACACACTGATCACAGTCCAACTCTTGTTTTATTGCATAACTCACAATAAACAGTGCTTCAGTAGCCAACTGGTTGGGACTCAATAACAGTTTGATACAGGGGAATGAGCAGGTCGAGGCACTATCCTGATTGTCAACTAAACCACTGTGGTTTCACC
The DNA here is from genome assembly GCA_029206835.1 of Rana muscosa. Classification (NCBI taxonomy): domain Eukaryota; kingdom Metazoa; phylum Chordata; class Amphibia; order Anura; family Ranidae; genus Rana; species Rana muscosa. The sequence continues at coordinate 386,263,744 of CM055127.1, forward strand.
AGCGGTTACTATAGCCTTGGCTAGAAAGGACTTAGAACTGGGGAGTCTCTACCAGCGACTCAAGAGAACGTAGATAGGAGTACCTTTGCTGCGTTGTGGCCCCTGTCAGGGGAAGATGTCCCTCCAAGGGAGTTACCGGAGGCCCATCCGTCACCGGGTTGATGCTGCTCCAGACTCTCTGAATGGGTAACCTCCCCGGCCTCCTCGCCTCAGACATGGGCCCCATCCACCTCAGGGACCCTCGGACTTCTCCACCCTTGCGGGACCCAGTCGAAGTCACTGGGCCCCAGGCCTTCTGGTTTAGTACCTCACCCCAGGCTGAAGGTGCCTGGGATGGACTCCAACTCCACTCCGGTCAGGCCTAGGGCACCTGAGCCGGAACTCCGAACCGCCTGCACCCAGGCCTAAGGTGCCTGGGTGCGTGATGAAGGACCTCCACCAGAGCAAAACCTTGTGACCAGGGCGTCTCCCCCTTTTATCCCCTCCTCTGACGCCACAGCAGGTTCCCCGCCCTCGCCGTACCATCTCTGAGAAGGGACAAAAAGGACAGCACTGTGGCGGCAAATCTACCTCGAGCCTGCGGGCACCTGCCACCCACAGGCCAAGGAGATTATTACACCGCTCAATCCTCCACGAATATAAATGGTCCAATTACTCCCATACTTTACCACCCAGGTGTACCCCACCTGAATTTAGAAACACTGCTACACACACATTCGAGGTGGATGAAGGAAACCTCCCCACTGCGCCACTGTATGCTGACAGCGGGATTCAACTGCCCCATTGGAGAGAAGTTGGTCACTAGGTCAGCTCCTCTTGAACAGGAACAGCCATACATAGATGGATCGAAATTCAACCAGGTCCCTGCAGAATTTTAATCCATCTATGGCCAGCTTTACATTTCATGTTGTAGGAACAGATCTCCCTCAAAAAATACCCTAACCCAGTCACTAAAATCCCATATAAGCTTTACCATGTTGTGTAATTTCAGCAGTTTTCAATCTGTCTAATAATTTGTACACTTTTTTTTCTCCAATGTATCTATTGTCTATGGTTGTCACATAGGCTTAACATCAAACATGTCTGCTTTGTTCATCTCAACTACATGGTAGATTGATTGGATTGGAAGTTTACACAATGAAGATTAAGATATTTCTATGCTCCTGATTTGGGCTACAAACACATGTTTCTCTCTTCATCTTCAATGCATGGGGGCTGGGGGAATTTGGAGATTACAAAAGGTAGCTTTGACGGAAGGTAAGATGGTTTGTGATTTCAGATCAGCTCACAAAAAGTGACAAGGACATTGAATTTCTGCCAAGATAAACAACTATTTTCTGTACTTGATAAAAAGGTTCTAAGCCTGAAAAAATAAAAAAAAAGAAATGCAGCCACCACATCTAAGAACTAGTAAGGTCCAATATAATAAATGTTTTGGGTTTAGATGCCTTTCCAAGGGTGACATCTCCCCAAATTATGCTCCTATGTTGTTACCCACACTCTGGTGGAGAATACAAGCAACAGTGCCAACACACATTACATAGGAATTATCCACCAATGTCACTATAAAGCCTCGTACACACGATCAGATTTTCCGCTGTCAAAGCGTAGGACTTTTGTCCGAAAGGCACTGGCCATGAACTTGTCTTGCATACAAATGGCAAAAAATTGTCGTCCAACAAACACGAAACAACATATTTTTTCAGCTCTTTAGCGCCACCCTTTGGGCAAATTCTGATAATGGTTAGCATCGCTTCTGAGCATGTGTGTTTGTACTTTGGATTTTTTTTTCAGACGGACTTGTGTACACACGATCGGAAAATCCGACAAGACACATTTGTTGTCGGAAAATTTTAAAGCATGCTATCCCACATTTGTTGTTGGAAATTCCGACAAAAATTGTCTGATGAAGCATACAAACGGTCAGATTATCCGAGAACATCCTGCCATCACACAATTCCCGTCGGAAAATCTGATCGTGTGTACGGGCCTTAAGGAAGGTGGTGCAGAGCACAGAGCAATGATCTACACCTGATGCTGGAGAGCACATGCAGACAAGAAGAGGCTAGAAAAGGCTGAAAAGTAGCACTCAGATGAAATGATGAAGATGAACCTTTTTTTATGAAAAGAAAACTTCAGCAGTTGTTTAATGAGCAGTAAACTAAATGTCATTCAGGTAGGGTTTAGAGCTACATTCATGAAAAACCCAACCAGGACACCAACATTCACAGTGGGTGAGTGAAGGGAACTCTGAGATCTCCCCACAGTCTTTTACAGAAAAATTAAGCTGGAGGATACTTAAAGCGGACCTTCAGTAATTTTTTCAACTTTCCATCTATTAAATCTTCTCAAACAGAAAAAACTGCGCTGACTCTAAATAGGTTTAACCACTTCCCTACCCAGCCATAGTCAAATGACGTCCACAGATGGGATCTCCCATCCTGGGTGGACGTCATATGACGTCCTGGATTTGAAGGAGGATATCTGAATGATGCCTGCAGCTAGAGGCATCATTCAGATATCCTTTTGACGTGCCGGCGATTCTGTGCACCATAAGAATGATCATAGCGGCGGTTCCACCGCTTGATTGTTCTTATAGGCGGCGGGAGTGGACATCCCCCCCTCCCGCCGCCATCCGGTGCTTCTCCGGGCTCTCCCGTGCGATCGGGGACCCGGAGAGAATCTTCCGGCGCCGGTGGTGGGTCACGTGACGAGCATAGAGATGACTGGTGACCAGATGGTCACCAGTCATCTCTATGATCGTCGGAGGCCCGGGCGCGATGTGATGACGTCACGCCCGGGTCCTCAAATGTAAACAAAGCCGCCATTGCGGCTAGTAAGTATGAGATCAGTGAAAAAAAATTCACTGATCTCATGCTTTCCAGCCTGGAGAAGAGATGTGGGGTCTTATTGACCCCACATCTCTCCATAAAGAGGACCTGTCACACACATTCCTATTACAAGGGATGTTTACATTCCTTGTAATAGGAATAAAAGCGATCAAAAAAAAAAAAAAAAAAAAGTAAAATAAGTGTAAATAAATAAGTAAAAAAAATAAAATAAATAATAATAAAAAAAAATCTTAAAACGCCCCTGTCCCCCGGTAGCTCGCGATCAGAAGCGAATGCACACGTAAGTCGCCCACATATGTAAACGCCGTTCAAACCACATATGTGAGGTATCGCCGCGTGCGTTAGAGCGCGTGCAACAATTCTTGCACTAGACCTCCTCTGTAATTCTAGCCTGGTAACCTGTAAAAAAAATTAAAGCGTCGCCTATGGAGATTTTTAAGTACCGAAGTTTGGCGCCATTCCATAAGTGTGCGCAATTTTAAAGCGTGACATGTTGGGTATCTATTTACTCGGCGTAACATCATCTTTCATATTTTCCCCAAAAATTGGGCTAACTTTACAGTTTTGTTTTTTTTTTAATTCATGAAACCATTTTTTTTTTTAAAAAGGTGTTTAAAAAATGATTGCGCAAATACCGTGCAAGAAAAAAAGTTGCAATGACCGTCATTTTATTCCCTAGGGTGTCTGCTAAAAAAACATATATAATGTTTCGGGGTTCTGAGTAATTTTCTAGCAAAAGAATGATGATTTGTACATGTAGGAGAGAAGTGCCAGAATAGGCCCGGTATGGAAGTGGTATAAAAAGCCCGATGTTGAAGTGGTTAAGATAAGTGCTAAGGCAGCAGCTTGAGTGGGATAAACACAATAGCAATAGAACCGATTAAGAAGCTGCGCCAAAATTTAAAAATCAAGTGTCCTTAAACACAAAACAAATGAAGAAAGTTCCAATTGATGGGACTTAAAACAGTCTATGGTCGTATCCTGGTTCATAGAATATTGATATCACCACTGTGACTCTACAGACATTCCATAGTGCAAAGCCCACCACCAAATGTAATGGCCTCTTATCAGAGGGCAAGCTCAATTGCGCAATCGGCTATAGCCCAGCCGCGGCCTTTCACCTCCAAGGGAAGAAACACAGAGACGAATATCAATGGGGTGAAAGTTCCGGGTCTCAAACACATTCCGCACTCATTCCATCATATGACATGTAATCTAAGAGTAAATCCAGAGGGATCATAGGTAATACCAAGAAATTCCACATATGTGGGATGCTTCTGGAACAAGCACGTGGGTGGGTGTAGGTCTGAAGCCTAACCAAGTATGTAGAGGCACAGCCCAGCCCTCAGGTGAAAACTCCAGAAGCATCCCACATATGTGGAATTTCTTGATATTACCTATTATCCCTCTAGATTTATATGTGGGATGCTTCTGGAACAAGCAGGCACAGATGGAGGAATCCCTTCAGCTAGTCCTGGTGGGAGCACAAGGGAAATCCCTTCAACCAGCAATCACATGGAGTTTTCACCTGAGGGCTGTGCCTCTACATACTTGGTTAGGCTTCAGGCCTACACCCACCCACGTGCTTGTTCCAGAAGCATCCCACATATGTGGAATTTCTTGGTATTACCTATGAACCCTCTGGATTTACTCTTAGATTACATGTCATATGATGGAATGAGTGCGGAATGTGTTTGAGACCCGGAACTTTCACCCCATTGATATTCGTCTCTGTGTTTCTTCCCTTGGAGGTGAAAGGCCGCAGGCTGGCCTATAGCCGATTGCGCAATTGAGCTTGCCCTCTGGTAAGAGGCCATTACATTTGGTGGTGGGCTTTGCACTATGGAATGTCTATAGAGTCACAGTGGTGATATCAATATTCTATGAACCAGGATACGACCATAGACTGTTTTAAGTCCCATCAATTGGAACTTTCTTCATTTGTTTTGTGTTTAAGGACACTTGATTTTTAAATTTTGGCGCTGCTTCTTAATCCGTTCTATTAAATCTTCTGCCCTTGTTGTTTTAACTTTGGATAGTAAAACATTATTTTTCTGCCAGTAAATACCTTACAGCCCACTTCCTGTTTCTTGTCTGGCAAAAAGCCTAGGCTTATGACATCATGCACAGATCCCTCTCTCTCACTCTCGTGAAAGTTTGCCAGGAAGGGAGGGGGGTTGAGTCATGAGAGGGCAAATGAGAGCTGCAGAGCTGGAGGTGTGCCTATGTGTAAAACCAGGAAGTGAACAGGCAGCAGCTTCAGCTGCCCACATTTAAAATGATTGCAGCCAGACTTAGTGGAGGGAGATTCCTGCAGCATATTTGGCAAGTATAGAATCACAGTTTATATAAAATAATATGCAAAGTGATTGGAGGGAAGCTCCAGAATGGCATGGATGTTTTAATTACAAATTATGTGAGCAGACTGTAGTTCCTCTTTAATCCTGCCAAAATGTTATTAAATTGTTTTGGGTGAACTGATCCTAAGGGCCAGTTCATCCTGGAATCGCAAAGGAACATGCGCTGCAGTCCTGTGCGATTCAGTGTGATGTGTTTTTCACACATTAATTTGAATAGGCTAAAATCGCACTTGATGGCACCAAAAGTAGTGCATGCACTACATTTAAAAACACAGTGGAGGATATTTACTACAACTGCGTGGTGCAAAATATGGTGCAGCTATGCATAGAAACCAATCAGCTTCAGCCCTGGTTCATACTGGTGCGTTTTGACATGCGATTTGACATGTCAAATTGCATGTCAAAACGGCGGCATTTGCCGGCAATTCACTCCCGCAGCCCAGTGTGAACCTTGGCTTAAGGTTTTATTGCCAAAGCTAAATTGAACAAGCTGAAGTTGGAAGATGTTTGGCTACCATGCACAGCTGCACCAGATTCTGAGTGCAACAGCTTTACTAAGTCTCCCCCACTGTAACCAGAATGCATGGCCCTCTGTACCATGCAATCTGGTGCAGGCAAACACACTGCATTTGCAATCTGCATTTGGGGTGTTGCCAGGATTACATTGACACCCGCAGCAGATCGTTTTGAATGCGGTGCGGTAAACATGCAGGAAAGAGGGTTTTCCTGCACTGTGTTCTGGTGTGAATGAGCCCTAAATGGCTTCATGCACACAAAACCTTTATAAATGCACCTTGTGCTGAAAACTAAATGGGTTTTATGTTGCAGCCCCTATAACTGCACCTAGGGCCCAAGCATAATTGGGTCCTGAAAAAGAAAAAAGAAACTGTGCTAGGATCTGGGGATGGCAATTAATTGCTATCACAAAAAATTGCCTATGTTCTAGTTATATGCAGCTACTAACCTGAAAACATAATCAGTGAAAACACAATGAAAAAAATATATATAGTAGCGCTAAACTCAAAACAGAAATTAATAGACAAAAAGATTTGTCATGGTATGCTCCACAACACATACAAGATGCATAGGTCCACTGGTTGGATCACGTGGACTAGTAGATAATTATGGGCAAACCTGGGACATGAAGTAAAACATACCAAAAACTACCACAATATGTATACAAAATTTACATAAAAGATTACATGCATAAAGTGCCATCCAATTGTGACACACTAGGGCATCGGTTGATAAAATGCAAAATATTCTCATTAAAGAATCCAAACATTTTCTGTGATAAAACACCCGTGCAGTAACGGAATCCAAATCTCCACTGAATTGACTGAAGACCAGAGTGAAAACCACCACCATGAGCAAATATACTGCTTACCAGAAGGACTCGATCTGCAGAGGACGGGTTTGCTTGTTGGTATCCGGCCGGCACCTCGGGCTTAAGACTGTACCTTATTGTCATATATGTAAGTGTTTTATCTACTTGTCTAGTCCAATAAACCCAAAGATTTTACACCAGCGGGGCATCCTGTTTCTTTTGCATGTCTCAACTGCGTTCAAACTGCTTCTATGCTGTGGAAAGTGCTGAGTGAAGAGTTGGTGGTCATAGAAGCTACTAATATCCAGCTGGGATTGTTTATATGCGATCTTAGGTCCTCCGTGACAGGGGACCAACTGGTTCTGGTAAGCAGTATATTTGCTCATGGTGGTGGTTTTCACTCTGGTCTTCAGTCAATTCAGTGGAGATTTGGATTCCGTTACTGCACGGGTGTTTTATCACAGAAAATGTTTGGACTCTTTAATGAGAATATTTTGCATTTTATCAACCGATGCCCTAGTGTGTCACAATTGGATGGCACTTTATGCATGTAATCTTTTATGTAAATTTTGTATACATATTGTGGTAGTTTTTGGTATGTTTTACTTCATGTCCCAGGTTTGCCCATAATTATCTACTAGTCCACGTGATCCAACCAGTGGACCTATGCATCTTGTATGTGTTGTGGAGCATACCATGACAAATCTTTTTGTCTATTAATTTCTGTTTTGAGTTTAGCGCTACTATATATATTTTTTTCATAAATGGGTCCTGTTCTGCTAAGTGTATAGCCAAATCTATAGCCCCATACACACGGTAGGACTTTTTGACAACAAACTTCAAAATGAGCAAGTTTTCAAAAAAATCAGAGCGTGTGTACATCGGACAAACGTTTTCGGTTTTCATCGTACAAAAGTTCGCTCTGCAAACGGACAAACTTTTTGGCAACAAAAGTCCTACGGTGCAAAGTCCTATTGTGTGTATAGAAATCCATCGGACTTTTGTCCGAAGTACAAATACGCATGCCCAGAACCAATGTTAAAATCAACCAACAATAGCAGAAGTTGACCAAAGGGTGGCGGTAAAGAGCAGAAAAACCACGTGATGTTGGGAAAGTTTGCAGAAAAATCCTGTGGTGTGCATGCTATGGGTGTGCCCGGCCAACTTCGTACGGACAAAAATCCACTGAAAAGTTTGTTTGAAGTCCGATCGTGTGTATGAAGCTTTAGTCTCAGTGTTCTGCTATACTTTGGTCCCAAAGCTGTGTGGGGCCTGTGCAATGACCTTTACAACTGCACCTGGGTCCACAAGACTGGAACTGTGACCATTTAAAGTGGTGGTAAACTACTACTCAAAACTTGTATCTACAGGTAAGCTTACAATAATTCTTACCTGTAATTACTGTGAATATCTCAGGTCATTCAAGCAGCCGCAGAGTGCCAACCCAGAAGGAAAACCAGGTGAAGATGGAAGTGCTGGCAGCAGTGACAGCTCAGCGCTGGAGGGCATTGTTTAAAATATAAGACTGCAATAACATGCTAGTATGTGGTGCACATGGGCCCAAACTGGAGGGATCCTGGATGGAAACTGACCCAATACTAGATGGGGACCCATACTGTTACTTATTTACCTTACAATATTGGCGTGAAGGGGGAACCACATTATAGCTGAAATGGAAGCCTAACAAGATACAGATAGAATACAGAAATTTTGTGTAGATTGGAATTGAAGCTTTAAGTCGCTCTAAGCTAAAATTCAAATCAAGTACTGTATGTATTCTTAACTCAAAAAGTACCTTCTATTGTGCTTAGCATCCTTCAAAGCTCCAAATTCCTTTTTTTGCTGCTATTATCTGTCTTCCTATTGGAAGGTGGCTTTGTTTATTGCTCACAGACCCACTGTATATAGGAACTTAGCCACCCTATCTTGCTCGCTCCCAAGATGGTCTAAGGACAATGGTCATCTATATAGGATTAGTGTTGTGCACAAAGCTGTGCACATGACTGCAACTAAAGCCTCGTACACACGGTCGGACTTAAAACAAACTTTTCCGTGTTTTTTTTGTCCGAAGGGAGTTGGCCGGGTACACCCATAGCATACACACGGCAGGACTTTTCTGCAGACTTTCCCAACATCACGTGGTTTTTCTGCTCTTTACCGCCACCCTTTGGTCAACTTCTGCTATTGTTGGTTGATTTTAACATTGGTTCTGGGCATGCGTGTTATTACATCCGACAAAAGTCCGATGGATTTCTGTACACACGATAGGACTTTGCACCGTAGGACTTTTGTTGCCGAAAAGTTTGTCCGTTTGCAGAGCGAACTTTTGTCCGGTGAAAACTGAAAAAGTTTGTCCGATGGAGCGTACACACGGTAGGATTTTTTTGAAAACTTGCTAATTTTTACGTTTGTTGTCAAAAAGTCCTACCGTGTGTATGGGGCTTAACATGCACTACATGTTCCAAACAAATGGAAGCGAGGGGGTGGGAGCTCAAAGAGAACATTATAAAAAAAACACAGTAAGAAAAGATTTATGAAAAACAGATTAGAGGGCTATTAACCACTTCCCTACCCAGCCATAGACAAATGACGTCCACAGATGGGATCTCCCATCCTGGGTGGACGTCATATGACATCCTCGGCTTTGTAGGGGGATATCTGAATGATGCCTGCAGCTAGAGGCATCATTCAGATATCCTTTTGAAGTGCAGGCGATTCTGTGCACCATAAGAATGATCATACCAGTCATCTCTATGATCGTCGGAGGCCCGGGCGCGATGTGATGACGTCACGCCCGGGTCTCAAATGTAAACAAAGCCGCCATTGCGGCCGTAAGTATGAAATCAGTGAAAAAAATTTCACTGATCTCATGCTTTCCAGCCTGGAGGAGAGATGTGGGGTCTTATTGACCCCGCATCTCTCAATAAAGAGAACCTGTCACACACATTCCTATTACAAGGGATGTTTACATTCCTTGTAATAGGAATAAAAGTGATCAAAAAAAAAAAAAAAGTAAAATCATTGTAAAAAAATAAATAAATAAGAAAAAAAATAAATTAATAATAATAAGAAAAAAAATTAAAACGCCCCTGTCCCTGGTAGCTCGCGATCAGAAGCGAATGCACACGTAAGTCGCCCACATATGTAAACGCCGTTCAAACCACGCATGTGAGGTATCGCCGCGTGCGTTAGAGCGCGTGCAACAATTCTAGAACTAGACCTCCTCTGTAATTCTAACCTGGTAACCTGTAAAAAAAATTAAAGCGTCGCCTATGGAGATTTTTAAGTACCGAAGTTTGGCGCCATTCCATGAGTGTGCGCAATTTTAAAGCGTGACATGTTAGGTATCTATTTACTCGGCGTAACATTATCTTTCATATTTTCCAAAAAATTGGGCTAACTTTACTGTTTTGTTATTTTTTAATTCATGAAACCATTTTTTTTTTAAAAAAGGCGTTTGAAAAATTATTGCGCAAATATTGTGCAAGAAAAAATGTTGCAATGACCCTCATTTTATTCCCTAGGGTGTCTGCTAAAAAAACATGTATAATGTTTGGGGGTTCTGAGTAATTTTCTAGCAAAAGAATGATGATTTGTACATGTAGGAGAGAAGTGCCAAAATAGGCCCGGTATTGAATAGGTACAAAAAGCCCTGTATTGAAGTGGTTAATTACCGGATATCTATGGATTATTTTTAAAGAATAAGGATATTGTTTACCTTCACTTCTTTTGATTTGGTTGGGAGATATGCACAATGGCTAAATAGTTAGCACTTCTGCCTAGCAGCACTAGGATAGTCAATTCAAACCTCAACCACGACACCACCTGCATGGAGTTTTCACGTTCTCTCTGTGCCTGCGTGGGTTTCCTCCCACACTCCAAAGACATGCTGGTAGGTTAATTGGCTCCTGCCTAAATTGTCCCTAGTATATGAATGTGAGCTAGGGACCTTTGACTGTAAGCTCCTTGAGAGCCGGGATTGATTTGAATGTATAATATATGCACTATATTGTCAAAAGTATTGGGACACCTGCCTTTACACGCACATGAACTTTAATGACATCCTAGTCTTAGTCCGTAGGGTTCAATATTGAGTTGGCCCACCCTTTGCAGCTATAACAGCTTCAACTCTTCTGGGAAAGCTGTCATCAAGGTTTAGAAGTGTGTCTTTGGAAATGTTTAACCATTCTTCCAGAAGCGCATTTGTGAGGTCAGGCACTGATGTTGGACATGAAGGTCTGGCTCGCAGTCTCTGCTTTAATTCATCCCAAAGGTGTCCCAACACTTTTGACAATATTGTGTATGTGTAAAGTGCTGCATAAATTGACAATGCTTTATAAGTACCATAAATAAAATATTTAGTAGATTTCAAACACATGCACAGTTATGTCATTGCCACTACTGTATGCTGTCCTGTGTTTGCGTTCTGTAAATACTGAGAACTATCCCCAGATAATTGTAAACTTCTAAAACAGTATGTTAATGCAAGAAAGCGAAATGCTATATATATATATATATATATATATATATATATATATAAAACTATCCTGAAGGTCTCCAGCTGTTGTGGAAATACATTCAACTGATTGTTTCCTTTCTCTCACTCTCTAGGTATAGCGATCTGCTTTTGCGTTGCCGGGAACTTGACTCCTGGACTCAAGATCTCTGTCTCCCAAGTGTTGTCTGGATATCAGGCTTCTTCAACCCCCAGTCCTTCCTCACAGGTAGGGAGCACATCACAACTCATTAGTAATTTACTGCTACAGTAATTTTTATAATTACTGCCAGGAGGCCTCATTAAATTTGATCTAATGAATAAATATTGTATTTTTCAACATGATTACTAGAACAGCTTAAACTGTGCGCCATAAACAATTATTTCCCTACACGTTTATCATACTTGAATGCAAGTTTGCCATTTTAGAATATATTTATCAAGTGATGGATACATATTTTATTATACTCCAGGATATTAGATATGACAATTAAGGGGATGGAACAGAGCTGAACTTCTGTAATAATGAAATTTTATGCACAAGTGGTTTTGTTTTTAAGACAAATAAAATACTGAATTTAATTTTAACAAAATCTACTTTAAAACAACAACTACATAAAATTGTAAAAACCTAATTTTTGTCCAAAATATACCTTCAGTAAAAGTGTAAAAAAGGCATATTGCTAAACAAATACAAGAGTATTTTCAATATACAATATATTGTACTAAAAACAACACTGACATTACATTTTAGTGAGTTTCACATGAGAGCTTTAAAATAAAATGTGACTGATAAATGGCAATGGATAAAGGGAAAGGTAAAAGGCTGGGTGAGAAGAATAGGAAGTTTTTCTTAAAGCTGAAATATAAAACATGCATTCTCTAATCAACATCTCTATTCAATGCAAAACTGAAATAAACATTCTACTGGTGTAAGGTTCTGCGTGACCTACTCCTACTGCCAAGTTGCAGGTACTTTTGTAATTTTTTTATGTTTTTATTTTTTGAAGTCTGTTGATGTTTTTATTATGCACCTCTTTCAAAACTCTCAATAAAACTACTGGTAGTTGAAGAACACAAATTTAACTTCATGATAGTTTTATGATGGCTCTGCTTAAGGCCCCGTTCAAACCTGAGCAATTTGCTTGAGGCTTGTAGCTCTAAAACGCTAGACCCCATTCATTTCACTAGTCCCTGTTTACATCTGAGCGTTTTGTTGCCTGAAGCAGATTACAAGCACTTATGCCCCTATGGACTTCAATGAATATGCCTGACTTGAGCATCTTACAAGCATTTTCTGCCCACATAGCAGCTCTCCACGCCTAATTTCCTCTCCCCCCCAGTGCTTTCTTTTGGCAAAAAAAAAAAAGAAATGCCTGAAGCTGTAAAACGCTTTTAATACACTTCTAAAATGCTTTAAAAAAAATGCCAGAAAAACGCCAGTAAATTGATACACAGGTGTGAATGGAGTCTAAAGGATACGTTTACTTGTTTTTCTAAATTCCAGCTCCCCTATGTACCAATATACCATTAAAGTACTTCTTTTGCAAAAATAAAAATAAAAAAAATTCTCACTCACCCCTTTACCTCAGTGTCCAGCGGACTATAAAAAAAACTTCTCCAATACATCTGGACAGACCTTAGGACATGACACAGGAAGGAGTACACCCGTCATCTGCACTCCCCCATTCCAGTAGATCACTACCAGCCCTCGTCAGGTGCATGTTTTTCCAATGCAATCAGTGAATACAATTCTTACTAAATATACAGCCATAGATCGTTCATTTGGAAGAGTGTGTAGGAGCTGAGAAATCAGATAACAGCCTATGTGGATAGAGCTGTAATATTGAAAACAAGAGAAGTATGTCCTAGGTTATGTAAAGCTGACCATACACTATACAATCTCCTTTAGATCTACCATCAACTATGTAGTGCAAAGGCATGCCTAATTGGATACAGAGTGATTGGAAAGATGGCGTGTCCTCCTATTATATCGTTTTGGTAAATCTAAAGGAGATTTTACAGAGATTGTACAGTATATGGCTACCTTTATACACCTAAAATTAACTAATTGTGCTTTCGTTGCCATTAATTGTTAATGACACAACTACAGAAGCAAACGCATATTGCCATGTGAAAAATAGAGCGAGAAACGCAGCAAAATGCACAGTAAAAAACATGCAACACGCTAAAATGTCCCATGAACTACTATGCCACCTGTAGCGCAGCCCATTGAAATCAATAAGCTGCCCTATGCGTGTCATGGGAAAAAATGAGCCAAAAACGTGCGCTCCCACTATACTCATTGTGAATGGGGCCTGAAAGTGAAATTGGAGTGTTTACACAAGAACACACTGAAAACCCACCATAAAGAATGGTAAAAAAGCACCACTCTAAAAAAAAGTTCTGGAGCTTATTTGGGGCGATTGTTGCGCATAGAGCAGCCCATTGAAGTGAATGGGCTGCCCTATGTGTGATGAGCGAAAGCGCTCAAAAACACCCAAAAAAAGCCACATGCAGGAATGTAAGGTCCCGCTATGCAGAGATGTGAACGGGGCTTGACAGCTGACTGCCTCCATCCACTCTCTTCTATGTACTTGTATAAAGCTGCCCATACACTTTACCAATCTGATTGTACAATTTTATTTAGATCTACCTTCAACTATGTAGTGCAGGAGCCTGCCTGATTGTACAATTCCTGTATAATTTCCTTTAGGTTTACCAGAACTATGCAATAGGAGGACCCATCTATCTATCCGCTCACTCTGTATCCGATCAGGCATGCCCTTGCACTACAGTTAAAGGTAGATCTAAAGGAAATTGTAGTCAGATTGTATAGAGTTAGACCAGCCTTATACAACTTGGGTACAACCAGCCTCCCGGATTTTACATGCCACTATTGTTAGCGACTAGCAATAATCACTGTGGTCTCCCGGCGGGGTTGGCCCTCCCTTTGCAGCCATAACATCTTCAACTCTTCTGGGAAGGCTGTCCACAAGGTTTAGGAGTGTGTCTATGGGAATGTTTGACCATTCTTCCAGAAGCGCATTTGTGAGGTCAGGCACCGATGTTGGACGAGAAGGCCTGGCTTGCAATCTCCGCTCTAATTCATCCCAAAGATGTTCTATCGGGTTGAGGCCTGGACTCTGTGCAGGCCAGTCAAGTTCCTCTACCCCAAACTCGCTACTCCATGTCTTTATGGACCTTGCTTTGTGCACTGGTCCAAATCATTTGATGGAGGGGGAATTATGGTGTGGGGTTGGGCTTGGCCACTTAGTTACAGTGAAGGGAACTCTTAAGACATCAGCTTACCAAGACATTTTGGACAATTTCATGCTCCCAACTTTGTGGGAACAGTTTGGGGATAGCCCCTTCCTGTTCAACATGACTGCTCACCTGTGCACAAAGCAAGGTCCATAAAGACATGGAGTCCTGACCTCAACCCGATAGAACACCTTTGGGATGAATTAAAGCAGAGACTGTGAGCCAGGCCTTCTCATCCACATCAATGCCTGACCTCACAAATGTGCTTCTGGAAGAATGGTCAAACATTCCCATAGACACTCTCCTAAACCTTGTGAAGAGCCTTCCCAGAAGTGTTGAAGCTGTTATAGCTGCAAAGGGTGGGCCAACTAAATATAGAACCCTAGAGACTAAGACTGGGCCGCCATTAAATTTAATGTGTGTAAAGGCCGGCGTCCCGATACTTTTGACAATATAGTGTGCACATTGATTGATTTTATTTATATATGTATATATAAAATCTAAAATAATTGAAGAAATCAAAAAAGATTGCTTTAGTTAGGCTGCCTTGGTTACATTTAGGTTGCATAATGACTTGTAAGATGTGTATGCCTGCTAGAAATGAGCTTGTTTACCCCTATACTGCTATATTTCACTTGTGCCATTTATCCAACTAGGAAACATACATTTATGTGAATATCATATCTTCCAAAGTGGTGTTTAGCTGTGTGGTTACAGATGCTAAGTGATTGTAAAGAACCAAATTGAGGATGATGTTATTCAACTAAAAACAATTCTTGCAGCTGTCATGCAAAGTTTAGCTCGGAAAAATGAATGGCCCCTGGATAAGATGCATCTCACGGTGGATGTAATGAAGAAATACAAGGAGGAATTCTCCCAGCCTGCTAGAGAAGGAGCGTACATACATGGACTGTACTTGGAAGGTAGGTGCAAGGAGCTCCTGTTTGCTGCGCCACTGTTTCAGTTTGGTCACTACAAGGCGTAGGGTAATTGTAGTTCATTTACTTTATTAAAAGGGAATATCTGCCTTGCTCCTGAGCTATTATCTCTAAGGTCAGGTTCATATTGATGCAGGTTGCAGTTAATGTTTTTTGTCACATTTTGTCTTTGAACAATAGGAAAGTATGACAGTTCTGCTCATGGAGTGCGACTTTAATGCAACTTTATACTCTCTGGCATTCAAGTAGCATCAAAAGGACAAGTGAGGGGTCAGGAGGTCAAAGGTCAGAAGAAAGTTTAGAAGTCAGAAGAGAGTTGTTGTTTTTTTTCAGAAAAAAGTTTATATTTTGAAAACAGACATGGGTACAGTAGTTTAGTGCCCTTAAGCACCCAAAACAATAGATACAAGAAATACAACTCCCAATCACACAGTCAAATGTACAATCGAAATATCCAGTCAGTATAAAATATAGATACCTCAAACCTAAACAAACGAATCCACCAAAACATATAGATAATCCTTGGCTTCACCTTGAAAGACCCTGTAGGAGTCGAATCTGAACCAAAGGTGTCCAGCCAAGGAGCCCATAGCTTCACAAATTTGCCAGGGCAGCCCCTGTGTTGATATATATATTTTTTCTAAAATGCAGTGATTCACCAAGAGAGCAAATCCATTCCTGCAAGGAGGGGAAGCTACAGATTTCCAATGTATCAAGAGCAATTTTTGTGCTACTAGATATGGCCTCTTGTGCAAAATCCCTGGGTTCTACATCTCCCAAAACAATCAATAGGCAGCATTTGGGGTCTAGTGGTATGTTAGCCTTGAACCCTGAATTAGCCATGTTAATCACCCCCTTCCAGTAGAGTTGGAGTTTTGGACAGCGCCAAAGTAGATGTATGAGATCTCCATGATCATGCTGACAGGGCAACAGCGATCTGGCTGAACTCCCATTCTGTGCAGGCGCAACGAAGTATAATGAACCCTGAGAAGGATATATAATTGTGACAGTTTTTGAGACACATTGATCCCCCGACAGAGCCTATATCTTTTTCCCATTGTACCAGAGCTTTCAGAGGGTTTTTCTTGGTTTTGTCAACGACATTGAGTAACATTGTGGAAAGAAACCCTTGGGAGGACTCAGCTATAACAATCACGTTAAAGAATGGTGTAGGAGATCAGTGAGGAGTATCCCCCAATGCCCTAATATTATGTCGTAATTGTAGAAGAGTTTAGAGGTTAGAAGAGAGTTCAGAGTTGGAAGAGAGTTTAGAATTAGAAGAGAGTTAGTGTTAGACATTAGGGTTAGCAGTAAGCATTAGGTTTAACATTCTAACCCCAACAGTTACCGCTAACCCTAGCTCTAACCCAAACATGCAACTTTGGACACAAAGGTTCTTGCATGACTTTGATGCTACTTGAGTGCCAGAGTGTAAGGTCACATCAAAGTCGCACTTCATGAACAGAAACTTTATACTTTCCTATTAGCCCCAAAAAAAACTGAATGCATAAAAAATGCAACACTTGCGTTTTTGGTGCGGGTCCACTGAAGTTTATTACACACAAAATATGATCTGCTGCAAAAAAAAACTCTCAAAACCCTTTCCAAAATACGCACCCTCTCAAAACGCTAGGTTCATCTAGGTGAATTAGATTCATAGGAAATCATGTTAAACTGTAGTGCGTTTCTGCAAAACACACTAAATAAAATGCATAGGTGTGAACCAAGGGTATGGCACTTTTTGTTTTTCCTCTGACTTGATTTATATTGTGATATTTACAGGTGCACACTGGGATATTCAAGGAGGGCACATTGCTGAGGCTCGTCTAAAGGCTCCCAATCCGATCATGCCAGTCCTCTTTGTTCGAGCAATTCCAAACGACAGACAGGACACAAGAAACATGTATGAATGCCCAGTTTACAAGACAAAGATAAGAAGCTCAACTTATGTATGGTCTTTTCACCTGAAGACCAAAGAAAGACCTTCTAAATGGATTCTTGCTGGGGTGGCTTTGCTGTTAAGTGTATGAAATAAAGTTTAAAGGTTGAATCCAACTTTTTTGTGTTATTAAATCATACAAACACAAATCCCCATGAGAAGTGCTAAAAATCTTTTCCAAATATCCTATAAAGGCATATACATTTCTAGCAGCAACAAACTATATAGACTGACAGTGGTTAATACAGGTGCTGGTGACCCTGAATTGAGTTTAGTTGAAGCTACCTACCACCATCTTACCGTCTTACGTCCTAATTTCATAGGGCTTCGGAGTTTCTTTGGGGACTAAGAAGAGTTTTTCACTTTAAAAGCAGGTAATTGAAAGCACTTTTTCTCAGATTTAAGCCATTACAAGTTGCACACAAGTCCCCAGAGCACAATGGGGTTGATTTACTAAAGGCAAATAGACTTTCAAAGTGCAGTTGCGCTCTGCATCAACAAAGCTTAGTAAATGAGTATATGCTCTGCTGACTTTCATCATCCAATCATGTGCAAGCAAACACAATGTTTTTTATTTTTCTTGCATGTGATTGGGTATTTCTTGCACAGTGAATCTTTACCTCATTTACTAAGCTCTGGAGCAGCTGCAGTTTATTTGCCTTTAGTAAATCAACCCCATTGTACATGCTTTCACAAAGACATTTTACCAATGTTTAGGTTCCTAAATAGTGCGCACAACACGTGTTGCATCTCTAGCTCCAGCTTTACCCCAATTCATCTGCAGTAGCTTCTCTGGCAATATACACTCACAGGCCACTTTATTAGGTACACCTTGCTAGTACAAGGTTGGACCCCCTTCTGCCTTCAGAACTGCCTTAATTCTTCATGGCATAGATTCAACAAGTTGTTGGAAACATTCCTCAGATTTTGGTCCATATCGACATGATAGCATCACGCAGTTGCTGATTCTATTGGCTGAACATTCATGATGCAAATCTCCCATTCCACCAAAGGTGCTCTATTGGATTGCGATCTGGTGACTGTGGAGACCATTGGAGTACACTAACCTCATTGTCATGTTCAAGAAACCAGTGGTGAGATGCTTTGTGACATGGTACATTATCCTGCTGGAAGTAGACATAAGAGGATGGGTACACTGTAGGGATCAACCGATATTTTGTATTTTAGTGCCGATTAGATACAGATATTGTGGCCGCCTCTCCTCCAGATAGACGATATTTTGTACATTTAAAATTGTACTTTTTTTTATCACTGTTATTGCTGTCACAAGAAATGTAAATATCCATTGTGACAGTATTAGGCACGTGAGAGGTACTCTTAATGGGGAGATCGGGAGTCTTTAAGACCCCAAACCCCTGCTCTGCACTTCAAAGTATTCAAAATATCAAGATCAGCGTATTTGAATACTTTATATTTTTTTAAACTGGCGCCTTTAAGATGCCAGTAATCCGGGAAGTGATATCATGACATTGCTTCCGGATTACTAGATCCGAGACCTGAATTGTTTGGGTCTTCAGCCAGTTGGCAGATGTGCCGCTGGTTGCTAGGCCAACCCTGTGAGACTGGAGAGCCCAGGCTCACAGCGGAAGGTGGTTCGAGGGGGAAGTCCCCTCCCAATGCTTGTAATAACAGGCAAGCGGCTGCTGAGCCGCATCGGTTATTATCACAATAAAGTGGACCGTCCGCTTTAAAGAACGGTACCAGGGTGATGCATGCATCACCTCGTTAAAACCCCTTGAAGCAATATCGGTCAGCTTTTTGACCAATGCTTCTATAAAAGTGAAAATCGGCTGCACCGATAATAAGCCGATCCCTAGTACTCTGTAGTCATAAAGGGATGGACAGCAACAATACTCAGGAAGGCCATGGCGTTTAAACGATGCTGAATTGGTACTAAGGGGCCCAAAGTGTGCCAAGAAAAGATCCTCCACACCATTACACCAGCACCATGACAAATTCTGACCCTACCATCTGAATGTCGCAGCTTAAAAAAAAAAGAGACTCGGACCAAGCTACTTTTCTTTTTCTTTTTTTATGATCATTCTCTAAACCCTAGAGATGGTTGTGCATGAAAATCCCAGGATGATCAGCAGTTTTTGAAATACTCAGACTAGCACCAACAACCATGCCATGTTCAAAGTCACTTAAATCCCCTTTCTTTCCCATTCTGATGCTCAGTTTGAAATTCAGCAAGCTATTATCACCAGGTCTAAATGCCTAAATGCATTGAGTTGCTGCCATGTAATTGGCCGATTAACAATTTTTGCAACCAAGCAATTAAACAGGTGTACCTACTAAAGTGGCCGGTGAGTGTATGCTCCCCCTTCCCACTCTGTTCTGAAGCTCTTACCTGGCCCAGTGACTACATTCCTTAGTAGCTCTTTTCCCACCATCCACACTACATCTTTATACAACCCAAGTTTAATGATAGCCAAAATATACACAAAACATAGAAAAGGTGTCCTAAAAAGGAGCTAGTCAGAATAGGATTAAATTTAGGAAAAAAAAAAAAAACCTGAAGAACAGAAGGGTGAATGATTTTTTAAATATATTAGGAATACAGAATGTTTAATTCCACACACCATAAAGAATAAAGTATTATAAAATAGGATTTTTGTACTCACCTTAAAATCCTTTTCTCTGTAATTCATGGACGGACATAGCAGCATATTCTTGACAGTAGGGTATTAGCCTTCTAACAGGAGAGGACTAGGCAGACAGCATGTAAAGTGTTAAAACAACATTAAACCGTACAGTACCGCCCAGGGGGCGGTCCCTCTGGGTACAACCCCTTTCCCTGCATCCAGCAGCTCAGTTCGTCAAAAAGCAGTACAAACATAAAAAGGAGGGGTGGGTGCTGTGTCCGTCCATGAACTACAGAGAAAAGGATTTTACGGTGAGTACAAAAATCCTATTTTCTCTTGTGTTCATGGACGGACACAGCAGCATATTCTTGACAGTAGGGACATCCCCAAGCAGTGTCAACAAAAATTAAATAAATGAGGGGTGGGAACAAACAAACAAACTACACCCCAAACATAACCAGAGCTCCTCACCGGAGGAGTTGCAACCTTCAACAGCCGCCTGCAAAACCTTGCGGCCGAAGCAAGCATCCGAAGATGCAATCACATCAACCTTGTAAAATTTCGAGAAGGTGTGAACGGAGGACCAGGTCCCCGTCTTACACGCCTGGGAAACAGACGCTTGATGTCGGAAAGCCCAAGAGGCACCTATCGCCCTGGTTGAATGCGCCGTGACAGGAAAGGGAGGTGCCCGCCCTTGTAGGGCATAAGCCTGAATCACGATCTGTCTGATCCACCTACAGATGGTGGTCGACAAGACCGCCAGGCCCTTCTTCGGACCAGTCACCAAAACAAACAGTGAATCCGACCTCCGGAACGGAGCAGTAGCAGACAGGTACACCCACAGAGCTCGTACAACATCCAAGGAATGCAACGCAGCCTCTTTAGGATGCGATCGATGGTCGAGGACACAAGGACGGAAGTACAATGTCCTAATTGAGATGAAAAGCCGAAACGACCTTAGGAAGAAATGAAGGCTGCGGGCGCAGCACCACCTTATCCTTGTGGAGGATCAGATAAGGAGCCTTGCAAGACAAGGCCGCCAGCTCAGAAACCCGTCTGACTGACGTAATTGCCACCAAAAAGGCTACCTTCCGAGAGAGCGTCAATAAGGGAATCTCTCATGTTTTCAAACGGCGGTTTCTGAAGTACTGAGAGGACCAGATTCAAGTCCCACGAAGGTAGCGGTGGTCGTACCGGAGGGGCCACATGTCGAACCCCCTGTAAAACGTACTCACCAGTGAGTGAGCCGCCAAGGGCCGTTGAAAGAAGACAGCCAAGGCTGGAATCTGCCCCTTAATCGTACTTAAGGCAAGCTTTTGGTCCACTCCACGCTGTAAAAACAGCAGGATCCTGGAAAATGAGTATGCACGTGGACGCCACTTCAGTTCCTCACACAGAGATGTAGGCCTTCCACGTACGATAACTCCTCCGAGAGGAAGACTTCCATGCCCTCTGCATGGTAGAAATAACCGAATCCGACAGGCCTCGGTCCCTCAACACCTGGCTTTCAATAGCCATACCTTTAAAGCCAGCGACTGTAAAGCAGGATGAAGTATGGGACCTTGCGATAGAAGGTCTTCTCGCAACGGTAGTCGCCAAGGAACATCCACACCAGGTCTGGAGCAATTAGGATCATCGGGATCCCCTCGGTCTGCACCCTGCAAAGTAGACGAGGGAGACGCTTTAGCGGGGGGGAAGGCATAAATTAGCCGGTACTGCCCCCATGGAGCCCCCAACGCGTCTGTCGCGTCTGCCCAGGGGTCTTTTGGACCTGGCCACAAACCTCAACACCTGCCGATTGAGTCGAGATGCCAGGAGATCCACGTCTGGCGTGCCCCATCTTTGGCAAAGGAGTTAAACATCCGGGTGTAGCGACAACTCTCTTTGGTCCAGCATCTGGCGACTTAGGTTGGTTGCTTGCCAGTTTTCTACGCCCGGAATGTATACGGCCGATAGAGCCGGCACGCTCTGTTCTGCCGACCGCAGGATGTGAGCGACCTCCGAGGCTGCAGCCGAGCTTCTTGTCCCCCCTTGATGGTTGACATACGCCACCGCCGTGGCGTTGTCTGACTGGATCCTGACTGGACGCCCTTGTAGCCTCTGTGACCATGTGGAGAGGCAATGCCTGATCGCCTGAAGCTCCAGCACATTGATCAGCAGGATTCTTCCTGCGTCTAGCGACCCTGTGCCGACTGAACACCCCAAACTCCCCCCGAACCGGTCAGGCTGGCGTCCGTCGTGATCACCGTCCAGTGAAAGGGAAGGAACGACTTTCCGGACTGAAGGGCCGGAGATCTCAGCCACCAGACCAGGGAAGTTTTGACTAGATGGCTCACCCAGATCTGACGATCCAGGGACAACGGAGATTTGTCCCATTTGGACAGGATCTCCCTCTGTAAGACTCGAGTGTGGAATTGAGCATACGGTACTGCCTCGAAGGAGGCTACCATGAGACCCAAGACTTGCATGCAAAAACGCAGTGACGACCATCTGCGGGATGCCAGCAGCTTCACCGCCGCCTGAAGCGTTTGCAATTTGTCCCCAGGAAGAAAAACTCTTGCCTCCAAAAGGAGTCTAGAACCAAGCCCAGGTATTCCAAGTGCTGAGTCGGCACCAACACCGACTTCTGGAGGTTCAAAACCCAACCAGTCTTGAAGGGCCTGAGTGGCAATTGCCACATCCTCCCCCAATTCTGAGCCTGAAGCAGCTCTCAGAAGAAGGTCATTCAGGTAGCCCATGATAGCGATTCCTCATCGTCTCAGCAAGGCCAGAATCGGGGCGAGCACCTTTGTGAAAACCCTTGGTGCCGATGCCAGGCCAAAAGGGAGAGCCACAAATTGGTAGTAGTCATCCCCGACCACAAAATGCAGAAACCTCTGATGTCTGACAAATATGGGGACATGCAAGTATGCGTCCTTGATGTCCAAAGACACCAGAAAATCCCCGGATGGAGTGTCGCGACTACAGAGCGCACTGATTCCATCCTGAACCTTTGAACTTTTACAAAGCAGTTGAGGGTCTTGAGATCCAGGATCGGTCGGACCCCCTCCTTCTTTGGGACTACAAACAGGTTTGAATAAAAACCCTGAAACCTTTCCTGCAATGGCACGGGTATGATCACTCTGCGCGCCAGTAGATCCTGCACTGCCCCAAACAGGGCAACCCGATGAGTCAGAGGAAGTTGGAGGGAAAAAAATCTGTTCGGTGGGCAAGAGAGAAACTATCTTGTACCCTGAGGAAGCTACTTCGCAAACCCACCGGTCGGAGAGCAGTGAAGTCCACCGAGCCGCGAATGTGCGAAGGCGACCCCACACCTAAGTGTCGGGCGGGGGCAGACCTTCATGCGGTCGCAGGTTTGTTCGCAGGCTTGTGAAACCAGGGACGTTTGTCCCTCAGCAGGCGCCTCATCGGCCTGGAAGCGCTTACCTGCAGTTCCGTAAAATCCTTTTCTCTGTCGTCCATGGACGGACACAGCCTTCTTAATTCTTGACATATGGGTTATGTTTCTGTTCATAGGAGAGAGATGACAGAGAAAAGGATTTTACGGTGAGTACAAAAAAATCCTATTTTCTCTTTTCGTCCATGGACGGACACAGCCTTCCTAATTCTAGACATATGGGACGTCCCCAAGCAGTGTCAAAAAAACGAGTGGTGGGAACAGTATCAAAAAACAACTAACTTCACCCCAAGCAGAGCTCAACGGAGGAGTTGCTACTTTAAACAGACACCTACAAAACCTCGCGGCCGAAGGAAGCATCTGAAGATGCACTTACATCAACCTTGTAAAATTTTGAGAAAGTGCGCTTGGACGACCAAGTCGCCGCCCTGCACACCTGTGAGAAAGACGCTTGATGTCGGAAAACCCAGGAAGCACTAATTGCCCTGGTTGAAAGTGCCGTGACCAGAAAGGAGGGGCGCCCGCCCCTTAAGGGCATAGGCCTGCACAACGGTCTTCCTGATTCACCGAGAAGCGGTCTCGTCGGCCACCGCAAGGCCCTTTTGTGGACCAGACACTGATACAAACAGTGAATCAGAACGGAGCCGTAGCAGACAGGTACACCCGCAAGGCACGTACCACATCTAAAGTATGGAGCGCATTCTCTTCAGGATGCGACGGCCGAGGACACAAGGATGGATACAATGTCCTCATTCAGGTGAAAGGCCGAAACCACCTTCGGAAGAAACTAAGGCTGCGGGCGTAGAACCGCTTTATCCTAATGGAAGACCAAGTATGGTGACTTGCAAGACAAGGCCGCCAATTCTGCAGGGTGGAGGGTTGTCTGGAGGGACCGCCCCCTGGGCGGGGCTGTTCAACTCTGGTAAAGTAACATGTATTTAAATATCCAACATGTCTGCCTAGTCCTCTGCTATGAACAGGAACATAACCCATATGTCAAGAATTAAGAAGGCTGTGTCCGTCCATGGACGAAAAAGAGAAAAACGCTTATGCGCGGAGGAGGGCCCATGTCTACGACGTGGCTCCTTACCCTTCTTGGATTGCGGGAGCAGAGAACTCTCATCTCCCGTGGCATCCTTGATAATGTCATCCAGCGAGGCTCCGAAAAGCCTCTCACCCTTAAAAAGGTAAATCAAGCAAGGCCTTCTTAGAAGCTTGGTCCGCGGACCAACATGTCAGCCAGATCAGGCGACGCAGTACCACCGCAGAGACCGAGCCCCTGGACAGTAAGGAAATCGTATCCAAGGCCGACTCGCAAACAAACTTAAGGCCCTGCACCAACTGGTCGGCCAGTTCCACACAGGCCGGGGCAGCCTGTTGCCCTTTCAATTCGTGGTGCAGCATTTTTGCCCAATCAGTAAGTATCTGAGACACCAAGGCCCCAGCCGGACGCACTGCTGACCCCACCACCGTGAACAGGGAGCAGGCCACTGCCTCAGCTCTCCTGTCCGCAGGGTCCTTGAAAGCAGGAGCCCCCTCCACCGGAAGCGTGGTCACCTTGTTTAACCTGGACACAGGTGGGTCCACTATCGGAGAAGTCCATTTCTTCAGGAAACTCTCCTCAAAAGGGTAACAGACCGCCATATATTTAGGGACCAAAAAGACCCTCTGCAGCCGTTCCCATTCCTTGTATAAAAGTTTATCAAGATAAGGTACACAAGGAAACACCTTTGCAGTGCGGGTTGGCTTACGGAACCCGAAAGGGACCGACATCTCTGTAGCAGTGTTAATTTTGGCAGCAAATTTCGATTTAGTCTTAGTCTTGGGACTAAAATTGGCTATTTAATTTTAGTCCCATTTTAGTCTTCTGCAATTGTTTTAGTTTTAGTCATATTTAGTCGACTAAATCTCCAGTACATTATAGTCGACTAAAATGTCCTACCTGGGCGGTACTGTACTGTTTAATGCTGTTTTAACACTTTAACATACTTTCTGCCTAGTCCTCTCCTGTTAGAAGGCTAATACTCTGTCAAGAATATGCTGCTGTGTCCGTCCATGAACACAAGAGAAATGACAATTTTCACATTAGGCATACACCACACATTACAATAACTGCAAATAAAATCAAAGTATACAGGAGGAGTCCCAGATGTAAACAGGCAAATATCTCCCTATTAAAGAGGAGTTCCGTCTGTGTAAAGAAAAATTAAGTCAGTAGCTGCAAATACTGTAGCTGCTGACTTTTAATATAAGGACACTTAGCTGTGCAGGGAGCCTGCGGGGTGTGGTTTAGGAGGGTCCGGACATTACGTAATGTGCGACGATCTTTACCCGGAAGTGGGAGCAAATACCTGGATTTGACAGGTATCTGCTCCCCCCCCCCCCCGAAAGGTGCCAAAATCTGGCAACGGAGAAGGAATCCGACCAGCGGAAGTTCCATTTATTGGTGGAACTCCGCTTTAAGCCCTTTTATGATGAAAGGGGCTAAAGAAGTTCATATTGTCCATAATTAAACTTCTAGAACAAAGCAGACGGCTGCAAGAGACCTGAATGGATATCCGAAGACTGTTAAGTGACACAAGGGGGCACCACTAAGTGCAGTATTAAAAACAGCTTTAATAAGGCAGCCAAATGTGCACTCACATAAATCCACAAAGAGTGCTTCTAATTATAGTAGCATCTACTCATAGACCATCCACACACCAAGCTGGCGTGTCAGCAACAGCAAACCGCATGGATGGGTGAATCAGAGCCACTTGTCAACCGGAATGGAGGGACATCCAGAACAACCGTGGAACAGAAAGGGACGATCCGTTGCCTAGGTAACGCACCTCAGAGCGCTAATCAGCTCCTTTGTCAAACCTAATAGGCTGTGTGAACAAGAGACCTACTGGATTTATGTATTGACACGCTGGCTCCAGTAGGACTCAATGAGGGGAGAGAGAGATTAGCACGACTTTATGAGAACTGATCTTCCTTTTTGTTACTGGTTTTTGACCATTAGTCTCCCCTCCCTCAATTTTTCTATATTGGTTATACCCTTTATAATAAACAAGACAAAAACGTAAGACATTTAAAATCATAACTCCACTTTTGTTGGGGGGGGGGGACCCATCTATCTGATCTATGTACATTGCATGGATTATAACAAACTTTGTTGCAGATTCCTACCTTTTGTTATTCTGAAGAAATCCCTGTATGTATGCATGTTGTCCTTGCCTCTGGGCTGAGTGGGTCTAATGGGAGTGGTTTCATAGGTTGTCAGCTGGAGCGCACTAATGAGGAAATCTGCTGGACATGTTCCTATTGGAAATCTCAACAAAAATGAAATTTTTGTTGCAGGGGATGCCTGAAATCTAACTTGTAACTTAGGTAGACTTCTGGGAAAATTGGTGAGCCAATCACACAAGCAGGAAATGTTTCTGGGGAGTGGTCAGTACACACTGTGTAACCATATTGCATTTATTGAAAATTACAGCAGCTGCAGATTGGAAAGGTAATAACATTCAATTACAAGATGACTTGTATCACAATTGTACACGCTATAATTTTTTTCCCTTGCCATTTATTTTTCCCCACGAAAGTGGAGCCACCCTTTAAACTTGCTTTACATCTCTCCTTCTCCTAGTCATCATCTATTGGGATAGATGCAATCTTCTTGCCAAATGGTTAATATCCTTTAAATAGTTGTTAAAACCATTGTATTTTAACCGCTGTCATACAGCAGCAGGTTGGCTCTTCTGGGCAAATAGGTGTATGTCGGCCGCTTTAAGAGCTATAGGGGACGTGCGCTCCCGGAGCTGATGTGACAGGGATCTGTCAGTCAATGTAAACAGTAGGGGTGCTGAATTTAATCGCGATGCGGGGGTCCCCCGATGCGGCATCGAAGAATGTGACCCCAATAATCAATGTCCATGACGTCATCCGACATGCCCCACCCCCGCTCCGAGCACATCTGTCAAAATACTGCGTTATAATCCATTAAGTGGCCACCGCTGTATATAACTGTATACGCTCATGTGACTGCATATGGTGCGGCCCGCCTCTCTCCTCACGTCTCGGCTCTCCTGACGTCAGCCCTGCCCGCCTCTCTTCTGCTCTGATACGGTAGCTACAGCCGGTGGGCGGGGCTGAGAAGTCCCACTTACGTGAGAACGAGAGATGAGGGCCGCACCACATGCAGTCACATGAGCGGCATATACAGTTTTATACACACTGAGATGAGGCATGAATCTGCATATATATTTTAAAAAGCACATACAGCGGTGGCCACTTAATGGATTATAACGCAGCATTTATTACCACACAGGTATTATTTTAACAGCAGTATGCGATTGTGTACATGCTCTGTGCTGGTATTTCTCCAGCTCCCCGTTTGCACATTCCACTGTGTTAACTCCTAGTGTGCTGGAATGTGCAAAGCCCAGAGAAATTTCAGCACAGAGACAGTACAGTGAAGCTCACAGGGCTGTTTGTCAGTTGTGGATTCTAATCCCTCCTGACCTCCCAGCAGCCGTGTGTGTGAATTCCTGTACCCTGTAGTGCACTTTTTAAAAGGGGAGTTCCACCCTATTTTTAGTTTATTAACCACTTAAGCCCCAGACCATTTTGTAGCTAGAGGACCAGAGGTGTTTTCAGAATTTTGCACTGCGCTGCTTTAACTGTAAATTGTGCAGACATGCAATGTTGTACCGAAACGAAATTTGCGTCCTTTTCTTCCCATAAATAGAGCTTTCTTTTAATGGTATTTGATTGCCTCTGCGATTTTTATTTTTTGCGATATAAACGGAAAAAGACTGAAAATTTTGAAAAAAAATGATATTTTCTACTTTTTGTTATAAGAAAAATCGAATAAACTCAATTTTAGTCATACATTTAGGCCAAAATTTATTCAGCCACATGTCTTTAGTAAAAAAAAATGTCAAGCGTATATTTATTGGTTTGCGCAAAAGTTATAGAGTCTACAAACTAGGGTACATTTTCTGGAATTTACACAGCTTTTAATTTATGACTGCCTAGCTCATTTCTTGAGGTGCTAAAATGGCAAGGCAGTACAAAACCCCCCCAAATGACCCCATTTTGGAAAGTAGACACCCCAAGGAAATTGCTGAGAGGCATGTTGAGCCCATTGAATATTTTATTTTTTTGTCCCAAGTAATTGCATAATGACAAAAAAAAATTACAAAAAGTTGTCACACATGCCATGGTTATATGTGAAATTGCACCCCAAAATACATTTGGCTGCTTCTCCTGAGTACGGGGATACCACATGTGTGGGACTTTTTAGGAGCCTAGCCGCGTACGGGACCCCGAAAACCAAGCACCGCCTTCAGGATTTCTAAGGGCACAAATTTTTGATTTCACTCCTCACTACCTATCAGTTTCGAAGGCCAAAAAATGCCAAAATAGCACAAACCCCCCCCCCCAAATGACCCCATTTTGGAAAGTAGACACCCCAAGCTATTTGCTGAGAGGCATGGTGAGTATTTTACAGCTCTCATTTGTTTTTTAAAATTAAGAAAGTAAATAATTTTTTATTTTTTATTTCAATTTTCAAAACTGTGTGACAAAAAGCGAGATCTGCAAAATACTCACCATACCTCTCAAATAGCTTGGGGTGTCTACTTTCCAAAATGGGGTCATTTGGGGGGGTTTTGTGCCATCTGGGCATTCCATGGCCTCCGAAACTGTGATAGTCAGTGAGGAGTGAAATCAAAAATTTACACCCTTAGAAAGCCTGAAGGCGGTGCCTGGTTTTTGGGGTCCCGTACGCGGCTAGGCTCCCAAAAAGTCTCACATGTGGTATCCCCGTACTCAGGAGAAGCAACAGAATGTATTTTGGATTGTAATTCCACATATGCCCATGCCATGTTTGAGCAATATATCATTTGACAACTTTGTGCAAAAAAAATAAATTGTCTTTTTTCCGCAACTTGTGTCAACGTATAAAATATTCAATGGACTCGACATGCCTCTCAGTATATAGCTTGGGGTGTCTACTTTCCAAAATGGGGTCATTTGGGGGGGGGGGGTTTTGAACTGTTCTGGCATTTTATACACAACATTAGGAAGCTTACATCCACTCTTCTAACCACTTATAGACAAAGCCCTTTCTGACACTTGTTTACATGAAAACATTTTTTTTTTTTTTGCAAGAAAATTATGTTGAACCCCCAAACATTATATATTTTTTTTAAAGCAAAGGCCCTACAGATTAAAATGGTGGGCGTTGCATTTTTTTTTCTACACAGTATTTGCGCAGCAATTTTCAAACGCATTTTTTGGGGAAAAAATAAACTTTTTTTAATTTTAATGCACTAAAACACACTATATTGCCCAAATGTTTGATGAAATAAAAAAGATAATCTTAGGCCGAGTCCATAGATACCAAACACGACATGCTTTAAAATTTCGCACAAACGCGCATTGGCGACAAACTACATACGTTAGATGTACAGAGGTCTACTGCTAAAATTACTGCCCTCGATCTGACCTTCGCGGTGATACCTCACATGCATGGTGCAATTGCTGTTTACATATGACACCAGACCGACGCTTGCATTCGCCATTGCGCAAGAGCAGGGCAGGGGGTGCTTTTTTTATTATTAATTTTGCTATTTTATTTTTAAACTGTTCCTTCCATATATTATTTTTTTTTTTTTTTATCTCAGGGAATGTAAATATCCCCTATGATAGCAATAGGTAGTGACAGGTACTCTTTTTTTGAAAAAACTGGGGTCTATTAGACCCTAGATCTTTCCCCTGCCCTCAAAGCATCTGACCACACCAAGATCGGTGTGATAAAATGCTTTCCCAATGGCGCTTTTTATATCCGGGGGGGGGGGGGGGAATTCCCTCCCACTGCTTGTAAAAGCAGTCCAGAGGCTAATTAGCCACTAGGATTGCTTTTACATGAAAGTCGGCCGCTGGCTGAAAAGAATGATACCAAGATGATACCTAAACCCGCAGGCATCAATCTGGTATAACCATTCAAAGTCCAGCAACAAGCTGGTCCTTGTTGGACATGTATTGTAATCTTTTTTTTCATGCAGCCTGTTGGGTGAACGGAAAAAAGAGATTGATCGGTGGGTATGCCCACCATTAGAATACCGCCCTTCATCCACCCACTTCTAATGATGGGCATACATGCACCATTTATATATGCTGAAGCATGGGGGCATCCTCCCGCAAAAGTTATGCCGCACACACATGGTCGGACTTTTCCACGGTCAAGCCTCCGTCGGAATTTCGACCGTATGTGCGTGGCATTAGGAGCAAAATAGCTCCTCCGCCCCTGCTGCCCCAATGCTTCGGCATATATGCTTGTTTTTTTTTTTTTTAACTGTGGTGGTGAAATCACCTCCTACAGCACTGGAGTCGCAGGGATCAGCCCCGTCTCTGCTAACGCTGCAGTTGTGTATTGTAAGTGACAGCAATCGATCGATACTGCACTTGGGTGGCCTGGGCTGGACGGTGGGGCAAAACGCAGGTGCTAGCAGGTATCTAGGCTGATCCCGCTAACACTGCATTTTTGGGAACCCTAAACTGCTGGGGACGCTAGTATAGATCTGATCAGATATTGATCTGTTCAGATACTATACCACTAAGGGAGGTGTATGCTTCACGCGTGGGTGTTAGCGTAACTGGCACTAACCTGAGGCTGCCTGGGGTGACACAGACCCTCTCTGACGCTAAAACCTAATTGATATCACCCGCCGGACGGGTGCCCCGACACTATAAAAAGCAAACTAACTAACCAGCATCACCCGTAACACTTATATGGTGATCACTGGTGAAAGGGTTAACTAGGGGCAATCAGGGGGGGTTAAACCTTTATTAGGTAATATATGGGGGTACCCGACGCTATAAAAACCTGCGGCGAACCTAAAAAATAAAA
This sequence comes from Rana muscosa, assembly GCA_029206835.1. NCBI lineage: Eukaryota > Metazoa > Chordata > Amphibia > Anura > Ranidae > Rana > Rana muscosa. The sequence continues at coordinate 386,294,819 of CM055127.1, forward strand.
AAAATAACTGGCTACCGATCGGCATCACCGACACCAAAACAGCGATCAGAAAAACGATCGCTTAGTGACGGCGGTGCTGGGGGGTGAAAGGGTTATCTGGGGGGTGATCAGGGGGTTAAACCTTTATTAGGGGGCCACACTGGACCTAAAACTAACTGCCCTGACACTTTTACAGTCACAAATGTCACTGATTGCAGTGACCATTTATTTACTGATCACTGCAATCAGTGACACTGTGACTGGGGGGTGATCTGGGGGGCGATCATGTGCCTATGTGTCCTGGTGTCAGTGTAGTGTTTGTGCACTAACCTGACATCTTCTCTCATGCGGCGCTCGGTATATGTGAGCGCCGCATGAGGGATGACATCACTTCCTCCTGCCTGTGTAAACATCACACAGGCAGCGGAAGCATTCGATTCGCTGGGAGCGATCGCGAGGGGGTGGCCAGAATCGAATGGTGGCCCCCTCATCACGGATCGCTCCCGGCCGCCCACTGTACCGGAGGGGGGTCCGATCGGACCCCCCCACCCATACGAAGGCAGTCACGTACAGGTACGTGATTGTGCCTGTCCGTGCCATTCTGCCAACGTATATTTACAGTGAGCAGTCGTTAAGTGGTTAAAAGTAAGCAGCTACAAAAAGTGTAGCTACTGACTTTTATTAAACCGACACTTACCTGTCCCACGGTCCTTCGATGCGGCCGCACGGAGCCCCGCTCCTCTCCACCGTCAAATCTACTGTGGGCACCCAGCCATGACAGCTTACGGTTTCAAGGCTGGAGCCCGCGCACTGCCATTGGCCAGACAATCTTCTGGTACCTGTGATGTGTCCCAAAAGATTTCTTGGAGGAAGGGCCGCCTAGGCAGCCGAAGCGCATCAGTAATCGTGATGCATTGTGTAATCAAATCGTGAGACTAGTGAAGATGTGCACCCCTAGTAAACAGACAGATCCCAGTTCTGACAGGGGAGGACAGACAGATCTGCTGTTCCTAGTGATTAGGAACAGCGGTCTCTCTCCTCCAGTCAGTCCCATCCCCACCTCCCAGGGAACACATTTAACCCCTTGATTGCCCCCCCCCCCATTAACCCCTTTCCTGCCAGTGACATTTACACAGTAATCAGTGCATTTTTATAGCACTGATCGATGTATAAATGTCAATGGTCCCAAAAATGTGTCAAGTGTCCGCCTCAATGTCACGGTCCCACAAAAAAAAAAAAAAAACACGCTGATCACCATTACTAGTATATTTAAAAAATAAAAGCTATCCCCTATTTTGTAGATGCTATAACTTTTGCACAAACCAAACAATATACGCTTATTGCGATTAACCAAAAATATGTAGCAGAATACATATTAGCCTAAACTGATGAAGAAATTATTATTTTTTTTGAATATTTATTATAATAAAAACATATTGGGCTCTCAAAATTGTAGTTTTTGGTGCAAAAAATAACTGCAGTTGATCAAATACCAAAATAATTTTTTTTTTTTATATTTTTTTTTTTGGTACAATGTTGTGCAAATGTCAAAAAAATTGCCTAGTCATTAAGGGGGCAAATCCTTCCGGTCCTTAAGTGGTGAATAGGTTGTGCTTAGAAAGCCAGCTTTAGAGGTTAGTTATCACAATTAGAGTGAGGCTGCTGTGTAGTTTAGTCCGCACCTTTCCCCTAGTGCTGAAGCTACCCGCTCCTGCCATAGGCTCCCCTGCACCTACAAGTATGAACATCGTCTCCCACAGCCTATTAGGTTTGGCAAAGGAGCGGATTGCCTAGGTAACGGGTTTCAAAATGCCAAACAGATCCCTGGTTCATCAATCTATGTGGTTTGCTGTTGCCGACACTCCGCCTTGGTGCGTGGACAATCCATGTGCAGATGCATCTGTAATTACAAGTAGGGCTGCAACTAACGATTTTCATAATCAATTAGTTGGCCGATTAATTTTGCTGCGATTTGCATTTTTACTTTTGGCCAATTTGTTGTTGGGCAGATTACAAAACACAAATTGCCGCAAAGACACATTACATGCTTTTCTGCAGCTTCTCCATTAAAAAAGTCCTTGCCCTTTCCAAATACGCAGCAGCTGAAAAAATCATGGATGTGAACATGTCCCATAGAAACCATGTAAATGAACTGTAGTGTGTTTCTGCAAAAAAACATGGAGGTGTGACCCAGGCCTGAGATGTTTAGTAACATGGGGTTAAAAATACAAAAATTAGTACAAAAAGAGCAAATAATCGCTACTGTAAAGGGTTAATTACTGTGGGACAGTGAAATATTTACATAGCAATTTGCTCTTTGTACTATAAAGGGTTAATTTTAGTTTTTTTTAACCTCATGTTACTGGCCGATTAATCGATGAAATTAATAGATTACAATTTTCATAATCGATTAGTTGTTTCGGCCCTAATAACAAGCACTCCATTCGTGGATTTATGCAAGTGCATGTTTGGCTGCCATATTAAAGGGTTTAATATTGCACTTAGTGGGGGCGCGTGCCCCCCCTACAATAACTGCAACAGTCTGCACCTTCTTGACTACAGGTCAGGTAAAAGCACTCTGAACTTTTTCATTTTATAATTTACAAGAATTCCAAAATTGTCAGTCTCTGCATTTAATATCCTCTGTATGCAGCTGTATAGATAGCTTAAAAAAAAAAAAAATCAGACATAAAACAGCGACTAAGACTCAAACTCTGCAGGAACAGTGATTGTCTAAACAACTTGAATATTATATGCCTTTTATAGATCATCCTGCATCTAAATCATAACCAGCTGTAAGTGTTTTGTCTCCATTTTAATTATGTAGTCTGAAAATAGATTACAACAAAACCTTTAGAAAAACAGTATACTTGTAGCCGTTAGTGGAGATTTTCTTACGAGGGAAGACTTCTTTCTGGGTAGACACTTATAAAAAAAATTGGGTTTTTTCTTTGCATGCAATAGAAAAAATACAAAAAGGACAGTATATATATATATAAAAATGTAAATGCTTTATTTAACCATGTGTGGAAAGGTTAACATTACAAAACTCACAACTTTCTTTCATTGACACTTCGTTGTGGAAAAAATACAAAATAAAAAGGAGAAAATTCACTGTTAAGGGCAGAGACTACCCAAATACAATATTTTTCAGTGTGTTCTGTATCACAGGAGATTCCAGTGATGAATCTTAGAGTGCCTACAACGTCACCATCCATCATAAAGTATCACTCTCTGCATTAAATGACTGAAAATATAATGGCTGGAAATCAGGCTTCAGAGGTCTAATTCTTGGAATCAGAACGGTTAGGCTACATTCACACTGACGATTATGGCTGGAGCGAATAGTAGCAGCAAGGATCAGATTTCCTTTGTGTCTCAGCTGCTAGGTGTGGCCATCGGCCCGTTCACTATAACAGCCGGCCCCTGACAGGCACAGATATTCACTGCCGTCCACATAGCCCACGAGTACCTGTGGTGATCGCTGACTATGGAGAGAGGTACGAATAGCTGAAGCCACATCTAGCCAATGAGAGCTGCAACAGGTGTCAGAAGATTCCTAACGGCCCTAATCGCTGGTGTAAATGCAGCCTTAGAAACAATTCTTATAAAGACTAAAATCAAAAACTAAGCGCCTAATTCTCTACAGCAACTTACGCAAGCAAGCAACACATTAACAGCTTATATTTATCCATTTTGGATCATAAAGTTATCTCACTACTATGAAAACATTTCACTTGAACATGGACAAAAGCGACAGTAATTCTAAAGGCTCTTCTGCCTTTCCTGGTGTGGTTACCCCTCCAGCTGGCATCAGAATCCAATGCATCACTTCTGTTTGAGACTAGGGGGGATGCCAACATCACCCTCTGCCATGTGACTGTGCAGGGGTCTAGCAGCCAACCACTAGGCTCCATCAATGGGATGTCACATGCTTCCCTATAGACAAAAAGCAACTGTTTTTCCATCTGGTGGAAAGCTCAATGCAAGATTACTAGGTAATAAGTATAACTAGGTCCTTCAGAAACATGCTGTCAATTTGACATTACAGCAGCGCTTTACTCCAGGGAAAACTGCTTTTTGCAGCTTTAGATAGCATGGGAAAGCTCAAAATGTGCATTTGTCATTTATCCCCGTTGGGGGAAATTTACTTACTCTTTCTGACCCCCCCCCCCTTATTGCATTTGAATTTAGGGAGGGAAATCTATCCAATGGAGACAGTGACTGCAATAAAACTCAAAGTATTTTACATGGGTTATCCTTTTGTTTAGAGCCCTTACAAAATAGATATGAACTATTTTCAATGCAGATTAGTTGTCAGTTTCAAAAAAAAATAAAAAATTAAGCAGGGGAGGGGCATATACTTACTATGTAGTAAGGGAATTTTACAGTATATGTTTCTACTAAGAGAAACTCTGCCAATATACAAATATACAATTACTTTGTACAAAAAAAAAGCTAAAGTCACCTTTAGATGCATGGATTTTCAAATCATTAAATCAGAGCATTAAAAGCTACAAAAATCCTGTGATTTTCTATATTTTCAAAAGCATGCTCATGATATAAAATTTTGCTGGTATTTTTTTCTACCAAAGCGCTACAAAAATAGCTTAAACTGACAATTTTTTTTAAATTAAAAACAGTGGAACAAAACTTAGTAGCAATAGCCGAATCTATGCAGGAATGACACAAAAGCCGCATAATCATAAAACTAAATTCGGACCGCCAGTTAGCCTAGATGTATATATAAAAACTATGCATTTTCAAGTCAAGTGGCCTTTTTTTATATACATTAGACAAATGGAATAAGTGTTTTCTATAATTCTGAAAGTTACACATAGATATTCCACATTGAAGGACAACCGTGATTTAATCAAACAGATCTGTTGCATTCTACAATTGACTCCAGCTTCTCAAACACCAAGTACTCATTCAGATAAGATCTGTTTTCGATTATTATAGGGTTCCCTAGTTACCATCAAATTGAAAACAAATAGCTCAGCAAGGAGGATTCATACCACGTGAATAGATCTTTTTTTGGTGGGTTATCAGGTAGCACTGTCACATTGTGTCCTTCAAAAGTCATTAAAATAAAAATTTGTCTTCCAACATCGAAGTATAGATAATCTTCCAAACGTGAAGATATCAAACATCAATTTCTGCTATGTAGCCAACAAGTCTGCTTTCGATCACGATATACAACCAAGCAGTGTTCAGTCCTCCTGTTCAAGCTCACGTTTCAAGCTGTAAAGATAATGAAAAACAAAAAGTTTAGTATGAACCCAGGCACATTCATTTTTTGAGCATCTACAATATCGACAAATCCCATACCTGTTCAGATATGCATGTACATTGTCATAACCATGGTACTTTGCGAGGTAAACAAGCACACCAGTGGCACAACGACCATTACGCTGTCGACAGAAACTGCAGTTACAGATTCCTCTGCATGATGGGCAGTGCCACTCCTAGGGGGGAAAAAAAAGAAAGTTGTAGAACTTAATTACAAAGTCAAAGAATCCTGATCAGTAGTTTCTAGCGCAAGAGCTATTCTCTCGCATTGCCATTTACTAGGCAATATTGTCAGCTATTCAATGCTATACAAGTCACTCCTGCGTAATGATGGATAATGGACTTACTGGATCTAGCAATGCAGTTCTCACATCCTCTCCATAACGGTTCTTTAGGCAGGGACCACAGAACTGGCCCCTCACACCTGCGCAATCAGTATTCCGGCAGTTGGTTTTGGTGTCAATGGTCTTCTGACGACACTGATGGCAGGTTGAACCCTAAATAAAAAACACATGCTGTTATTAAAAAATCAGATTGGAGTTTTCTTTAAGAGCATGGGTATGGTTACAACTAATCCGACAACTGCATGACGAGCTTGATTTAAAAAATTTAAGCTGGGCATTTTACCCCACAACTTTAGTAACCGTCATCTGGTACAGACAGATGTTAAGGAGACCCAGTCTCCAACCAAAACAAAAAAAAAAAATTACACGGCAAGACCCCAAACACACAGAAAAACTAACTATTTAACGATTTTAAAATGCATACTTGTAGCATTTTTACCTTCATTAAAACAATTTGACCTGCAATATGCCTCTGAACTTGCTAGAATGCGACCATTTCAGGAGTCAATTCCATAGCACAACCTAGTCCTTCACTTCCCTGGAAAATGTTAAATTATTCACTGTACTAACCCAGTTCCTCTCCCCACAACATTTTATATAGCAACAGAACACAAGCGTCACTTGAGTGACAGCTAGACATTTGCAGAGACTGGTCAACAGCGCATCCAAAGATGGCAGCACTCACAGGATTTTTGGATGTCTAAGCAGGAGACACTTACAGGTAAATAAGCACAAAATGCAATGAATTGCATACACAATATCTCATAGTGTGACAATTTGTGTTGAAATGGTCTGACAAGGTCTCTAAAAAAAAACAGGACACACAATTACTGTAGGCTCGAAAATGTGAAACAGACGAGACTGGTAGTTAGCCTAGAAAACGCTAAAATTAAAAACGGCTCCAAGTGATTTTTTCCTTTTAAACATTTCAGTCATTTTTAGAATTTAGACATATTAGCCAACCAGTACCAAAAATTTGTATACTTTTTTGGGAGCCAAATAAGCCAATAATAAAAAAAATAAAAAAGTGGATCCCTAACAAAACTCATTAAACTGCTGAAACTTAAAATTTTTCACCTTCTAAGGGCTCTTGTACACAGGCCCCCTGAACCCATTCAGCATTATGCCCATCGCCTTTCCTCTGCCCAGGTGCAACATACAGCACCATCATTAACATGAATGGTTGTGCACCGTTGTACTTGTGTATATGTTAGCACTGCCATATGCACAAGTGCGTCACTGCAGAGCCATTCGCATTAACAGGCTGTATGTTACACCTGGGCAGAGGGAATGCACCAGAGACATTACTCCAAATGGGCTCAGGGCAGTCCACGTGCAAGAACCCTAAACCCCAATGGTTGCAGCACTCCTTAAATGGGAGGGGGGAGAGAGAGAGAGAGAGAGAGAGAGAGAGAGAGAGAGAGAGATTAAAAACTGCACAAAAAAGTAATCTACTGCAGCTACTGTGAAACTGAGGCCTATCAAGAATCTTTATACTTACAGTCGCCCTATTGTAGACCTTGTCTCGTACGGTGACACATATTGCATCCAGCTCCTCCTCTGTGATGTCTTCCACTGGTCTTATAATGTGTGGCAGAGTCGAGGAACTTTGCCGGCGGAACCGTGGAGCATAATTCTCATCCTGGAAAAGCAATACATGTAAAATGTGATAAACACTCATGAAGTGTCTTTTTTTAAAGACTGCAGAATGTGACACAATAACAATGAATATCTCCATTTCAGATTTATACCATCCTATCTAGCCATGGGACCTGTTACACTAGTCGAGAGAAACATGGGCTCTTGCATTTAATTCTTATTCTTTAAAAGGTTAAAAAAGACCAAGGCCAGCAGTCACCCTTCCTTCACTACGTGTGTAGTCACATAATCAGAAACAAGTACCACAACACCCAATATACACTTGTTACAGGTCAGTGATGCCTGACTATTGAAGGAAAGGATAACCGACATGATCAAAGCAAGACACACATCCAACATGGGTCTGTTGTGCAAGAAAGGGAGGCGATTATAGCCCTTGAAACTGGGCTATAAGTACAGTCCATGGTTTTATTTGCATCAACATTCTAAAAAATTGGATGCAAGCGCAAATAAAAACGCATCACAGACAGTACTCAATTGTTTCAGTAGGAAAGTTTACAACTGCTATTTCCTCTGTGCTTAATTTCTATTTTGTCATATTTAGGGTTCTAGTTCAGCGTTATCAGGCAACTAGGATTGTAATCAAGAACGTACATCATCATCATCATATTCTTCCATCTTTCTCTTCCTAATCAAATAGTAGCGGTCATCCTCCTCCTCATCAAGTCCAGGGCTAGGCGGGCCATCAACCTGAGATCGAGACCGGGTGTGGGGACGAGAGGCTCTGTCTGGGTTCCTCCTCATGTGTCCCCCTGATGGTACACTTCTAGGTGTTCGCTTTACTTTCTGTAAGAGAAAAATGACACTTTAACCATGAATTAAACCTTATAGTCCATGCCAAAGTAAAAATGGCATACAGCTCCCACCATAATCAAGTTAAAATGTAATGCCCAGCTTGAACTAACCTGGGTTTTATAATGCAAGCCATGCATCCCATGGTTAAATAAATAAACCCAGCAGATAGATATTTTATTTGCATGACCACGCAATTGTCAGTGGTGTATGGGACTGACTATTGTTTGTGGACGTTTTGCACAGATGTGGAAGACAGTTTTATTATTTTTCCTATATTATCCACGTGCCGATTTGTCTATGGCCCAAGGACATTCTCGGTCGGCAGTGGCTGCAGCAATATGCCATAACCCCAGTATTTTTTTTTTTTTCAGCTGACAATTCTCTAAAAATTCAATAAAAGCAATTAGAGCAGGGAATCACCATTGGATCACTTTTAGAAGTGGCAGAATGGAAAGCCACTTCCTGGGCGAGGAAAGCTGGCCTCTACTCCTCTTCCTATGGTCTAGGACCGAAGCAATGTAATTTCCTGTTCTGGCCTAATGTCAAGGCCTTTAAAGCACTTTTTTTTACCATTGCCTTACATTGTAGAGCGATGTGGGGCCTTATTGACCTCAAATCTCTCCATAAAGGAGGACCTGTTACTGCTTATTTCCATCACAATAGATGTTTACATTCCTTGTGATCAAAAACAGGATTTTTTTTTTTTTTAAGGGGGAAAAAAAAATCTAACAGTTTAAGGTGCCTTGTCCCCCTGTGCTCGCATAAGTGGTGAACGTAGGATGTAGGTCACACCCACATACATAACCTGTTCAAGCACATCACCACATACGTTAAGAGTGAGAGCAATAATTTTAGCAGTAGACCTCCAACTAAACTGGTAACCTGTAGAAGTACTGTAGTTTGTCGCCATCCCACAAACATGCGCAATTTAAGAGCATGACATGTTGGGTATTTATTGGCGCAAGATCTTTCAATATTTTACAAAAAAAAAAAAAATATAGGTTAGCGTTTTGTTTAATTAAGTGTATTCCCCCCCCCCCCCCCCAAAAAAAAACTACAAATTCTGTGACAAAATAAAATATTTCATCCTCTAGGGCAGAGTGGTTCTCAACTCCTGTTCCTCAGGACCCACCAACAGGCCAGGTTTGCAAGATCACTGAAATACATCACAAGTGATATAATTTGCTGCTCAGTGATTGCAGTATTCTAGTCTGCATCTCTCCAAGGTAATACTTAAAATCTGGCCTGTTAGTGGGTCCTGAGGACAGGAGTTGAGAACCACTGCTCCTAGGGTATTCGCTATCTATCGATATATAATAAATAGAAAAAAGTGTCAGAATTGGCCTGGTTGGCAAGTGCTTATCACATCACAGCTTTAGTTTATTTGCATTTGAAGGTGATATTTCATATTGTGCGATAAGAGCTCAGATTTATTTTCTGTATTATAGAACGCTTAACTTTATGAAGTTAGACTAGTTTGAACACCCATTAATAGCCTTAACATTAAAGATGTGATGCAAAACGCTCCAGTGTGGAAGGGGTCTTAAAATGCAAGTGCTATAGCGTTAAAAATTGCGCCTGAAAAACGCTGCCCACCCCCCGAGAGCTTTCACACTGGAACGTTGCGCTAGCAGGACATTAGAAAAAGTCCTGCTAGCCGCATCTTTGCAGCGGTGAAGGAGCGGTGTGTTTACCTGCTCCTCCACCGCTGCTGCCCATTAAAATGAATGGGACAGCACGGCTATACCACCCTTTCTCAGGGTAAAACCGCCCCGCTAGTGGCCGAAATGCGCCCAAAGTAGCGGTGTTTAATCGCCGACACTATGGGTGATCCAGTGTGAAAGGGCTCTAACATAGACCGCTTTGGTCAGCAAGCCAAAAAGTAATTTATCATTAAGTTGAGCAAAGAGGAGCTTGTTACTTACAGGAGGAGTAGATGGTGAGAATGGGCTTTTGAAGTTCATAAATTCAGGTATGCTCTTTAACTCTGCCATCAACTTTGCAAGCTGGAATGATCAAAAATGTAATTCTGTTAAGATGACACAAGGCTAAAAAATGTTGTCAACATTTTCTTGTATGGAGAAGTACAACATACTTGAGGGAAAAAAAAAAAAAAACAGGAATAACATACGTACAGCAAAAATAAAATATGGAACAATATCCTGCAGATAAAAAAGTTATTGAATTTGCGCTTTTAACCACTTCAACACCGCAGTCAGTCATGACATCCTTGACGTTGTGCAGTGATATCTGAATGATGCCTGCAGCTACAGGCATCATTCAGATATTGTTTCCAGCCGGCGATTCTGTGCACGATAAGAACGATCATAGCGGCAGTTCCGCCGCTTGATCGTTATTATAGGCAGCGGGAGGGGATGTCCGCGCCCCCCCCCCCCCGCTGCCATCCGGTGCTTCTCTGGGCTCTCCCGTGCCATCGGGGGCCCGGAGAAAGAATCGTCCGGCGCCGGCTCACGATGATAGAGATTTCCGGTGACCAGATGGTCACCAGTCCTCTATGTCCGGGGGCCCAGACGCGACGTTGTGACGTCACGCCCGGGTAGCCGGATGTAAACAAAGCCGCAATCGTGACTGTCTTCATGAGTGAAGACCATATAACTGATGGATAAACTTCATTACATCAATGAGATCAGTGAATTTTTCCCCGATCTCATGCTTTCCAGCCTGGAGGAGAGATGTGGGGTCTTATTGACCCCGCATCTCTCCATAAAGAGGACCTGTCACAATATATTCCTATTACAAGGGATATTTACATTCCTTGTAATAGGAATAAAAGTGATCAAAAAATAAATAAAAGTGTATAAAAATAAAAAATTTAAACCCCCTGTCCCCAGTAGGTCACGCTCTGAAGCAAACATGCATTTAAGTCCTGCCCACACATGTAAACGCCGTTCAAACCACACATATGAGGTATCGCCACCTGTTAAAGCGCCAGCAACAATTCTAGCACTAGACCTCCTCCAACTCAAAAATAGTAACCTGTAAAAAAAAATTAAGCGTTGCCTATGGAGATTTTTTTTAAGTACTGAAGTTTGGTGCCATTCCATGTGTGCGGAATTTTAAAGCGTGACATGTTAGGTATCCATTTACTCGGAGTGACATCTTTCACATATACAAAAAAATTGGGCTAACTTTACCGTTTTGTTATTTTTTTAATTCATGAAACCATTTTCCCCCAAAAAAAGCGTTTGAAAAATTGCACAAATACTGTGCGATAAAAAGTTTCAATGACTGCCATTTTATTCCCTAGGGTGTCTGCTAAAAAGCAAAATTATGATTTTTACATGAAGGAGAGAAGTGCCAGAATAGGCCTGGTATTGAAGTGGTTAAAATGCAAGTCTATACAACACTGCCAAGTTTTAGGCGAAATACCAAGTGTCCTCAAGGCTTACAAGGGACTAAAGCAGTTCTGAATCTTAACAGAAGGATATGAAGAATCTCCGTTACTAGTTTCCCTGGATGACTATGAGCAAGGTCAACCCCCGCCCAGCATACCAAAAAATAAAATTAGGAAAAAAAAACATAGCCCCCTTGTTGCCTACCATTTCTTTGTTTTGTTTTATGTTCAAGGCCCTCTTCTCCAAGAAATTGGTTCCACTCTCCGTGTCAGAATCACCATCTTCATTCTTAACTTTCTTCTTCTGTTCTTTTTTAGGAGGGTCTTTGGCAGGACCCTTTTTAGGTGGGAACTTAAGAGCTACCTTCAGAGACGTGTTCTTTTTTGCTTGTGCTCTTGTGGACCTTCGAGTTCTCATCGGCCTGCCTTCTTCAGAATCCGATTCAATTTTCTATAGAAAAGCAAGAAGGGTAGAAGGGTTACAGTTAAGATGGCTGTATATTTTGTGTGCAATTATGAAGCAAAGCCCCCCCCCATCATAGAACCAGCCTGTTTCAGCCTAACAGGACACATAGCTGTACTATGGCAGTAGAGTTTTCAGGGGTCTCAATGAGGCATTGCAAGGCTGACAGTTACAAGCATGACTCCCACAGGCAGAGGCATGATGGGACTTGTAGTTTCACAATTGCTGGAGGGCTGCCAGTTTGAGACCCCTGGTTTAGACCATTTTGGTTTGAGGCTACTAAAAATGACCAACCCAGACGTGGTCACTGAATCAAAGGGTGACCATTTCCATTAGAGGTCTTAGAGATGAGCATTTCCTTTATGCTAAACATTATAGTGAAAACACAGCCGACGGTGTGCATGTACATACATACATACATACATACATACATACATACCTACCTTTCATTGATGCACATCTACAGATGTTAAATGGTTCTAAATGCTGCGTGTTATTGGTAGCTGTTAAAAATAGTGCAGCAATATTATTGTAAAACCTGCACCAAAGGACATTACTGTCCTTTCGGGCTAGGGGTTACTTCCCCGGGCACTTCTGTAACTGTTGCCATTCTATAAACACAGACAGTACAACAGAGAGTCCTACTATACAGACTTTTCCAAAAATAAAGCCTACATTGCACTTTAAAGAACCCCAATCCCTGGTGACATAATCTATGGCTCAATAAGTTTGTTTTTTATTACAATTAACACCTCTTAGTAAACATCAGGCCAGTTATTCACACCTATTTAACCATAGACCTAAAATTAAACTGCTTGACTTACTGGAAATAGGTAGAGGGCCAAGTAGTCATGTGTTGTCATACAGAGGAAATATCACAAACCCCATGTCCACAAAATACAAGACGACTTAATTCAGTCAATTTCCCATTAAAGTCTTCATAACTGGGGGTACTTCGCACGTATTTAACTAGCCATTTTGGTCAGAAGGCTTTAGCCACCATCCCTTAAATTATTTTGCCTCTCTTCACATCACTGCGTTGCCAAGTAATCTCTGCCAAATGGCTGTGACCATAGCTGCTAGTAACACGCATTCCATAGAGCATGCCTTTGTATACATGTGCAACATCAAGGGCAAGAGTAAAGATGCCAGTACATACTTCCTGCCTGGTAATGGAGTGGTTAAGATTTAGGCTTCATGCCCACTGACGTTTTTACAGCTGCGTTTTTTACAGCTTAAAAACGCCTGTCCATGTTATTGTAAATTTTTTTTCTTTTTTTTGAGAGAAAAAAAAAACCGGAGCTAAAAAACGCGACCGCGCGTTTTGACGCTCGTGTTTTTTTCTGCCTAACTCAGACGCTGAGGAACGCACTGGTCCTGGGTTTTTTTTACAGCTTAAAAACGTCTATGCTATTTGCAGCTCAAAAACGTCTAGGTGGGCATGAAGCTATAGACTAACATGGACAGGCGTTTTTAAGCTGTAAAAAACGCTCAAAAACGCGGCTGTAAAAACGTCCGTGGGCATGAGGCCTAAAGTAATAAATATGGCTTAAAAAATATATTAAAAAAAACCCACACATGCAACCTTTTCTTTTGCAACATTGCAAGTTTTAGAATTTGTCTACTCATTTCAGTGACTTCACAATTCCTGCACCAGTAAATCCCATTATAGTCTGATCTTCAGTTTTTAAATGGTATTAAAACCCACAAGAAAACGATTATATTGCAGCCATTTCCCATTGGCTGCGTTAATTAAAAATGTTTTAACTTATTTTTACCTGGTGATCCTGACAGTAAATAAGTTTTTTTTTACCAGAACAAAAGTTGAAAGTTAAGAGTGTGGAGACAAACCATTTAACACCAACTGTTGCTTACAATAACCAGCTTTAAATTTAATAATGTAAAACCTTTATCCCAAAAGAAAAAAAGTTGCTGTAACTGCAGTGAGAGTTGGAGTTCGGCTTCAATCTGTTAGTGTATGTAAATCTGGTAGTCAATCTACACCAGTGTTTCTCAACTCCAGTCCTCAAGGCGCCCCAACAGGTCATGTTTTCAGGATTTCCCTCAGATGAAACAGCTGTGGTAATTACAAGGCAGTGAAATTGATCAAATCACCTGTGCAAAATAATGGAAAGCCTGAAAACATGACCTGCTGGGGCACCTTGAGGACTGGAGTTGAGAAACCCTGATCTACACTCCCCTCACCCAGACAATGCTGCTGTCCAAAAGGTGCTTTTTCATCCAGAGTGGGGGCACGCTAATACAGGAAGAGTGTTAAGCCACTTTCACACACACACATGTGGATTGTTTTTCTTCCATCCGCTGACGGATGAAAAATGGACATCAGGACAAACCGTCTTTTCTTCAAAAAAAAATGTGACTGAAGGGATCTCTCTCCCCCTCTCTCCCCAGATCTGATGACTGTTAAGATGCAATATATGACATTTTGCTTTTGGGTTTAATACTAAAGCTAAACTCCAGATTTAAATGTGGCCTTACCCTCAAAACATTTTTTAAATGGTGTTAGCATTTCACTTGATATCAGCCTCCTGCAACAGAACTCAAACAGAAAGAAAGAAGCATCACAAGAAGCCAATTAGGTGTGCTACTGGGCTCATGTGATAATCAAAAGGCTGATAGGAGGTGAGAGAAGAGTGACAGTGAATTAAGCTAATCAATTCGACGTTTCTCCTTTCCCTGTCCAATCACAGAATGGATGAGGGACAATATCTGTAAATTGTTACTTAGAGGACCTGTAGTCTGATTACATAATTTGTAATAAAAACATCTTTACCATTCTGAAGCTTCATTCCAACGCACGCGTACGTACTGTACTTTGCAAATAAGCTGTAGAAATCTCCCTTCGCTGAGTCTGGCTGCATCCATTTTAACTGTGGGCAGCTGAGGCTGCTGTCTGTTCACTTCCTGGATTTACAGACACCTCCAGCTTTCATTGGCCCTTTTATGACTCATCCCCCTCCCTTCCTGGCACACTCTCGAGCTAAGCTTAGGCTCATTAGCAGACCAGAAGAAGTGGGCTGTATAAAAGGTATTTACTGGCAGAAAAAAAAAAAAAAAAACTGAAGTTTTACTATCCAAAGATAAAACAAGGGCAGAAGATTTAATAAATGAAAAGTTTGGGGGAAAAAAAAAAAAAAGACTGAAAGTCCAATTTAAATGCAGCAGAATAATTACTACATTTAATTGCTTAAATGCAGCAGAATACACACACGCCTCTCATTGTGGAAACTCACCATCCCGTTCCGGATTTCATCTTCTGAAAATCCAGAAAAAGACTCTCCTTCCGATTCCTCAGAAAATAATCTGGCCAATTCTCTGCTTGTACCGGCTCTAAACTTGTTTTTCTAGAAGGAAAATTTTTTTTTAAAAAATACACTTTTAGCTTAGCAATTTTCCATAAACTGCTCAGAGCTCAAATCACATTTACAAGTGTACTATAAAAGAATAGCTTTTGTTAGTAAGAAAATGGCCAAGGTTTAATAACCATTTTAGAGCGGTTGTGGCAATCATCAAGCATCTTAGGTCAGGTGACATTTCAAAGGGGAGAATAAGTAGATAATCTACTTCCAACAATTACTACCTAGAACCACTAGCGAAAAGTAAAATGAAATTACAGGAGAAGGTGTATATTCATAAGCGCTCTATAGAAATGCTAGGAGAAGCATGCAGGTTCTAATCAAGCACAACACATTTTGTGCATTTCCATCTTGGAGAGAGCGGCTCCCGAGCATACTTCTACCTCACTTACCGTGTTTGCACAATTATCAGAGCCAAAGCTGTCACAACTGTCATCAGATGACGAGGTCTCCATGGGGATTAACTTCACATTTCGAAATCTCCCAAATCTCTTTTGATTTGAAGTCTGCATTTTCTGTAAAAAATAAAAACAGCATTATTCCATCAATAAACCACCTTAAAAAAAAAAAAAAAAAAAAAAGTGTACAAATAAACACTGTATATACTCGAGTATAAGCCGAGTTTTTCAGCACTTTGTGCTGAAAATGCCCCCCTCGGGTTATACTCTAGTCATCTTTTTGCGCCTAATCTCCCAGACTTTGGGGACCCGGTACCGGTCGGCCGTAGGTCCCCTGGACCCCAAACTTGGCACACACGTAGCCACACTCTTCCTCTACAAGTGTGCAAAGTTTGTTGTCTGGGGGACCTACGGCCGGGGAGCACCGATTTTTCAAAGCCGGGCACCCATTCCATAGACACCCATGTTAAACGTCAGTCTAGGCATGGGCACAGTGGAGCATGCAGATGGACACCCTAGGCTTATACGCGAGTCAATAAGTATTGTGGTAAAATTCGGTGCCTCGGCTTATACTCGAATATAGACGGTAGCTCATATTACAAAATAAAATTTTGTACCGATTAACCTAAAGCAGAACTGCAAGCAAATGTATAGCACATGCAAGAAATAGGGGTGTGGGCACTGCAATCTCTTTGAGAAAGACTTAACAGAATGGCAGGCTTCCAAATCATGTGACCTCTGATTGGTGGTCACATGATCAAGAGCAACCCATCATGAACTGGGAGGTGTCCAACAGCTTGGTTAATGTGCTGGGAGATGCTCTTGGCACAGAATGGAGGTCCCTCATGGATGCACCTGGCCATTAAAGGTGACCTTCCCCTCAAAACAGAATTGGTTGCATCTGACTCCAGCCTCCTCCCTCACACCTGGATACCTTTTTTTCCTAACATTTTTGTGCAGCACTTCCAAATTTTCACCAAGGTGAGAATTACGTTGTGCCCAACCTTCAGTACTTAAGTAAAACAAAAAAAAAATATCTATTTTACACACACACACACGGAAGAAGCACCAGTCCAAAAACTTTTTTTTGGGGGGGGGGGGTCATAAAAAAAAACTTCTCCTTAATCAGGACTTCAGTTAAACACCTCAGCTCTGGGAGGTTTTACCCCCTTCATAACCAGGTCATATTTGGCACTGTCCTACTTTAACTAGTAATTGCCCGGTCATGCAGCACTGTTCATAAAACCAAAAGTATAATTTTTTCGCACAAATAGAGCTTTCTTTTGGTGGTATTTGAACACCACTGGGTTTTTTGATACAAGAAATATCCCACAATTTTGAAAAAAAAAAAAAAAACGTTTTACGTTCTGCTGTGAACATATCCAATAGAGAAAAAAAGAGAAAAAAAAAAAAAAGGGACCGCACACATTGGGTAATCAAGAGGTTAAATGTGTGCCCAACAGTGTGTGCAGATTTTTACTAAAGATATGTGTTTATCCCTGCGCCCTAAACTCAGAAACAGGCAGTAATGTACCAGCACCAGGGTGGATATAAATCAACAAGATTTGTTTGATTTAAATAGATTTTTATCAAATTTTTTAAATAAAAAGCTTTTGGAGTAAAAAAATCTATCTAAAAAAGTTTTCTATTGAAGATACATTAATAAATTTTGTTTATTCAGCATGAAATGGAGCTTGGTTATGTAGGATAAGGCTGTGTATTCTGCAATATTTAAATTTTTGGTAAACTCAATTAATCCAAGCTGAGATAACATACACTGGTGGTCATTGATGCAGTCACACAATTTCACAGTAGCCATGAGATAAAACAAAGTTCAGGAATATTCCTTTATCCCATTGTTTTGCAAATCTATGTACACTACAAACTGTATGATTGAATCGGCTCTGGTATTGTTGTTTTACTAACCTGACAGCTTATTCTAAAAAGGAAACCTTCATTTTGTTTGAAAATATTAACCACTTCCCGCCCAGTCAATAGGAGATTGACGTCCGGGAAGTGGTTCTGTTATCCACACTGGACGTCTACTGACGTCCTGCAGGATAACAGCCGCCGCGCGCCCGGGGGGGCGCGCATCGCGGCGATCGGTGGAGCGGTGTGTCAGTCTGACCCACCGCTACACTGATCTCGGTAAAGAGCCTCCGGCGGAGGCTTTTTACCACGTGATCAGCCGTGTCCAATCACGGCTGATCACAATGTAAACAGGAAGAGCCGTTGATCGGCTCTTCCTCACTCGCGTCTGACAGACACGAGTAGAGGAGAGCCGATTGGCAGCTCTCCTGACTGGGGGGGTTTGCGCTGATTGTTTATCAGCGCAGCCCCCCCTCGGATACCCACACTAGACCACCAGGATGCCGCCCAGGACCACCAGGGAAGCCCCAAGCATGTGGATGGCCAGGTAAGTCCCCCATGGACATCCACATGTACAAAAACATACACAGCGTATGCCAATCAGTGCCCACAAATGGGCACTGACTGACACCATCATGGCACAACCACAATGTGTGGTGGCTGGCATTGCTGGGCGTCCGTGCCACCTACGAGTGGCCCGTCCATGCCGCCTACGAGTGGCCCGTCCGTGAAGTAGAAAAAGGTACTTATTTACAAAAAAAAAAATTACAGAAACAAAGAAAAATATAGTTTTTCAAAATTTTCGCTCTTATTTGTTGTGCAAAAAATTGCAGAGGCGATCAAATACCACCGAAAGAAAGCTCTATTTGTGGGAACAAAATGATAAAAGATTTGTTTGGGTACAGCGTAGCATGACCGCGCAATTGTCATTCAAATTGCGACAGCGCTGAAAGCTCAAAATTGGCTTGGGCAGGAAGGTGTATAAGTGCCTGGTATTGAAGTGGTTAAAGATTCTAACAGCAAGAATAAGTCCTTACATTTAAAGAGCACCTGTCATTTAAGATCCATCAGGGCAGCGCCTGTTAGCGGGCATCCACTCATCTGCTGCCGCCATGCCCCTCACCTTGTTGTGTCACTGCTGCATCACCAGCCGTCCCATTAAAGTGAATGGGACTGTCGGTGAGTCAACAGTGGGTCAGAGGAGGAGCCTCTGCGGGACGGTGATGACAGTTGCTCTATAAAAATGATGATTTAAAATCAAGCCTTTTTACTAGTGATTTAAATCAAATCCACACTGACCAGCACGCCGCTTTGCCTGTATGGGCCGCCCATCCACAGTATACTACTAACAGCCTGCAACTGGTTAAACTAATCAGGACTGTTAGTGGCCAGTAGCCTCTGTGCAAGTCTATTCAGGTAGATACTCCTGACCCAGCAATTTGCTTCCCTTCACAGAATCACACAGGAAAGCTCCATTTTGAATCCAACCAGGCTTATGAATGCCTGAAGCCCTGATGAAGGGGGAGTTTTTTCTGACCCCCCCAAAACGTGTTGGCTGTTTTTTTTTAGGACAAACTACCAAATTTGTTTGCGCTTTTATTCCCTTTGGTATAGCACTCCTAATAGTGCATGTTTTCTTGATTGGTAACCTGCTGGGTACCCACTGGAGGGGTAAATCTTCTCTGCTATGAGCAGCTTAAAGGATACGTTTTTGGAAAATGTTACAGCTCTGTCAATCCCCGCGATCTCTCCTGCTCTGACAGCGGGCAGGGATCTTCTCCCTGCACCCACTATCACAATCTGAAAATGGCTTGACCATGCAGGGCTCTGCCCACGGGGCCAAGTCATTTATTTACAGTTTCCTCTAAATAAATGCCTACAAGTACCGTCAGCCATTACAGCTGACAGCTTGTAGTTCTCAATGAACTGTGAGGGAGCTGGTAAACGCTCTGGTAGTCCAATGCCTCCTGCTCTCAGGTAACTGCCTGCCTGTACAAGCAGACAGCTATTCTGAGAGTATACAGGAGCCTGAGAATGGTTTCCCATTAGTCTGGATTCACATCTGATCATACTGAGAAGTCACATTCCTGCTTGCTGTGCAGAGGGCAGCCTGTTTACTTAAAGTGGATGTAAACATGGAAAAAACATTTTTAATTAAGGCTTGCACTTTCTACAGTATAGGATATCATGTCATCTGTGCCCAGTCTTGCCACAAAGAGTTAATCCAGCTCCTAGCAATCTTATCTTTTTTCAGTGAGATAAAAATACAGAGAAATAGGAGTCAGTTCTTCACCTTGCTGTGAGTGACAGGTGATTTACAAATCTCATGTACAAGTGAGAGACACATTCTGTGTCCTTCAGATCTAGGGTTGCCACCAGTCCAGGATTCACCCGGACAGTTCGGGTTTTGAATCATGTGTCCGGGTTTCAGACCACCTGAAACCCGGACACATCATTCAGACTGGACTACGGCTTCCCAGCAGGGTTGCTGGCTGCAGTTGTCTAAGCCGAGAGTGTCTGTTACACTCTCTTTCACACTGCCCAAACCCAGAACTAACAGTCCCCCACCCACAAACGGGAGAGGAGAGAGGGCTTGATCTGCTCCTCTTCCTCCCACCCCTATCCCTCTGTCTGCCCACACTCCAAACCAATAAGAAAAGGGAAGTGGGGGAGGGACATTTGAAGACCAGCAGATGCAGATACATCTGGGTGAGAGGTGCTGACTGTCAAGGGGTGAGTGAGCTCACCATCCATCCCTGTCTGTGACTGAAGTCTCCCCCCTCCTCCTCTCTCCTGCCTCTGAGTGAGTACACTAAAGGTAAATCAGGATTCTCAGAGCACCCCTTACATCAGAGTTCCCTTTTTTACCAGAGGCCAGTGTTCCCCCTTACATAAGAGTCCTCTCCATACATCAGAGTCCTCAGTGTTCCCCCTTAAATCAGGGTTCTGAGAGCATTCCCTGTGTCAGAGTCCCCACAGTTCTCCCTTACATCAGTCTGCAGAGTCCCCCTTACAGTGTAAGGAAACTCTGCAAGTTCAGAAGAGCAAACTGTGGATTCAGGTTTAAAAGGGGAACTCTATGGACTGATGTAAGAGGGGACTGTTGTAATTAATTTCATATGATTATAAATGTTATTTAATCACAAAATATTAGGGCTGTGGAAATTAACTATTAATTCCTTGATTAATCAATTACGTTTTTTGATCGATCAAAATTCCGGGTCTTCAGGGAGTTCCGTCGGAGATCCGGTGATGCAACAGACACCGGCAGGGCTTGCCGTGTCCATCTGAAGGGCTCCTTTGCTGTGCTTTCATATCTGCATGCCGGCAGGACCTTACTATCTGCCACAAGTAAGGGCTGTTACACTTCCCTCTTTTAACCTGGGTTTCTGCAGCCATCCACTGGGAGTTGTGATGGTTCCCTTCATGGGACATCTACATGCCGACGGACTGATGTTAACCCCTCCTCATCTGGATTCAGCAGTGGTATTGTGCACATTTTTATACCAGTATCATACTTGGCTACATGTTTTTATGACTGCTTTTGCTACCGTTTGGTATTACTCGCACCATTTTTACAGATTATGTAGCTATTCATTTTATCTCCAGTGCAATATTTATTTTGTTACCTACTTGAAGACTATAAAAAGTTTTAATGCTATTCCCATCGAGCGCTGCCTTTGTGTGTTTTTTGTATCCTGCTATCCATTTTTCCAGTGGTTGGTAGCTGCACTGGGAATCGGCCTGCAAGGAGATCAGCTAAAAGTAGTTGGATCTATGTGCGTTATTAATGGAAATTAGTTGAATAAAAAAAAAAAAAAAAAAAAAAAAGATTAATCGAACACGAAAATTTTAATCAGTAACAGCCCTACAAAATATATGTACTGTATAGTAAAAAAGCGCAGCTAAGGAGTTCGGGTTTGACTTGAAGAAAAGGTGGCAACCCTATTCAGATCCCCTACCTCTACCAGGATTGGCTGCTCCACACCTCAGCATGATTGGGCATGCTGAAGTCACGTGGTGACTTTTCTGGGCTTTACTGGATGTTAGTGATCATAGCAGAAGTTCTGTGTAAGAAATACACTGGTGAAAATGTATGCTGACAAGGGGAGCGTAGAGGTGGGCGGGGAGTCTACTGATATCACGACTCCACCCACTGAGCTCCAGACAACAGACCCACCCACAGAATCTGCAGTTTCAGTTCTTATAACAGACAGAGGGGAGACATTTGACAGGTTAGGATACATACAGGAGGTATGTATATCCTTATAGATCAGCACTATGGCAGTAGTTTAGAAAGGTCCGAGAGTGGGTTTACATCCACTTTAAATGGGCCAATCTACACAACAAATTCCCCAGAACCATTTCTGAGTGGAGCATTTGTCACATAACAAAACAAGCAACTGCTACCAATGGCTTGGGATGCAACAATAGAGCCGCATGCACACAGAGCTTTTTTTACTTTCCTAGAAGCCATTAGCATTTTTGCACAGTACATTTTCCTTTAGTAATTGAACCTCCCTGGGAGTGGAGTTTAGAGGCAGGAATAAAATTTACCAAACGCCCCTCAGAGTTGCAAAATATGCAGTGTGCATCCTAAGACCCCTTTCACACGGAGTTTTTCCGGCGTTTTAGCGCTAAAAATAGCACCTAAATACCACCTGAAAACGGCTCCTCTGCAGTCTGTGTGAAAGCCAGAGTGCTTTCACACTGAGGCGATGCGCTGGCAGGACGTTTAAGTCCTGCTAGCTGCATCTTTGGAACGGTGTGTATACCGCTCCTGCCCATTGAAATCAACAGGACACCGCAGCTATACCACCCACAAACCGCTGCTGCAGCAGTCTTAACCCTTTTTCGGCCGCTAGTGGGGTTTAAAAATCACCCCGCTAGCGATGGTATATCGCTGCATAAAATAGCAGTGCTATACCGCCAGCGCACCTCCTGCCTCAGTGTGAAAGGGGCCTTAGGGTCCAATCATACCTGACACGCATGAAAGCGCACAGAAATCACATTTTGCAACACATTTCACAAACACATGGAAAACACTTTGTGCTCGGAGTGCCATTGAGGCTGTACTCACACCTGGGCGCTTTGAATCGCCACCATTCCACCCATGATTCTACTGCTAAAATGACAAAAATCGCACATTTCAGATGCCATTTATTTTAAGGACACCTAAAAATGCAGTGCAGAGATGCCACGCAGCAAACCGCATTGGCCGAAGCTCGTCGCCTGAAAGAAGCTCCTGATCCATTTTTTGGGGCAACAAGCTTCCTTCATGTGCTGCAGTTTGCTGCAACTTACTGCACGACAGTCACAGCAGACCTGTGTTTTTGTGCCATTAAAATGAATGGCATCTGAAATTTGCATTGATTTCTCATTCTAGCAAAGTGATGTGAAATGGCAGACAGAACCACACCGATTCCACCTGCGACTCAAAACGTCCAGATGTGAGTGCAGACTAATTGTACCCCCCAAAGTATGGTTAGTGTACACACGTGTGTCTGGTCAGCAAATGCCCAATTCCACCGCAAAACACATTTGTGGAGTGTTTGTAGCCATGGAAAACATTGAGAGTTCTCACTATGCTCAGGGGAATCCAGCTGTAATGGCAGTGCAAGTGCAATACATGTTTTCTGCATGCCCTGTGTGAGCAGAGCCATAGGGATCAGTATCCTGGCTCTACTACTGATGTCCCCAACACCCAAAATTAATATATATATATATATATATACATACATATATATACACATACACACACCTCCATCTATGGAGATCAATGCCCCCCCCCCCCCCCCCATACACAGAGTTCGCGCGCTTCCCGCAGTCACGTGTCAGCTTTGTCCCCCCAGCACAGATCACACGTGTCCCCCTCCCCGGCCGGCTGAGACTTCTAGTTCCTCATCTCCTATATATCCCCCCCCGCCCACAGACCTGCATTTACACACATCACTATACCATAGTGGACACCCGTACTTCTCTATCACCGACCCATCCTCCGCTCCCCAATCACTGCACATCACCACCCGGCACTCACACTGCACCCCGGGTCTGTCTGCACTCACCTGGAGCTGGAAGGGATCCATGACGATGAGCAGAGAGACTTCGCACAGCCAGGAACTCTTCCGATTTCCCGCGAAAGTTTCCGCGCGAAAAAGTTTGTAGCGGGGGTGAGTCCAGGGGCGGGGTGAGGCCCGGGGCGGGGCGGGGCGGGGCGGGGCGTGACTCCTGAAACAACGCGCTGTACTTTCTACTTTATTCCTATAGGTTCTGTAGCCCGCCCACCTCCACTCCTTGACCACCCACGACCCGCCCACATACACTCCTGGCCCGCCCACATACACTCCTGACCCGCCCACATACACTCCTGACCCGCCCACATACACTCCTGGACCATCTACAGCCCGCCTACTTCAAGCTATTGCCCGCCCACCTCTAGTCAGTGAGTGCCAGCCCGCCGTAGTGGAGATGTACACAGTGAGAAGATGTACGGAGTGTGTTCTATAGCAATACACTCTCCTCATGAGGTAGAGCCGTTCTCATATGACTGCCCTATATAGGGAATAATAGAGAGGGAGCTCCTGATAGAAGGCGGTGTGACTCTGTACTGGGCGCTGATCATAAATAACACACCCAGTGACATGGCCCCGCCCCTCTCCTCACACACCACTTATTGGCGCCAAATGTTGATAGATTATTATGAGGGAGGATGGTGGGGGAGGTGGGGGAGGTGCGGGGTGTCCTCTGGAGGAATGTGACCAGACTCCTCCCAGGAGAGAGAGAGAGATCTGAGCAATCACACCCACCTCATAGGCTCTATCTGTATATTCATGGAAGTCTATGGACCCCATACAAGGCTTTCCTCTCATGTCCTTTCAGTGTCAGTGCAGCTAATGTGTGTTCTTATACAGGAGGGACTGAAAATCACAAACACAAGTGTCAAGTCTGATGTCTAATCCTCTTCCCTTATTACTGTAATGCACTTAGCTGTCTATACAGTACATATATATATATATATATATGTACACTCTATGCATACTATTGTGCAAAAGTTTTAGGCAGGAGTGAAACAATTCTGTCAATTAAAGCGGTTGTATTAAGGCTTACCTGTTGGTGTTTGCAATATCTCCTAAAAACCTACATGGTTTAGGAGATATTTGCCACAAAGAATGCACCGATGTCTACTGCGCATGCACGCTGTACACAACGGCGCAGGCGCACTGAGAATAGCCATTCATAAAACCGGCAATGCCGGCTTTGACGGCTCCCGCGGAGTGACGTCTTCGCCGCTCCGGCCAAACACAGCGGCGATACCTTCCGGAGAGATGTCTGCGGCCGGAGGAGGCCAAGGATGGCTTGGGGGCTTCGATCTAAGGTAAGTAATTCATAATGAGCTAGTATGCTAGTCATACTAGCTCATTATGCCTTTGTCTTGCAGGTTTTTATTTAAAAAAAAATAAAAATACATTTGGGGTATACAACCGCTTTAAGAAAGCTTTTAGAAATAGAAGTGTTTATTTATATAGAGTTACAAATGAGTAACAAAAAGTACAATCAAATCAATATTTGGTGTGACCCAGTGGCGACTGGTGTTTTTTTGTTTAGGGGGTGACAAACAACCACCCCCTCATCGCTGTCTGCCAATCCACTGGTACTTACCCCATCTAGGCAGCAGGCACATCGGGCAGTGGCGGAGAGCGAGCAGCGGTGGGTATCAGGCATCAGCGGGCACATCGGGCAGTGGCGGAGAACGAGCAGCGGTGGGGATCAGGCATCAGCGGGCACATCAGGCAGTGGTGGAGAGCAAGCAGCGGTGGGGATCAGGCACATCGGGCAGTGGTGGAGAGCGAGCAGCGGTGGGGATCAGGTATCAGCGGGCACATCGGGCAGTGGCGGAGAACGAGCAGCGGTGGGGATCAGGCATCAGCGGGCACATCAGGCAGTGGTGGAGAGCGAGCAGCGGTGGGGATCAGGCACATCGGGCACATCGGGCAGTGGTGGAGAGCGAGCAGCGGTGGGGATCAGGCATCAGCAGGCACATCGGGCAGTGGTGGAGAGCGAGCAGCGGTGGGGATCAGGTATCAGCGGGCACATTGGGCAGTGGCAGAGAACGAGCAGCAGTGGGGATCAGGCATCAGCAGGCACATCGGGCAGTGGTGGAGAGCGAGCAGCGGTGGGGATCAGGTATCAGCGGGCACATCAGGCAGTGGTGGAGAGCGAGCAGCGGTGGGGATCAGGCACATCGGGCAGTGGCGGAGAACGAGCAGCGGTGGGGATCAGGCATCAGCGGGCACATCAGGCAGTGGTGGAGAGCGAGCAGCGGTGGGGATCAGGCACATCGGGCAGTGGTGGAGAGCGAGCAGCGGTGGGGATCAGGTATCAGCGGGCACATCGGGCAGTGGCGGAGAACGAGCAGCGGTGGGGATCAGGTATCAGCGGGCACATCAGGCAGTGGTGGAGAGCGAGCAGCGGTGGGGATCGGGCACATCGGGCAGTGGTGGAGAGCGAGCAGCGGTGGGGATCAGGCATCAGCAGGCACATCGGGCAGTGGTGGAGAGCGAGCAGCGGTGGGGATCAGGTATCAGCGGGCACATCGGGCAGTGGCGGAGAACGAGCAGCGGTGGGGATCAGGCATCAGCAGGCACATCGGGCAGTGGTGGAGAGCGAGCAGCGGTGGGGATCAGGTATCAGCGGGCACATCGGGCAGTGGCGGAGAACGAGCAGTGGGGGGATCAGGCATCAGCAGACACATCGGGCAGTGGCGGAGAGCGAGCAGCGGTGGGGATCAGGCATCAGCGGGCACATCGGGCAGTGGTGAGGATCGGGCATTGATGGGCACATCGGGCAGCGGCAGAGATCAGGCTGCGGAGGGCATCAGACAGTGGCTCCTGTGTCTTCTCCTTGCTTCTGCTGTGCGTCCCCTCCACTCCCCTCCTCCTAGGCGTCCAATAGAATTGCCTGTCCTTTCAGCCAAAAGTACAATCAAATCAATATTTGGTGTGACACAGTGGCGGCTGGTGTTTTTTTTGTTTGGGGGGGGTGACAAACAACCACCCCCTCATCGCTGTCTGCCGATCCACTGGTACTTACCCCATCTAGGCAGCAGGAGCATTGGGCAGCAACGGAGATCGGGCTGTGATGGGGATCAGGCATCGGCGGGCACATCGGGCATTGGTGGGGGGATCGGGCATCAGCAGACATCAGGTTGCTCCTGAAGATTGCAGCGATACCACATATGTGTATGTAGCACTTACCCCCATTTAAGGGACTGGCTGGTTTTGTTTCGGGTCTGTAGCAATTACCTCTCTAGAGTGGATCCCTTCTCTCCATTGTCTAGGAAAAAATCTCTTGAAATAAGGCCAATGTTCACACAGGAGTGACAGTTTATTCTTTATCTTTGAGTAAGACCACTTTCACACTGAGGCGCTTTTCAGGCGCTTTCACGCTAAAAAGAGCGCCTGAAAACGTATTTCCATCAAAATCAATGAATGCTTTCACACTGGGGCAGTGCTCTGAAAAAACGCCCCTCTCCATTGAAATGAATTGAAAGCGCTTTAAAAGTGCTCAGTGTTTTACTGGCATTTTTTCAAGCGCCTCAGTGTGAAAGTGGCCTTAAACTTGAAGAGAGAGAGTAGGAAGTTGAGAGAAGTAGGGGAAGGTTCAGGCACGCAACACTTAAAGCTCAATGTCAATCCTTCGTCGCCACTCAAGCCTGAGTGGGTATTGCTCACCCGGATAGTCCCTATGAGAGCGGTCCTAGCAGCCGGGATGGAGCACGAATCAATCTTTTTCCTATTCTGAGTATCTAGGGATGCGATCGGGGAATCCTCTGCCACAGAATCCAAGTCCCGAACCTCCCAGCCAAACAATACTGAATAACAACCTCTGTGCCAGACTGACATATTGCAAGCTTTGTAACTTTGAAGATTGATCCCTCTTTAGGCGAATTTCCAGGCCTCTTCCCAAGACAGGAGTACCGTCGCTAGTCTCCTTTCCTAAAGTTGGGCCCCCTAGAAGTGGGCAGCCTGGGATCCCTTTCTGAGGTGTAGGCCCTTGCCAGCGGAGCTGGGCCTACCTTGAAACGAAGCAGCTTCGGGCTGAAGGTGCCCGAGGCCCGAACATACCCGCGCACCTCATGCCATACGGGCCACGAGGCACACACCCAGGACCAATAGGTCCCCTGGAACTCCTCACACCTAATGGCGTCTGCCCCTTATGTACCCTCTCCCAGCATTCACAGCAGGTAGACCACGCCCACTGTATGGCTGCCGAAAGAGGACACCCAAAGTGTTGTGATACCCCCCCGCACTTCAACCTATGCCGGCGGTGACAGTGCCACCTACCGGCAACAGAGAACACTACTGCCAGGCAGTATCACACCCAGAGCAGAAGCAATATTGAACCATTGATTGGTCTGAGCCCAACTACCGGCTCAGACTACCCCTAAATTTCCACATAGCGCCCCCCAATATTGGGGGGGGGCGCTACAAACACCCCCTCCTTGAAGAGACACTATCCCCAGTGGCTAGGTAAATTAAAAAAACCTTCAGTCCTGAAGGCTGTAGATTTACTTAATAAACTACAAAAATTTGAACAGGTGCCTGAACCAACATTTTTGGGAAGGGAGAAAGAAGAGAAAAAGAAACACACAGATAACATTACATCTCCAGATACTGACATTTCTTAAAATATACATTCCGCCCATCACTAACTATCTATCCCACCTCATTCTCCGGTGGTGTTGACAGTTGCTCCAATACCTGCAAGAAATCACAACATGCATAGAAAAATATAAACATCCTACGTGTTTCCCCGAAAATAAGACCTACCCCGAAAATAAGACCTAGCGTTATTTTCCAGGAGAGCTGCAATATAAGCCCTACCCCGAAAATAAGCCCTAGGTTAAAATGTTTGTAACATCCTATAATCCACTCTATTACAGTAGTATATAATGTACAATGTGTGTGTTTCTGTTATATAAATGCGGGGAAGAGAGCTCTGGCAGGTCACAGAAGAGCAGAACGGTGCTATAACGAAGGCATTTGGCACAATTATATTACAGAAACACACACATTATACATTATATAATACTGTAATAGAGTGGATTCTAGGATTTTACAAGCATTTTAACTCAGTTCACACTGGGGATTCCTGTCAGGCAGAGGGAGGGTTGACAGCACATTACATGGTAAGACCTACCCCGAAAATAAGCCCTACTGTGTCTTTTGATGCCAAAATAAATATAAGACCCGGGCTTATTTTCGGGGAAACAAGGTATCACTACTCACATTCTATCCTACAAAAGAAACAGACCATTTACCCAAGAGGAAATAGTTTCCTTCTTTAAGATTTATTATGCTAAGCCTAGCATAAAATAGCATAAAGATAAAAAAAAAACATTCTAATCCTAAGTACTTTCCTATTAGTGCAGTTTTTTTTTTTTCTGCAGACCACTGCCACCTAGTGTTGGCAGAACTTCAACATTCCATAGTAGTTACGCATGGGACTGCAACACAACATACTGAACATCCCACATCTTGACCACAGCGTCTTCCCACCATAACATACTGACTAACTACCCCAAGTTCAGTTAGAGGAAACTGTCCTTTGTTTGGAGAGAGAAGGAGAGAGAAAAAAAAAACAAGCTCTCCGCCTTTTCCTCTTTATGAGCAGACATCCTCTTTTTTTTTTTTTGCAGGGGCAAAGTCACTTTGATCCAGGGCACGGTTTATCTGTGCAGAGACAGGATATGAAGGCAAAAACAAGTTCCCGTCTGAAAGTTTCAGAGGTAAAACGTTGGATCTGGAAGGGTAATTGACTTCCATTGTTTGTCCAGAGTCTCTATGAAATAAATGGCATCCTCTCTCCCTGGACAACAAATTACAACGCAATCGGCGTGAATATGCCAACCATAGTTCCAGTCCCGGCGGCAACACTTGAAGCGGTCGGTCATGGCAGCTGAGCGGGTGAAATACCTGTATTGGCTTGGGCACTTTGAGACAGTTCCATATGGCTTCCACGTACCACCTTTCACGATAGGCCTCTATTTCAAACAGCAGTTCTCTGGGTATGTAGGGGTACTCCAAGTCATACTCGTTAGCCACTCTCTTATGAAGAATCCGCTGTAAGCGAGCAAGATTGGGTAGAGTTGCTCGATCCCCTGCTCCAGGCAACACAATAGCATTCGGTGACCTCCGGACTGAAGCCGTATCAGGCCCTGATAAAAGTTTCTCACTTGGGACAGACACAACTCTCTCCTCTATGGCCGGGACCTCCACACGGGGCATAGTGTTCCCCAAACTCATAGGCGATCCCTCTCTAAGGCTGCGGGCCGGGGTAACAGTCTTTACATTGTCCCATCCCTTCTTGAGAAAGATCTCATCTATTTCAACATCATCCCCCACATCGGACGATGAGTCCAGGTCTGAGGTGTCATACTCCTCAGCAGGCAGGTAATTTCAGGTAGATTTGGACACATTTTTCCCAGCCTCCTTACCGTCACCTGTCGTGGACTTCTCGGGCATCCTCCCGCTCTCGAGGTCCGGCTCCGGCAGGCGCTGGGGCAGGCTTCGACTGCGGCCGCGGGAGGCCTTAACATATCCCACCTTTCGTTTCACTGGCGGGACATGAACTTCGGTAGTGGCGGAGGCAGCGTCCGATAGCTCTGCAGTCTCAGGGGCATCCTTCCTTGAGACACTCGCAGTAGGAGAGGCGATGCGCGTGGGCTCGGCTGTAGGAGCAAGGGCGTCCTCCTCCGAAGTGACAAAGCCCGTGACACAATTCACCCGGTAGACCCGGGGTGATTCAGTGGGCTGGTCCTCCTCGAAGAGGAACTCTCCGCAAGCTGAACATCTTACAAACGGGCGCAGTTGCACGGCCAGTCTATGGCATTTGGGACAGAGCATGCCCAGGGCCTCCGCATCTCGGCAGGTGTACAAAGCGAAGCGGCCCCGGGGTTTAAGCCGGATCCTAGTATCCATGAGCGGGGCTGTGAGTGCCACTTCACGGCTCTCCAGTATTATCTGCAGTTGTTACTCTATACATTTTTGAGTGTCTCCAAAGTAGAAGCCAGTGTTGCCAACCGCCCGTTAATTTACGGGCAGCCCGTAAATTTCACCCCATTTTCGGGGTGCCGGTGAATGTCAGTTACAGGCAGCCGGTGCCCATTAAAAAGATGGCTGTGGGCCTGCTATGCAACTGCGCATGTGCCGTTCCGAAGCCTGCAGGACTCGGGAAAGATCATACAAGCTCGGCTGGGCGGCTCATGCGCAATAACGTAATGTTGCTGCCTGACGCCATTTTTAAACGGAAGCCGCCACTCATTCTAAGTTCTCGGCGGTTCCGTGGGGGGAGCGCAACAGTGCAGAGAGGAGCCATGTGACGGGCCACAGGAGGACATTACTGGGGGGGGGTGAAGCCGGCCCGGTAGAGGAGGACACTGTGCCTGACTGTGACTGGAGAGATGAAAGGGACACAGTTACAGTGAGTGACAGAAGGCAGACACTGTCACTGACTGATGTGGAGACAGGTATAGTAACATGAAGGGGGACAGTGGAGGAAACTACCATGTCCACAGCCTTTAACCATCTCCTGCCCGCAGCCTCTGACCATCTCCTGCCCGCAGCCTCTGACTATCTCCTGCCCGCAGCCTCAGACCATCTCCTGTTCCTGTATCCTGCCCGTAGCTTCTGACCATTTCCTACATCATGTCTGCAGTCTCTGAGGGGGAGTCGGGAGAGGAGTCATGAGTGGGAGCGCCGCCAGGATCATGGGGGTCACGGGAGAAGTCAGTGGACTGTGGAGAGAAGACCATAGGAAAACCAGAGCCGCCAAGCTGGAGCCATCTGACTGAGCCCTGCACGATGCACCTGAGAGGAGGTCAGTGACAGCGCCGCCAGGCCAGTCTGGGGGGGGTTGATGATGTAAGGGGAGTGAATACAATAATGTAAGGGGCACTGATATAAAGGTTCCCCCCTATATTAGTAACTCCCCTTACCTTAGTGTATTCACTCTGCGGAAGGTGGTTTCTAGTCACCAGAGTGCCCCCCACATCAGAGTCCCTGGCATTCCCCTTTACATCAGAGTCTGCAGGATTCCTCCTTACAGTGAAAGGGTAATGCTGCAGACCCTGATGTAAGTGGGAACTCTGATGTAAAAGGAATGCAGTGGACTCTGATATAAGGTTGTCTCTGGTCACCAAAGCCTCCCCTTACATCAGAGTTCCCCCTTAGATCGTGATCTGCAGTGTTCCCTTTCACTGTAAGGGGGATCCCTGCAGACTCTGATGTAAGGGGGGAACCCAGTGCTGGCTGGGTTATAGTAACCTGACCTTCATGTCAATGGAGAAATATGTTTTTTGAATTTTGTTTAACTTGACCACATAACGACCACCACAAACACATATACGTGGACACAATGACACGGGCAGGCAAATGGGCGTACCTGTATGTCCCTTTAAATTTGCCGCCCAGCGGGCACACGCGCGCCCGCTGCATGCCTCGTGAGTGTGCTCGCGGGTCCCGGGAACTCAATGTTCCCGGGCGGCCCACGATTGCGGTCGGCAAAGACAGAACAGGGGGTTGCCTTTGTAAACAAGGCATTCCCCTGCTCTGCCTAGTGTCATGTCACTGATCTACTGTTCCCCGTGATCGGGAACAGTGATCAGTGACGTGTCACTGGTTGCTCCTCCCCCTAACAGTTAGAATCACTCCCTAGGACACACTTAACCCCTTCAGCACCACCTAGTGGTAACCCCTTCACTGCCAGTGTCATTTTCACAGTAATCAGTGCATTTTTATAGCACTGATCGCTGTAAAAATGACTGGTCCCAAAAATGTGTCAAAAGTGTCCGCCATAAAGTCGCAGTCACGATAAAAATCGCAGATCGCCGCCATTACTAGTAAAGAAAAAATTAATAATAAAAATGCCATAAAACTATCCCCTATTTTGTAGACGCTGTAACTTTTGCGCAAACCAATCAATATACGCTTATTGCGATTTTTTTTTACCAAAAATATGTAGAAGA
Organism: Rana muscosa; assembly: GCA_029206835.1. Classification (NCBI taxonomy): domain Eukaryota; kingdom Metazoa; phylum Chordata; class Amphibia; order Anura; family Ranidae; genus Rana; species Rana muscosa. The sequence goes on from CM055127.1 coordinate 386,327,375, forward strand.
ATACATATCGGCCTAAACTGATAAAAAAAATAGCTTTTTTAAAAAAAAATTGTGGATATTTATTATAGCAAAAATTACAAAATATTGCTTTTTTTTCAAAATTGTCGCTTTATTTTTGATTATAGCGCAAAAAATAAAAACCGCAGGGGTGATCAAATACCACCGAAAGAAAGCTCTATTTGTGGGAAACAAAGGACGTCAATTTTGTTTGGAAGCCACGTTGCACGACCGCGCAATTGTCAGTTAAAGCGATGTAGTGCCGAATCGCAAAAAGTGGCCTGGTCTTTGGCCAGCCAAATGGTCCGGGGCTTAAGTGGTTAAACACATTTCTAATAGCACTAGCTATGTGTCTATAGTTCAAATATTTATACTTGCACTGTTTAGCACTGAAGACAGTAATTGCAGGTACTTTTTTGCAGCGTCAGTAAAAAATGTGGCTCTACCAGTCATTTTCATGATTTTTGTCAGGGGGGGGGGGGGAAATTTGGTGTTGTTTGTAAATTTTGGCATCCTGCCAGTAAATTTCATGTCAGGGGGTTGGCAACACTGGTAGAAGCACATGCATTATAATAAATAGGCTGAGGACAGGTGAACCTGGAGGGAGCCCAGCCCTCCTTAAAGGCACAGGGGTGCACTGGACACCAAGTATATAGCATAATGGCAGCAAAGGTGTCCAGTGCGTCCCCTCACCAATATTCCAACAGTGCAAACAAACTTTTGCTGCAGTAAAACCCCTGGGGGAATTCATTTTTTCTTTTTTTGCATTTATATTCGGGGTGCGCAGCATTTCTCTAATCCTATGTGGGTCTGCATATTTATATAAGGAGGCATTCTTACCATTGGCCACCAATATAAGGGGCATTTTTGCCATTGACCCCTAATGGAATTTTTTAGCTGAGTGGTTCCCCCGAGATCTACAAATTATTTTAAGGGTTCCTTTGGGATAAAACGATTGAGAAAGACTTAGGCCTCATGCCCACGGGCGTTTTTTCAGCCGCGTTTTTGAGCGTTTTTTACAGCTTAAAAACGCCTGTCCATGTTAGTCTATAGCTTCATGCCCACCTAGGCGTTTTTGAGCTGTAAAGAGCATAGGCGTTTGTAAGCTGTAAAAAAAACCCAGGGCCAGTGCGTTCCTCAGCGTCAGAACTAGGCAGGAAAAAACGCGAGCGTCAAAAAACGCGCAAAAACGTGCACTAACGCGCACTAACGCGCAAAAAACGCGCACTAACGCGCGGTCGCGTTTTTAGCTCTGACGTTTTTTTTTTTTTTTTTTTTTTTTTTTTTTTAAAAATATATATTTACAATAACATGGACAGGCGTTTTTAAGCTGTAAAAAACGCTCAAAAACGCAGCTGTAAAAACGCCAGTGGGCATGAGGCCTTATACCAGCCCTTGTGTTTGTTTTTTATCCCATTCAAAAAAGAGTAGCATTGATACACTGTAATATTTTGTCAACCAAACTGGTGTGCAGTGAATACCAATAGCCCGCCCTCTGCCACCAGCAAAACGTTATTCTGAAGGGGGTTTTTCCTCAGAAAAATGTGTTATTTAACATTTAAATTGGGAAGTTGTTTATTTGTGATGATGTTGCTAATGCTGTTGAATTCCAATGTTTAACTGATGACACCCTTGTAGGATGTGAAATACTAAACGGATTTCTCCCTAGCTCAGATACTTACATGCAAACAAGGAATTAGTATGCAGATTGCCTCTTCTCATGGAAATTCTTAAAAACTCCACAGGTAGCTGCTGTTGCAGCAACAATGACAAAGTTACAAGCACTAGGCTTACCCCAGCAATGATTTTTTTGAGGTAAAGATTACAAACCAGTGCCTGAGATTAGTAAATGGGGCCATTTCAGATTTTAGACATGATTAGTTGAAGTCTAGAAACGGTTTATTTCAGAAATGCACATTTTGGAGTTTTTCTTCAACGTGTTTGTAAAAATGTTGGACCCAAGCTGGTGTTTGGTTGCCTTATCATGGAAGTCGTTTATGTGTTTTTCACTTGGATATCAGAGATGATCATGGTGCACAGTGACCTTATCTGCATAAATCTCCTGCCAAAGATAAAATATCAAGTTGCTCAATTCGTTTATAGCTAGCAAAAGATTCACAAAGGAGGGGCAATTCTCCCACACTCAGGCCTCATGCCCACGGACGTTTTTACAGCCGCTTTTTTGAGCGTTTTTTTACAGCTTAAAAACGCCCGTCCATGTTAGTCTATGGCTTCATGCCCACCTAGGGGTTTTTGAGCTGCAAATGGCATAGGCGTTTTTAAGCTGTAAAAAAAAAAACATGACCAGGGCGTTCTGTGGCGCCGGCGTTAGAGCAGAAAAAATGTGAATAGTTAAAAAACACGTAAAAACGCTCGAAAACGCTGCAGCGGCGTTTTTAAACACCGGCGTTTTTTTTCTGCAAAAAGATGATTGGACAGTGTAACCTTACAAATGCTACCCAACGCTAACGTGCAAAAACTCTAATGAAAAACGCAGTAAAAATCGCGTTTATAACGCCGCTTTTTCCAGGTGTCCAACCTAGCTTTACAGCTTGTTTTTTTAAAAACGTCCGTGGGCAGTATTTAAAAAGCTGTGAATCTGATATTCACCAAACACTTACTGCAGATGAATCTTCCAAGTTCTTGTGTTTTAAATTACAGTTATTTTCACTGTCACTTTCACTGTTTTGTAAATATGCCCCTTAACCACTTCAGCCCTGGAAGGATTTACCCCCTTAATAACCAGGTGATTTTTTGCGATACGGCACTGCGTCACTTTAACTGAAAATTGTGCAGTCTTGCAACGTTGTACCCAAACAAAATTGTTATTTTTTTCCCCACAAATAGAGCTTTCATTTGGTGGTATTTGATCACCTCTGGTTTTTATTTTTTGCGCCATAAACAAAAAAATTACTGACATTTTTGAAAAAATATATATTTTTTACTTACTGCTATAATACATATCCAAAAAAAAAAATGTATTCTCCAGTTTATGGCAATATTTATTCTGCAACATATGTTTGGTATAAAAAAAATCGAAATAAGCGTGTATTGATTGGTTTGTGCAAAGTTATAGTGTCTACAAAATAGGGGAAAGATTTAGGGACTTTTTTTTTTATTATTGTTTTTACTAGAAATGGCGGGGAACAGCAATTTTTAGCAGGATTGCGGCAGACAAATCTGACTCTAATGCCGCGTACACACGATCGGAATTTCCGACAACAAAACCGTGGATTTTTTTTTCCGACGGATGTTGGCTCAAACTTGTCTTGCATACACACGGTCACACAAATGTTTCTCGGAAATTCCAAACGTCAAGAACACGGTGACGTACAACACTACGACGAGCCGAGAAAAATGAAGTACAATGATTCCAAGCATGCGTCGAATTGATTCCGAGCATGCGTAGAATTTTTGTGCGTCGGAATTGGATACACACGATTGGAATTTCCGAAAAGAACTTTTGTTGTCTAAAAAATTGAGAACCAGCTCTCAAACATTTGTCGGAAATTCCGACAGCAAATGTCCGATGGTGCCTACACATGGTCGAAATATCCGACCAAAAGCTCACATCGGACATTTGTTGTTGGAAATTCTGGTCGTGTGTACGTGACATTAGTGATACTTTTTGGTGACCAGTGACACCAATACAGTGATCAGTGCTATATAAATGCACTAATCACTGTAAAAATGGCACTGGCAGGGAAGGGGTTAACACTAGGGGGCCATCAAGGGGTTAAGTGTTCCCTAGGGAGCTGCTTCCAACTGTCAGGGGGACAGACTGACTGGGAGTAGAGGGAGATCGCTGTTCCTGATCACTAGGAACAGCTGATCTCTCTCTCCTCCCCTGTCAGAATGGGGATCCACCTTGTTTCAAAGGCAGATCCCCATTCTGCCTCTCTTTCCCACAAACGCAGGTGGCTGGTGAACATCGAGTCCACCAGACCCACGGGCGAGCTCTCGTGGCGCACGCGCCCGCAGTGCCGCATGCACAGACCGACGTACAGGTACATCGGTTTGCGCAGCTGAGCCGCTTTGCCGCAGTATATGGAATTCTTCTGCCTTTAAAGTACTTTTATATTTATCACTATTTTAAATATATTCCATATATATTTGTTTGCAGAACTTTTAATGTTATGACCAGTTCGTAATTTATGGATGGTTTCCATCATTCATTTACAACTGTTGTTTTTTTAATTGTCATATATTATGCCATCTATAATATATTAGGTTTTAGTCTAATGATGTCCATATTACACATATTATACTATATGGCTCCAATTTTGATTGGTCTTGGTCTAATATGGCGCTAAGCGAGGCCTGTTCTGAGTGGAACCTGTCCTGTTAAACCACTGTATGGTCTTTGCCACCATGCTGCAGCTCAGTTTCAGGGTCTTGGCAATCTTCTTATAGCCTAGGCCATCTTTATGTAGAGCAACAACTCTTTTTTTTCAGATGCTGGCTGAGGGGCATTTAAAAGAGGAAGGGGCTAGGAGCAGCAAATAGGGACCTGAGAAGAGGAGGATCCAAACTGCTCTGTGCAAAACCAACTGCACAGAGGGGGGTAAGTATAACATGTTTGTTATTTAAAAAAAAAAAAGACTTTACAATCACTTTAAACCCAAAACTATCAATTTACTTCAGTACCGTTGAATTATTCAGCACTACATCTCAGGAAGATATGTTAAACCAAAACAGAAAAAAAGGGATTTTCAGGTGCTAAAACCTTCTGTCAGAATAAAATTACAAACACGTGTTTTAAAAGCAATAATTTTTACTACAAAGTTCCGTTTAAAAACACTATGAGGCACAAAGCCCCTAAAAAGACCACACACAATGGTTAACTAAACTGTAATTAATATAGCAGCCCCCTAGAAAGAAGCATCTCCCCCAAAGGTAATATGGCTAGATATCAACATGTACACATACCACGTCACATTTAGTTGTAAAATATACATATATCCAAAGGGGGAGCAACATTCCAACGTGTTTTGCACTCAAGGCTTCTTCAGGGGTTCATAGGGTGGGCTTCAATATGGTTAAGAAATCAATTTTAATATACAGCCCCAAGGGGAAATGATCCCAAAGGGGGTGTAATTAGATCTGATGACAACCTCTCGACATGTGACTATGAGCATAGGAGTGAAGAGATGGAAGGTACGTGAGAACGAGGCCTTAAAAAAACAGCCAGGGGATCCCAGACAATACCCAAAGGGGAGTCACAAATGCCCATCAATCCCAAATGGTGCAGTGGCCTGCATAGGTAGAAGCATCTGGGAGACACAAAATATGCAGACCACAGGTAGTCTTACAAGTGCTTCCCTTAATTTAGACAGAGATGTAATAATCACAGAGTGAGTGAGTGAGTGAGTAACTTGTATAGCGCTGCAATTGCGAACTAAATCGCCTCAAGGCGCTTTGCATCCAGTGTCGTTGAGATCGTTAGAAGAGATGGGTCTTTAGTATTTTCCGGAAGGCCCGATGGTTTTCTTCCATGCGGATATTCGTGGGTAGCGCATTCCATAGCCTTGGTCCTTGGACAGCAAACCTTCGTTCTCCCTTGGCTTTGTAGCGGGTCTTGGGGATGTGGAGGAGGTTTTGGTTAGTTGATCGAAGGTCACGAGTAGTGGTGTAGTGTTTTATTTTCTTGCATAAGTATTCAGGAGCGTTTCCTTGTGCGCATTTGTGGGTGAGGCAGAGGGTCTTGAATGTGATCCGATCCTTTACGGCTAGCCAATGGAGGCTTTTCAGGGACGGTGCGATTGATTCCCAGGGTTTTTTCCCTGTTACCAGTCTGGCCGCTGTGTTTTGGATGACTTGTAGACGTGCAACTTGGTATTTGGGTAGTCCTAGGTAAAGTGAGTTAGCGTAGTCAAGCCGTGAATTGATGATGGTTCCGACTACTACTGCTCTGTCTTTTTCCGGGATGAACGGGATGAGTCTTCGTAGCAGGCGGAGAAGGTGGTGGGATCCACTGACTACTGATCCTATTTGTGCATCCATAGTCATGTCTGAGTCAAAGATAACTCCCAGGCTTTTAACTTTGGTGCTTGGGGTTATGTTTTGTCCCAGGATGGTGGGTGGCGTCCATGTGGTCCTGGCGTTTTTCTTTCGGTTAGCGTGGAAAATGAGCAGTTCTGTTTTGGATCCATTAAGCTTGAGGGAGCTCTCTGTCATCCAATTGTTGATCAATGTAAGGCATTTTTCCAGTCCGTAATATTGATCTTTTTTGTTGTTGATGCGAAAGTATAGTTGAGTGTCATCTGCATAGGAGTGATAACGCATGTCCTGTTCACTGATGATTTTGAGGAGTGGCCGAAGGTAGATGTTGAAGAGTACCGGTGACAGGGGTGATCCTTGAGGGACTCCGCATGTATTTGTGCGTGGTGCCGAGGTAAAGGCTCCCAGTTTCACTGTCTGGGATCGGTTTTCTAAGAAGGATGCGAACCATGGTAGGTCCGTGTCTGCGACTCCTGCTACTTCGGTGAGACGCGTAAGTAGGATTTTGTGATCTACTGTGTCAAAGGCTGCACTGAGGTCCAGCAGCACCAGGAGACATGATTCTCCATCATCTGCTGCTTCTAGTACGTCGTCCCATATTTTGAGAAGTGCCGTTTCCGTCCCATGGCCTGGGCGGAACCCCGATTGAAGTGGGTCCAGGAGATTGTGGGTATCCAAATGAAGTTGTAGCTGTTGTGTTACAACTTTCTCGATAATCTTGGAGATGGTGGTCAGGCTTGTTACCGGTCTTCTAAAATTTGGGTCATTCGGGTCGAGGTTGGGTTTCTTTAATAGGGGTTTGATTATTCCTTGTTTAAGGGAAGTCGGCACAATACCTTCTTTGAACGATTGGTTGATGAAGTGTGTTATGTGGGGTGCCAAGATGTCGGTACATTCTTTCAGCAGTTTTGCCGGAATGATGTCGTTCGGTGAAGTGCTATCTCGGAGGCTTCTGATGATGTTTTTAGTAGTGTCGATTGTAATTGGGACCAGAGTAAATTTCTTTGATTGCAGAATATTTATCTGGTTCTTTTTTTCCTTTGGCTGTGTGGGGTTGTTTGATTTTTCCTGCTGAATCATTTTCCTAATGTTATCAATTTTGTCGATAAAAAAATTGTTACTCCTCTGCACACTAGCGCTAGAGGAGTACCAGCCGCTGGATGTGCCTATACCGGGGGGTTATATAAGGGAGAGATGGCGTCGCTCCCCCTCAAAGTCATGCCACGCCGCCCACAGCGTACTCACGCCAGAACTCGGCAGCGCAGATGTTTGCTATTTTATTCTGACAGAAGGTTTTAGCACCTGAAAAATGCCTATCTCTCTGTTTTGATTTTTTCATATCTGATTTCTTTATCATTTCTCTAGTGCCTCTACTCACAGACCTTATATTTAATAGGATCTTCCACAAGGCTATCCTGCATTAAATGCTCAACTTTGCTAAAAAAAACTGCTGGACCTTGCTAAGCAACACCCAGAGCTTTACATTTAGCACCAGCATTACATGAACGATACTGTAGGTTGGCAAACATTGCTCAGCATCAGTAAAAAGAGTTGGGGATAAAACGAGCACCTACATTTTATCTTCATGTGCCAGTCCCAAACTCTTTTCAAGATAACGTGCGGTATGTTTTAGAGTTCATTTAAAATGAAATATGAGATTGTTATTTTGCTGTGAGGTTATTTTGGTTCTAATGAACCCTCCAAAATTATAGCTCAAAATGAATATCTGCAAAGAGGGCACCATTTTATCATTTAGTGGTTACTGTTGTACAATTGAAGAACACTTAATTTCAACAGCTTGTATAAGTAATCCCAAAGAACCTTTTTAGGTTTCTATTTAGAAACAATAAAATTGTGATCAAATTGTATTCTGCTTTAATGAAGAAATAGCTAGGCTCTTCTTATTAGACAACCTCATGTAGCAGGAATAATGCGCAAGATGTTTCTTCTAAATACAAACCGCCAGCTGTTTATTTGTGCACAATTTGATGTAATTGTGGATCTATACAACAGCACACAAGAAAGTGTTATTAAGTTGCACACACTGGCACTAAATTTGTATTTCATTATCCTCTTTACAAAATGCTCAACAGAAAAGTTTATGAAAAATATGATGTATTCATGAGGCCTTGAACATTTAGTGAACTATTTTTTTTTTTTTTTTAAGCGCAGTACTTATTAAAAGAAAAATCTCTTTGTGGCTTTGCAGATGCTTTCTTGATGAGTCTTGTTTTGGATGTAAAACCTTAAAAAAACAAAAGAGCTTGGATAATTTACAGTGGAATTTTGGTAATTATGTTTAGGACTGGTTTCCAACACAAAGTTCAAACTAGTATATGTTGTGCACATAAAGAGACCTTTACAGTGGGGCTTTTTTCTCTTACAGTGAGGGAAAAAGGTATTTGATCCCCTGCTGATTCTGTACATTTGCCCACTGACAAAGAAATGATCAGTCTATAATTTTAATGTGGAAAGAGCTAAAGGTTCCAGTTACCAAACATCAGCCTCGAAACCTTGGAGAGGATCTGCAAAAAGGAGTTGGACAGATTCCCTCCTGAGATGTGTGCAAACCTGGTGGCCAACTACAAGAAACATCTGACCTCTGTGATTACCAACAAGGGTTTTGCCACCAAGTACTAAGTCATGTCTTGCGAAAGGGTCAAATACTTATTTCACTCATTAAAATGCAAATCAATTTATAACTTTTTTTGAAATGCGTTTTTCTGGATATTTTTGTTGTTATTCTGTCTCTCACTGTTAAAATAAACCTGCCATTAAAATTATAGACTGATCTTTTCTTTGTCTGTGGGCGTACAAAATCAGGAGGGGATCAAATACTTTATTCCCTCACTGTATATAGTGTAGGAAAGGGTTAGGACTTATTTGCGGTTAATATTGCTGTTGGCGTACTACCAAAGAGATCTCCCGTCTCTTCCTGTAGTGTCATTGGAACAAGAAAAGAGAAGAAATCTCTCATATAAGGATACAGACAGGATGTGCATATGTTTGTCAGATATATTACCCGCTTACTGATGGTGTAATGTGACTGCAAGTAAAGCAGGCTTTAATTCCCAGCCACCACACATATGTACAGGGTTTGCACGGTCATTAAATTCCTGGAAAAGTCATGGGATTTTGACATGGCACTTTCCATGCCTGGGAAAGTTTTGGAAAATGACTGAACCCCACTAAGTTTTGGAAAAGTCATGGAATATTGAGTAGTGGTGCAATGGATCGTAAGCGATCCATGATCCGAAAGGTGCATTCTGTCCGGATCGGCATACGGCGCGATCCGTGGAGCGCTCCGGAGCCTCGGCCATTAGGAAAGACTGAGGAAAAAAAAAAAGCAGGTGAAAGCATTTCAGGCATCATTGGTGTTACTATCATCTCCCCCTTTTTTTCACAACCACCAGTACATCATCAGTGCCTATTTATATACTCACTCATCCGCTTATTTGAATTGAACTTTAAATTGCAGCGTGGGGGTAACACAGTTTCAGCTAAATTTAGTGTGTTCACAGTGTAGCAATGTGTGTGGGGTCTCTGATGTGGACATTAATGTGTGTGGGGGTTTCTCATGGGGACATTAATGTGCAGGGGTCTCTGATGAGGATATTAATGTGTATGGGGGTCTCTGATAGGGACATTAATGTGTGTGGGGGTCTCTGATGGCGATATTAATGTGCAGGGGTCTCTGATGGGGACATTAATGTGTATGGGGGTCTCTGATAGGGACATTAATGTTTGTGGGGGTCTCTGATGGGGACATTAATGTGTGTGGGCTCTCTGATGGGGACATTAATGTGTGTGGGGGTCTCTGATGGGGACATTAATGTGCAGAGGTCTCTGATGGGGACATTAATGTGTGTGGGGGTCTCTGATGGGGATATTAATGTGTGTGGGGGTCTCTGATTGGGATATTAATGTGTGTGGGTGTCTCTGATGGGGATATTAATGTGTGTGGGGGTCTCTGATGGGGACATTAATGTGCAGGGGTCTCTGATGGGGACATTAATGTGTGTGGGGGTCTCTGATGGGGATATTAATGTGTGTGGGGGTCTCTGATGGGGATATTAATGTGTGTGGGGGTCTCTGATGGGGATATTAATGTGTGTGGGGGTCTCTGATGGGGATATTAATGTGTGTGGGGGTCTCTGATGGGGACATTAATGTGTGTGGTGGTCTCTGATGGGGATATTAATGTGTGTGGGGGTCTCTGATGGGGATATTAATGTGTGTGGGGGTCTCTGATGGGGATATTAATGTGTGTGGGGGTCTCTGATGGGGACATTAATGTGCAGGGGTCTCTGATGGGGACATTAATGTGTGTGGGGGTCTCTGATGGGGATATTAATGTGTGTGGGGGTCTCTGATGGGGATATTAATGTGTGTGGGGGTCTCTGATGGGGACATTAATGTGTGTGGGGTTTGACCCGAGACGCATGGCTGGAAGTAAGGGACTTTAAGTTCAGAACAGTGTTGCTGGACACTTTTATTTATTTTTTAGTTGCTTCCCCTTGATTTATGTCATATCTCCCGTGGATTACATTAATCCATTTCTAAGCGGTTATCAGGGTTTGATGTATTATGTTATGAAACGTTGTTACTGTGCAAGCGTTATTTAAATAAATATTTCATATTCCACTGTACACTACAAAGCTTGTCATTTATATTAGTAAAAATACGCTGGGTGTGACATGGATTTTCTTCTTATTTAACATGTATACATAGACATTTCATGAAACATTAGTGTAACGACAGGGGTTAATGTCGTTTAGGATATTCCATTCTCGAACAAACGCCAGCTACCAGACACTCCAATCAGCCGAATAAGACCCCATACAAATATTTCTCCCCACACAAACGAGACAACACTCTGCGTTGAAGTTCCAAAAACAGGGAATGAATCTTTATTACAAGCACATGGTAACACACTTCCCTTCAAAACACTTCCCTCCCATCCTTGGGGAACAGGGCGGGTTAAACTGTCCAATGACAATGGTGATACAGGTCAGGTGTGTTCAAACTTCTCCTTCAGTAAACAGTCTTAGCAGGAGGGGTTGCTGGAGTGATTCCCCCCCCTCCCCTTTCCTCACAGCAAGACACTTAAACATCCCATAATAGGCAGCCAGATGGTCTACCAAGCTCCAATCAATATACAAAAAATGTAGCGCTATGCATAAAAAATTAACACCCAAGTGTAGTGCTCAAAGTGAATGAGTCTTAAAAAGTCTGTACAAATAAATCCAAAATACAAAAAGTGCTGAAAAAGTCTCTGATGACCATTCAAAAAGTGGATAGTGTTGAAGCTTCCAAGATACAATGGTGACTTTCAAAAGAACAAGTGACTGTAACGTGACCACCACCACATCGAAAGGAGGCTTACCAGATGGAATGGACCCAATGGACATACGTCTATAGGGGCAGCTAGGCTTGATATATATATATATATCTATAGATATGGGGTCCCAGCTGGCATTGCACACATATATATCCAAGATCCAGGATCAAATGATGTCACCAAATCTCCAAGCCCGATAAAATGGTGGTATAGCTCACAATGGGACCTCTGTATACTGAGATGTGGCTCCCAATGCCAGAAAAACAACATAGAACACCAGCCGGCATCCAACACAGAGCCCAAGCTCCAATCCACATCACCACAACAACAATGAAATGGTCTTTGGAAGCTAGTCTGGATTTTGGTAAAATGTGTATGAACCCTGTATGTATTAACTGTTATCCCAGTACACTGACCAAGCTGTCACTGACAGCTCTCAGTCACAGCCTCTGTTCAGAAGTCAGCAAGATGGGCTCACGATCATGTAGGTGCTGTGAGACCCAATGTCTCCAAGGCCACTGACAGAAGGCAGTGTTAAAGTGGGAGTAAACCCTCCTATCGTTTTCAGCCAAGGAAGCTGCCATCTTGGCCTCTGTTTAATCTGCAAATGCCATGTTGCTGTACATGTCATCCATTATGACACCAGCCATTGGATGGTCTGACAGTTTGGTTGAGAGCACAACCAATGTGACAGCTAGCATTTCCAGCATGCCGGGAATGTTAACTGTTTTTTTAATTTTGAAATCGATGGGTTTACTTCTGCTTTAGGGTTCAATTAGAGTGGATCTTCACTGCATCTGAGCACCACAAACCAAAAACATTTAACCACTTAACAACCACCTGCCGACAAATAACGGCGGCAGGGTGGTTGCTTAACTCTGGGAGGACGTTATATAACGTCCTCCCAGAATCGCGCACACGGGAAACTCCGTGACCGCCGGGTCCAGAGGACCCGGCGGATCACGAATCGCGGTAAATCGCCGCTGATAGCGGCCGTTTACCACGTGATCGCTCCGTCAAATGACGGAGCAATCACTTGTAAACAGACCGGCGTCATTTGATGACGCCGGTTCCTCCCTCCCCTCTCTGTACCGATCGGTACAGTGTGAGAGGGGAGGGGGAGGGAGCGGATGGCAGCAGCAGCACTGTGGGCTGGATCTGTGACAATTGCAGTCACAGATCCATCCATCCATCCATCCCTGCTCAGCCATCCCTGTGCTATACCCTGCCAATACTCTGCAAAATACCCTGGTGCAATACTCTGCAATACCCTGGTGCAATACTCTGCAATACCCTGCGAAATACTCTGCAATACCCTGCGAAATACTCTGCAATACCCTGCGAAATACTCTGCAATACCCTGCGAAATACTCTGCAATACCCTGGTGCAATACTCTGCAATACCCTGGTGCAATACTCTGCAATACCCTGGTGCAATACTCTGCAATACCCTGCACAATACTCTGCAATACCCTGCAATACCCTGCACAATACTCTGCAATATCCTGCAAAATACTCTGCAATACCCTGCAAAATACTCTGCAATACCCTGCAAAATACTCTGCAATACCCTGCGCAATACTCTGCAAAATACTCTGCAATACCCTGCACAATACTCTGCAATACCCTGCACAATACTCTGCAATACCCTGCACAATACTCTGCAATACCCTGCACAATACTCTGCAATACCCTGCACAATACTCTGCAATACCCTGCAAAATACTCTGCAATACCCTGCAAAATACTCTGCAATACCCTGCGCAATACTCTGCAAAATACTCTGCAATACCCTGCACAATACTCTGCAATACCCTGCACAATACTCTGCAATACCCTGCACAATACTCTGCAATACCCTGCACAATACTCTGCAATACCCTCCACAATACTCTGCAATACCCTCCACAATACTCTGCAATACCCTCCACAATACCCTGTGCAATACCCTCCACAATACCCTGTGCAATACCCGTGCAATACCCTGCCATACACCGCAATACCCTGCCATACACCGCAATACTCCGCAATGCCCTGCAATACTCCGCAATGCCCGGCAATACTCCGCAATGCCCGGCAATACTCCGCAATGCCCGGCAATACTCTGCAATAACCACTTCCCGCCCTCCGGCCGTCATATGACGTCCTTGACTTTGTGCGGGGATATCTGAATGATGCCTGCAGCTACAGGCATCATTCAGATATCGGCTTTTTCAGCCGGCGATTCCCTACACCATAAGAACAATCATAGCGGCTGTTCCGCCGCTTGATCATTCTTACGGGAGGCGAGAGGGGATGTCCCCCCCCCCCGCCGCCCTCCGGTGCTTCTACCGACTCACCGCTACGATCAAAGCCAGGATTGTTGTTTTTTTTTTTTGTATTTTTTTCAGGCTTCCCAGCCTAGAGGTGAGATGTGGGGTCTTATTGACACCCCCCCCCCATATCTCACTGTAAAGAGGACCTGTCATGCCATATTCCTATTACAAGGGATGTTTACGTTCCTTGTAATAGGTATAAAAGTGATCAAAAAAATGTTTAGGGCGGAAAAACATGTCAAACTAAAATAAATAAAGTAAAATGAAGAATAATTTTTTTTTTTTTTTTTAAAGCGCCCCTGTCCCCGTGAGCTCGCATACAGAAGCGAATGCATACGTAAGTCCCGCCCACATATGAAAACGGTTTTCAAACCACACATGTGAGGTATCTCTGCGAACGTTAGAGCGAGAGCAATCATTTTGGCCCTAGACCTCCTCTGTAACTCAAAACATGTAACCAGTAAAAATATTTAAAGCGTCGCCTATGGGGATTTTTTAAGTAGCGAAGTTTGGCGCCATTCCACGAGTGTGTGCAATTTTTAAGGGCGACATGTTAGGTATCTATTTACTCGGCGTAACTTCATCTTTCACATTATGCAAAAACATTGGGCTAACTTTACTGTTTTTTTTTTTTTAAGCACAAAACATTTTTTTTCCGTAAAAAACGCGTTAAAAAATTGCTGCGCAAATATCGTGCGAGATAAAAAGTTGCAACAACCACCATTATATTCTCTAAGGTCTTTGCTAAAAAAACATATATAATGTTTTGGGGTTCTATGTAATTTTCTAGCAAATAAATGATGATTTTTACATGTAGGAGAGAAATGTCAGAATTGGCCTGGGTGCTCCAGAACGCCTGAAGGTGCTCCCTGCATGTTGGGCCTCTGTATGTGGCCACGCCGTGTAAAAGTCTCACACATGTGGTATCGCCATACTCGGGAGTAATAGCAGAATGTGTTTTGGGGTGTAATTTGTGGAATGCATATGCTGTGTGTGAGAAATAACCTGCTAATATGACAATTTTGTGAAAAAAAAAAAAGAGAAAAAAAAAATCTTGATTTTGCAAAGAATTGTGGGAAAAAATGACAACTTCAAAAAACTCACAATGCCTCTTTCTGAATACCTTGGAATGTCTTCTTTCCAAAAAGGGGTCATTTGGGGGGTATTTGTACTTTTCTGGCATGTTAGGGTCTCAAGAATTGAGATAGGCCGTCAGTACTTCAGGTGTGATCAATTTTCAGATATTGGCACCATAGCTTGTGGACTCTATAACTTTCACAAAGACCAAATAATATGCACCAATTTGTACTTATTTTTACCAAAGATATGTAGCAGTATAAATTTTGGCCAAAATTTATGAAGAAAAAATAGTAATTTGCAAAATTTTATAACGGAAACGAAAAAAAAATCATTTTTTTACAAAATTTTCAGTCTTTTTTCTCTTATAGCGCAAAAAATAAAAAACCCAACAGTGATTAAATACCACCAAAAGAAAGCTCTATTTGTGTGAAAAAAAGGACAAAAATTTCATATGGGTACAGTGTTGTATGACTGAGTAATTGTCATTCAAAATGTGAGAGCACCGAAAGCTGAAAATTGGTCTGGTTATTAAGGGGGTTTAAGTGCCCAGTGGTCAAGTGGTTAATTAATTATTTTTTTTTATTCAAAGAAAACTTGCCCATCCATTCATGTCTATATGCTTTATTTTGTTGAGAAAACACTTTGAAAAACAAACCCCTAGCATTTCTGGCCATGAGTAAGGGCAAATGATTCATGTAGCATTTACTTTCTGGAATCCATCCGCCCTTAGCTCAGGCATGGATGCAGGAGAGTGTGCTTAGAGAAAACCCCTCCTCCTCTCCTCCCTTTCTAAAGACTCCTGGGATGTATGACATCATTTGCCCAGACAAGAAACCAGGAAGTAACTAAAGAAATGTAAAAAAAAGAAAAAACAACAAGTTTAACACAATATCAAATCCCTTCCTATCTATTTACTAATGCTAGCAGTATGAGGATTAATAATATTCAGTGTTGATTGGCAGAGTGAAGTTCCACTTTAAAACCTAATTGCAGCAAATAAGTGTTCTCTTTCTTTTTGATAGACTGGTGAGAAGTTAAAATATCTATCAGGTTGTTATTCCTGTTTGTGACCCTTGTGGGGATATTTTCTCCACCATCTTGTCCCCCTGACACCAATACAATAAATTATGTTGTGGTAGTCACTAGGAGAGGAAGGCATTGACAGCAATAAAAAATGTTCCTACTTCCTCTGCTAAAGTGTGTTTTTCTCTGTATTAGAGAGATTTACCATCACTTTAGAAAAAAAAAAAGGATAAATAAAAAGGGTTGGCTAAACCAATGCCTTAAAGTGGTTGTAAAGTCACATGTATTAATAACTTTGATGTCCTGCTGTCCTGTCATGTGACCTCCCTCTTTTTCCCTTCCCCAGTAAGTGAGTACAGTGGGAGGGGCTGAGATTTCCCTCTGATGAATGCAAGCTAGCAGTGGGAGGTCACGTGTCTGCACAGCAGGGCTCTACAAAGAAGGTATTTAGCTTTATGATTTTAGGAAAAAACACACATTGTTCGGAACAGGGACCTAAACAGAGAGAATCAAAGTAACTAATACATGTTTATTTAGTTTACAACCACTGGAGAAGCTGCAGAGAATAGAGCAGAGGAGAGGGGAGGGGAGGATAGGGAAGGAGAGAGGAGGGGAGGGGAGGGAAGGAGAGGAGAGGAGGGGAGAGGGGAGGGGAGGATAGGGAAGGAGAGAGGAGGAGAGGAGGGGAGCGGGGTGGGGATCGGCTCTCACACAGACCACGGAACTGAAAAGGGGAGAGGAGATATGCTAAAGGAGATAGCTTGATGACAGAGGCATGTAAACTGACCATGTTATCAGAGATTAGCAGCCATGATAAGCATGGTCTGTTTACAGAGTGGAAGACAGGAACAGGCAGGATCCGCCAGGTATTGTACAGTATAGAAAGGGACAATTGACAGGGCAAAAGCACTGTGCTATATCTCGTGCCTTCAAGGGACAGGAGCATGTTTTTATTTTTAGTGTTATACCCACTTTAAAGCTGAAGTTTAATCTGCTTATATTTTGCTTTCCCTGGCACCTTCTTTCCCCCTCATCAACAAGCTAATGAAATTTTTTAATAAAAACTTTCCATTATATAGCTTATTGTATACCCAATTATGTGATTACTGGGTCTTTGTGCTTCTTTATGCACAGCAGGCAGATCATGGCTGGTGGGAGGGGTAGCCAAGCTCCTGCAAATAGCTTTGTGAAAACATCTCATGCACTTGGTGGGATGGATTTTTGGAGAAGTTATGCAAATATCAGAATGACTTCATAGCTGGGCGTCAGTCTCAATGAGTTGATGTTCCTAAGCAGAGGCATTTGCATGCAGATCCCTCCTAGTTAATGTCTACATGTGATGCTGAGCCTTCATGATTAAAATAACTGAAATCTGTTGGCGATGCCTGTCAGCCTCAAGTACTATGACCCATATTTGGACAATATGCCCCTTAATCACACCCTTTTGGGGTAACATTTCCTTAATTTTACTACAAATTGGTAGGAGACGAAATTCCCAACACTCCTACTATTAGCCCTGGTTCACACTGGTGCGATTTGACATGCGATTTGACATGTCAAATCGCATGTCAAATCGGCAAAATTTGCTGCAAATTGCGGCCAATGGCACCGTCCTAATCGGTGCGACGCCGCATCTGCGGCGCTGCACCGATTACAAAAAGTAGTTTCTGTACTACTTTTTGCGATTTCAGCCGCGATTTACATTGACATCTGTTTCAGATGTCTTTGAAATCGTGGCTAAAATCGGGACTGCCAGCGGGAGTGAAATCGTGCGAGTTCAGCTGAACTCGCAGGCTTCACTCCCGCAGCCCCAGTGTGAACGTGGGCTTATCTTGTTATCTATGCTGCCGGGTTCCAACAGGAATGCTACTTTAATCTCATGAGACCCGTTTCTTTACTATCATCTAACAATCTGAGGATTCAAACCAGGAGATTGTTTCAGTCCTCAAGTTTAAAAAATGCACATGTATCCTAAGCCAGTGTTTCTCAACCTTTTTCTGTTTATACCTTTAAAAGTATGTAAAATTTAGAGGCCCATAAATCTTACTCATCAGTGAGAAAACTGGGCCTGGGACAATGAACACAACCGCCTTGATGAAATTAAAGTGGTTGTAAAGCCTTAAAGTGATTGTAAAGACTTGTTTATTTTTTATTTATTTTTAAAATAATTAACATGTCATACTTGCCTGCTCTGTGCAAAGGTTTTGCACAGAGCGGCCCCGATTCTCCTTTTCTGGGGTCCCCCTGTGGCGCTCCTCTTTCCTCCTCCTCATCGAGTGCCCCCACGGAAAGCTGCATTCCATGGGGGCACTCGTGAGCTCCTGAGTCCTGCTGCTGCATCCATTGACACAGACAGCTGGACTCGGCCCCGCCCCCGGCTCCCGTGTCACTGGATTTGATTGACAGCAGTGGGAGCCAATGGCTCCTGCTGCTATCAATCTATCCAATGAAGACCCGAGACAGCGGCTGGAGCTGCTCTGCTCGTCCTCGACGCTGGAACGATCGGGCTCAGGTAAGAAAAAGGGGGGCTCTGGGGGGCAGCTGCACCACAGAAGGTTTTTCACCTTAATGCATAGAATGCATAGAGGGTTTAGAACACCTTTAGGCTATGTTCACACTAGTCCAGTGCGAATTGCAGCTCCGGTTTCCCTGCAAAGATAAAAATGATTCATTCAGTGGTTCCTCTCCGTTGTGGCTGCGGATCAGCTGACCAGGGAGAGGAGGGGAGGTGTAGGAGGAGGGGGAGAGAATTTGTGTTCAGAACGGAACACATCGGCGAATCAGATGCATTCCCATTGAAAATAATGTGCCTGAAATTCGCACCGCACTGCCTAGAAAGCGCTCACGTTTTTTGTGCAATGCGGAGTGCAGATGCAACGCACATATGTGAACCAGACCCATTGAAAAGAACATATTTTCAAATGTTCTGCAAATTGGATGCAGTGTAAGCTGCATCCAATTTGCATATGTGTGAACCCAGCCTCAAGGTTTTTCATCCTACATAAAAAACCTTCTGTGCTGCAGCTCTCCCCCAGACCCCCCCCTTTTTTCTTACCTGAGCCCGATCTGATAAAGCAAAGTGCTCGAGCGCAGCGGCTCCAGCTGCTGTCTCTCTCCTCATTGGACAGATTGATAGCAGCAAGAGCCATTGGTTCCCACTGTTGTCAATCAAAGCTCTGACACGGGAGCTGGTGGCGGGGCTAAGTCCCGCTGTCTGTGTCAATGAACGCAGCAGCAAGTCCCCACGGGTGCCCCATGAAAAGTGGCTTTCCGTGGGGGCACCCGATGAAAAGGAGGGGCCTGGAACGCCAATGGGGACCCCAAAAGAAGAAAATCGGGGCTGCTCTGTGCAAAACCATTGCACAAAGCAGGTAAGTATAACATGTTTGTTATATATAAAAAAAATATTAAACGTTTACAAACACTTTAACTTCACAGCAAAAAACCCCTTTAGAGGTTCTCCCATCACTGTAGAGTCACTCCTTCTAATCAGATGCCCCCCTATATATGAGAGTCCTCCCTATACATGAGAGTTTCCATCACATCAGAGTTACTCCATTACACAGTCCAGTGGCGGCTGGTGCTTAAATTTTTTTGGGGGGCGCAAACAAACTGAAAAGTTCTGAAAAAAACAAACAAACGCTGCCACTGTGCTCCAAATGTTGCCACTTTGCTCATAAAATGCAGCCACTGTGCCCCAAGTGCTGCCACTGTGCCCCAAATGTTGCCACTGTGCCCCAATTGCTGCCACTGTGCCCCAAATGCTTCCACTGTGCCCCAAGTGTTGCCACTGTCCCCCAAATGCTGCCACTGTGCCCCAAATGCTGCCACTGTGCCTCAAATGCTGCCACTGTGCCCCCCGCCCGCTTTCTGCCTGGCCCTTACCTTGTCTTGGGTGAGCAGCGGATGATGGCGGCAGGCGGCAAGCGGTGTCTTCCATTTCTTCTTCGATGAGGAAGACTTCTCCCGCCCGCTACTCCTCTCCTATGATTGGACGCCTGATAGGTGTCCAATCACAGCGCCTGTCCTTTCAGCCAATCAGGTGACAGGTAACACAGACCCGGTGCACCTGATTGGCTGAGAGGCGGGTCAGTGTTAGCAAAGCGGAATTCCTTCCCTTTGCTAACACAGCTGAGTGTATAGTGAACGCACAGCGTTGCGCTTGCTATTCACATTTTTGGAGGCCTATTAGAGCCAACTGCTATAATCAGGTGCTTCCAAAAACCACCCCCACCGCTGTAATTTAGGCGCCCGGCGCTCGAAAAGGGGCTGGGCACCTGAATAGGGGGTGTCAGCAGCGACCATAGATCGATTCATGCTATGCATGAATCTACCTATGGTAATTAGAGCGGTGACAGTAGAGGAGGGGCGGCGCTCCTGCGCCCTTTATGGACGCACCGCCACTGACACAGTCTCCATCCACACAGTCCCCCCCCCATTACAGAGCTCCTCACCCCCCAATAACGGAGTTCCCTCAATAACAGAGCCCTACCCTTTGGCTTCAGCAGCACAGCAGAGTGTAGGAGGTGGAGGAGGTCTGGGGTCTGGACGAAATGCACTTCTGTCTTCTCCTAAATCCTAGGTGTGACCCTGCATTATGCCTGTCTGGATCAGAGCCATGCATTGCCATGGTGCAGGCAAACCAGCCACCATCACTAAAGCAACAAATATTGCCATGCATCCTAGCCCTAGAGCATCATTGGTTGTTATGGCATGGGTGGCCAGACTGTCCACACCATGTCAACTCACGAGGCTAATCCAGAGCAAACTCGCAGCACCTCAGAGTGCTGGTTGAGAAACTCTGTCCTAATCCTAATAGCGTGCTAACTAAATCTCTGTTTTTTACGCAGACTGTTGGGCAGGTTAATTTGGTTGGTTGGCAGACTGGTTGGTGAGTTGAGCTATGGAATGTTCTGTTTTTGTCTTTCATGCATTTGCCCTTCAATATGTTCCTTGCTGTGAAGGCCAGGTGGGGGCAGGGGCCATTTGTTTGTTACTAATCCTAATAGCCACTGAATTTTATACTCGGCGACCACATAAAACATACATTGCAGTTAGAATGATACACTGAATAGATTTTTCAGTTCTATATATTAGCTCTGCTTTAATGCATCTTTCTCCAGTGTAGGACGACCCTCAAACTTAAATATTCAATTTAATTACAGCACCACACAACATGTAAAAAAATTTAAATAATGATCAAATCACTAGGTATTGTTATGTTGTGTCGCTGAGCTGAAAAGCATGAAATATCTTACAGGAGGAACTATTTATTGTCTGCAATGGAAAGCATGAGGCTATTTCCATTTGAAGTCTTATAATGAATGTTCTTGTTACATGGAAAGTATTTCCTATCTTTTTTTTGGAATACATTAAAATCCTGTTCATAAGTTTTGTAAATTTTAAACATAAATACTCAGAGATGCCATCAAATTTAAGCATACTCTTATAACTTGTTGAAGAAATAATTGTGATGTACCATTTAAGAAGATTACTGAATAGGACTTTTAATTGTATTCATTACAGATTCAGCCAATAAATCTGTTATTTTTCAAATCCAAGCTGTTCAGCAAGAGCAGCAGTTAGAGCATTGAGACAAACCGTTTAACACACACACTTCCTGCTTTTGGGTTTCTCCACTGTGGTTGGAGGAACAATTGAGACACCTTTGGACAGCAGCATTGTCAATCTGGTCAAATCAAAATGAAAATAAAATGATTCAATGTGCAGCCTATCCCCACATGACAAAAGATCTATTGTATATGTTATGATTATTATCATTGTTATGATTATTGAGCTTATTTGGCTTACAAATGTTTTAAAAGATGTATACAGTTTTACAGTGGACTTATTTTCTGGTAGCTCAGCTACCCATAGCCTTAAAGTGATTGTAAAGTCTTGTTTTAAAAACAATAAAAATAACAAACATGTTATACCTGCTCTGTTGCACTTAGTTTTGCACAGGGCAGCTCAGTTTCTGCTCTTCTCATGTCCCTCTTTGCTGCTCCTGGCCTCTCCCTCCTGTCGACTGCCCCCACAGCAAGTAGCTTGCAGTGGGGGCACCCAAGCCAAGCTGCAGCTCCGTGTGTCCATTCAGACATGGATCTGCTGTTCGGTCCCACCCCCTCTCACTCCCGATTGGCTAACTGACTTTGATTGACAGCCATGGGAACCAATGGCACCACTGCTCTGTCTCGGCCAATCAGGAGGGAGAGCCGGGGACTCGTGGACATCGCTGGACAGAGATGGGGCTCAGGTAAGTATTAGGGGGTGCTGGGGTGGCTGCTACACACAGAAGACTTTTTATCTTAATGCATAGAATGCATTAAGATAAAAAAATCTGCCTTTACAACTACTTTAAGCTAGACATTAGATGGCAATTGGAAATACTGTATGCAGATGAAAAAACATGTCACTATATCCTATTAGACTGGTTTGCTTGATGTGCCCATCTGGCATTCTAGGATAGGGATGAGCTTCGTGTTCGAGTCGAACTCATGTTCGACTCGAACATCGTCTGTACGGCCGTTCGCCGAATTTCAAACAATGTGGGCTGTTCGCGCCAAATTTGAGTGGCGCATCACGGCCCATAATTCACTGCGTCAATGCAGTGCATTGCTGGCTGATGATTGGCCAAGCATGCACTATGACCCGCATGTTTGGCCAATCACAGCGCCGTCAGTACAGAGAGCAGTAATTGGCCAAAGGCAGGGTGCCTTTGGCCAATCGGCTCAGGGGATTAGGTACACGCCCCACACTATATAAGGCTGCCTGTGCGTCGGCACCATGTAGTGTTTTCCGGCATTGAAAGAGAGAGATAGAGACAGAGAGAGTGTCATTTAATTTCAGTTACTTAGAGCAGGCAGGCGATTGAGTTAGCTGCAGCCAGTGTATTTAGTATATATATATATATATATATATATATATATATATATATATATATGTATGCACCCCAGGCGTTGTATGTATATATATATATATATATATATATATATATATATATATATATATATACACTGTATTCAGTTTAGCTAGACCCATTCCTGTTCTACTGTTGCTAAGATACTAGGCAGGCAGTTGATTCATTAAGCTGCAGTATATCACTCAGTATACTGTATTCAGTTTAGCTACACTGCAGACTGTTCCTGTTCTACTGTTGCTAAGATACTACAGGCAGGCAGTTGTTTCAGTAAGCTGCAGCATATCACTCAGTATACTGTATTCAGTTTAGCTACACTGCAGACTGTTCCAATCCTGTTCTACTGTTGTTAAGATACTGCAGGCAGTTGATTTAGTAAGCTGCAGTATATCACTCAGTATACTGTATTCAGTTTAGCTACACTGCATACTGTTCCTGTTCTACTGTTGCTAAGATACTACAGGCAGGCAGTTGATTCAGCTAGCTGCAGTATATCACTCAGTATACTGTATTCAGCTTAGCTACACTACAGACTGTTCCAATCCTGTTCTACTGTTGCTAAGATACTACAGGCAGGCAGTTGATTCAGTAAGCTGCAGTATATCACTCAGTATACTGTATTCAGTTTAGCTACACCGCAGACTGTTCCTGTTCTACTCTTGCTAAGATACTACAGGCAGGCAGTTGATTCAGTAAGCAGCTGTATATCACTCAGTATACTGTATTCAGTTTAGCTACACTGCAGACTGTTCCAATCCTGTTCTACTGTTGCTAAGATACTACAGGCAGGCAGTTGATTCAGTAAGCTGCTGTATATCACTTAGTATACTGTATTCAGTTTAGCTACACTGCAGACTGTTCCTGTTCTACTGTTGCTAAGATACTACAGGCAGGCAGTTGATTCAGTAAGCTGCTGTATATCACTCAGTATACTGTATTCAGTTTAGCTACACTGCAGACTGTTCCTGTTCTACTGTTGCTAAGATATTACAGGCAGGCAGTTGCTTCAGTAAGCTGCTGTATATCACTCAGTATACTGTATTCAGTTTAGCTACACCGCAGACTGTTCCTGTTCTACTCTTGCTAAGATACTACAGGCAGGCAGTTGATTCAATAAGCAGCTGTATATCACTCAGTATACTGTATTCAGTTTAGCTACACTGCAGACTGTTCCAATCCTGTTCTACTGTTGCTAAGATACTACAGGCAGGCAGTTGATTCAGTAAGCTGCTGTATATCACTTAGTATACTGTATTCAGTTTAGCTACACTGCAGACTGTTCCTGTTCTACTGTTGCTAAGATACTACAGGCAAGCAGTTGATTCAGTAAGCTGCTGTATATCACTCAGTATACTGTATTCAGTTTAGCTACACTGCAGACTGTTCCTGTTCTACTGTTGCTAAGATATTACAGGCAGGCAGTTGATTCAGTAAGCTGCTGTATATCACTCAGTATACTGTATTCAGTTTAGCTACACTGCAGACTGTTCCTGTTCTACTGTTGCTAAGATACTACAGGCAGGCAGTTGATTCAGTAAGCTGCTGTATATCACTCAGTATACTATATTCAGTTTAGCTACACTGCAGACTGTTCCTGTTCTACTGTTGCTAAGATACTACAGGCAGGCACTTGATTCAGCTAGCTGCAGTATAATCAGTATATATATACATCCCAGCTTTGTGCAGCTACATCTCACTGCAGGCCATTCCTTGTGTACCTATTCCAATACATCAAAGACAGTATGTCTGGAAGGCCAATAAGGAGAGACAGACACTCACAGGCCAATAAAAGAGGGCAAGCAGGCTCTGTGTCTAGAGGCAACAGTGCTGGTCATGGACACGGTGCATCCTCATCAGCACGTGGCCGTGGGGCACGCTTGTCCTTTTTTTCTGCAGCTGGCCCTGTTGAGACGCAACATGCTGAAGAGTTTGTAGAGTGGATGATCAAGCCGTCCTCATCCTCCTCATCTTCTCTCACCCAGCCTCAGGGTACTTTGTCTGCCAAAGCAGCTGCCAAAGCGTCCGCTTCCATTGGCTTAATGGCATCAGTCACTCCTTCCCTAGCCCCACCATGTCCTGAGGAGTCCCCTGAACTGTTGGACCACAGAGTTGGGTACATGCTGCAGGAGGATGCGCAGCGTTTTGAGGGCTCCGATGATTGTACCCAGCTTCAGGAAGGCAGTTACGTGAGCCCAGAGAGAGGGGGTGCCCAAGAAGTACAGCAAACTGGCAGTCATGTTCCCCCAGCTGCAGCATACTGCCAGGTTTGCTCCAGTGACGAGGAGGGAGGGGATGATGAGGTCACTGACTCTACATGGGTGCCTGATAGGAGAGAGGAGGAGGTTGAGGAGGAAGAGGCACATCTCCAACGAGGCAGGATGCCCTCCAGGGGCCAGCTTAAGGGCAGCACACCGACTGCATAACACCGTAGAGCTCTGCATGTGCAGGGCGCTGCTGTCTCTGCGCGTTATTCCAAAAGTTCTTTGGTGTGGGCCTTTTTTTAGACGTGTGCATCAGACCGCACCGTTGCTATTTGCATTATATGTCTGAAGCGTATCTCACGTGGCCAAAACCTCAGCTGCTTGGGCACCACATGCTTGACCAGACATATGTCGACCTGCCATGCAGTCCGTTGGCAAGCATACATAAAAGACCCACACCAAAGAACAAAGCGGACCTCTCCTTGCTCATCATCATCTGGGATCTCCAACCCCACTATACCTTCAGTCCTCTCAGAAACCTGCAATGAGAGGAATGAAGGTGTAGAATTAGGTGTGTCACTGCCAAGTACTTGCGGGCAATCTGATATCGGTACACCAACGTCCGATTGTACCAGGAAAATTTCCCTGCCTCAGCTGCTGCACCGCCGAAAGAAGTTCGCTCCCAGCCATCCACATGCCCAGCGGTTGAATGCTAGCTTGGCTAAATTGCTAGCACTTCAACTGCTGCCTTTTCAGTTGGTAGACTCTGCCCCCTTCCGTGAGTTTGTGGAATGTACGGTTCCTCAGTGGCAGGTTCCCAAACACCACTTTTTTTCACGGAAGGCGATTCCGGCTCTCTACCGGCATGTGGAAGGCAATGTCTTGGCCTCGCTGGACAGGGCGGTCAGCGGTAAGGTGCATATTACCGCTGACTAATGGTCCAGCAGGCATGGACAGGGACGTTACCTATCTTTCACGGCGCATTGGGTGACTCTGCTGGCAGCTGGGAAGGATGCAGAACAGGGTGCAGTAGTGTTGGAGGTTGTTCCGCCACCACGCCTCCAAAATGCTACTAGTGGTGATTCTGACACACCTTTCTCCTCCATTCCTCCTCTTCTTCTTCCTCCATGGCCTCTTCCTGTGCTGATTTGTCCTTGAAACCAGCGGTGCTCCGTAGGCGTTCAAGGGGCTACGCAAGATTCCATGCGGTGCTTGAGCTGGTGTGCTTGGGGGACAGGAGCCACGCTGGGGCAGAGATTCTGTCAGCTCTGCAGGGGTAGGCTCAGAGGTGGTTGACGCCACGCCAGCTTAAGCCAGGAATGGTGGTTTGCGACAATGGCACCAACCTCCTCTCCACCCTCCGACAGGGGCAGCTGACCCAAGTGCCCTGTTTGGCTCACGTCCTTAACTTGGTGGTGCAGCAGTTGTTGGGCAGGTACCCGGGCTTACAGGATGTCCTGAGGCAGGTCAGGAAAGTCTGTATGCATTTCCGCCGGTCATATAATGCCAGTGCTCGGCTGGCTGACCTCCAAAAGGAATACAACCTGCCCAAGAACCACCTAATTTGTGACATGCCCACCAGGTGGAACTCAACGTTGGCCATGCTGCACCGGCTGCACATGCAGCAGAAGGCCATCAATGAGTACCTGTGCGACTATGGCACCAGGACAGGGTCAGGGGAGCTTTTTTTTTGCCACGCCACTGGGTTATGATCAGGGATGCATGCACTGTCCTGTCACCATTTGAGGAGGCCACGAGTATGGTGAGCAGTGACAGTGCATGCATCAGTGACATTGTCCCTCTTGTCCACCTGTTGGAGCACATGCTGCGTGGAATAATGGACAGGGCACTTGAGGCAGAACAGAGGGAGGAAGAGGAGGACTTCCTTACCTCTCAAGGCCCCCTTTATCCAGACCGTGTTCCTGCGGGCCCGCCGATCACACAAAAAGAGGACGAGGAGGATTGTATCAGCATGGAGGTGGAGCCTAGCACTCAGCATCAGCAGCAGTCTTTAAGGGATTATTTACAGTCCCCAGAAACCCATGGACTTGTACGTGGCTGGGAGGAGGTGGCTGCGGATCATGTTGTCCTTAGTGACCCAGAAGACTACGGACTGAATGCCTCAGCAAACCTGCGCTGCATGGCCTCCCTGATCCTGCAAAGCCTGCGAAAGGATCCTCATATTCGTGGTATCAAGGAGAGGGATCATTACTGGCTGGCAACCCTCCTTGATCCACGTTACAAGGGTAAGGTTGCGGACCTTATCCAGCCGTCGCAGAGGGAGCAGAGGATGAAACATCTTCGGGAGACCTTGCAGAAAGGTTTGTGTAACGCGTTTCCAGAGCCTGGGAGGTTACAAATTCCTGGTCCTGGACAACTTGTTGCTGAAGCTTCGGTCAGTCACAGAAGGAGCGGTGGAGATGGTGGCCATCTGATCGATGCGTTCAGACAATTTTTTAGTCCCCAGCCCCAAGGTATGATCGGTTCCAGCAACCATCGCCAGTGTCTGATTTACATGGTGCAGTAATACCTAGGGGCAAGATTAGACTTGGACACCTTTCCCACTGAAAATCCTCTGGGTTACTGGGTCTTGAGGATGGATCACTGGCCAGAGCTTGCACAGTATGCAATTGAGCTACTGGCCTGTCCTGCATCTAGCGTTCTTTCGGAACGCACATTCAGTGCTGCTGGAGGCTTTGTAACCGATCACAGAGTGCGCCTGTCCACCGAATCGGTCGATCGGCTAACCTTCATAACAATGAATCAGACTTGGATCACCAGCTACCAAGCACCTGTTTAACAGGGGTGTGTAATTACATTTTTTGATGCAATACTTTGCAGCAGGGCTCATTCTTGCACTCCAACTAGAGTATCTGTGAGGGGTTGCAGTGTTGTGGCACCAGCACCAGTGCCTAAGGCCCAATTTTTCAGCCACCGTTTAACAGGGGCGTGTAATTACAATTTTAGATGCAATACTTTGCAGCAGGGCTCATTCCTGCGCTCCAAATAGAGTATCTGTGAGGGGTTGCAGTGTTGTGGCACCAGTGCCTAAGACCCAATTTTTCAGCCCCTGTTTAGCAGGGGCATGTAATTACAATTCTTGATCTAATATTTCACAGCAGGGCCCGTTCCTGTGCCCAGTAAGAGTAACTGTGAGGCCTTACAGTGTTGTGGCAACACCACCACACCCTCCACCACCAAAGGCCCAATTTTTCTGACCCTGTTCAACGGGTGCATGTAATTACAATTCTTGATCTAATATTTCACAGCAGGGCCCGTTCCTGCGCCCACCAAGAGTAACTGTGAGGCCTTACAGTGTTGTGGCAACACCACCACAATGTCCACCACCAAAGGCCCAATTTTTCTGACCCTGTTCAACAGGGACATGTAAGTACAATTCTTGATCTAATATTTCACAGCAGGGCCCGTTCCTGCGCCCACCAAAAGTAACTGTGAGGCCTTACAGTGTTGTGGCAACACCACCACACCGTCCACCACCAAAGGCCCAATTTTTCTGATCCTGTTCAACAGGGGCATGTAATTACAATTCTTGATCTAATATTTCACAGCAGGGCCCGTTCCTGCGCCCACCAAGAGTAACTGTGAGGGCTTACAGTGTTGTGGCAACACCAACACCTAAGGCCCAAATTTCTGCAGAGTATATAGGGCAGGCCCCTACTTTCAAACATCCAACTTACAAACGACTCCTACTTGCAAATGGAAGGAGACAACAGGAAGTGAGAGGAAATCTACCCATAGGAAGAGAAATTCTCTCCTGTAAGAGTTCCTTGTTTCACAAAAAAAAAACAAATTTTCAAAATCCAATTGTCATTGGGACAGAAAGTGAGGTGAAATCTTCTGAACAGGTGCACAGACAGCAAAACAAAGGTTACAGGGGTGATAACCCTTCCCTATGTTTTCCAAAAAGCTTAAAAATAGATTTTTTGGCTGGAGCTACACTTTAAAAATGTACCAATTTAAAATTACATACAGATTCTACTTAAGAACAAACCTACAGTCCCTGTCTTGTTTGCACCGCCTGCATACTGCTGTTCAGAGTATATAGGGCCTGGGGGCCCCATGCCTTTCCTTTTTTAAATTTGGGTGCGGGGTTCCCCTTAATATCCATACAAGACCCAAAGGGGCTGGTAATGGGCTGGGGGGGGGTACCCATGCCGTTTTTCTCAATGATTTTCATCCATATTGCCGGGACCAGACATTACATTAAAGCCGCTGTCAGGTCACCTGTGGCCAGATGACAGATGCACACCCTAGGGGGTCAGGAGTGCACCACAAGGTAGTGAACCCTATGGCTGACTGCTGCGGATAGGATACTGGGTGGTTGTGGAAAGCGGGACCAGAGGAGCACAACCGGGATCCACAGGAAGCTAGAGCCGAGATTCCCCAGGGCGCGGAGTCTAAGACCCAGCAGGTCTTCACCAGAGCCTCTAGTGGTGAGGATGTTACGCTGCAGCTAGGTCCAGGTCGCGACCCCTAGAGTCTCCTAGCTCACGCCTCGTAGGGTAAGGAGGAAAGAGGGGAAGCAGCAGCACAGGATACAAGAATAGTGAGGGGAAAGGCCAAGGTCAGGGCAACAAGCAGACAAGGATAAACAAAGGACAAGCCGAAGGTCAAGGGTCACAAGCAGACAGGGATAGTCAGGAATAAGCCAATATCGTAACAGAGAGACAGACGTAGCACATGGCAGGCAGGAACCCAAACACACAATGCTTAAACAAACACGTTGATCAGCAAAGCAGGCTTGCAGTTAGTGATGAGCCGAACACCCCCGGGTTCGGTTCGCACCAGAACCTGCGAACGGACCGAAAGTTCGTACGAACATTAGAACCCTATTAAATACAATGGATGCGAACGTTCGAATTCTAAAGTGCTAATTATAACAACTATTATGCATGTTATTGTCCTAAAAAGGGTTTGGGAACCCGGGTTGTGCACCAGGGGACATGTATCAATGCAAAAAGAAGTTTTAAAAACGGTCGTTTTTCGGGAGCAGTCATTTTAATGATGCATAAAGTGAAAAAAAAAGTCAAATATTCCTTTAAATATCGTACCTGGGGGGTGTCTAAAGTATGCCTGTGAAGTGCCACGTGTTTCCCGTGTTTAGAACTGTCCCTGCACAAAATGACACTTCTAAAGGAAAAAAAAGCCATTTAAAACTGCTTGCGGCTTTAATGTAATGTCTGGTCCCGGTAATATGGATGAAAATCTTTAAGAAAAATGGCATAGCTACCCCATGACCCCCCCCCCCCTACCCCAGCCCATTACCAGCCCCTTTGGGTCTTGTATGGATATTAAGGGGAACCCCGCACATAAAATAAAAAAGGCCCTATATACTCTGAACAGCCGTATACAGGCGGTGCATACAAGACAGGGACTGTAGGTTTGTTCTTATGTAGAATCTGTTTGTAATTTTGAACAGGTACATTGTTTAAGTGTAGCTCCAGCCCAAAAATCTATTTTTAAACTTTTTGGAAAACATAGGTAAGGGTTATCACCCCTGTAACATTTGTTTTGCTGTCTGTGCCCCTGTTCAGAACATTTCACCTCACTTTCCGTCCCAATGACAACTGTTTTTGAAATGTGGTGTTTTTCTTGAAACAAGGATTGGTGATAAAGCATCAGTACAGAGGAGACACCTTTCTCCCATATTAATTCTTACAGGAGAGAATTTTCCTTCCTAGGGGTAGATTTCCTCTCACTTCCTGTTGTCTTCTTGCGTTTGCAAGTAGGAGTCGTTTATAAGTTGGATGTTTGAAAGTAGGGACCTGCCGTATATACTCTGCAGAAATAGGCCCCTTAGTTGTTGGTGTTGGCACAACACTGTAAGCACTCACAGTTACTCTTGGTTGGTGCTGGAACGCCCTGCTGTCAACTATTATATCAGGAATTTTAATTACATATAATTGTTGAACAGTGGTAGTAAAAATTGGGCCTTTGATGGTGGTGCTGGTGCCACAACACTGTAAGCCCTGACAGTTACTCTTGGTGGGTGCAGCAATGGGCCCTGCTGTGAATTATTAGATCAAGAATTGTAATTGCATGCCCCTGTTGAACAGGGGCTGAAAAATTGTGCCTTTCGTGGTGGTGGTGGTGGTGGTGGTGGTGGTGTTGCCACAACACTGTAAGCCCTCAGAGTTACTCTTGGTGGGTGCAGGAATGGGCCCTGCTGTGAATTATTAGATCAAGAATTGTAATTACATGCCCCTTTTGAACAGGGGCTGAAAAATTGGGCCTTTCGTGGTGGTGGTGGTGGTGGCGTTGCCACAACACTGTAAGCCCTCAGAGTTACTCTTGGTGGGTGCAGGAATGGGCCCTGCTGTGAATTATTAGATCAAGAATTGTAATTACATGCCCCTTTTGAACAGGGGCTGAAAAATTGGGCCTTTCGTGGTGGTGGTGGTGGTGGCGTTGCCACAACACTGTAAGCCCTCAGAGTTACTCTTGGTGGGTGCAGCAATGGGCCCTGCTGTGAACTATTAGATCAAGAATTGTAATTACATGCCCCTTTTGAACAGGGGCTGAAAAATTGGGCCTTTCGTGGTGGTGGTGGTGGTGGTGGTGGTGGCATTGCCACAACACTGTAAGCCCTCAGAGTTACTCTTGGTGGGTGCAGCAATGGGCCCTGCTGTGAATTATTAGATCAAGAATTGTAATTACATGCCCCTTTTGAACAGGGGCTGAAAAATTGGGCCTTTCGTGGTGGTGGTGGTGGTGGCGTTGCCACAACACTGTAAGCCCTCAGAGTTACTCTTGGTGGGTGCAGGAATGGGCCCTGCTGTGAATTATTAGATCAAGAATTGTAATTACATGCCCCTTTTGAACAGGGGCTGAAAAATTGGGCCTTTCGTGGTGGTGGTGGTGGTGGCGTTGCCACAACACTGTAAGCCCTCAGAGTTACTCTTGGTGGGTGCAGGAATGGGCCCTGCTGTGAATTATTAGATCAAGAATTGTAATTACATGCCCCTTTTGAACAGGGGCTGAAAAATTGGGCCTTTCGTGGTGGTGGTGGTGGTGGCGTTGCCACAACACTGTAAGCCCTCAGAGTTACTCTTGGTGGGTGCAGCAATGGGCCCTGCTGTGAATTATTAGATCAAGAATTGTAATTACATGCCCCTTTTGAACAGGGGCTGAAAAATTGGGCCTTTCGTGGTGGTGGTGGTGGTGGCGTTGCCACAACACTGTAAGCCCTCAGAGTTACTCTTGGTGGGTGCAGGAATGGGCCCTGCTGTGATGGGCCCTGCTGTGAATTATTAGATCAAGAATTGTAATTACATGCCCCTTTTGAACAGGGGCTGAAAAATTGGGCCTTTCGTGGTGGTGGTGGTGGTGGCGTTGCCACAACACTGTAAGCCCTCAGAGTTACTCTTGGTGGGTGCAGCAATGGGCCCTGCTGTGAATTATTAGATCAAGAATTGTAATTACATGCCCCTTTTGAACAGGGGCTGAAAAATTGGGCCTTTCGTGGTGGTGGTGGTGGTGGTGGTGGCGTTGCCACAACACTGTAAGCTCTCAGAGTTACTCTTGGTGGGTGCAGGAATGGGCCCTGCTGTGAATTATTAGATCAAGAATTGTAATTACATGCCCCTTTTGAACAGGGGCTGAAAAATTGGTCCTTTCGTGGTGGTGGTGGTGGTGGCGTTGCCACAACACTGTAAGCCCTCAGAGTTACTCTTGGTGGGTGCAGCAATGGGCCCTGCTGTGAATTATTAGATCAAGAATTGTAATTGCATGCCCCTGTTGAACAGGGGCTGAAAAATTGGGCCTTAGGCACTGGTGGCACAACACTACAACCCCTCACAGATACTGTACTTGGAGCACAGCAATGAGCCCTGTTGCAAAGTATTGCTTCAAAAATTGTAATGACACGCCCCTGTTAAACAGGGGCTGAAAAATTGGGCCTTAGGCACTGGTGCCACAACACTTCAACCCCTCACAGATACTGTACTTGGAGCACAGCAATGAGCCCTATGGCAAATTATTGCTAAAAAAATTGTAATTACACGCCCCTGTAAAACAGGGGCTGAAAAATTGGGCCTTAGCCACTGGTGGCGGCACCCATAAACAAAAATGATCTTCCAAGCTATCATCATCAATCGTATCATTGAGGACTCGGAGGAGGAGGATAGCCAGTCAACATAACAGCACAGGCACTCAGCATCAGCATCAGTCTTGAAGGGATGTGACATGTTAAAATCAATTAGTCTGTTATATCAGCATCAGGTGTGTGGTAGCTGGTGGTGATCCAAGACTGGTTCATCTTGATGAAAGTCAGTCGATCAACCGAGTCGGTGGACAGGCGCACCCTGTGATCTGTGACAAATCCTCCAGCAGCACTGAATGTGCGTTCCGAAAGAACGCTGGATGCAGGACAGGCCAGTAGCTCAATTGCATACTGTGCAAGCTCTGGCCAGTGATCCATCCTCAAGACCCAGTAAGCCAGAGGATTTTCGGTGGGGAAGGTGTCCAAGTCTGACCTTGCCCCTAGATATTCCTGCACCATGTTTATCAGACGCTGGCGATGGTTGCTGGAACCGATCATACTTTGGGGCTGCGGACTAAAGAATTGTCTGAACGCATCGGTCAGACGGCCACCTTCCCCACCGCTCCTTCTTTGACTGGCCGAAGCCTCAGCAACTCGTTGTCCAGGACCAGGAGTTTGTAACCTCCCAGTCTCTGGGAACGCGTTGCACAGACCTTTCTGCAAGGCCTCCCGGAGTTGTCTCATCCTCTGCTCCCTCTGCGACGGTAACATAAGGTCCGCAACCTTACCCTTGTACCGTGGATCAAGGAGAGTGGCCAGCCAGTAATGGTCCCTCTCCTTGATCCGAAGAATACGAGGATCCTTCCGCAGACTTTGCAGGATCAGGGAGGCCATGCAGCGTAGGTTTGCTGAGGCATTCGCTCCGGAGTCCTCTGGGTCACTAAGGACGACATGATCCGCAGCCACCTCCTCCCAGCCACGTACAAGTCCACTGGTTTCTTGGGACTGTAAATCATCCCTAAAAGACTGCTGCTGATGATGCTGAGTGCCAGCCTCCACCTCCATGCTGACACAATCCTCCTCCTCCTCCTCCTCCTCCTCTTCCTGTGCGATGGGTGGGACAGAAGGAACACTGTCTGGGTAAAGGGGGCCTTGAGAGGCAAGGAAGTCCTCCTCTTCCTGCCTCTGTTCTGCCTCAAGTGCCCTGTCCATTATTCCATGCAGCGTGTGCTCCAACAGGTGAACAAGAGGTACAGTGTCACTGATGCATGCACTGTCACTGCTCACCATCCTCGTGGCCTCCTCAAATGGTGCCAGGACAGTGCATGCATCCCTGATCATGCCCCACTGGCGTGGAGAAAAAAAACCAAGCTCCCCTGACCCTGTCCTGGTGCCGTAGTCGCACAGGTACTCATTGATGGCCCTCTGCTGCGTGTGCAGCCGCTGCAGCATGGCCAACGTTGAGTTCCACCTGGTGGGCATGTCACATATAAGGCGGTTCTTGGGCAGGTTCAACTCCTTTTGCAGCTCAGCCAGGCGAGTACTGGCATTATAAGATCTGCGGAAATGCACACAGACTTTCCTGGCCTGCCTCAGGACATCCTGTAAGCCCGGGTACCTGCCCAAGAACCACTGCACCACCAGGTTAAGGACGTGAGCCACACAGGGCACATGGGTCAGTTGTCCCTGTCGGAGGGCGGAGAGGAGGTTGGTGCCATTGTCGCAAACCACCATTCCTGGCTTAAGCTGGCGTGGCGTCAACCACCTCTCGGCCTGGCCCTGCAGAGCAGACAGGACCCCTGCCCCAGTGTGGCTTCTGTCCCCCAAACACACCAGCGCAAGCACGGCATGGCATCTTTTTGCCTGCGTACTTGCGTAGCCCCTTGAACGGCTACGGAGCACCGCTGGTTCATAGGACAAACCACAGGAAGAGGCCATGGAGGAAGAAGAAGAGGAGGGGGTGGAGGAGAGAGGTGTGTCACAACCAGTAGTAGCATTTTGGAGGCGTGGCGGTGGAACAACCTCCAACACTACTGCACCTTGTCCTGCATCCTTCCCAGCTGCCAAAAGAGTGACCCAATGGGCCGTGAAAGAAAGGTAACGTCCCTGTCCATGCCTGCTGGACCATGAGTCAGCGGTAATATGCACCTTACCGCTGACCGCCCTGTCCAGCGAGGCCAAGACATTGCCTTCCACATGCCGGTAGAGAGCCGGAATAGCCTTCCGTGAGAAAAAGTGGCGTTTGGGAACCTGCCACTGAGGAACCGCACATTGCACAAACTCACGGAAGGGGGCCGAGTCTACCAACTGAAAAGGCAGCAGTTGAAGCGCTAGCAATTTAGCCAAGCTAGCATTCAACCGCTGGGCATGTGGATGGCTGGGAGTGAACTTCTTTCGACGGTCCAGCAGCTGGGGCAGGGAAATTTGCCTGCTAGAATCGGACGTCGGTGTACTGCTAGCAGAGTGGCCGCAAGTACTTGGCTGTGACACACCTAATTCTACACCTTCATTCCTCTCAGTGCATGTTTCAGAGAGGACTGAAATTATAGTGGGGTTGGAGATCCCAGCTGATGCGGTGCAAGGAGAGGTCCGCTTTGTTCTTTGGTGTGCGTCTTTGAGGTAGGCTTGCCAACGAGCTGCATGGCAGGTCAACATATGTCTGGTCAGGCATGTGGTACCCAAGCGGCTGATGTTTTGGCCACGCGATATACGCTTGAGACATATGTTGCAAACAGCAGCTGTGCGATCTGATGCACTAGCCTCAAAAAAGGCCCACACCAAAGAACTTTTTGAATGACGGGCAGAGGCAGCGCCCTGCACAGGCGGAGCTCTGCAGTGTGATTCCGTCGGTGTACTGCCCTTACGCTGGCCACCAAAGGGCATCCTGCCTCGTTGGAGATGTGCCTCCTCCTCATCTCTCCTATTAGGCACCCACGTGGAGTCAGTGACCTCATCATCCCCTCCCTCCTCATCACTGGAGCCAATCTGGCAGTATGCTGCAGCTGCTGGAACATGACTGCCAGATTGGTGTCCTTCTTGAGCATCCCCTCTGTCTGCTCTCACGCTACTGCCTTCCTGTAGCTGGGTTTCATCATCAGACCCTTCGAAACGCTGGGCATCCTCCTGGAGCATGTACCCAACACTGTGCTCAAACAGTTCGGGGGACTCCTCAGGAGGAGGACATGGTGGGTCTAGGGAAGGAGTGACTGATGATGAGTCTGACATTGATACCAGGGAAGAGGACGCTTTGGCAGCTGCTTTGCCAGTACCCTGAGCCTGGGTGAGAGAGGATGAGGAGGAGGAGGAGGGCTTGGTCATCCACTCTACCAAGTCTTCGGCATGATGTGGCTCAACATGTCCAGCTGCCGAAAAGAAGGACAAGCGTGTCCCATGGCCATGTGCTGATGACAATGCACCGCGTCCACGACCAGCACTGTTGCCCCCAGACACAGAGCCTGCTTGCCCTCTTTTATTGCCTCCTGACTGTCTGCCTCTCCTTGTTTGCCTTCCAGACATTCTAATAGATGGCCTGTAGGGAGATGGGAAAAAAGCAATAAGGGCTACCTTCAGGTGTCCTTCTCTGTCCCTTTACTTAAGGATTTCTAAATATGGTTGAGGATGATTGCTTTTGCACAGAATAGCACAACGACAATTTCCCTGACTGTCCAAAAAACAAGGATTTCAAAGATGGTTGATGAGGAATGCTTTAGCACACTATAGCACAAGGAGAATTTCCCTCACTGTCCTTCCCTGTCCCTAGAAACAAGGATTATCACAGTGAAAGAAACTGACACTCTTCCTACCTATAGTTTTCTGTCCCTAGAAAAAATGTTTTTTTAAAGCACACTATAGCACAAGGAGAATTTCCCTCACTGTCCTTCCCTGTCCCTAGAAACAAGGATTATCACAGTGAAAGAAACTGACACTCTTCCTACCTATAGTTTTCTGTCCCTAGAAAAAATGTTTTTTTAAAGCACACTATAGCACAAGGAGAATTTCCCTCACTGTCCTTCCCTGTCCCTAGAAACAAGGATTATCACAGTGAAAGAAACTGACACTCTTCCTACCTATAGTTTTCTGTCCCTAGAAAAAATGTTTTTTTAAAGCACACTATAGCACAAGGAGAATTTCCCTCACTGTCCTTCCCTGTCCCTAGAAACAAGGATTATCAGAGTGAAAGAAACTGACACTCTTCCTACCTATAGTTTTCTGTCCCTAGAAAAAATGTTTTTTTAAAGCACACTATAGCACAAGGAGAATTTCCCTCACTGTCCTTCCCTGTCCCTAGAAACAAGGATTATCACAGTGAAAGAAACTGACACTCTTCCTACCTATAGTTTTCTGTCCCTAGAAAAAATGTTTTTTTAAAGCACACTATAGCACAAGGAGAATTTCCCTCACTTTCCTTCCCTGTCCCTAGAAACAAGGATTATCACAGTGAAAGAAACTGACACTCTTCCTACCTATAGTTTTCTGTCCCTAGAAAAAATGTTTTTTTAAAGCACACTATAGCACAAGGAGAATTTCCCTCACTGTCCTTCCCTGTCCCTAGAAACAAGGATTATCACAGTGAAAGAAACTGACACTCTTCCTACCTATAGTTTTCTGTCCCTAGAAAAAATGTTTTTTTAAAGCACACTATAGCACAAGGAGAATTTCCCTCACTTTCCTTCCCTGTCCCTAGAAACAAGGATTATCACAGTGAAAGAAACTGACACTCTTCCTACCTATAGTTTTCTGTCCCTAGAAAAAATGTTTTTTTAAAGCACACTATAGCACAAGGAGAATTTCCCTCACTTTCCTTCCCTGTCCCTAGAAACAAGGATTATCACAGTGAAAGAAACTGACACTCTTCCTACTGTGACAGCAGGAAGGTAAAGTCACCTGGTTGCATCCAGGGGGGTAGATATATTTCTCCCAGATACAGGCTTCAGCTGGTCTCATCAACTCCCTGCCTGCACGACGCCCAGCCCTCTCCCTAGAGGTATGAGTCATCCATGAGCCTACTAGCCTCAGCTGGGCTTATACAACTCTCCACCCTAGTTGTACAAGTCAGCATAAAGCCTGAATCTGGGAGAAATATATCTACCCCCCTGGATGCAACCAGGTGACTTTACCTTCCTGCTGTCACACTACCTATAGTTTTCTGTCCCTAGAAAAAATGTTTTTTTAAAGCACACTATAGCACAAGGAGAATTTTCCTCACTTTCCTTCCCTGTCCCTAGAAACAAGGATTATCACAGTGAAAGAAACTGACACTCTTCCTACCTATAGTTTTCTGTCCCTAGAAAAAATGTTTTTTTAAAGCACACTATAGCACAAGGAGAATTTCCCTCACTGTCCTTCCCTGTCCCTAGAAACAAGGATTATCAGAGTGAAAGAAACTGACACTCTTCCTACCTATAGTTTTCTGTCCCTAGAAAAAATGTTTTTTTAAAGCACACTATAGCACAAGGAGAATTTCCCTCACTTTCCTTCCCTGTCCCTAGAAACAAGGATTATCACAGTGAAAGAAACTGACACTCTTCCTACCTATAGTTTTCTGTCCCTAGAAAAAATGTTTTTTTAAAGCACACTATAGCACAAGGAGAATTTCCCTCACTGTCCTTCCCTGTCCCTAGAAACAAGGATTCGCACAGTAAAACACACTGACACTCTCCCTACCTATAGTTTTCTGTCCCTAGAAAAAATGTTTTTTTAAAGCACACTATAGCACAAGGAGAATTTCCCTCACTGTCCTTCCCTGTCCCTAGAAACAAGGATTCGCACAGTAAAACACACAGACACTCTCCCTACCTATAGTTTTCTGTCCCTAGAAAAAATGTTTTTTTAAAGCACACTATAGCACAAGGAGAATTTCCCTCACTGTCCTTCCCTGTCCCTAGAAACAAGGATTCGCACAGTAAAACACACTGACACTCTCCCTACCTATAGTTTTCTGTCCCTAGAAAAAATGTTTTTTTAAAGCACACTATAGCACAAGGAGAATTCCCTCACTGTCCTTCCCTGTCCCTAGAAACAAGGATTCGCACAGTAAAACACACTGACACTCTCCCTACCTATCCTTCTCTTTCCCTAAACTAAAGGAATCCAGGTTAAGCAAGAAAAAATAAATGTCACTGTCCCTGCCTATGCTTCTCTTTCCCTGCTCCGGAACACACTACACTAGGCCGCCGTGCTGGCGGCCTTTTATAGTGTGGGGCGTGTACTAAACACCCTCAGCAATAATTGGCCACAGGCATCCTGCCTGTGGCCAATCATTGCTCTCCTCGCTGCCGGCGCTGTGATTGGCCAAGCATGCGGGGTCACAGTGCATGCTTGGCCAATCACAGCGCCTGGATGACACTGCGATGGCGTAGTGCATTGTGGGCCGTTCGCGTCACTCGAATTTGGCGCGAACGGCCCAAATCGTTCGATCTTCGTCGAACGATCGAACAGCCGATGTTCGAGTCGAACGTATGTTCGACTCGAACACGAAGCTCATCCCTACTTGCAGTGCACAGGTTAATATAGTGTTCTGCGATAGGGCCTGGGGTGGAGTCAGGCTGGGAGGAGATTATAAAGGAAGCCAGGTGAAAGGGTCTGGCCTCTAAGATGAACACATGAGGAGGAAAGGTAAGATGGC
This sequence comes from Rana muscosa, assembly GCA_029206835.1. Taxonomy (NCBI): domain Eukaryota; kingdom Metazoa; phylum Chordata; class Amphibia; order Anura; family Ranidae; genus Rana; species Rana muscosa. The sequence goes on from CM055127.1 coordinate 386,366,878, forward strand.
AGACAGACATTAGTGCATATCCATGACAGCCGCAAGCAGTTTTAAATGACTTTTATTCCTTTAGAAATGCCATTTTGTGCAGGGACAGTTATAAACACAGGAAAGACTTTACAGGCATACTATAGACACCCCCCCCAGGCACAATATTTAAAGGAATATTTCACTTTTATTTTTCACTTTAAGCATCATTAAAATCACTGCTCCTGAAAAAACTTTTTAAAACGTTTTTTTGCATTGATACATGTGCCCTGGGGCAGGACTCGGGTCCCCAAACCCTTTTTAGGACAATAACTTGCATATTAGCCTTTAAAATTCGCACTTTTGATTTCTCACGTTCGAGTCCCATAGACTTTAACGGGGTTCGAAAGTTCGCGCAAACTATCGGTCCGTTCACATGTTCTGGATGCCAACCAAACCGGGGGGTGTTCGGCTCATCCCTATTCTAGAAATATGTCTAAGAGTACGATTAGTATTATGTGTGTACTGTATCTGGTGTGCTGTTAAAGTAAATGGAAATCCAATCACTAAAATTTCTTATATTTAGCATGTTAATGTATTTTTTTAGAATTTTTAATTCTGCAGATTTCATATAAACACAATTTTTTTTTCTTCTGTGATCTGACTTCCCGTTAGAGGGTGGCTGCATTCATTCTCCATGGTCCATTCAGGGCCATCGATAGGGGGGTATCTTCGGGCCACCTGTACAAACAGGGGGGCCTGGACAGCAGGGGGATCGGTACCATGGGACAGAAGGACAAATACAGAGCAATGCACTGTGTCTCTCCTTCCAGCAGCTGAAAGCTGGTTTCTCCCCCTCTCCCACCCGCCGGCTTTCAGCTGCTGAAGAGAGAGACAGACACAAGACATCATTTTGTAATTGTCCTAATGTCCCACCACACTGATCCCTCTCCCTGTGCTGCCCACATCTGATTCCTCCCTTTGTGCCCAGCCCCCCCCTCACCCCCCTGCAGCGCTGCCAACTTTTCTCTCCCACCGGCTGCTACAGTTATACAGGTGGATGGAGAGTGGGGGGAGAAGCCTGGTAAATATGTAATTTACAGGCCCCTTCCTTTTCTGAATTGGCACGATCGCTCCTGTGTCCATTGATAACTGAACATACAGTAGTAAACTGTGTTTACTATGTTTCAGTTTATGAATGAAAAGGGGACTCTGTCTCCTGTTCATTCATCTTCAGTGTAGCTGAGGCTGCAGAGAAAGGAGCTGAAGAATCTGTGTCCCCAATTCCTTTCCTAGTATGCACTGTTTGTTCCAAACAAACAAAAGTGAGGAGGAAATAGAAATGTTTGGGATCTCACAGAGTTTATTACAAGGAGTCAGAATAAGGCCCCTTCCACACGGGGACAGGTCCGTCAGCGGCGTCCGCCAGCTCAGCGGGAGATCTCTCCGTTGATCTCCGCTGAGCCAGCGGATGACAGGTCCCTCTCTGCTCACTGAGCGGAGAGGGGCTTGTCGAGCGCCGCTGCTTTTCTATGGAGAGATTGGACGAAAACGGACAGCATGTCCGTTTTCATCAGATCTCACCCGATCTGATCCGCCAGGACGGATGGCGGATTGGATCAGATCGGATGTCAGCGGACATGTCACCCCTGACATCCGATGCTCCATAGAGTTGTATGGAGCGCACGTTCAGGTCCGCCGAAAAAACTGACAGGCAGACCTGAACGGTCCGCCCGTGTGAAAGGGGCCTAAAAGAGTAAAGCCTCGTACACACGACCGAGTTTCTCGTCGTAAAAAACACGTCGTTTTTTTCGACGAGATTCTTGTTAAGCTTGTCGATTTTCTCGTCAAGCTTTCCATGCGTACACACTGACATTTCCCAATTTCCTCGTTGTTCTCCGCGGTCACGTCCATCACGTACGACGGCACTATAAAGGGGAAGATCTTTTTTCTTGGCGCCACCCCTTGGGCTGCTTTTGCTGATCTCGTGTTACCGCGTGTGAAGTAAAAGTTTGGGAAGAGACGATTCGCGCTTTTCAGTCTTCGTACTTTTCAGATCGTTTTCTGAGGTTCAGTTTGTGCTTGTGGGTTCGTATCTTGACTTTCAGGGCGTCTAGGCAGGTCGTATCTGTTTTACAGTGCATTCTTGCCTGTTCGTTTCTGATTTTCAGTTCGTTATTCATAGGCCTTGCTGTTCTAAAGTGCGTTCTGTTCTGTACGTTCTGATAAGACGACCGTTTCCTAGCCATGTCGCCTGGACGTTCTCATCGTCGAGTTCGTGCTGTGCGTGCGCTTGGTGTTGGTCTGCTTGTTTTGGACCAAGACCAGTCCATGAATGGTGTGAGGAGGAGTTCATGGACCAAGAATTGGTTGCTCCAGCGGGACCAATTCTGCCACATGCCTCTGCTGCGGGAGATCGTCGAGAATAATCCTGAGGACTACAGGAATTTTCTGTGGATGTCTGACCCCGTTTTTCAGGAACTGTTGGCTTTGGTGTCCCCCTATATTACCAGGAAGGACACCGTTATGCGGGAAGCCATCAGTGCTGAGCAGAGGCTCATCGCCACCTTACGGTACCTGGCGACAGGGAGAAGTCTTCAGGACTTGAAGTTCACGACAGGCATCTCCCCCCAGGCTCTGGGCCTCATAATCCCAGACACCTGTTCTGCCATCATCCAAGTCCTGCAGGAGGACTATATTAGGGTAAGTTTTCTCCATTAACATCACATTTTATGTATTACATGTATGCTAATGTATTGTATTTCTTTCATCCTTCCCTAATTACCATGATTGTAATATGCTGAGAATGTCCCCTTTGTCCCCATGCATGTTGGAAGTTTTTAAATGCCCCTTTTTTCTCCTCCATGCATATTTTCCTTCACTAACCTTTCCACCAGGGGCGCCTGTTGCTCCAAATGTTTGGGGGTTCAAACCCCAATTTAGGAAATAAACTTCCTCCTTTTTTGCTCTGGTGCCTATTAAACGCCCCCATTTGTCCCCTCCAATGCAGCCATTTTGTTCCCTCCAATGCAGCCAGTTCCCCCCCAGCCCTGCACTTACCTTCTTGTGGTCAGCGCCATCCTTCTTCTGTCCTTGATGTCTTCTCCTTCCCTTGATGTTGCATCAGCCAATCATGTTACCATTAAACAGACTTGGTGAACATGATTGGCAGAGCAGCCTGTCAGTGTTTACCCAAGGAATGCCCCCCCCCTGCGTCCCCTATTTAACTTTTCTGAAGCCAATTACATCCCTCAGGCTGTAATGTGCAAGACAATTTTCCTTACTGTTTCTGATATGCAATTTTAAGCCCATAAATGCCGCAGTTCTTCATATGTCGGTCGCTTAACAGGGGGCCATCCACCTGAATAGTGGGTGGCATAGACAATACATAGGTTAATGCAAGGCATAAACCTATGTATTGTTCTGAGTGACGGGCACAGGAGAGGGGGGCAGTGCTCCAGCGCCCACTCTGGACGCACCGCCACTGCAATGCTATCCTGTGGCCAAACACATCTCCCCCCCCTCCCCATTAGAATTTATTAATGGACCATCATAGGGGGTGATGAATATGATACATGAGCCTTCCATTATACTTATTTAAAACACCTTAATAAACGTAGACTTTGCTTGATGTTGGCCTCTAATGTATTTTCGTAGAATATACTTGTAATGTTTGATTTGTGTATTCTAATATTTTTTCATCTTGTTTGACTCCACAGCTTCCTTCCACGCCACGGGAATGGCAGACTGTGGCATCGGAGTTTGCCACGCGGTGGGACTTCCCCAACTGCGGTGGTGCTATAGACGGGAAGCACGTCCGCATCGTGCCGCCACCCCGTTCTGGGTCCTACTACTACAACTACAAGGGGTTTCATAGCATTGTGCTGATGGCGGTGGTGTCAGCACGGTATGAATTCCTCTATGTTGATGTAGGGAAGAATGGCCGGATGTCCGATGGGGGATCCTTCATCCAGACGGAGTTTGCCCTCCGTCTCCAGAGTGACGACCTTGCATTGCCACCGGATGCAGGGAATATTGAAGGACTCCCCTTTGTTTTTTTGGCTGATGAAGCCTTCGGGCTCGGACCACATCTTATGAGGCCATTTCCTCAGAGGACCCTGACCCCAGAGAAGAGGGTGTTCAATTACCGGCTGGCCAGGGGCCGAAGAGTCGTTGAAAATGCCTTCGGCATAATGGCCAGCCGGTTCCGCCTTTTTATGACTTCCATCCACTTGGCGGACTACAAAATAAACTATGTAGTGTTATGCTACTGTGTGCTACACACTTTTCTTTGCCGCAAATCAAATTCATATATGGCCTCAGTTTTGCCAGAGGCTGGACTTTCCCCTGATAATCCCCTGCCGGGCTTGGAATCTGCCCGTGCTGGCTTGCCCCCCCAAAATGCCCGTGAGGTTCGGGACAAATACATGGACTATTTCACGGGTAGGGGGGCAATTCCTATGCCAGGCTATGTCTAAAGATTGCTGTCTAACGATCCAAATAAAAATCTTGTTTAAACTTCTAACTTTTGTTGGTTTCCTGTCTCCTAGTTTGTCTTAGTGCATTTGTAGTGCCAAGTGTATTTTCCTTTAGTAAATACCAACCATTTCACTATGTAACCTTAAAAAATGTACCAAATAAGGTTAGAGCATATTAGAAAAAGAAGCTACACGTTGTTTGTGTTCAAATCTTTTACTATGTGCAAATTCACACACCTTTATTTTTTTTATTTTTACATTTTTTGTTTGCCTGGCCACAAACCGGCGATTGTTTTCTTAGGAAAATACAAAAACAACAGTTGCATTCCAAAAATTACAAAATTGGATACCTCGGAGCAATCTGAGACATTCACTTACACAAACTATATGTCTCTATGTGCCCGTCCTAATATGGGGTCCTGCCACCCCTTGCCCAGCCAAAAATTGAATATGCACACAATTGGGATTATTTTCCTATAGGGATTTTAGACTCCTGATCCCTATTGTCAACATGTGCTATCTGCCATCAGGGGTGATCAATGGACGTGTTTTGGGGGTGCAACCCCTTCCTCAGTTCACCTACTTTAGATACGAGGAAGGGGTTGCACCCCCAAAAGACGTACATGGATATCCCCTGATGGCAGATAGCACATGTTGACACACTGTGTGCAGATTCAATTTTTGGCTGGTTTGATTGTCAAAAAGTTTTTTAAAAGTTGCAAAACAAACATGAGAAAAAAGGGGGTTGGGATGCCTTATTGAATTCTCCCCAATACATCGAGAATGTCTTTAAATGTTTGATCCATCACATGTATTCTTTCTTTAATTTTGTCCAGTTCCGTGCTACATTCCATCACTTGCTGGATGAGGCGGAGGGCACTGTCAGCAGAGAAACCTGTACTATCCTTCACCCCAACATTCACATCCCCTAAAAACAAAATAAAAAGGTATTATAACTCTGCAGGCCTACCTCTCTTACCTGAAGCTGTGGTGACAGATACTGACCTGTTGTGGTGACCAGTTCCACAACGTCATCCACCTCTCCTTCCTGCACTTCTCCTTCCTCCACCTCAACTTCCTCTACATCCTTCGTTTGTGGGTCTTTGGGAGTTTGGGGTTGTTGTGAAGCTGTGGGGTTCTTGTGCTCCCTGGAGTGTCCTCTTCCCAGTCTTCTCTCCCCTATGAGAATCAAACAAAAGGTAGAGTTATCACACAGAAATTCTCTATGTTAAACCAAAAAAACAGGCTAAATTGCTTGGAAGTGGGGTACAAGTGTGTGTTTGGGCGGAAGTTAAAGATGAATGCATTATTTCTGACCAAGAATATGTTTAGTATTCACCTTTGTCTGTCATTTTTTAGACATGTAGGCAACACAAAAATTCTCTGAAGCACCTGTGTGGGACACCCAAAAAAGGCGGGTCTGTTGGCTCCAAAGTACAGATGTGGAAGCAGCTGCTGAGTGTCCTCTCCTTTACACTGACAAAAGTTTGCATTTCATTCTCTTTACAAACACATCATCTAGCCTAAAACTTTGTGCCCCAAATTTCACAAAAAATGGCAGATGTCTAATTACTTTTGTGGCTGTAAAAGAATCCAAAACAGCGGATAGTGGCCGAACGAAGTGTCTGTAACGTTATGAACGATTACTGTGCCCAACCAAGTTCAAAATATAACATTTTGGAAGGGAGTCCAATAAGAAAAACAAAAAAAAACCAGCAACATGTCAGTTTAGAAAAGGATTAATAGCAGAAAAGTGTACATTTTACTTACTTTTAGCGAGCATTCTCTTAATGCTCCTTAACTGCTCTGGCTCCCTCAGTTTGAGGTCTGACCACCTCTTTCTGAGCTGCTCATTTGAGCGTTTCACCCCGAAATTCGTCTTTAGACTCTTCACGACTTTAGTGAGGATTTTGGCCTTCCTTCTATTTGGTTTGCTATACGGCCCATGCTTTGCGTCATAATCAGACTTGAGCAAGATGTCCACCATCTCCGCCATCTCCGCAAAAGACATATTCGATGCCTTGAATCTCCTCCTTGATCGTGACGTTTCCTCGGTCTCCGGGCTTGTCTCCTCCTCGTTAGTTGCGGAATTATCAGACACCTGCTGTAACTCCGCCATATCTGTTTGCGCGCCGAAAGAGAAGGGGCGGGGAAAAGATGTCAGTTAGAACGTCATGGGCGGGCGACGTGTTCGAATTTTGACGCATGCGTGGTGTGTATATAGCAAACACACATGTGACTATAGTACGTTCGGCGTGCAGAGAGAGGAGTTCAAGTGACGGACGTGCGAACGAAGGTATGTGATTTTGTGACTTGTACAAATTGTTGGCCTATACTGTTTTGAGAATGTTGTAGGATATATATGGTGACTACGATGTTAAGGAGGTTAGACTGTTTGCCTCACATTAGTTATCTATTATTTCTTAAACTTGCAGATACAATATGAATGTCTTTATTAGCGACAAAGAGTTCCTGGCGGAATTTATTGACCGGATAAGGGAGCTGCCCGCTCTGTGGGAGACGAAAAACCCCATCCATAAAAAAAGAGGGGTGAGAAAAGCAGCGCTGGAGAAGCTGCTCCCATTTGTGCAGACCAAGGTGCCCACAGCCACAGCAAAACAAGTGGACACTAAAATTGGGAGCTTGAGAGGCACCTACAGGACTGAACGCTCTAAGGTCCTGGCTTCTCAGAGGTCAGGAGCAGCAGCAGATGATGTGTATGTCCCAATTTTGTGGTACTACAGCAGGATGTCCTTCCTGGATGACCACATTGAGGCAAGGCCATCACTCTCCACTCTTCCCCCCAGACTTCCCTGCAGCCAACCTGAGCCTTCTCTGGAGCAAGAGGAGGCAGCCATCCTGGATGATCCTGATTTGGCCATCTGGAGCCAGGTATAGTATTAAATGAAAATGTATTGTGATAAAATTAATGTTTGACAAATATGTCAAGATGAGAAACATACAATATTCTGGGTTCCACAAGTGAAATCAAGATCTCGAGACATTAGTCTGCACTTAATTGGGTGCTAAATAGTCAATCTGATGTAGGTGTAAATTCTAAAAAATGATTTCTGGATTTACATTCTAATTGCTTCAATCATGTTTATAAAGTTTGATGCAAAGATTAAAACAACATATTAAACTATGTCCCTTTTTCATACACAGGATGAAATCAGCCAGGAGGAGGGTCTGGAAACTGTCAGGCAGGAGGAGGAAGGGCCCAGTGGCAGCCAGGAGGTGGCAGGGCCCAGTGGCAGCCAGGAGGTGGCAGGGCCCAGTGGCAGCCAAGAGGTGGCAGGGCAAAGGAGAAGCACCAGATCCCAGGTGCCTCCCATCCGGCTTCCCAAAAGAGGCAGGAGGGACAGGACCACCAGTGAGGCAGCAATGGCCCTTATTAAAGAGGCCCATGCCACCCTCAAAGAGCCCACATCCCCTGAAGAGCAGGGATGAGCCGAACACCCCCCTGTTCGGTTCGCACCAGAACCTGCGAACAGACAAAATGTTCGTGTAAACTTTAGAACCCTATTAAATACAATGGACTCGAACGTTCGAAATCTAAAGTGTTAATTATAAAGGCTAATATGCAAGTTATTGTCCTAAAAAGTGTTTGGGGACCTGGGTCCTGCCCCAGGGGACATGTATCAATGCAAAAAGAAGTTTTAAAAACGGCCGTTTTTTCGGGAGCAGTGATTTTAATAATGCTTAAAATGAAAAAATAAAAGTGAAATATTCCTTTAAATTTCGTACCTGGGGGGTGTGTATGATATGCATGTAAAGTGGCGCATGTTTCCCGTGCTTAGAACTGTCCCTGCAAAAAATGTCATTTTTGAAAGAAAAAAAATGCATTTAAAACTGACTCGCAGCTATTAATGAATTGTCGGCTCCCGGCAATACATACAAAAGTCATTGAGAAAAAAAAAAAAAAAAGCGTGGGGGTTCCCCAGAATTCAATTACCAGGCCCTTCAGATCTGCCATGGATTTTAAGGGGAACTCCACCCCAAGTTTAAAAAAAAAATGGCGTGGAGTCCCCCTAAAAATCCATACCAGACCCCTTATCCGAGCACGCAACCTGGCCGGCCGCAGGGGAAAAGGGGGGGACGAGAGAGCGGCCCCCCCTCCCTCCTGAACCGTACCAGGCCACATGCCCTCAACATGGGGAGGATGTCCCCATGTTGATGGGGACAAGGGCCTCATCCCCACAACCCTTGCCCGGTGGTTGTGGGGGTCTGCGGGCGGGGGGCTTATCGGAATCTGGAAGACCCCTTTAACATAGGGGACCCCCAGATCCCGCCCCCCCCCTATGTGAATTGGTAACGGGTACATTGTACCCCTACCATTTCACGAAGAAAGCAAAAAAAAAATGTTTAAAAAAACACACAAACACCTTGAAAAAGTCCTTTATTTAAAAAAATAAATAAATAAACATTCCAGCGGTGAAATCCAGTGTCCCGCGGCGATCCCGATGTCCAGCGCTGTCCTTCATTGGTTGTGCCTGAGCAGACCTGATGGGGAACGCCCTCTCAGTATTTTAAATGTATAGACCCGCCCCTTCTAAAGTTCCCCATCAGGTCCGCTCAGCGGACGAGATGCGGAACATGAGAAGGGGCGAGTCTATACATGTATTACCAAAGTGAGAGCAGTTCCCCATCAGGTCCGCCCCCTCGGTATGTCAGACCCGCCTACGTCATTGGCTTGAGCGGGGAACTTCCTTCACTATGTAAATTTAAATTTACATAGTGAAGGAAGTTCCCCGCTCAAGCCAATGACGTAGGCGGGTCCGACATACCGAGGAGGCGGACCTGATGGGGAACTGCTCTCACTTTGGTAATACATGTATAGACCCGCCCCTTCTCATGTTCCGCATCTGGTCCGCTGAGCGGACCTGATGGGGAACTTTAGAAGGGGCGGGTCTATACATTTAAAATACTGAGAGGGAGTTCCCCATCAGGTCCGCTCAGGCACAACCAATGACGGACAGCGCTGGACATCGGGATCGCCGCGGGACACTGGATTTCACCGCTGGAATGTTTTTTTGTTTTTTTTTTAAATAAAGGACTTTTTCAAGGTGTTTGTGTGTTTTTTTAAACATTTTTTTACGCTTTCTTCGTGAAATGGTAGGGGTACAATGTACCCCTTACCAATTCACATAGGGGGGGGGGCCGGGATCTGGGGGTCCTCTTTGTTAAAGGGGTCTTCCAGATTCCGATAAGCCCCCCGCCCGCAGACCCCCACAACCACCGGGCAAGGGTTGTGGGGATGAGGCCCTTGTCCCCATCAACATGGGGACATCCTCCCCATGTTGAGGGCATGTGGCTTGGTACGGTTCAGGAGGGAGGGGGGGGCGCTCTCTCGTCCCCCCCTTTTCCCCTGCGGCCGGCCAGGTTGCATGCTCGGATAAGGGGTCTGGTATGGATTTTTAGGGGGACTCCACGCCATTTTTTTTTTAATTTGGGGTGGAGTTCCCCTTAAAATCCATGCCAGATCTGAAGGGCCTGGAATGGATATTTGGGGGAACCCCACGTCAATTTTTTTTTTATTTGCGGCGGGGTTCCCCTTAATATCCATTCCAGACCTGAAGGGCCTGGTAATTGAATTCTGGGGAACCCCCACGCTTTTTTTTTTTTTTTTATCAATGACTTTTGTATGTATTGCCGGGAGCCGACAATTCATTAATAGCCGCGAGTCAGTTTTAAATGCATTTTTTTCTTTCAAAAATGACACTTTTTGCAGGGACAGTTCTAAGCACGGGAAACATGCGCCACTTTACATGCATATCATACACACCCCCCAGGTACGAAATTTAAAGGAATATTTCACTTTTATTTTTTCATTTTAAGCATTATTAAAATCACTGCTCCCGAAAAAACGGCCGTTTTTAAAACTTCTTTTTGCATTGATACATGTCCCCTGGGGCAGGACCCGGGTCCCCAAACACTTTTTAGGACAATAACTTGCATATAAGCCTTTATAATTAGCACTTTAGATTTCTCCCATAGATTTTTCGAATTTGCCGCGAACACCCCAATTTGTTCGCTGTTCGGCGAACGGGCGAACAGGCAATGTTCGAGTCGAACATGAGTTCGACTCGAACTCGAAGCTCATCCCTACTGAAGAGGCCATTGCCGGCCTAGTGGAGGCAAAGTTCAAGGTGATGAGCATGGAGCAACGCCTCCTATGCGAGCCCCTGCTCATCACCTTGCTCAACAAGGGGGTGATGGGAAAAATTACCCCCAATACCGCCATTTGTGAGGTGGCACAACTGTTCCAACCTCAACCTCCTCCTCCACCTCCACATTCTTCTTCTGCCCCACCCCCTTCTCCTCCACCTCCACCTTGTTCTTCCGCCCCACCCCCTTCTCCTCCACCTCCACCTTGTTCTTCCGCCCCACCCCCTTCTCCTCCACCTCCACCTTGTTCTTCTGCGCCACCCCCTTTTCCTCCACCTCCTCCTCCTGACAGGAGTACCCCTCCAGTGGCCCAGCCTCCAGCCAAACGAAGAAGGAAGGCTGCAGGGAAGGCTTCAGGAAAGGTTGCAGGGAAGGTTGCCAGGAAGTCAAGGAAGTGATGGCCTTGCTTCATTGTGGTCGGACAGAAGGCAGCCTGTTGTAGTACCACACACTTGGGACATATATATCACCTGCTGCTGTTCCTGACCTCTGGGAGGCCAGCATCAGATTGTGTTCAGAAATGTTGGCCTTCTCAAGCTCCCAATTTTAGTGTCCACACAGGGTTGCTGTGTGCTCTGGGGTCCCTGGGATGCACAAATGGCAGCAGCTTCTCCAGCGCTGCCTTCTCTTTATTTTATTTGAAACATGAATAAATGTTATTTTTGTTTAAGTTCATACTTGACTATGTGTATTTGTAAAAATGTAAAATCTAGCTTTGGAGTAAGCAGATACATTTGACTGACCAAAAAAGGGACAGATAACAACCCCCCCAAAAAATAACTAAATCGTGTTTCCCAAAAAAGTGTGTAAATTTAAATCATATATATTAAAAGATTCAATGTGAGATCACTACCAAAACATTGCGAAATTACAATTAACATCAGTTAGAAAAAGAACTAATTTTTAAATATTCCTAAAAACTTGCACGATATAATACACATAAATCTTCTTAAGAGCAGCATGAAAAAGGTTAAAAAAAGATAGTCATAACTCTGTGTGAATATCAGCAGCAAAAGAAGTTCATTCGTTTGGATTAATGTCACATTCCAACGAAGATTTCAATGCACAACATTTAAACGATGCAAAAATTTGGAGCGTGACGAATGTGCTATCTCCATTACGAAGGCTTGTTTTACCAGAAGATGCGCTCCCGTCTCATAGTTGCTTGTGAGCATGCGCGCTTTTGGAAGAGTCGTAAAAGCATACACACGAACCATTTTCTCGTCACAAAAGAGGCCGACGAGAAACACGACGAGGAAATCTGGAATCCTGACGAGAAAATAGAGAGCAGGTTCTCTATTTTCTCGTCGAGATTCACGGCAGTTTTCTCGTCGTAAAACCATACACACGAACGGTTTTCTCGACAAAAAAGCTCTCGCGGCACTTTTCTTGCCGGTTTTGGACGAGAAACTCGGTCGTGTGTACGAGGCTTTAGAGATAATATGAAAATAGATTACAAAGCTCTTAAATAGTGTATGTGTATGGGTTAGTTTGTAGACTAACAATAGTGTTTACTGTTTAGTGTCATTTTTACCCTCTTTCAGAAAGAAGTTATGTATCAATAAATCTTTGGATAGCCCCAAATAAAAACAGTTATGTATGTATATGCATTTGTAGATGTCCATGCTATAAGTAAGGATAGGGCAAGGGCTGCCCAAGGCTGAGCAGCCCACAGCAGTTCACCCCATCTTGCCAATCTCTGGACTGCTGGTAAACACCATGGTTGTCAGGTTCCCAGTGTGAGCTTGATTCCATGCAAGGGTCTCAGAAGCACTGCAAGCATGGTCCTTGCCGCTAAATTGCTTTCTCCTATTCTCACCAGTAATAATAAGAATAATTATTTCTGTCTAGATAGTGACAGCTCCATGCTGATAGGTAAAATGATAAATACAGAAGAAACTATACATGGCTTTGTAACATTACATATATAAATTATTTCTGTTCAGTTAAGTTAATGCCGCAGTCTTGAATGCAGGTGACCCCTTTTGGATGGATAAACTGTAGCAACAGCAATTATAGAAATAAAGAAACCTACTACAAACACCTCTATAAACAGTTGTCAAGGCTACGTGATAAATGCAGTCGCTTTCCATTGAATGGTTATAGTTAATCTGTATAAACCTGCCACCATTCTTGGGAAATTGAAATATTTGATGTTTCAGTAAACTACTGGATATGATAGGCCAAGCCATGACTGTTTGCAAGCCTGTATCAGTTTACTTGAACGCATTGAACTTATTCACATGAGTAAAATTTTTAGATGTACAAAAAGTTCCTTTACAAAAAACATGGTTTTTAAAGCAAAGCAAAATGTTGTTATAAAGGGAAATTAACATCTATCCATTCCCTAATCTAATTGAAAATGTAAACATTTTTGACCCGTATCTTCAAAATTTCAACTTAAAGGGGTTGTAAAGGTTCGTTTTTTTTTTTCTAAATAGGTTCCTTTAAGCTAGTGCATTGTTGGTTCACTTACCTTCTCCTTAGATTTCCCTTCTAAATATTTTTTTTCTTTGTTTTCTTTGTCTGAATTTCTCACTTCCTGTTTCTCCTCAGTAAGTTGTTCAGTAAGCTGTTCTGGGTGACTCCACACCACTCGGATGATGGTGTGAAGTTTAGTGAGGAGAAACAGGAAGTGAGAAATTCAGACAAAGAAAAAAAAACATTTAGAAGGTAAATTAAAGGAAAAGGTAAGTGAACCAACAATGCACTAGCTTAAAGGAACCTATTTAGAAAATAAAAAACAAACCTTTACAACCCCTTTAAAGAGAAACTGCAGTCTGCTCACATAATTTGTAATAAAAACATCCCTCCAACCACATATTATTTTATATATACTGTGATTCTGTACGCTGCAGAAATCTCCCTCCACAGAGTCTGGCTGCAACCATTTTAACTGTGGGCAGCTGAAGCTGCTGCCTGTTCACTTCCTGGATTTACACAGACACACAGAGGTACACCTCAAGCTCTGCAGCTCTCAGTGGCCCTCTTATAACTCTTCCCCCTCCCTTCCTGGAAAACTTTCATTAGAGAGAGAGAGAGGGATCTGTGCATGATGTCATAAGTCTAGGCTTTTTTCCAGACAAAAAACAGGAAGTTGGCTGTATAAGGTATTTACTGGCAGAAAAAAAAATGTTTTACTATCCAAAGTTAAAATAACAAGGGCAGAAGATTTAATACATGGAAAGATGAAAAAATGACCGAAGTTCTGCTTTAAATTGGTATTTGTAGAAATTTGTAGACATTGCTCAATTTTTTTGGTAAAATGTGATACTGTTACTAGACTGTTCTTCATATTTGTTTTGAAGGAACCTCTAAATCATTGGGGGTCTTGAGGAGCGTCCAAAGAAGAGACTAGACATCAAGATGATTTCTAATTAGGTATTTTCATCTGGCCTCATCAGTCATGCTTGATGTGAAAACTTGGTTTATCAAATGTAATCAAATGTAATCAGTATACAGTAAATATCTGACTATCCAGTCTGTCCTTTTAGGGTTCATGCCCCCCTATTTGTAAGCATTTCATGCATAAATTTCACATCACTTTCCTGCGCCCGGGAAGCCACATGTGCTGCGTATGGCCTGCCATACAAGTGATTGGCTGTACGTAGCCGTAATACTGTAAATGTTGATGCTTCTTTGCATCAGTGTTTACCTGCTCATGCATATCCAACGTATTTTCCACATTTTCCACATTCAGCAAATAAGTCAGATGTGAACGTGTGAGTAAACGCGGCAAAGAAACATCATCCTTTACAAGAGTATGTTCAACTGTTTACTTGAATGGCAGGCTGTATGCAGAATGTGCAACTCCCGGGGTGCAGGAACGTGCTGGGAAATTTTTGCTAAGCATAAAAAAATGCCTAAAATAGTCTGTGTGAAAGAACCCTAATGTGTTGTAAGCTCAGCTGGTCTGCAAGTTCTCGTCTGACTGAACACTCCGTAAATCAGACCAACATGGTGCTTGGTATAGAGATTTTTCTGATTACTTGTACCTTGGGAAACTGAATATTTAAGCAGTAACTGTGGTTTACCAGCATCAGGAACCCTTCTCATGCACAGACACCAACAGCAGTGTTAAATATGCTAGCATGAAGGAATAATGACCTCAGTGAAGAGTCAACTATTTCTTATGGGATAAGAGTATTTCTTACAATGTTGAGGTGGTTAGACGGTATGTAGTCACAGACCACTGTAGCCATGACACTAAGCACAATGTAAAGGAGTCACTTAACACCTAACTGGGGTTTGGCCCTGCCATCAACTATCATGCCTTGCTCCTTCAACACTGATTGTTTTGCAGTGTACAGGTTGCAGAATGATGATATTTCACCTAAAAAAACACCTCTCAAGACAAATTTCTCATCATGCCTCACGATTAGAGCAATGTCGGAGCAGAGTTCCCTCTTACAGGAAATATGGGGCCTAGAGAATCTTAATGCATCTTAGTTGGCCCTCCTGAGGACAATGGGATAATTTTATGGCAACTCTGGAATATTGGTTTGTTTATATCCCAATTTCTTCTTTTATCTATGTAACATTCATGTCTTTTTATTGTGTATTTACTTTGTAGTTTTTTTCCTTAAGACAAAAGATGAGGAGAAATCTCATGGGGATACCTGTTCCAGTGACAAATGTCTAAGAGGCGAATTTCCTTCACTTTTTAGAAATTTGCTCTAGCTTGCTGTTGCATATCTGGGACTGGAAATTAAGTGAAATTGCTCCAATAAGGATGAGTTAAGGTTTGGGCCAAATTCACTTCAACTTGAACCCTCAGAAAATTGTCACATGACAGCAGACCAATCTGATGTGACCATGGAATTCCTGGTGACATCATTGACTTAGACCCCTTTCACATTGGGGCAGTTTTCAGGCGCTTTAGAGCTGGAAATAGCCTCTGCTAAGCGCCTGAAAACCTTAGCTCAGGGGTGCCCAACCAGTGGCCCGGGGGCCACATGTGGCCCGCAGAGCCCTCTGATGTGGCCCGCGACCTCCTGTTCTGTGATGGCTGGTGGGCAAGCCCAGATTGCAGGTTGCCGACCTGCCATCCCAGAACTTCAGTGTTGTGAATGAAGCCGGTGGTAGAATAAGCAAGCGGCTTTTCAGAAAGTGCACCACACCTGCAGGATATAATAGACGTCAATGGCAAAGTGCAGCTAACCGGCAGGAAAACCACAGGTACACTGCGCAGCCCCCTCGGTGTGGGTAGACCGCAGACCATCAGTGTAAAAGCAGCCTTAGGCCCCTTTCACACGATCGGTCTGACCCAATCGGACCCTCCATTCACCTCTATGAAGCGGCAGATGTAAACAGACTTTTGTCTGTTCACACCTGCCATCCTCCAATCCGATCTGCTGAAATAAACAGAAGTAGATCTGTCCCCTTCCATCTGATTGGATCAGAGGGCCCATAGAGTAGATTGGGCTGTGTCTGTGTCTGCTTTGCATAGGCAGACTGGACACAGACCTGTCATCTGCCCACTCCGCTCATTGTGGCCCACGACTGGTTACTAAGTCGCTTAAGTGGCCCTCTGCCTTCAAAAGGTTGGGCACCCCTGCCTTAGCTCATCTCTATAACCCAACAGTACATACAATGTAAACAAAATAACTTAACAGTGGCTTTAACCCTTCTCTGTTCTAGTGTAGCACCCTCTAGTTAGGTAGGTGCTAAAGGGAGAATTTTTCTGGAGAGTAGGAAAATTTAGGCAGGCCTAGTTGGTGGCTAGGCCTGTTTGTTTTTTTCTGGGCTGGGAGTGGCTCAGGGCAGGGCTGGGTGACTCACAGGTAGCATCAATGTCACCTCCCTCTTCTTTCTATAAGGTGCTGGAAAAAGAGGAGAGGAGAGGTGGACCTGCCTGGGGTATTCTGGGAGCTTTGACCAATCCCCAACTTGGAAAAAAAAACAACAACTTTCCCCTGTAAGACAATTGCATAATGTGCTAGTATGCATCACATACTAGCACATCATGAAAAACTTACCTTAGAACGAAGCCCTCCAGCGGTGCATTGTCACAGCTGACAGGGCTTCCATCTTCCCCCTCATCTTCCTTACAGGTTCCTGGACTCTGGCTCTGTAAGTGGGCGAAGTCACAATGACGTCACAAATGCGTGCGGGAGCTCTGTTCCGGCACAGAACTCTGAAGGTCCGACGTGGAAATATTAATTTTACCCACAGGTAAGCCTTACTATAGGCCTTATTATAGGCTTACCTGTAGGTGAAAAAAACACAAAGCGGACTATACTACTGCTTTAAATAATCTGATTGGCCGAATTAAGCAAGGCTTCCACACTTAGAGAATAGCTCCCTTCTTTTTGTAAGTTCCCTGCAATTCACCTGTAAGCATAGTTCTAATGCTGCAGATCTTAAGAATATTTTAGAAAACATTTAGTCAGTAAATAATTGTCCACTTAGTAATGTTTTGATTCCTAAGTTGATAGTAGCAATTACTGTACCGTCATTATACTATTCAGCTAGTTCAGGTATTAATCAAGGCAGGTACAAACAATTCTCTTTGTGAATCTTACTCAGTCTGTCACTCTTGAAAAAAGGTCTTTCTGATAACATTTCGAAAAGCGTTGTTTTGTTCTTCTGCCTCTTATTACCGTAGCAGCTATCGCATTGATTGCCACCAATCAACATCAAAATAAATCATAGTGTTTCCTGCGTAGGCCAGCAACTGATTTGATTACTTACAACCATCTCGGCTTGTATTATTACAATTAGAATGAGCATAAAAGCTGAAAATCACAGATATGGATGTTCCCATGGATGAATACTCAGCAAGAGCTACATTGTTTAAAGTGACTGTGGAACTGCATATCTATATTTGAAATATAATGAGTAAGGTTGCCACCTGTCTGGCTCTAGTTGGTAATATGCCAGTATATTCCAGCTCCATTAAAGTGTATTGTAAAGGGCCTGGATTGCAGAAGTTCCTGCCTATTATCTCCCCCAATCTCCAGCTGCTGACTGCATTGCTGCAGCAGGCCTGTGATTTAGCGTATAAAAAACCCACAGATTTTCAATTTCTCACACTGAGGAAGCAGAGAATTAATCTCAGCATAATGGTTAATAGATTAAAATCATTATTGTTCTCTTGCGGGCTTTGTGTGTGAGGAGCATTTTATAGCACTATCATTATTCAACATATTATCCGCCCATTGTGTGTCTACATCAGGCTGACGCAGCCACAGCAGCAGTGAACAGCAGGTGGGTGCAAAAGCAGTGCGCTACTCTGAGCTGACCGCCATGTGATGATGTTAAGGTGGGGAGGTAGTTGTTTCTTAACAATGAGGAAAATCTTGTGAAATCACAGTCATGACATCAGGAGTGGAGGTGGGGAAGTGTAGGAAAAAGACAAGGGTCAGTTCTGGATTGCCAGATTTGGTTAAAACAGTTGTCTTATAAAGAAAAGCAAAGGGCATGCATGCAGAATATGCCAATGCAGAGCAAAGCATCAGACCTAAATAATGCACCTTCCGGTCTTCCACCACACCAGTGTGAAATACCCAGTACTTCCAGGGGATCTCCCCTTGTTTCTGTGATGTGATGATGGGTATCTATGCAGCCTCAAAAAAAATCCTGAGTACTGTCACATGGGCAGGGGAATAATACTGGTTTACTTTAATGTCTGGTGTGTTGCCCCAAGTCAATAATCACTATGTGAGCCACCTTGATGTTGGCATACCTGCTCATGTAGTTTGAGACAACATCGTCTTAACGGTAGGAAGGAAGAATTTGTGGGACTTTAAATGAGGGAACGCCATGTCAGATGGAAATCATAACATAAAAATTAAGTTACAGTACAAGATTTATTTATTACAATCTAGAATACATATCAGATATTTTGTATCAAATAGATAGGTAGTCACAAGACTTACACTAAATATGCTGCTCATAGCATGCAATACCAATAGAAAATAGACATGGCAAATATACATGTGTAGCGCCCCTTTACTTTTTAGGGATGTTATGTGCCTAAATTTAGGGGTTGGTCTGAGCTGGTAGCCAGGCTCGGACCATTTTGATTGCTAGGTATTTGCTTCTGCCTATGTGATGCTGCCTGGTCTGTGGTTCCCTGTGGCCTGTAGGTGGCGCTGCCATATCAGGTCAGGGTTGAGCCACGGGTGGCATTGCTGCGCCTTAGGGTGTCCTCTCTCGGCAGCGGTACAGTGGGCGTGGTCGGCCTGCTGTGCATACCGAGAGAGGGTACATAAGGGGCAGGCGCCATCTTTGAAGGGGAGCCGAGGAGGAGAGTGGAGGAGAGTTGGAGTGGAGGAGCCGGAGGGGTATGCCCCTTGGGGGTGCGATGACTGTCCGAGAAGTCTCTGGCATCTTTGGTCCGAGGCTGCAACGTTCCAGGTAGGCCCAGTACCTTTGACTGGGTCTACAATTCGCCCATTGGTGTCCCAGGGTGCCCAGGTGAGGGTACCCACTCTGACAGTGAGGAAGCCAGGAGAGGATCGGTCCCATTAAGGAGATGAGTAATGGAAGATTGCTGTCTCGGGAGAGGCCTGGTGACCTGTCAGAGGGAAGGATTCCTTGTTCGGGAAGACCAACCTGTAGAGTGCCCGTTGGCTTTATCCTGTTCTTAAAAGTCTACAGAGGTTAGAGGATTTCCTGTACCCGTCCCTGGAGGGGATACTCTAAGGAAGAGAACCAGTGGAAGAAGGTAACTCGCTGCAGGACCCAAAATTTGTGAACATAAGCGCTTAAGAGCTTAACCTCTTCAAACAGGAGGGTACGGGCATATAGCACGGTGTGCCTTGACTTGCAAGTGAGCCAGGCGAGAAAAAGGTTTGTGTGCTACACATGGTAAAATAAATCGATTGAAAGACATATGTAATAGAGACAAGTAACTGTTGGCATCTAGTGGCACTCTACGCATTTCTTGGCATTACAGCCATTCATCAGGAGTGTCATGATGTAATATACTGGAAAGGAGAATAGACAGGGGTTAATGATAATGCCCTTGGAATAAGGGAGGACAGAGAGACTATGTCCCAACAAGGTGGAGACAAATTGGGAAACTTACTGCACAACCTCAAGGCCAAGTCTGGTATCTGCCAAGGAAAGCAGGGGTACAGGCATGATGTCTCCCCGGGGTTGAGACAGGGGAACCCTCCAAGGACTGAGAACAGTGCCCAGAGCATAACACGGTGGTCACAGCATGATCCAAAATACTATGTGTGCACGAGGAGTGCATAGTGTTCCTGAAACAAATGTGTAAAAAATTTGATTAAAAAGTGTAAAAATAGTGTAGAAAAGTATCTATGTGTTCCCAAAAGGGGACTACATGGGGGAGTGTGTATGAAGCAAAACCAAGCAGAGGGAGGAAAAAACATACCAAGAGATGGTAACTGAGCTCCCAGCGAAAAGGGTGACCTGTGTGTAGGATCGATGTGTGGTTCCTTGTGATTGAGTCATGCAAATGAACCATCGGTTGCTCCAAGGCTACTATTTACTCCCATTCCCAGGCGGGGCCCCATCAACGTCATGCCTGATTGGCCACTC
The DNA here is from genome assembly GCA_029206835.1 of Rana muscosa. NCBI lineage: Eukaryota > Metazoa > Chordata > Amphibia > Anura > Ranidae > Rana > Rana muscosa. The sequence goes on from CM055127.1 coordinate 386,386,995, forward strand.
TACACAAGGGAGGCGGGGAGGGGATTCCCAGCTGCGTGTGATGGAGCCATCAGCAGTGGGTCCCAGCCCATTCTCGTACATGGTCAGGGATGGAAAAAGACATAAAATCAACGTCGATGACGGCGCTAATGCGGCATTGAAGCATGACGTTGATGCGCAGGAGGCCAGGCCCCCGCCCCCATCAAAGTGTGGGGGGGGGGGAACGTGTTTTATAAAGTGTGTGTGTCAGGTCACATCCATTTACTGTATACCAAATATTTGGGTGGAAGACACCCGTTTACAGTGACCTGTCACACCTAACATACTTTATCAACTTCTGTTCATCGCCCTATACTGGGCCATAACAGTGCTCAGCAATTTTTTATTAGATTAATTTCTTATTTCAAATAGATCCGTATGCCATTATTTCCCTATGTATGGCCTCCAACCCATTATCCTTTTCAGACCACTTCCCAAACCCTTGTCTGGTTCAGCTTCGGTTTGAGGGGGGGTCGGTGTTTTCTCTGGCTCTGGGGTTGCGATGTGCAGCAGCCCGTCCCTCCCCCCACCCTTTGGTGGGGGCGGGGCCTGGCCTTCTGCGCATCGACGTCATGCTTCAACGCCGCATTAGCGGCGTCATCGAGGTCGATTTGATGTCTTTTTCCATCCCTGACCAAGTACGAGATGGACGCGGACCCACTGCTGATGGCTCCACCACACACAGCTGGGAATCCCCTCCCTGCCTCCCTTGTATAGAGTGGCCAATCAGGCATGATGTAGATGGTGCCCCGCCTGGGAATGGGAGTATATAGTAGCCTTGGAGCAACCGATGGTTCATTTGCTTGACTCAATCACAAGGAACCACACATCGATCCTACACACAGGTCACCCTTTTCGCTGGGAGCTCAGTTACCATCTCTTGGTATGTTTTTTCCTCCCTCTGCTTGGTTTGGTTTCATACACACTCCCCCATGTAGTCCCCTTGTGGGAACACATAGATACTTTGCTACACTATTTTTACACTTTTTAATTAATCTATTTTTTGACACATTTGTTTCAGGAACACTATGCACTCCTCGTGCACACATAGTATTTAGGATCATGCTGTGACCACCATGTTATGCTCTGGTCACTGTTCTCCGTCTTTGGAGGGTTCCCCCGTCTCAACCCTGGGGGAAACATCATGCCCGTACCCCCGTTTTCATTGGCAGATACAGGACTTGGCCTTGAGGTTGTGCAGTAAGTTTCCCAATTTGTCTCCACCTTGTTGGGACATAGTCTCTCTGTCCTCCCTTATTCCAAGGGCATTATCATTAACCCATCTATTCTCCTTTCCAGTATATTACTTCATAACACTCTTGATGAATGGCTGTAATGCCAAGAAATGCGTAGAGTGCCACTAGATGCCAACAGTTACTTGTCTCTATTACATATGTCTTTCAACCAATTTATTTTACCATGTATATTTGCCATGTCTATTTTCATTGCATGCTATGAGCAGCATATTTAGTGTAAGTCTTGTGACTACCTATCTATTTTATACAAAATATCTGATATGTATTCTAGATTGTAAGGCCCCTTTCACATGGACGGCAAAATTGCCGCAGTAAAAAGCCTGTTTTTTGTTCTTTGAAATTCAAGGCTTCAGGCAATGCGATTAGCTGCATTTGTACATTGCGATTACCTGCGTATACGTGCGTTTATTTGCGGTTGCGTTTAGCTGCGGTTAGTTATTCCCATAGCAACCTGTTTATTTTATTTTTTTTGTCCCTTGGATCTAACCATGATGCATTTCGGTCCTCTGCCATCTATTTCTTTGTTCACTTGCTGAGTGTGTGTTGGAGTTTAGAGGTGAGAGGAGTGATCGGTGTGTTGTGCCTGAGATTTGCAAAAATGAATGCAAATATGATGAGTTTGCTGGCGATGCTCATGTTGCTGATGATGAGGATGAAGAGGAGAAGACAGATCCAGTCTAGGCGACGTCCCCGCCGTTACTGGGTCCATCCCCTAACCTCACAGCGTCTATCAATTGGCTACTTTGCCCTCATGTTCGGTGAGCTGCGGACCCATGGGGACAAGTTCTACAATTATACTCGGATGTCCGTGGCAAGCTTCGATGAGCTGTTGGAACTCTGTAGAACACGCCTGAGCAGAACCAGGACCAACATGAGAAGAAGCATTAGTGCAGAAGAGCGGCTGCTACTTACTTTAAGGTAGGTTTTCCATATCTTTAACAGATGCTTTAAATTCATGTACATGCAGGTGTACCAATATTATTGACAATAGTGTGTATGTATGTTCTTGCATAATATATAGCTATAAATATATGTGTCTTTTTTGTATTGCAGATACCTTGCCACTGGTGCCAGCTTCACCTCCCTTCATCATCAGTTCCTAATGGGAATTTCTACTGTATCGACAATAGTCCATGATACATGTCAAGTTATATGGGAAGAGCTGAAAAGCAGTGTCATGCCGGAACCAACATCCAGTCTGTGGGAGGAAATATCTGAGGAGTTTTGGGAGAAGACCAACTTCCCAAATTGCATTGGGGCTTTAGACGGGAAACATATCCGTCTCATCAAGCCACCAAACTCTGGTTCCCGTTATTTCAACTATAAAAAATATTTCTCCATTGTCCTCCTGGGGCTCAGTGATGCCAACATGCGGTTCATTGCTGTGGATGTGGGAGCTTACGGGAGTTCTGGAGATTCCAGAATTTTCCGTAATTCTATGATGGGCCAGCGATTGGAAAATAGTGAATTCAATGTGCCACAGTCAAGGCCTCTTCCTGGTACTGCTGTGCCGGATCTTCCTTTTGTTGTGCTGGGAGATGAGGCATTTGCCTTATCCACCCACCTTCTCAGGCCCTATACGAGGCATGGTCTCACTGACAGGAGGCGCATTTTTAATTACCGTCTCAGTAGAGCCCGGAGAATGGTGGAGTGCGCATTTGGCATTTGCACTGCCAAATGGCGTGTTTTGATGACAGCCATGCACCTAGAAGTGGATCATGCGGTCAATGTTGTTTTGGCATGTTGTGTTCTCCACAACTATTTGAGGGGTAAGGAGATCGTGCCCACCGAATCCCCGTTAGCGTTACCTGTTTCCGCAGAACACAGAGGTCGTGTTACTGCCACTCGTCCCACGAATCAAGCTCTACAAGTGCGTGAGGATTTCACAGATTTTTTTTTGACAGAGGATGGACAGCTCCCATGGCAATATGACCATTTGTAAAGAGATCTTTGTTAGCCATGTTATATCAACCTTATATTACAGTTTATTTGTTCTTGAAATAAAGTAGTTGACAATTTTTTACAATTAAATTGTTTTTATTTTTATATCTTTGCCATGTTAAATAACAAAAAGGTAGAAAAAATAGACAAACCTTACAAAACATTGAATGCTTGCATGTATACAAAACTATTTTTTCAATTCCTTAGGAATATAGAGAATTTTCTTCTATTTTCAAGTATAAATTGACTCTGTACCCCCCCCCCCCTAAAATATAGAGTATTTCTAAAGTGCTGTTAACCATATGTTTGACTATATGTGGACACTGTGAGTGCAGTAAACAGCTTTGAAACATTTTTTCACAACTTTACGAACTGTTGTGTAGCGGCTGTTTGATAACAATGTCCAAATGTAAGCAAAGAATTTAAAAAGGTTTTTTAGTGCTTAAAGCTGACCATACACCTATAGATTATCTGCATAATGTCTATGATTAGATGGAATTATATTTGTCCATGTACACTGCACTGTGTAGATGGGGGGGAGGGGATCTCCCACTGGGCCAAGCTTCAGTATCTTGCTAGTCGTCCGAGTAGCAAGATATGGAAGCTTGGAACACTGGGAGATTCTTACATCTGCACAGTTTAGCGGAGATGGAGGAATCTGTTCCACTTTTTCCATCTGAACATAGAAAAACATAAGATAACCTATAGGTGTATGGCCAGTCTGCTGAGGCATGGCCCCATAGAGAAAGTGTCAAAACCCTAACCTTCGTCACCTTAATTTTGATTTCGCCATGTATGCTGCACTGTGTAGATTGGGGGATCTCCCACTGGGCCAAGCTTCAGTATCTTTCTAGTCGGCCATGCTGGCTCTCAACCTAAACAATGCTTTGGTACTGTGAGAGCCAGCGTGGCAGAGTAGCAAGATATGGAAGCTTGTAACAGTACAGTACAGTTTCTTACATCCGTACAGTTCAGCGGATATTGAGGTAGGTATCAATAAAATTCAAGTAACAAAACATAAAAAAATTAAACAGTAATATAACAAATTAAAAGGTCAAAACTACAAGTTTTCATACACCGGATAAGGGGGACGCAGGGAAGAGTGGCTTGGTTCAGTGCCAACATCTATGGGTGATCCTGATCCTGATTGGGAAGATGAGGGTGAAGTAACTGGGTGTGGCTGCACGTGCATCCTTTGATAACCAGGATTAGGTGGGTAAGGTGTATACATCGGTGGGGGTCCTGCATAAGGATTAATGGCAGGTGTTGTGTCATGGAACTGCTGATTGGCCATTGGTCGACTCAAAGAGCCACTGGGTGAATTAAAACCCATAGCCCATGGCTGAAATTTTGGATATGGGCGTTGCTCTTTGCAAGCGGATACAATATACGTTAAATAGGCATGTATATCCACCCCTGACCTCAGTGCGCTTATCAGGAGGAATCTCCCTGACTACACAAAGCAACATTCTCAAAAACATAACATCTGGGTCTGAGATATTGAGAAATTCATCATCTTTGGCCTGGTTTTGCGATTGGTTTCTCATTTCAGCTATAATACGGTTAAAATATTCCTCAAAAGGTGTCTCTTGTTGAGTACGTTTTTGACGGCTGGTGGAAGTAGACTGTCCTCTCCTACCTACATTTGCCTGCAAATAGATCAAATATATAGATTATGCTTCTGATGTTGAGATCACACTTACATAATAATAAACATGATGCTTGCACAATTATTAAAGTCGTGTCCGAGCTTGCAACACCTGTTTTCAGTAGATCAGACACAGGCACTTGTTTTAGCCCCGAAAACCTGTTGTGACTGTATTGGCAGCCAGAAGACCACCAAAACTGTTTTTACAATGTTTCAGTTCATGAATGAAGAGAAGCCGCTGTCTTCTCTCCATTCATTTTCAGCGCAGCGGAGGCTGCTGAGAAAGGGACTGGGGAATCTGTGTCCCTAGTCCCATTCCCTGTCTCAAAGGGAAGATGTCAGAGGTCTTTAAAGACCCCTGATATCTCACGAAAGAGAGGGCTGAAAAAAAAAAAGAATAAAATAAAAATTAATTGTAAAAAAATACAAAAACTAAAAGAAAACACACATTGACACTGCCCCCCCCCCCCATTAAAAAATGAAAGCATTGTAAAAAAAATAATTGTAAAAACCATCATTGTGACGTTTTGAAAGTACATACCACAGGTTCTTCACTGGATGGTTGATATTCTTGGGATGAAAGTGACTCTGAATTGGTTTCTTGACTGGTGTCTGCGTCATCTGGTGACGAACTTTCACGTCTTGCGCTTGCTCTCTCAGGAACACTTAAAACAGTTCTAATAATAACAAAATTACAAGTTTAAAAATAACATGAATACTGTCATGTGTACACTACAGAATAGCCCTCTATATAGAGCAGGGTGGGTTTAGACACCTTTCACACTGGAGCGGTGACGCAACCAAAAATCCTGATAGCAGCATCCTTGGAGTGGTGAAGGAGTGATGTGTATACCGCTCCTACACCTCTCCAGCCCACTCAAATCATTAGGACAGTGCGGCTATACTGCCCACAAATTTGTTAAAAGTAAAATATATAATATATATACTTACGAGCGCATCTCGGTGGTGCGCCTCAAAAAAGACAAAGCCTCTGCATGGGGGTTAGCCCTGCGACGAGTTGAGGGTGCTCCGCTTCTCTCCGCAGACTTCTCTTCATTAACATCTTTCTTGTACCGGTCACGTAGGGACCTCCAACGTGTATAAACCTCTTTTCCTGCAATATATATATCAAACATAACGCATGTTAGGAAAAGTCGAGAGAGTTCTGCTCAACCCCCCCCCCCACCCTAGAAAAAACTTAAGGGAAGACACCAACTATTTAATTTCCCATTTTCAAATTAGGTTTGTTTGCAGCATTGCATAATTGTCAGTGACGCAGTGCTGGATCGCTAAAAAATGGCCTGGTCATTTAGGGGGTACATCTTCTGTTTGTGGTTATTATGGGAAACAGCTATGATACATGTGTACCCTGCTTCATAGACACAACAAACATTGCACTCACCTCGGTTATCCTGCTCAGTGGCAGACATATTGTCCCAGTTCGGTGTGACAAATTTGTATACTTCCTCCCACTTGGATCTCTTCAACACTCGATCGGCATATCCTGGGCATTCTGAGTCCCATAACTCTGGTCGGGAATGCACAAGGGATATTATGGCCTCATGTGATATATCTCGTGCCGCCATGCTGCCTTCTCCTCTTTCCAATATCCCTCTGAACTTCCTGTGTCATTTCCCAGGTACACCTACTGGTTATGATGCGCTTCCGGGTGATTTTTTTTTTCTCACGCTGCTATCCGCAGCTGACTCAAAAGACTGCGATTACATGCGGTTGTTTGCAGATAGCTGCGCTACATCGCACCTGGACGCATTCAATTCTATTTTTTCTATTCGCACGGAACCGCATGTAACGAAATCGCAGCTAAACGCTGTGTGTGAATGGGGCCATAGGAAAGCGTTGTGTGCTTTTAGCTGCGGTAGAAAAATAGAAAATCCGCAGCTAAAAGCACCATTCTATCCGTCCGTGTGAAAGGGGCCAAATAAATAAATCATGTACTGTAACTTCATTTCTATGTTATGATTTTCATCTGACATGGCATTCCCTTATTTAAAGTCCCACAAATTCTTCCTACCATTGGTGTGCGCAGCCTATTGCATTAGGGTGTGCACCCTTAAGCTCAAACACACGTGTGTGTGTCTCTACATATATATGACCCTGGCACATTGATCTGCCTGCTGGCACAGTGAAAGAGAAGAACATAAACACTTCTCTTATGGCAGAGCTGGTAAGAGGGAGATCTTTCCCATGTTCCTGCTGCTACACAGAGTGATAACACTAATGCACATGGGGTGATTAGGGTGTGCCTGGGCACACCCGGCACACACTGTGCGCATGCCTATGCTTCCTACCTACCTACCAAATCAGAGATGGAGGCCGCCATGTGTTTTATAAAGTGTGTGTGTGTCAGGTCACATCCATTTACTGAACATCGTCTTAACGGTTTTTATTGGTGTGGTGAAGGTTATAATCTTGTACTTTTCATAATTTGTATTGGAATTTAATACATTTGTATGATTTGTTTCAAATTTCCCCGTGTCAATGCCACTCAGTCTGTTTTATGTAACCACCAGATTTGACCCCGATACTCTATTGGGGTCTTTTGATTTTTGACATGGTTACTTTAATGTCTCATTTTCATCAAGGCAATGTGTATATACATTATGCCATTCTTTAACAAACATGTATTGTGTTAAGGCAGTCGTTCAAATGAATGCAGCAAAAGGCACCAAAAAAAAAAAAAAAGTGCATGTACCATTTATGACAACGCAGCGTACATCAGTTGGCAAGTTGTTTTGGGGTGCTACTAGCACAACTTCACACCAACCGGTAATTACGCACATTATGTTAACACGTGCTTTAAGCCCTTGGAAGTTTGACAAATTATGGTCTGACCTGACCTAAGGTGTTTCCCCAATAATCTCTGATTTAGAATTTTGTACATGATCTGGCACTAGTGGGTATACCCTTTCCATTTGCTCCATCTTCCTCCTTCTCAGCTGTCTTTTCATAAGTTGCTTCTGCCCCCCCCCCACCTAACTCCATCTCGATATGATCATAAGTAAAGTACAGGATGACCTTTTCTGCAGGGTGGGAGGTCTTTTTCTTTGGTACTATAGTGTGCAATGTACTCATGACTGTCATGCCTAACTTTCTCCCGCTGTGTACTAGTTCCGTGGTGGTTTCGTTTGCCTGTCATAAAGATGCTCTGTATGTACGCCCTCTTGTTAAATACTGTACTAGAACATGGATTGTACTCAGTTATGCTGTATTGCTTGTTTGAAAATAAAGTACTTCTGTTTTGTAAGAACAAAGCAAAAAAACATGTGCTTTAAGGAGCACAAAGCAATAGTTTGAATAGGCCACAAAGGTGCACTCGAGCTGAAAACTGAAATGAAGTCTCAGTTTCTCAAAGTGTCATCCAGGCAACTCTGTAGTGACTCAGTTCACTGCTATTCCACTAGGATGTAGACTCTAATGACTATGGCCACCTTATTACACAAGGATGTAGGCTTTGTGAGGCAGCAGGCTATGGATGCCTAATTGGTAAGGACATAGGCTATGGATGTCCTAGTACAAGCAAGGTATCACCATCCCACCTCAGTAGTGAACAGTGGTGGACGGACCAACTGCCTGATGGTGCTTGAATAGTTCTGGCAACAATGTCGCTCGACAGAGCCAGTAGCATGCAACCAATAGAGTCTCTTCTGTCTTTTGTTTCTCAAGTAAGTAATCTATAATCTTTGTTGCTGTCTGCAGGGGGGGGGCAATTTCTTTCTCGTACATCACGGGACACAGAGCGACATAGTCATTACTAATGGGTTATATAGATACCGTCAGGTGCTGGCACTGGCAACTTCCAAAAGCGGAAGTACCCTCCCCTATATAAGCCCCTCCCATCCGGGAGCACCTCAGTTTTTTGCCAGTGTCTAAGGTGTTGGCCAAGAAGAAGTATGTGTTTTTCACTGAGCTTGCGTACAGGTTCTTTTGGGCCTCAGTAAGCTATTCCGGATCCGACCAAAAAAGCTTCATAGCTAAACGGTCGGTACCCGGGCCTTGCAGAGAAGAGCAAGGTTTTGCCTGTAATGCTTCTCTTAGGAGAGCTGGACCCTGGGATCCAGAGCTCTGGTCATACCCACGACCAAGATGTTTTCTGTGCAGGGTGCTATACAGGTCCAGGGGAGTGGAATCCTTGGGAACCCGGTCCCTGAAGGTTTGATTACAATGCCTGCCGTGATAGGTGAAGTTTGGGCTTTTGTGGACCAAACAAAGTCCTGCGGCGGGGAACAGGTAAGTGGGGGCCCCCAGGAACTTGGTTCTATTGGGGGACCCCCAAGCCTAATTTGTCTTTCTGTCTGTTACCTAATGGTATTCCCGCAAAATTCTGTGCATGCCTGTAACTACTAAAAAAATGTAATAATTTTTAATGGTGGTCAAGAAAAAAAAAAAAAAAAAAAATTTTTATATATATTTAAGATATTAGACTGCGGTACCTGTGTTTGTCCACTAGAGGCCGCTGTGGAATGTTTTCTTGTCATGTGGACTAGTTTCTTCTCAGCAGAGCAAGTCCAGGCAGATGGTGAGTTCTCTTATGGGAAACTGCTTCCTCTGCCATGTTGCAATGCTCGTCCATCCCCCGGCCTGCGGCAAAGAGGGGCCCTGGCTCTTGTCCCTAGTCTCCATTTTTCAAAATTAGCGCCGAAGGCGCACGTGGCCGCGCGCGTGCACGCGCCTCTATATATAGAGGTGAGCCAGGAAAGGGGCGGAGCCTGGGGGATGACGCTCTGTGTGCGCCGCAGCGCTTCTGCGCATGTGCGGGCATCCCAGCATGTAAAAACCACAGTTTTGTGTGGTGAGCTGGCTATGAAGTACAGAGACAGAGCTGGCAACATTTAAAAAAAGGGCATACAGCAAGCGGTTGATACAGGCATCCCCTAGAAAGGCACATTAGTAGACACCAACTGTGATATAGCAGCAATTGTGCTAGACTATTCTCAGTAAAAGTGGTGTATTACGGCTGGAATACCTCAGCTTTAGGCTTAGGAATATGCCGTCCAGAAGCTCCGGAACTGAATCTTCCAGGAAGCGAAGGGGGTCTCATCGGGCTCGGAGGATCTTGGGCATACTTCTGCTGCACCAGTCTCCCCTGAAGTTCAGAGGTAAGTGACCGTAGAGACCCCGCAGGGGTACTTGGTACTGTGGCTGTCCTCAGTTCACCTGCTCCTGTGTATGTAACAGAGGAGGTTTTTTCCTCAGCTCTGGGAGGATTAGAGAGAGATTGTCAACATTTATCGCTGCCTCCCTGTCAGGGAAAGCACGCCCGATCTCCGTCTCCTCCTTCAGAGTGCCTGTTAGCAGAGCAACAGTCCCATACAGGGATCGACCTGCCTGAAGGGGATCAGGATGAGGTTGATTCTGTTATAGAGGAATCAACAGTGGGGGAACCTTTTCTCAGCATCTCAAGCTGAAAGATTATGGGTTCAGTCTCTGACTAACATGGTCCGATCAGCATTTAAAAATGCACCTTGCGGAACCATCAACCACTACTGTATCCTCGTTGGGGTCGCTAGAAGCCCCCAGACTGTTTGTTCTTTTCCACTTCACCCTTTACTGAAAGGGCTCATTTACCAGGATTGGGAACGTCCTGAGAAAATATTTATTCCCCCAAGAGATTTCCGGTGGTCTATCCCATGGAGGATAAGTTCATCAAAAAATAAAAAATAAAAAATGGAAGGTCCCTACAGTGGACGCAGCCATCTCTTGTATGTATAAATCACTGACATGTCCAGTGGATAATGTCCAAATGTTCAAGAACCCAATAGATAAAAGATTGGAGTCCTTATGAAAATCTGTTTGGTGATACAACCAGCAGTAGCAGCTATTGGGGTCTGCTAAGCAGTGAAGGATCAGTTGAAACAGGTCTTGAGGGACTTGACGGATCAGCAGGCCCTTGCCCTAGCTGATCTACCTAGAGCCTTAGGCTTTGCGGTTGACGCCATAGAGGATTCAGTCCATCAGGCCTCCCGCCTTACGCTGTCTATAGTACATATGCGTAGGCTCCTATGGCTCAAAAACTGGTCTGCTGAAGCTCCCTGTAAAGAATGGCTGGTTAGCGTCCCATTTCATGGTGAACGCTTATTCAGGGAAAACCTGGACAAATATATCCAGAAAATTTCCAGCGGTAAAAATACGCTCTTGCCGGTTAAAAACAGAGTTAGAGGTCCCTCTTTAAGAGGCCTGCTTCTCCAGTCCCTGGGGCATCGGCTGTGTAACAGTTCCGACGGCCTCCTCGGTCAAATCCCGGGGGTAAAAAACAGGGACAGTAGCAGGGTAATGAGAAACCCTGGGTCAGGGGAGGTACAAAACCTCCCCCAAAGTTAAATTCATTGAAGCCCCCACTCAGTCGGGTGGGGGGAGGACTCCAGTTGTTCGCAAGAGACCTGGCGGGACACGATCAAGACAGATAGGTGCTCTCCGCAGTAGGTTTGGGATACAGTTTGGAGTTAAAAGACTCTCCTCCTTCCCATTTTTGAGGTCAAACGTGCCAAGGGATCCCCGGAAGAGAGAGTCCCTCCTGTTGGCACTAGAACAACTATTGCTCCAAGGAGTAATTATGGAGGTTCCCCTGGAAGAATGAGGGTTCGGGTTTTACTCAAACCTCTTTACAGTCCCGAAGCAAACGCGGACGGGAGGCCCATATTAATTCTAAAAGGGCTATACAAATTCCTGTATATCAGGACTTTCCGATGGAGTCGATCCGATCGGTGGCCACTGCCCTACAAGGGGAGGATTGGTTAGCCACGATCGACATCAAAGATGCTTATTTGCACATTCCCATCTTTCCAGTCCACCAAAAATTTCTACGCTTTGCAGTAGAAGGGCGCCATTTTCAGTTCAGAGCCTTACCCTTCGGTTTGGCCACAGCACCACAAGTGTTTACAAAAATTCTGGCCCTTTATTGGCCAATCTAAGAACACAAGGTGTAATGATAATGGCATATCTGGATGACTTGTTGCTGATAGACCACTCAGTGAAAAAACTAGACGTGGTCGTTCACAAGACAATCAAGTATCTGGAATCTCACGGTTGGATTATCAACCGAGACAAGTCAGCCCTAAAAACCAGTCAAAAGTCTGGAATACTTGGGGCTAAGGTTGGATTCAGGCCAGAGAAAAATATTCTTGCCTCGAGGAAAGGTGTTGTCTTTGAAAGATTTGATCCACTTTGTGGGTACAAAAAAGACAGCCGTCCATACGCCTGTATATGAGGCTGCTGGGAAAAATGGTGGCATCATTCGAAGCAGTACCCTACGGTCAATTCCATTCAAGGAATTTGCAAGGGGCCATACTGTCAGCCTGGAACAAAAAAGTTCAGGCCCTAGACTTACAATGTCCTTGTCCCCTTCCGTTCGCAAGAGCCTCCGTTGGTGGTTGGTTCCCCAGAATCTGGAAAAAAGGAAATCCTTCAGTCCGATTTCTTGGAAGGTGGTCACTACAGATGCCAGCCTTATAGGCTGGGGAGCAGTACTGGAGCAATAGTCTCTCCAGGGCAGATGGTCGGATGCAGAAAAGGCCCTGCCCATCAATCTCTTAGAGATACGAGCAGCCCGGTATGCCCTAGTAGCATGGACATCCAAACTCCAAGGGTCCCCTGTCAGAATTCAATCAGACATTGCCACAGCAGTGGCATATATCAATCATCAGGGGGGCACCAGGAGTCGTGCAGCCCAGAGGGAAGTAAATTACATCCTGAAATGGGCAGAAAAATATGTCCCAGCCATATCTGCGGTATTCATTCCAGGAGTGGAGAATTGGAAGGCGGACTTTCTAAGTCGCCAGCAATTAGGCCCAGAGGAAGGGTCCCTTCACCCCGAGGTTTTCTGGACAATATGTCAGCGGTGGGGAACATCGGATGTAGATCTTCTAGCATCCAGATTCAACGCAAAGGGGGACAGGTTTGTCTCTCGGACAAGGGATCCCCTAGCTTGCGGCTCGGATGCCCTAGTGTTCCCTTGGGATCAGTTCAAGCTGATATATGCATTCACACCGCCACAATGGTTACCTCGATTACTCCGCAGAATCAGGGTAGAAAAGAAACCAGTGATTCCGGTGGCTCCAGCGTGGCCTCGAAGAGCGTGGTACGCGGAGATTGTAAAATTTCAGTGGGGAGTCCTTGGACTCTCCCACGTTGTCCGGACCTGCTTTCGCAAGGACCGATATACCACCCTTCCTTACCAGCCCTAGGTTTGACGGCCTGGCTATTGAAGCCCACATTCTAAAAAAGAGAGGGCTCTCTAATGCTGTGGTATCTACCATGATCAATGCCAGGAAGCCGGTATCCAGGCAGATCTACTATAGAATCTGGAAGGCGTACATCGCGTGGTGTGAGGCCAAGAAATGGCATCCACATAAGTACGTAATAGGTAGGATTCTGGACTTCCTACAGTGGGCTGTAGATAGGAAGCTTGCCTTGAGTACTATCAAGGGTCAGATTTCGGCCTTGTCAATATTTTTTCAAAGGCCCTTGGCTTCGCATTCACTAGTCAAAGCCTTTATACAAGGAGTGATGCGTATTAGTCCTCCGGTTAATATTCCCATATGTCCATGGGATCTAAACTTGGTTCTGTCGGTTCTACAGAAACAACCATTTGAACCATTACAGCATATTTCCTTGGTGCTTCTCACCAGGAAATTGATTTTTCTAGTAGCCATTTGTTCGGCTAAAAGAGTATCGGAATTAGCAGCTATGTCCTGTAAGGAGCCATATCTGGTTATCCATAAGGACAGAGTAGTGTTACGTCCTCATCCAGCCTTTCTTCCTAAGGTGGTATCGAGTTTTCATTTGAACCAAGATGTGGTTCTTCCTTCTTTTTTCCCCAAACCTACTTCGGTAGAGGAAAAGTTATTGCATTCTTTGGATGTAGTAAGAGCAGTTAAAGCTTATCTAAAAGCCACTGCTCAGATTTGCAGAACGGATACTTTGTTTATTCTGCCGGAAGGCCCCAGAAAGGGTCAGGCAGCGTCAAAATCTACTTTAGCCAAGTGGATTCGACAGGTCATAATACAAGCCTATGGCTTGAGAAGTAGACCACCTCCGTTCAAAGTTAGGGCGCACTCCACGAGAGCAGTTGGAACTTCATGGGCAGTGCATCACCAGGCCTCCCTGGCTCAAATCTGTAAGGCCGCAACATGGTCTTCGGTACACACGTTTACTAGGTTCTACCAGGTGGACGTTAGAAGTCAGGAGGATGTCGCCTTTGGGCGCAGTGTGTTGCAGGCCGCAAAAGATCCTCATGTCTGATAGCGCTCAGCTTATATATGGTGTATCCCCCCCCTCATTTGGCATTGCTTTAGGACATCCCATTAGTAATGACTATGTCGCTCTGTGTCCCGTGATGTACGAGAAAGAAAATAGGATTTTTATAACAGCTTACCTGTAAAATCCTTTTCTTGGAGTACATCACGGGACACAGAGCTCCCGCCCCTCTTTGGGGACACTTATTGCTTTGCTACAAAACTGAGGTGCTCCCGGATGGGAGGGGCTTATATAGGGGAGGGTACTTCCGGTTTTGGAAGTTGCCAGTGCCAGCACCTGACGGTATCTATATAACCCATTAGTAATGACTATGTCGCTCTGTGTCCCGTGATGTACTCCAAGAAAAGGATTTTACAGGTAAGCTGTTATAAAAATCCTATTTTTTCTCACTGGACACCAATGTAAAGCTGGCCATTCACTAAGATTTCTCTCTTTCAGCCCATCCACGCTAAAGAGTGTAGATGGAGAGTCAATTCCACCATCCTCGCTAACAAGCATTGCCCTATCTGATTGGATTGAATCTTTACTGTTCCATCTGATTGGTTGTAGCCACTGTTCAAGTGACAATTGAATTTTGGCCAATTCTTTAGAAACAATATCAAATACACTCCGTGTACAGCCAGCTTTAGGAGCATTCTTTCCATTGGTTACCAATGTAGTGGTGCATTTTTTTCACTGACCAACGGTGTTCGAGGACTTTTTTTCTCCACCTGACCATCAATCCTTCAGACTATCAATTGAAGGATGTCAGGCAGGAGGATGCTGACAGGACAACCCTTGGCTTGAATTTTGGCAACTTCATCAGGAACTGGAAGAGATACTCTCCATGCTTAGAAAACTTTAGCAGCATTCTCCCCATTGGCTACCAATAAAGCGGTGCATTCTTTCCCAAACCGCCATTCGTCAGAGGACTTTTTTTTTCTCCTCTTTACAATATTTTAAGGGCGCACCTTTCTCACTGGCCCACAGGCTGCTTCTTTTCTGGCCATATTTATTTTATTTCATTGTTATTCCTGAAAATCATTTTGTCGTATAGAGAAGGGGGGAATGTAGAAACATATTTTCTCTGAGCTTCAAATACGCTAAGTACACCACATTCTTTATTCTTCTATTTATCTCTTATTGTTATACTTACTAATCACACAAAGGTGCCAAGAGCTGCAGATATTTTTTTCAGGGGTTTCCAGAGACTTGAAAATTATTTAAGGGGCTCCTGCAAGGTCACATTGTAGAGAAAGGATGCACTAGGAAGTTGGGTGGAATAATGCCACTAATCTTGCATGACTGAATTTTTTTATGTATATTTTTTTTCCACCAAAAAAATGGAATTGCTCTTTAAGGGCTTAGTTTAGTTTTTTTTGCACAGTTTCACACCTGATTTATGTTATGTATCCTCACTGCATGGTAATCTCTGTGTGTGTCATTGCTGAACTTTACTCTGATTTATTGCATGTTATTGAAGCCAGGTGTAATTGACCTCACTTCACATTTTCTTATTGGAAAAGCTAAGATTGGTTCTGTGATGTTTTTGTCCATGGTAGTTTTCGAAGCAGATGCGCTTTAATTTTGCCCTTGCCCTAATTTCCACAGGTTTGAGAAACATATAGCTTTTTGGGACTCCCATGCAAAGTGAAGGTATTCCTCTGATGAAGCAGAAAAGAAAGTGACGACTATTGTCTGCTGCTGTGAGTCAATAGTTTGCACTATTTGTAAAATATTTTCAATTGTTGTTTCTTCCATTATTGATTTCCTTTACAGTAGACAGTGTAAGAAGCAGTTTCTGTATTTTTGGAGATAATCCATGTAACAGCCTCCTGTGCTATGGGGGTCTATTTTTTCATTCAAGTTTCAAACGTGTTCAGAATGCTGCAGAGCAGCCACTTAGCACAGGACCCAGAAGCAAGTGGAGAACATTGGAGTGGCAGTGTCTACTTCAGTGATTTCCAGCATCCATGGGTATTGGCCAGATGTGGTATATACATAGTTACATTAGTTCAAGCTGGATCAATGTAACTTTGGATAAAAAATCCACACCTGGAATTCCTGCCAGAGCTGATTTTGCATTTTTTTGCACACATTTAGAAAATTATTTTAGTCCTACAGGTTATCAGTGTAGTGTTACACAGGAACTCTGGTGCTAAAATGATAGCTCTTGCTTTGTTGTGTGCCGCAATATGTCACGTGTATCACAATCCATGTTTTCGTGTGTAGGTGCCACAGACGCTTACTTTCATGTTTGTATGTGCATGTATGTGTCTGTGTGTGTGTGGAGGAAGGGGGGGGGGGGATTTTATGTGCTTGAGTGTAATTTTTTATTTTTTTGTGGTGACAGGTTCTCTATAATAAGACATCAGGGGTCTAAAAGAATGAATGAATTGAATGCAGATCGCACTGCATTAAATTGTCCTCAAGCCATACAGGCCACGGAAAGTGACACGGGGACTAGGAAGTGATGTTTTACATACCGCTTCTGGGTCAGCAAGAAAAAGGGAAGGAGAGCGGACAGACGCATGGTCACTCTGCCCCCCCCCGCCTACTCTAGCCAGCAGCACCCATCATGATGGTCCTGGTGTCCTGATGAGTGCACGCAGCTCGGGATACATGGCAGGGGGCACATGTGGGGAGTTTGGAAGCAATTAAGCGGTTGCAGTCGGGTTGCTTCCATCTGACAGCTGGTATTTGGCTAGTCAGATATACACACACTATGTGTAAAACCCTCTCTCCGCCAGGTCCAAACGACATATGAACCTGGAAGTAAAAGAGTTAAATAATACCTATCTTTTAGGACCCCTTCTCAGGACATGGATCACCTGCTGGTGGCACTGTGGTTCCCTGAGCTAAAGGGCACAGTTCCGGTGGCCACCAGCGGGCGTCTCCCAGCAGCTTGCAGATCCCAGATATTAGGGATACTTATGCTGGCTGATGGCAAAGCCTGGTACACACTATTCATTTTTTTTCCATTGAGCCTAGTGGGTTGAATGCAAAAAAAAACTGTTAGCTCTGATTGGATCTGCTGTACCAACCATCCAACGTTGGTACAACGATCTCCCCCACTGAGCTGTTGTTTTCTGTTGCCCCCCCCTGCCAGAACACTCTGACCAGCACCTTCAGACATTAGCTGCTGGTTTTCCAGCATGCTCGTCCGACCGGCTTCTGTCAGAAAGTAAAGTATTTTTTTAGTTAAAAATATCAAACATGTTATATTTACCTGCTCTGTGTAGTGGTTTTGCACAGATCAGCCCAGTTCTCCTGTTCTCGGGTCCCTCTTCTGTGCTCCTGGCCCCTCCCTTCTGTTGAGTGCCCCCACAGCAAGCAGCTTGCTATGAGGGCAGCTCTCTGTGTCCATTCTCCTCATTGGCTGACTGATTTTGATTGACAGCAGCGGGAGCCAATGGCGCCACGCTGCTGTCTCAGCCAATGAGGAGGGAGAGTCCCGGGCAGCCGAGACACTTGTGCAACATTGCTGGATCTAGATGGACCTCAGGTAAGTATGGGGGGGGGGGCTGATGCACATAACATGCATTAACATAAAAAACTATCTGTCTTTACAATCACTTTAAGCCTAGTACACCCAGCGGGCTGAAGGAAAAAACAAACAAACGAGGAGCTCGCTATATTAACTATCTGATGTTAGTACAGCGATCTCCACGCTGAGCTATTGTGTTCTGACAGGGGGACTGCCCTCCCGCCAGACACACTGGACAGCACTCGCAGGCATTGGCTGAGAGCGCTGATCAGATGCAGATCGAACGCTGGTTTTCCAGCATGCCTGTCTGGCTGGATTCTGTTGGACAGGATTTGGCCTGTGTGTACCAGCCCTTGGCTATATCCCTGTTTGCTGATAATCCTGATCCCTGCCTGATTTTGTGTCCCGTTACCCCACCTCTATTCCTCTTATCCCCAGTCCTAATCTTGCCCCGTTTATGTCAATGATTGTATATTTGAATATAATTGTACATAGTGTATCATAGTTAGGTTGTTGGTTTGGTTTCCCTGTCACATTTATTTTTCACTTTTTTTTTTTTATTGTGTCTGTATGTGTTGGATAAGTGTTGTGTGTATGGTTACACTTTATTTTACTCATACTTAGTCTGATTATAGTTGCCTAAGTACAGCTACACTGAACTGCTCATCCCTGTTGCCCCTGGATGCCCCAGTTAAAATAAAGTGAAGTGTAATAAATAAATCAATAAATAAGCGATTTGAAAAATTCATGAAAGTTCATAAAAAAACCATTAGAGTATACTTGTTTCATTCAGTACTGCACTTGGATGTTCTTTCATCACCTATGAATTTTCATGAACTTCTTCGATAACATATTTATTGATAGATTTTTTAGGAACATTCATGAACTTTCCAAATCACTAATATATGGATTTATTTATTACACTTCACTTTATATGAATTGTGTACTTAAAATGTATTCATTTATGGTGGTAGTTATATTATGTATTTTATAGAATTTTTGGTGGGTTCACATTATTTATTATTTGGCAGCGCAACACATTTGTTTTTGTGGCATTCTTTGTATTATTGTGTGTAGATACAGTGAGTGCTGCTGTCATTTGTTGATTTAATGTTTAGTGATTTTTGTAAAGCCCTGTACACACGATCGGTTTTACTGATGAAAACAGTCTGTTTTCATCGGACGAACCGATCGTGTGTGGGCCCCATCTGACTTTTTTCGATCGGTGAAAAAAAATAGAACGTTTTAAATTTTTCCGATGGGAAAAAAAACGATAGCAAATTCCGATCGTCTGTGTGGAACTCCATCAGAGAAAAAACCCACGCATGCTCAGACTGAATTTGGAGACAGGAGCGCTCGTTCTGGTGAAACTAGCGTTCATAATGGAGATAGCACATTCGTCATGCTGTAACGGACTGAAAAGCATGGAGACTGAAAAGCGCGAATCGGCTAACACCAAACTTTTACTAACACGTGGTAACACAAAATCAGCAAAAGCAGCCCAAAGGGTGGCGCCATTGGATTTGAACTTCCCATTTATAGTGCCGTCGTACGTGTTGTACGTCACGGCGTTTGGGACGGTCGGAATTTTGTCTGATGGTGTGTACGCAAGACTGATGGAAGTCAGCTTCATCGGAATTCCGATGGAAAAATCCATCGGATTTGATTCCATCGGAAATCCGATCATGTGTACAGGTCTTTATTGACACTTTAGCGCAGGATATTTTCCCCTTTTTTGTTATAGTCTTTTTATATGGCCTTGTTTACAAGGGCAATGATACCTGTAGAGCATGAACGAGACATTTTTTTGCAGTGTCTGTAACTTCCAGGGGCTCATACCTCCTAACCGTCCTGGATTTGCTGGGACCATCCTAAGATTTGAATTTAACTCTTCTTGTTAAAAAAAAAGATTTGAATTTAACAAAACCGTGCTGAATCCTTGAGCCCAGTGCAGGAACTGGCCTGACCAGTAACTGACCTGACAGAGCATGCTTGTGTGGACACTCGGAAAACCTAACCTGCATCTCTTGCGGTGTGTCTGGGGTACCACACTCCGCTATTTGCCCCTCCCTGTACAACACACTGCAGAGCGGACTGAAAACGCCTCCTCCTTGGCGCTGACATTCTCTGCGTGAGCTGCGCTGATGAGTTTATTATGGATAGAGACTTACAGGGGAGGGGGCACAGTGACTGGGATAGGGGGTGGAGGCAGATAACAGCAGTGTACACTTGGAGGAGTGATTTGGCAGGGCCAGTGGTACGAGGATATGTGCTGGGGGATGCTTTTGGAGGGGGGAGGACTTGTGCTAGAAGGGGGGGTTGGATTTGAAATCCCCACCCCACCTTCTAGCACAAATCCTTTCCCCTCCCAAACAGCCACCCTCACATATCTGCCCCCCCCCCACCTTCTAGCACAAGTCCTCTCCCCTCCCAAAGCACCCCCATTACATTTCCACTCCTCCACCACCCTACCTCCTAGCACAAGTCCACTGCCCTCCCAAAGTGCCCCCATATCACAAATTTGCCCACCCCCATCTTCTAGCACATGTCCACTCCCCTCCCAAAGCACCCCCAACTTATATCTGACCACCCCCCACACACTTTCTAGCACAAGTTCTCTCCCCTCCCAAAACACCCCCCTAGCACATATCTACCCCCCACTCCACCCCAACTTCTAGCAAAAGTTCTCTTTCTTCCCAAAGAGGCCCCAGCACATATACAAAGCCTGGGTTTTGTTTAACCATGCCCTTTAAGCCCCTCCCACTATAAAGCTCGATCACACCCACTTTTTGCTGCGGCGTGCATAGTGCCTCACAGGTTTTATCAGCTTTATGTCTACAATGTACCCATCTTCTGATGGCTACTTCCAGCAGGATAATGCACCATGTCACAAAGCTCAAATCATGTCATCTGATCGGATCGCTCGTGTGAAAGGGGTCAAAGGCAAATAGACTATTCACTTTGTAGAGGAATTTGCTCCAAGGCTTATTAATAAGGCAAGGCTGTGCTGACTTCATTCATCCAATAATGTGCAAGCAAATATGCTGTTATTTTATGTTTTATTCATGAGATTGGGTATTTATTGCAAAGCGAAACTTCACTACATTCACTAAGCTCTGGGGCTCATTCCGTTGCAAAGTGAACAGCCCATTTGCCTTTAGTAAATAAATCCCATTGAGCCATAACCTAAAGCAAGCCATAGATTAAGCATTTTTCTTCCCTGCAATCATGAGTATCAGGAAAGAAAATTGCTTGATTCCCCCATCACCACAGTCAGTGTTGATGGGGAATCCCTCCTGCTGTGCTGTTGTAGTCTGACAGCGGGAGGTTTCCCCACCATCAGAATACAATGATCAGTGCTGATGGCTATAGCCGCCAGCATTGATCGCACAAGAAAAACCAGAGAGGCTGGTTATACTGAAGTTGAGCGATGGACCAACTTCAGTACAACCAGCCTGCCCATAGATGGATCGAAAATTGTTTGTTTCCTGCTAAACCGGGCAAATTTCGATCAGTCTATGGCCGGCCTTACTGTATCCATGGGCTGTAAGGCTTCAAGAGATTTTACACACTTATTAATGGTTTTGTCATTTTTGACACTTCTCTACCTATCTGAATATCTCTGTAAAGTAAATAAAGAATAAATACCAAAACCAGCACATAGGAAAAGGGATATTCTTTTATTTGCAATTCGCACTTAATAATGTGTATGCAAATATATATATATATATATATATATATATATAAATTGCTATGGTGCTATTGATGTTTAAAAAAATATCCAATTAAATTAGATAAAATATTAGCATTTTTTTAAAATAAATAAGAGTGTAAACTGATGCTATTGACGACTACGATTAGATGCTTTGGGTCTATCTTTTTTGGACTTGATTGGTATAGGTTGCTTATGATGTTTTTTGGAATGTTCTACTTTTATCCACCCTCCATCATTAGTAACCTTGCTTTCTTCTCCATTAACCTCTTCTGTGGTTGGCACAGGCATCCCTGGTATGTGTCGAGTCTGATTTTGGCCCTTTCTATGAGGTTTGTAATCAGAAGTCCTTGCTTGATTTTGGGCTACTGTGTAGGATGTGTAATATTTCCCATTGCTTGCTTGGGGACTCTTTCCTCCACTTCTTTGTGTGGGTGAGCTATGAGCAGAGTTTTGGTGAAAATAGCTTCTCTTTGCCCTATACCGTGCCCTCTCTCTCTCAGAGGGACTATCAGAGGCTGTACTGGAAGCACTGCTGCCTTTAGAACCATGGAGAGACAGGGAGGACAAATTTGTAGTCAGTCCAATTTGGGTTGGTGATGAACTGCGTGAATAGGTGATAGGAGTAACTTGTAACGTGGAATTCACTCTCACTCGTCTGACAGCAGCGGCGTAGGATTCCTGGTTGTGAAGGTATGGTAAAATCTGTGACAGATTATTAAGGCTAGAGGACTGGGAACGAGGTAAGCCATTTAGATGCTGAGGAGACCTGTCCATCGCCATCTGACGCATTCTTAACATGTAGATCCACTGCCCATCAACACCTGTGGAAATGGAAATGTCATTAATGTCACAGTTAAAGAATATGTAAACCCAACATTTCATATTCCTGATATGTGCCTGCAGTACCATGTACTTGTATGAAAAGGTATCCTGTTCTGTTTGTATTGCTTCCTTTGAGTGACATCCCTGGTGTTCCTGTCAGTCCCTCTGCTTTCCTATTAAAAACTGACCACACTTAGCAGGAAAACACACAGTGGTCAGTTCCCTAGCTATGCTGGGAACTCAGCCTGCTCGCCTCCAATGATTAGACTTGTCCTGACCCGTTGCACAGCCATTCATTGGGAAGATCAGTATTTTGCTGTTTCTTCTCCCCCCAGCTCTTTTGTAGCTGAGAACAGGAGGAATGTGATAAAAAAGGAGAAATAAGGTATTAAGACGTTTTTTATGGTGAAAAAGACTCGTCAGCCAGAGGTCTGGGGAGCAAGGCACCACATCCCATAAACTGGAAAATAAACATGAAATCCGGAATGGGGGCTTTTAGGGTGCCAGACAAAGATAATATACTATATCATGTTTTAAAATTCATATACATTTTTATTGGATATATTAAAAAGATACTTTATTTTTTTTGGGGGTTTTAAAAACAAAAAAAAAATTTGGATAAAGATCACATGCAATCCAGGTATACAGTACAGCGATAATTGCTCAACATGTTGCGCCAGAAAATGGCTTATTCAGGAGACTTATTTTACTGTAGATAAAAAGAATACACATTTAGAAACAATATAAAATGGGGCCGTATGGCCCTTTTATTTATATTTCATACATAATTAAATTATATTACAAAACAAAGTTACAATGAATCATCTGAAGGACTGAGAGACACCACCAGGTAAGTATGTACCTGTATAGGGCCAAAAGATTACCGTCAAAAAGGATATCAGTGTATCATAGCAGGACCATATCACCACAATGAAGATGTAAAAAAACACAATATTAAGGAGACAATTGTCTCCAAATGCAGGGTTCTGGATTCACAATGGTCTCTCCTTAATATTGTGTTGGATATTTTTTATACAGATACATACTTACCTGGTGGCGTCTCTGAGGTAAGAGCGGTCATTCAGATGATTCATTGTAACTATGTTGTAATATAATTTAATTATGTATGAAATATAAATAACAGGGCCATACGGCCCATGTGATATTGTTTCTAAATGTGTATTCTTTTTGTCTACAGTGAATGTCCTGTACAGTAAAATAAAAAATCTTGTGAAGAAGCAATTTTCTGGCGAAACATGTTAAGCAATTATCACTGTACTGTATACCTGGATCGCATGTGATCTATATTTAAATTCTTTAAAAAACAAACAAAAAAAAAACAAAAGGATATTTTTTATGTATCCAATAAAATGTGATATGAATTTTTAAACATGATGTAGTATATTATCTTTGTCTGGCACCCTAAAAGTCCCCATTTGGTATTTCATGTCGCAGTTTTTTTTAATATGTATACACAAATGTTTTGCCTTTCATTTCTATTTTTAAACTGAATGGGTTGTTTTACAAGGTGAGGGTTTACAATCACTTTAAGGTAAGATTACTGGTTTTATTTGAATTGAAAGACACAATTCTTGTCCCATAATGCCTTTGCCAGCTCAGATGCAAGCTTCTGGCCTGAAATTGCTGGTAATATATCACATACATGAGATACCCACACTTTTGTCAAGAGAGTATAGCTACATATTTGTAAAAGTTGATCTTTTTTTTTTTTAGTTAAAAAATGTTCTAGATATAGTGGTGTTGTGGGTCTGTATATAAATCAACTGGTGATACTAGTAAGACCTGCATTTCAGGGGAATCACCTGAATGAAGAAGAGACTCCTGTACAGAACTGCCAGGGATGCCTTATTTAAATAATATTAGGTCATGCTTTATCAAACTTCTACCAGTTCTGTTCCAGCAGTGAAGATCTACTATGCCCCAGCAGCATCTGTGATCTGGCTGCTTCTCACATTTTACCTAACCTCTTTGTAAGACGCATGTACTACCTTCAACAATCAACCTGCATATTTCACAGCAGAATCTCTCTCTTGTTCCAATGGGTAGGGCTGGGAAAAAAATCGATTTTAATCTTGAATCGAGTTTTGAGTTCAAATTGATTCAGATTTGAAGAAAATCGATTTTTTTAGACTTTTATTTTTTTTTCCTTCAGAGCTTCCGTAGCAGGGCTGCAGGGGGCGTATCCGGAATGGCACTGGGCGGCGTTACCCCAATAACAGCTACTCGCCGCAGCCGCCGCGATTAGATGTAATGTAACACTAACTAACCGCAAGCCGCCGTCTGCCTACCTGATCAGCGTGTCATGCAGACAGACGGCGGCCATTGCAGTGTTCAAAAGCCGCGCCTCCCGAGTCCTCGTCGTCTGTGATAGGCGGAACACTCAATTTCACCGCAGGCAGTGTTCAGCCTATCACGAAAATCCTCTCATCCTCGTCTGTGTTATGAGGATGAGCGGATGTCCGTGATAGGCGGAACACTGAATGCTGGGGAAATTGAGTGTTCCGCCTATCACAGACGAGGAGGAGGTGCGGCTTTTGAATACTGGAATGGCCGCCGGTGTAGCAGTAAAATTCCATATCCCATGAAAACCTGCATCAGGTACGGGCACAGTGATTGAAGCATGGGCACAGTGAAGCATGGGCACAGTGAGACACGGGCACAGTGAAGAATGGGCACAGTGAGGCATGGGCACAGTGAGGCATGGGCACAGTGAGGCATGGGCACAGTGAGGCATGGGCACAGTGAGGCATGGGCACAGTGAGGCATGGGCACAGTTCAATTCAACTAAGAGTAACCTCAGGATTTTTTGTTGTTTTATTAGCTAAATCCAAATACAGTATTAATAATTTGGATGTTTAACAATCTTTGTTGCACACTGACTTTGCAGTTAGAGAAAGGGTTTGCCTTTGCAATTTTGTTTGTTGATGCACTTTAATTAATATAATTTAAAAAAATCGAATCGTAAATCGAGTTTTTTATAAAGAAATCGCAGATTTTTTTGGGGGGGAAAATCGCCCAGCCCTACCCATGGGTACCAGGTGCAGATTACCTGATTATCAATTATAAAGCTACCCATAGACATGAGATGACATTTGCCCAATCTAGCCTTTTTTCAACCAGAAGAATGAGAGAAACTGCCCAAAAATAGGTGTGCCAAGCTTGTAGCATCATACTAAAAAAAGACTTGAGGCTGTGATTGGTGCCAAAGGTGCTTCAACAAATTATTGAGCAAAGGCTGTGCATACTCATGTACATGGGGTTTTTGTTTTTTTATTTTTAATAAATTTGAAAAGATTTCAAACAAACTTCTTTCACATTGCCATTATGGGGCAATTGTTTGTAGAATTTTGAGGAAAATAATGAATTTAATCCATTTTGGAATAAGGCTGTAACATAACAAAATATGGAAAAGGTGAAGCGCTGTGAATACTTTCCGGATGCCCTGTATAAGCAAATGATGGTGACACAGGACCCAATGTGTGGTGGCAGATTGCAGTAGGCAACGCTGGGTTTGCTGGATGTGTAAGCATGTGTTTTTAGAATAATCAAGGAAACCAAGTAAGAGGGGAAAGAAAAAATATTAGAGGGTTGAATTTCCTCTTTAACATAACAATTTTATTTCTAATAAAGCTAAATACACCGCATCCAGGATGTCATTTATAATTAACACGAGTAACTCTGAACTCACAAAAGAAATCATCCTCTTCAGAAGTTTGGAGTGCATTGTTTTAACTTTCAGGGAGCAACAGTGCCACTTGGTGGTATAACCGTTCTCTCAGCTGTGTTCACAGTATATGTTTCAGTTCACAACGTAACCTCAGCTTTTGAAATGCTAAGATAGATGACTGATAATTTTTCTTGTATTGTCTACATTCTTTACATTTTTAAATACATTATTTGTTGCATAATGTTATTAAGTGTATGTATTGAGAACAAAGAACACCAGTAACCTTACTCAATAAAGAGGCAGCTCTTTATTGGAGAAGACATCCTAGGGCTTCTGCAGTAAGGCACGCTATCCTGCCTGCTCGCAGTCTTCTACTGAATGCACATTGAAGTGTGCATGTGTTTGACTGTGCAAGAATAACCAGTTCCCGCATATATACACACAGGATCACATCATGCCCCACTGGCCAATCAATAGGCCAAAACCCTGTCACCCAGGGGAAGAGGACATCGGCCAACAAGGGACATAACCATTGTGTCAAGCCCTGTACACACGACCGGTTTTCCCGTCTGCTCGAAAACCGTCAGTTTTTCCTGCCAAGCTTGCCTTGTATATGCCTTGTATACACACGGTCACACAAAAGACCGCTGAACTTTTGAATGGCAAGAACGCGGTGACGTCAAAGACTATGACGAGCCGTCTAAATGACGTTCTATGCTTCCGCGCATGCATCGAATTGTTAACAAGCATACGTGGTTTATTTTCCCTCCGAAAAGCATACAGACGACCGGTTTTCTCGGCAGGAAATAGTCTGCCGGGAATCCTGACGGGAAAATAGAGAGCAGGTTCTCTATTTTTTTCCGGCACTTTTCCTTTCGGGAAAACTGCTAGGGAGCATACACACGGCCAGGATTCCCGGCCAAAAGCTCTCATGGCAGTTTTCCTGCCGGGAAAACCGGTCGTGTGTACAGGGCCTCACTGGAAGGTGGAGGTGAGTATCTTGCAGAGTTTAGTTCCGCTATAAATGGCTAAATTATTATACACTTCTTACATCTCCCAAGGGTAGGATTTCGCTGCTGGAATATCTCCACCATCACCCACCACAGAGTTTTACTCCTTTTGTTCAAGATAGCGAGAGTTTAAATCCTACTGCTACAATCTCTATAATGTAACATGAATGAAAAATCCAGCAGGGAGGGGAGACCCCTCATAGGATTCCTCAGGTGGAGGAATCTTAGAAGTCCTAAGATGTATAAGAAGCTAGTGAGTGATTCACTACGATCCATCCAGAGCAGAAATATCACTTCTGGGTTTATCAGCATCTATAATATTAAGGATATTTGCCAATAGGAGCTGAGGTTTTTGCAATATGACCAAATGTAAGGTCAAGTCCTCAACTTACATGTGCTGGATGAGGCCTGGAGATAATAGAACACTGAGCACTGTATAAATAATAGTTGGCTCTGGAAATAGGCACCAGCCTGTAACAATCACATACACTATAAATGGTTTTGGTTTATTACTCCCATCTAAAACTGGGATTTCAAGCATTTACTACAGGGCTGGCTTAATTAAACAGCAAAGCATTTAATACAATGATGTGGTGCTCGTTCTGCAATTATGGGAATCTTACTAGAATCATTGCTGGTCTTGCTCTCGGAGTTCAGCAGCGGCGCCTTTATTGCTAGTTGGACCGACTTCACTGCGTCCTGCTTTTTCATCTTGTTCCAGTGAATTTTATGAATGTGTTTGGTAAATTTAGGAGTTCTGACATCACTCTGTTGGACAAAAAGAAAAAAAACAAACAGCTCTATAAACACTCTGCATATAAATTAACCAAAACACAACAGAGGAAGAAAATAGATACAAAGATATTGGCAAAGAGATCTTTATTAGGGGGTGCTGGGCCAGCTGGCTACAGTCTCCCCATCACTGATTACTATGCTGCCAGTTACAGTTTTTCACATTGTCTCCTAAATGTCTGGAAGAGTCTTTATTGTATACTATAACAGCAGAACAAAAATGGATTTACACAGATGCCACCTCTTGGCAAACTCAAAATATTTAGACTTCAAGTTTTAAAGGGAAATTATATGATTCAAGTACTAGGCAACGTAACAGGTTGGTCTTAGAGGGGTCACCATAGATGGACCGAGCTCACCTTTCTATGCAGAGAAAGGCGCTTCAAAGTGCAGTATGTCAGCAATTTTATTAAAAGGCAACGGTTAAAAACACTTACAGGATTAGAGTATATAGGCTCATCACTGTATGAAGTCCTCCTGAGATGGTGTTCCAGCCAGCAGCTGCAGGAACTGAGGGTCTGGAGGAGCAAGATGGCTGCCGCAATAAAATTGCTGACATACTGCACTTAGAAGCTCCTTTCTCTGCATATCTTTGTCTATCCAGAGCCTGCTTCTCTTCTGTAAGTGCTGCTCGAGTGCCTGTCAGCTTTCTATCCTGCTACCTTGGATGATCCTGAATGTATATAGCACCTTGAGAGGGGAACCCTTCTGGAGAAGCGCTCCTACTTGCCATTCTCCATGAACTCACCTTCCTGCCTTCCATACCTGCTGATTAGGGATGAGCTTCGTGTTCGAATCGAACATACGTTCGACTCGAACATCGGCTGTTCGATCGTTCGACGAAGATCGAACGATTTGGGCCGTTCGCGCCAAATTCGAGTGACGCGAACGGCCCACAATGCACTACGCCATCGCAGTGTCATCCAGGCGCTGTGATTGGCCAAGCATGCACTGTGACCCCGCATGCTTGGCCAATCACAGCGCCGGCAGCGAGGAGAGCAATGATTGGCCACAGGCAGGATGCCTGTGGCCAATTATTGCTGAGGGTGTTTAGTACACGCCCCACACTATAAAAGGCCGCCAGCACGGCGGCCTAGTGTAGTGTGTTCCGGAGCAGGGATAGAGCAGCATAGGCAGGGACAGTGACTTTTATTTCTTTCTTGCTTAACCTGGATTCCTTTAGTTTAGGGAAAGAGAAGGATAGGTAGGGAGAGTGTCAGTGTGTTTTGTGCTTGTGCTATAGTGTGCTTAAAAAAAACATTTTTTCTAGGGACAGAAAACTGTAGGTAGGGAGAGTGTCAGTTTCTTTCACTGTGTAAGTCCTTGTTTCTAGGGACCTGGAAGGACAGTGAGTGAATTCTCCTTGTGCTATATTGTGCTTAAAAAAAACATTTTTTCTAGGGACAGAAAACTGTAGGTAGGGAGAGTGTCAGTTTCTTTCACTGTGCAAGTCCTTGTTTCCAGGGACCTGGAAGGACAGTGAGTGAATTCTCCTTGTGCTATATTGTGCTTAAAAAAAACATTTTTTCTAGGGACAGAAAACTGTAGGTAGGGAGAGTGTCAGTTTCTTTCACTGTGCAAGTCCTTGTTTCTAGGGACCTGGAAGGACAGTGAGTGAATTCTCCTTGTGCTATATTGTGCTTAAAAAAAACATTTTTTCTAGGGACAGAAAACTGTAGGTAGGGAGAGTGTCAGTTTCTTTCACTGTGTAAGTCCTTGTTTCTAGGGACCTGGAAGGACAGTGAGTGAATTCTCCTTGTGCTATATTGTGCTTAAAAAAAACATTTTTTCTAGGGACAGAAAACTGTAGGTAGGGAGAGTGTCAGTTTCTTTCACTGTGCAAGTCCTTGTTTCTAGGGACCTGGAAGGACAGTGAGTGAATTCTCCTTGTGCTATATTGTGCTTAAAAAAAACATTTTTTCTAGGGACAGAAAACTGTAGGTAGGGAGAGTGTCAGTTTCTTTCACTGTGCAAGTCCTTGTTTCTAGGGACCTGGAAGGACAGTGAGTGAATTCTCCTTGTGCTATATTGTGCTTAAAAAAAACATTTTTTCTAGGGACAGAAAACTGTAGGTAGGGAGAGTGTCAGTTTCTTTCACTGTGCAAGTCCTTGTTTCTAGGGACCTGGAAGGACAGTGAGTGAATTCTCCTTGTGCTATATTGTGCTTAAAAAAAACATTTTTTCTAGGGACAGAAAACTGTAGGTAGGGAGAGTGTCAGTTTCTTTCACTGTGCAAGTCCTTGTTTCTAGGGACCTGGAAGGACAGTGAGTGAATTCTCCTTGTGCTATATTGTGCTTAAAAAAACATTTTTTCTAGGGACAGAAAACTGTAGGTAGGGAGAGTGTCAGTTTCTTTCACTGTGCAAGTCCTTGTTTCTAGGGACCTGGAAGGACAGTGAGTGAATTCTCCTTGTGCTATATTGTGCTTAAAAAAACATTTTTTCTAGGGACAGAAAACTGTAGGTAGGGAGAGTGTCAGTTTCTTTCACTGTGCAAGTCCTTGTTTCAAGGGACAGAGAAGGACACCTGAAGGTAGCCCTTATTGCTTTTTTCCCATCTCCCTGCAGGCCATCTATTAGAATGTCTGGAAGGCAAACAAGGAGAGGCAGACAGTCAGGAGCCAATAAAAGAGGGCAAGCAGGCTCTGTGTCTGGGGGCAACAGTGCTGGTCGTGGACGCGGTGCATTGTCATCAGCACATGGCCATGGGACACGCTTGTCCTTCTTTTCCGCAGCTGGACATGTTGAGCCACATCATGCCGAAGACTTGGTAGAGTGGATGACCAAGCCCTCCTCCTCCTCCTCATCCTCTCTCACCCAGGCTCAGGGTACTGGCAAAGCAGCTGCCAAAGCGTCCTCTTCCCTGGTATCAATGTCAGACTCATCATCAGTCACTCCTTCCCTAGACCCACCATGTCCTCCTCCTGAGGAGTCCCCCGAACTGTTTGAGCACAGTGTTGGGTACATGCTCCAGGAGGATGCCCAGCGTTTCGAAGGGTCTGATGATGAAACCCAGCTACAGGAAGGCAGTAGGGTGAGAGCAGACAGAGGGGATGCTCAAGAAGGACACCAATCTGGCAGTCATGTTCCAGCAGCTGCAGCATACTGCCAGATTGGCTCCAGTGATGAGGAGGGAGGGGATGATGAGGTCACTGACTCCACGTGGGTGCCTAATAGGAGAGAGGAGGAGGAGGATGAGGAGGAGGCACATCTCCAACGAGACAGGATGCCCTTTGGTGGCCAGCGTAAGGGCAGTACACCGACGGAATCACACCGCAGAGCTCCGCCTGTGCAGGGCGCTGCCTCTGCCCGTCATTCAAAAAGTTCCTTGGTGTGGGCCTTTTTTGAGGCTAGTGCATCAGATCGCACAGCTGCTGTTTGCAACATATGTCTCAAGCGTATATCGCGTGGCCAAAACATCAGCCGCTTGGGTACCACATGCCTGACCAGACATATGTTGACCTGCCATGCAGCTCGTTGGCAAGCCTACCTCAAAGACCCACACCAAAGAACAAAGCGGACCTCTCCTTGCACCGCATCAGCTGGGATTTCCAACCCCACTATAACTTCAGTCCTCTCTGAAACATGCACTGAGAGGAATGAAGGTGTAGAATTAGGTGTGTCACAGCCAAGTACTTGCGGCCACTCTGCTAGCAGTACACCGACGTCCGATTCTAGCAGGCAAATTTCCCTGCCCCAGCTGCTGGACCGTCGAAAGAAGTTCACTCCCAGCCATCCACATGCCCAGCGGTTGAATGCTAGCTTGGCTAAAATAGGATTTTTATAACAGCTTACCTGTAAAATCCTTTTCTTGGAGTACACCACGGGACACAGAGCTAGTCATTACATAATGGGTTAAGGGTCACCAGCGGTGATTGGACACTGGCACAACCAATGGAAGACAGTTCCCCTCCATATAACCCCTCCCATCAGGGAAGTACCTCAGTTTTGTAGCAAAGCAGTAAGGTTCCCATAAGAAGGGGGGGACCTCTGTGTCCCGTGGTGTACTCCAAGAAAAGGATTTTACAGGTAAGCTGTTATAAAAATCCTATTTTCTTTATCGTACACCACGGGACACAGAGCTAGTCATTACATAATGGGACGTCCCAGAGCAATGCTCATATGAAGGGGGGGGAGACACAGATCAAAACAGGCCGCTTGCGGACCAGAAGCCCTATACTGCTGCCTGCAGCACACTTCGCCCAAAGGCGGAATCCTCATGTCCTTTCACATCTATTTGATAGAATTTGGAAAATGTATGGACTGAAGACCAAGTTGCAGCTTTACAGATCTGAGCCATCGAAGCCTGGTGGTGCACTGCCCATGAAGCACCTATCGCCCTGGTAGAGTGCGCCTTAACAGGAAAAGGAGGAGTCCTGTTCTTTAAACCATAAGCTTGAATAATTACTTGTCTAATCCACCTGGAAATGGTGGATTTTGATACCGCTTGGCCCTTCTTGGGCCCATCTGGTAAAATAAACAAAACATCTGTTTTACGTATCTGAGCGGTTGCTTGCAGATACACCTTTACCGCTCTCCCTAGATCTAGAGAGTGTAATAATTTTTCCGCCGCCGTCCGCGGGTTTGGAAAAAAGGAAGGCAGAACAATGTCTTGATTCAAGTGAAAAGCCGACACCACCTTAGGTAGAAAAGCCGGATGGGGTCGTAGTACGATTTTGTCCTTGTGACAAATTAGACAAGGCTCTTTACAAGAAAGAGCTGCTAGCTCTGATACTCTCCTAGCAGAAGCTATAGCAATCAGAAAGGCCAACTTCCTACTTAATATAATTAAAGGAATATGGCGAATAGTTCAAAAGGTTGCTTTTGCAACACTGACAATACCAAATTCAAATCCCATGGACACAAGGGAGTCCTAACTGGAGGATTTATCCTCAGTACCCCCTTAATGAATGTCCGAACTAGGGAGTGAGATGCCAATGGTCTCTGAAAGAAGACTGATAGAGCCGATATTTGCCCTTTGATGGTGCTAAGGGCTAAATTCATATCCACTCCTAACTGGCAAAAAGCAAGAATCCTACTTATTTCATACTTCTGAGGATTCCAACATCTGGATTCACACCAGGAAACGTATGCTCTCCAGACTCTCTGATAGATGAGTCTGGAGGCTGGCTTTCTAGCATTAATGAGCGTAGAAAGAGCCGGACCAGAGACCCCTCTCTTTTTAAAAATGTGGGTCTCAGCAGCCAGGCCGTCAACTTTAGCCTTTGTAAGGAAGGGTGGAATACTGGACCCTGTGACAGCAGGTCGTGTCGGAGTGGAAACTTCCAGGGCCTTCCTATCACCGTTTTTACAATCTCGGCGTACCAAGGCCTCCTGGGCCAGTTTGGGGCCACTAGGATTACTGGTATTCCCTCCTCCTTGATCCTGCGAAGCAGTCTTTGTAGAAGAGGGATCGGAGGGAATGCCTAGATCAGTGAGAACTGATTCCATGGAGTTATTAGAGCGTCTGCATTATTAGAGCGTCTGTCCCGTAGGCTAGAGGATCCCTCGTTCTGGACACAAAGTTGTCCAATTTCTTGTTGAACCTGGCAGCTAGCAGGTCTACATCTGGGTTTCCCCATCTCAGACATATGGCCTGAAAGATCTCGGGGTGAAGAGACCACTCCCTGGTAGCAGCTGCTGACGACTCAGGTAGTCTGCTTGCCAATTTTCCATCTGAAGATTGCAGAAAGGCAAGGTACATGCTCTTCTGCCCATGCCAGGATCCGGTTCACCTCTCTTTGGGCTGCCCGACTGCGGGTGCCTCCTTGGTGATTGATGTAAGCTACTGCAGTAGCATTGTCGGATTGAACCCGAACTGGGTAGCCCTGTAACCTGTATGTCCAGGTTTTGAGGGCTAGATATACCACCCGGATCTCTAGCACATTGATGGGCAGGATCCCCTGAGTCTTGGCCCAGGTTCCCTGGGTAGAAGCCTCCTCGAATACTGCACCCCAGTCCGATAGGCTGGTATTCCTAGATACCACCTTCCAGGCCACTGGGAGGAAGGACTTTCCCTTCCGTAAATTCCTGGCTTCTAGCCACCAATCGAAGTTGTGGCGTACTTGTGAGGACAGGCGCATGGGTATATCCAGAGCTTGGCTCTTCCTGTTCCAGGAAGCTAAAATATTGCCTTGAAGTAGTCTCGAATGAAACTGGGCGCAAGGGACCGCCTCGAAGGAGGCTACCATCTTTCCCAATAGTCTCATGCAAAGGCGAATAGACGGCCTCTTGTTTGCTTTGACCTTGTGGATCAGGTCTTTCAGAGACTGTATCTTCGGTTCTGGCAGGTATACCCCGTTTTGGGCTGTATCTATGATCATGCCCAGGTACCCTATCCTTCTTTGGGCCTGGAGAGAGGATTTTTGTAAATTTATAATCCATCCTAAATGCTCCAGGTATCCTACTGTAGTGTGTACAGCGTGACCCAATCCGTCCTTTGACTGATCTATTACTAGTAGATCGTCCAGATAGGCTGTTACCACAATGCCCCGTGTTCTTAGGTTACTAACAGAGGAGCTAGCACCTTTGTGAATACTATGGGCGCGGTGGCTACACCAAACGGCAGAGCCACAAATTGAAAGTGGCGATCTTCTACCGCAAACCTTAGGAATCTTTGGTGAGCGGGGAGGATGGGTATGTGTAAATGTGCGTCCTTGATATCTATGGACGCCATGAATTTTCCGCCCTTTAAAGTGGCGGCCACGGATCGGATCGTTTCCATTCGAAAATGGCGATCGTTCAGGAACCGATTTAGGGATTTTAGATCCAGGATGGGTCTGACATCTCCATTTGGCTTTGGAATCACAAAGAGGTTTGAGTAAAAACCTGAACCTCGCTCTTTTTGGGGTACGTCTCACCTTATCCACGCCGCAGGTTTTTCTGCTGAAAGATTTCAGACAGATACCAAACTTCACCCTTCACGGTGGGCTATGTGTGCCAACCTTCAGGGATATGGGTTCCTATTTAAAGGATACCTCTCCCCTGGGCCTTGTACAAGACTCTTACCAGGACTTTATAGCGAAATAGCGAAAGTGCTGGATCTTAGAGCCCAGTCCTCCGAAGAGAGACATTACAGGCGACGCCTCATGGATGAGGCCCGGATCCCATCCAGATTCAGCTCATTTGTAGGCGTCTTGGATGGATCCGAAAGCATAGCTCTTTTACCCCCAGAGGGTCTCTTTGGTAGAGCTTTCCTTTAGCACCTCCTAACGCGTCCAACACCTTTCGACACTGGCGAAAAAAACTGAGGTACTTCCCTGATGGGAGGGGTTATATGGAGGGGAACTGTCTTCCATTGGTTGTGCCAGTGTCCAATCACCGCTGGTGACCCTTAACCCATTATGTAATGACTAGCTCTGTGTCCCGTGGTGTACGATAAAGAAATTGCTAGCGCTTCAACTGCTGCCTTTTCAGTTGGTAGACTCGGCCCCCTTCCGTGAGTTTGTGCAATGTGCGGTTCCTCAGTGGCAGGTTCCCAAACGCCACTTTTTCTCACGGAAGGCTATTCCGGCTCTCTACCGGCATGTGGAAGGCAATGTCTTGGCCTCGCTGGACAGGGCGGTCAGCGGTAAGGTGCATATTACCGCTGACTCATGGTCCAGCAGGCATGGACAGGGACGTTACCTTTCTTTCACGGCCCATTGGGTCACTCTTTTGGCAGCTGGGAAGGATGCAGGACAAGGTGCAGTAGTGTTGGAGGTTGTCCCACCGCCACGCCTCCAAAATGCTACTACTGGTTGTGACACACCTCTCTCCTCCACCCCCTCCTCTTCTTCTTCCTCCATGGCCTCTTCCTGTGGTTTGTCCTATGAACCAGCGGTGCTCCGTAGCCGTTCACGGGGCTACGCAAGTACGCAGGCAAAAAGATGCCATGCCGTGCTTGCGCTGGTGTGTTTGGGGGACAGAAGCCACACTGGGGCAGAGGTCCTGTCTGCTCTGCAGGGCCAGGCCGAGAGGTGGTTGACGCCACGCCAGCTTAAGCCAGGAATGGTGGTTTGCGACAATGGCACCAACCTCCTCTCCGCCCTCCGACAGGGACAACTGACCCATGTGCCCTGTGTGGCTCACGTCCTTAACCTGGTGGTGCAGCGGTTCTTGGGCAGGTACCCGGGCTTACAGGATGTCCTGAGGCAGGCCAGGAAAGTCTGTGTGCATTTCCGCAGATCTTATAATGCCAGTGCTCGCCTGGCTGAGCTGCAAAAGGAGTTGAACCTGCCCAAGAACCGCCTTATATGTGACATGCCCACCAGGTGGAACTCAACGTTGGCCATGCTGCAGCGGCTGCACACGCAGCAGAGGGCCATCAATGAGTACCTGTGCGACTACGGCACCAGGACAGGGTCAGGGGAGCTTGGTTTTTTTTCTCCACGCCAGTGGGGCATGATCAGGGATGCATGCACTGTCCTGGCACCATTTGAGGAGGCCACGAGGATGGTGAGCAGTGACAGTGCATGCATCAGTGACACTGTACCTCTTGTCCACCTGTTGGAGCACACGCTGCGTGGAATAATGGACAGGGCACTTGAGGCAGAACAGAGGCAGGAAGAGGAGGACTTCCTTGCCTCTCAAGGCCCCCTTTACCCAGACAGTGTTCCTTCTGTCCCACCCATCGCACAGGAAGAGGAAGAGGAGGAGGAGGAGGAGGAGGATTGTGTCAGCATGGAGGTGGAGGCTGGCACTCAGCATCATCAGCAGCAGTCTTTTAGGGATGATTTACAGTCCCAAGAAACCAGTGGACTTGTACGTGGCTGGGAGGAGGTGACTGCGGATCATGTCGTCCTTAGTGACCCAGAGGACTCCGGAGCGAATGCCTCAGCAAACCTACGCTGCATGGCCTCCCTGATCCTGCAAAGTCTGCGGAAGGATCCTCGTATTCTTCGGATCAAGGAGAGGGACCATTACTGGCTGGCCACTCTCCTTGATCCACGGTACAAGGGTAAGGTTGCGGACCTTATGTTACCGTCGCAGAGGGAGCAGAGGATGAGACAACTCCGGGAGGCCTTGCAGAAAGGTCTGTGCAACGCGTTCCCAGAGACTGGGAGGTTACAAACTCCTGGTCCAGGACAACGAGTTGCTGAGGCTTCGGCCAGTCAAAGAAGGAGCGGTGGGGAAGGTGGCCGTCTGACCGATGCGTTCAGACAATTCTTTAGTCCGCAGCCCCAAAGTATGATTGGTTCCAGCAACCATCGCCAGCGTCTGATAAACATGGTGCAGGAATATCTAGGGGCAAGGTCAGACTTGGACACCTTCCCCACCGAAAATCCTCTGGCTTACTGGGTCTTGAGGATGGATCACTGGCCAGAGCTTGCACAGTATGCAATTGAGCTACTGGCCTCCGAGTCCTCAATGATACGATTGATGATGATAGCTTGGAAGATCATTTTTGTTTATGGGTGCCGCCACCAGTGGCTAAGGCCCAATTTTTCAGCCCCTGTTTAACAGGGGCGTGTCATTACAATTTTTGAAGCAATACTTTGCAACAGGGCTCATTGCTGTGCTCCAAGTACAGTATCTGTGAGGGCTTGGAGTGTTGTGGCACCAGTGCCTAAGGCCCAATTTTTCAGCCCCTGTTCAACAGGGGCATGTAATTACAATTCTTGATCTAATAATTCACAGCAGGGCCCATTCCTGCACCCACCAAGAGTAACTCTGAGGGCTTACAGTGTTGTGTCAACACCACCACCACCACCAAAGGCCCAATTTTTCAGCCCCTGTTCAACAGGGGCATGCAATTACAATTCTTGATCTAATAATTCACAGCAGGGCCCATTGCTGCACCCACCAAGAGTAACTGTCAGGGCTTACAGTGTTGTGGCACCAGCACCACCATCAAAGGCCCAATTTTTACTACCACTGTTCAACAATTATATGTAATTACAATTCCTGATATAATAGTTGACAGCAGGGCGTTCCAGCACCAACCAAGAGTAACTGTGAGTGC
This sequence comes from Rana muscosa, assembly GCA_029206835.1. Taxonomy (NCBI): domain Eukaryota; kingdom Metazoa; phylum Chordata; class Amphibia; order Anura; family Ranidae; genus Rana; species Rana muscosa. The sequence continues at coordinate 386,424,566 of CM055127.1, forward strand.
TTACAGTGTTGTGCCAACACCAACAACTAAGGGGCCTATTTCTGCAGAGTATCTACGGCAGGTCCCTACTTTCAAACATCCAACTTACAAACGACTCCTACTTGCAAACGCAAGAAGACAACAGGAAGTGAGAGGAAATCTACCCCTAGGAAGGAAAATTCTCTCCTGTAAGAATTAATATGGGAGAAAGGTGTCTCCTCTGTACTGATGCTTTATCAGCAATCCTTGTTTCAAGAAAAACACCACATTTCAAAAACAGTTGTCATTGGGACGGAAAGTGAGGTGAAATGTTCTGAACAGGGGCACAGACAGCAAAACAAATGTTACAGGGGTGATAACCCTTACCTATGTTTTCCAAAAAGTTTAAAAATAGATTTTTGGGCTGGAGCTACACTTAAACAATGTACCTGTTCAAAATTACAAACAGATTCTACATAAGAACAAACCTACAGTCCCTGTCTTGTATGCACCGCCTGTATACGGCTGTTCAGAGTATATAGGGCCTTTTTTATTTTATGTGCGGGGTTCCCCTTAATATCCATACAAGACCCAAAGGGGCTGGTAATGGGCTGGGGTAGGGGGGGGGGGGGGGTCATGGGGTAGCTATGCCATTTTTCTTAAAGATTTTCATCCATATTACCGGGACCAGACATTACATTAAAGCCGCAAGCAGTTTTAAATGGCTTTTTTTTCCTTTAGAAGTGTCATTTTGTGCAGGGACAGTTCTAAACACGGGAAACACGTGGCACTTCACAGGCATACTTTAGACACCCCCCAGGTACGATATTTAAAGGAATATTTGACTTTTTTTTTTTCACTTTATGCATCATTAAAATGACTGCTCCCGAAAAACGACCGTTTTTAAAACTTCTTTTTGCATTGATACATGTCCCCTGGTGCAGAACCCGGGTTCCCAAACCCTTTTTAGGACAATAACATGCATAATAGTTGTTATAATTAGCACTTTAGAATTCGAACGTTCGCATCCATTGTATTTAATAGGGTTCTAATGTTCGTACGAACTTTCGGTCCGTTCGCGGGTTCTGGTGCGAACCGAACCCGGGGGTGTTCGGCTCATCACTACTGCTGATAGAGCACCCTGAAATTCCTGTGAAAGCTTCAAACTTCTGAAGCCTTGGAAGGTTTGGCCACTGGCTTCTCAAGTGCCCTGGCTAACAGGAAGCAGGGAGGGTGCAATGTGTTCCCCTGTTTGGAAGCTGTTCCAAGAGTCGATGTTATGTCAAGGTCACAAAAGATTATTAGGTGGCCAAAAAGTGCTACCCGCCACACCACTGCCATTAGTAAACTAGGTTTCTCTTTTTGTCCATGGACGGACACAGCTCCTTAATTCTTGACAGTTGGGTTATGTTCCTGTTCTATAGGAGAGGACTAGGCAGAACTTGTTAGATATTTAAATACATGTTACTTTACCAGAGTTGAACAGCCCCGCCCAGGGGGTGGTCCATCCAAACATAACCCTCCGCCCTGCAGTCAGCAGCTCAGTTTTTTTCTGCCTAGTAGAGAAGGACCTGGCTCCCTTTTGGGCCCAGGGTCCGGAAGAAATTTTTATTATTTTATTATTTTATGATTTTATTTTAAGAAATCTTCTATCACTGGATAATATAGATCCTTGTAGTCCCTCCAGTCCGGCCATCGAGCGTGAGCAGGCCTTAGCTACGAGCTGGGTCGGCCACGACATACCCCATGGCTCCAGGGGTGGCCGGTGAGCTATTGCTCCAGGGATCACATATGACCGGGCTGCTTGCTGTCTCAGTCACAGTGGACCGGGCCGACAGCTACTCCGTACTGCTCGGTTGTAGGTCTGTCAGGAACGCACCAGCAGGTCCTCGCACGGCCTGGTAAGTACAGTTCCTCCTGCCTTGGTGGGATGGAACAGCTGGGCATTCCTAAGGGGGTCGTTAGGGGGTTCTCCTGCCCTCCCCTCTCTCCCTCTGTCACCCTTTTTCCTCCTCCCCTTGCGGGGCTCGCTGCGACCGGGGAATACCTGTAGGGGGGCTCCAGGTCCCGGCTGGGGGCTGTGGGAGTGTCCAGGCCCGCTCTCTGTGGGGGGGTAGTTATATTCTTTGGAAGCCTCCGCTGCAGCCTTCTCATCCACCTCGCC